>CM062809.1:372767515-373391103 GCA_031772625.1 Pinus tabuliformis
TGAAATATCTCATAACAAAGGAGAAAAAAACTGGGTGAGTAATCATATCCTTCAAGAAAATAGGTCTAGAAACCTCGTAGATGACAGATAAGGCAACCGAATGGTTTGCTGTCCATTTTTGAGAATGTGTTGGAGTTAGGCCCCTATGATTTGGCCTCTTGCTGTCCTTGGTGTAATTATGTGCTGGTTGCTTTGTTTTGACCTTCCTACTGATACACTTTACCTGCATCTGATACTCTTTATCTGTTGATCTCTTTTCATCCTGTTTATCTTCATTGACTGTAGTAAAAATCAAAATTTACCTTTTACCTAGAATGAATTACAAAATTTCGAGCATTTCTTCCCACCATTTTGGCTGTGGTATTCCGTTTTCTGAAGCTTTCTGAGGGTTTCATCTGTTTCTGTATACCTGAAAAATGTAGGCTAAATTGGGAACAAATATTTTATTTCATGTTCGACATAGAATAAGTTCTCTAGGTTTTCGTAGAGCACCCTGCCTGTAGGCAATGCTTTTATCCCTGCTGCACTTGTTGACGAACCTGCTTGGTTGCCTGCATAATTATTCAATTTTTCCACATAATCTTTATGCCTCATTAACCTGTCATTAATCACCAAAGGACTGGGTAGCCCTTTATTTTGCAAAATATCAAACTTCTCCATAAAAGCGTTAATCTCTGCCCACATGTAATGACATCTTCTTTCTAAATTCTGCATCAAAGTTTTCTTGGTTAATACCCTTTTGATTTCCAAAATGGTTTCTGTCCTGTCATTAATGCCTAACTCTTCTAGCTATTCTTTATTTCTAGTATTCAAAAAATGTATAAGCCTGTTGGCTTCCTCAGGCATTTTTCCTAGTTCTGCCTTTGTTCTTTGAATTTCTTCTTGGGCTGCCTTCACAAGATCAATTTGCTAAAAAATAACTTAGATAGAAGGCTAAACATAATTTATGGATTAAGTGATGTTTTCCCAAAGAATTCTCTTGATTTCTGTTAGAGGCTTGTCAAATGTAAGATCTTTCTCCAATGATTTTACTTTGTTTTCTAACATTTTAATCTCTCTTGTTTTTTCTGCAACATTTACCTTTGAGAGATCATAGCTTCGTTCCATTTTGGCATATTTCTCCTTTAGCTTATTTAGTTCTAAAACTTGTAGTTTTAGGTCTTCCATTGATTTTATTAGCTCTTCTATGCTCAAATTAGCAGTACTGCCCTATGCTACACCTGCTGTTCCTGTTGTTGCTGTACCTGTAACTGCCTCTGCTATGACTACTAGAATATTTGGTGCCAATGCTGCTCCAAGAGTTGATGGGACTACTGTTGATACCACTGGTATTACATTGGGAGGCTAGGAGGTCGACTCTCCCTGCTTGTCCTTCAATGCCTTTTCAAGTGCTTGTTCAATATCATTCAGTGGTTCATTGAGCTTTAAGAGTAAATCCATCAGCTCTTCCTCAGATTTTTGCTTTATAACCTCATCAGTCTGTGGATGTCTTGAAGGTGGAAGTTTTAGTTGCTTCCTTAGGGCAACAATATCTTCATCCTTCTTTTTAATCAAAGCCTATGTAGCCTTTGCATCTTTGGGATCATGGTCCAATCCAATAATTACTTCTTCTAAGGTTTTTATTCTATTATTATTGGCTTCAGAGGAGGCTTTTCCAAGTGTAGTTAAGCAGTAGTGTTGTCCAAAGAATTTTGTAATCTGTGGGCCATCATTGCCTTGCTAGTCAAGGTTGAGTAAATCATTTCTCTCGTTTGCTTAGGTAACTCAATTTGATCCAAAGGATGAATATCCTTTGCCATGACTTCAAAATTTGTTCTGAGATAATCTGCTGTTGATCTAGGCTGCTGCACTTGGGGTTTGAAATAGCTCATTATCATCTTGCCTTCTTTGATGTCATAAGCTGACATCAATCTTTGTTGATTTGTAGGAACCATCTTCAAATATCGGTTATAAAATTGCAGCCTCAGTGGATCATTCCTGGCTTTTATCTCTGTGAATGTTTTCTTGATGTCTGAGCATCAGTCCCTGGGGCTTGGAAGAAGATATCTCTACGCTTTTCTGCCTTTCTAACTTCTGCCTCTGAGAGCTAGTGGGTGTTCCTCCTGTTGGGAAAGTTTGCTAGCTTTCCACTCTTTCTTCCCTCTGACTATCTGTATTTCTTCTGCAAATTCCTCCTCTGAAAGGGGATTTAATCTCTGTCTCTTTGTTCCAGGCTGTCCTGATGGTTCACTGGTAGGGGTAGTTTTTTCCCTGTCTCTCCTTTTGTTTCTTTCCTCATTTAAAGGAGTTTGTAGAATTGGAGGCTCTCCTATATTGACCTGAGTGGGGGGAGTCTGTATTTGAGCCTGTTCTCTGGAAGTTTCAGGCTGCTTGGACATTGTAGGTTGTTTAGTGTGTTGAAAGCTGGTCTCTAATTCCTTGCCATTTGATCTGTGAAGGTTGCTGAGAGGTTCCAGCACTGGAGGCACCAACACTTGACATTTGAGATAACTTAAATGATACCTGCCCCAAAAGAATCCAAGTCAAGTGTTTTCTCAAGATTTCTCATAACTTTCCCAAAATTGACATGTTCACTATCATGCTCTACTAGGGTACCTTCCCTCAATTCATCCATATTTGCATATTTTTCAATTTCTGGAATTCTATGGTGAATGTATGAGGACAACCTGTTCTTCATTCTCCTATCACATATAAAACTATTAGGATCATATGGTTTCCACTCAAAACTCTTTTGTAACTTAAGTTGCTCTTCTAAAAATTTATCTGCTTCTTTCCATGCTTCCCTAGTGTTGCAGACAAAAGGGCCTAGCTGGTTCTTGATTCTAAGCTGAGCTTTCTTCTTGGCATTACAAAAATGGACTAGGTATACATTTATCATTTGCCTGAAATATTCCAATGTAAAGAGTCTCATTGGAACATACTTTGGCAGCTTAAAAGGGCAGAGTTCACATCCATAAATCTTGATTTCTGTGTGATTCTTATATAGGTACCAGTCACCTATCCTGTACTGATTGAGAGCTGGAGAATTTTCTTCATATCACCATTTACCTAGGAGGGGAAGCTCCTATCAAAAAAGTGGTTGCTGGATGGACAAATAGGTCAATGAACTCATTGTAGGTGTAAGGTGTCTCAATGGAATTATGGAAAATAGGACTCCAAAAAATGATAGACCTTGGATTGCCTCTGGTGTCAAGTTTCTTGACATGGAAAGGGAAGCTGTCTAACTGATAATACAACAAAAGATGATAGATGAAAGTAGTTTATTTTAAGACTCCTTCATTGTCCAGTCTTAGGAATTGGTCATGAATTTTGTTGGCAATATAAGAGGCATAATAATATTTAACAACAGGGGGCTGTCCAGGAGTAAAAATTGACAATAATACCAAGGTTATCTCATCAACATACTCTCTGGAGTTGAATCCCATGATTGAGGCTATCATATCAATAATAATTCTTCCTGTATCTGTAAAGAAAACCTACAGATAAGGAGGTGGGCCATTAGGCTGACGTTTAGGGTCCATGAATATATGATAGATGTGAGTCAGTTCTGCTTGAGACAATTGGGGAGCTTTTTCAAGTAAGAATCCCATGGAAAGGGGAGTGAGAGCATGACTGGAGTGGAATTGCATCATTTCATTGATAGACTGAGCAGTTATGGGAAAAATGACTGTTTGACTTGGGGACATGACTGCTCTCTAGTTAGGGTCATAATTGGCACAGCACTGATGAATGATATCTGGGAAAACATGGACTGAAGGGAGGAAGTAAATGGGAAGATTGGATTCCCACAGTCCTAAGATGTCAGAGCCGTTAAGATAGCTGTCTCTAGCTTGGCAAAAGATCTTAAGGTGGTTTTCATCACTGGATAAGTCTTTTATATGAAAATCTTTGTCAGCCAGGGGCAGATAATCTAAATGTTTGTGAGGGGCATTCATAGTACAAAATTCAGAGCTATAGGAGTCTCCATCACTGGTTCTTGTGGATTCAGGAATGGAACTCGGGTTTTCTGTGAAAAATAGTGAAAACAGTAGGTTTTGGAACCTATATAGTGAACAATGACTGAATGTATAGCGAAATTGGTATTTTTTGTGGAATATTCAGTATAAAGCCAAAACTTGCAGGGTTTCGGTGGAAATGGGTAAATACTTGTATTGGGGAAGTGAACAGTGCAATGGCAGGATGGATAACAGGTTCTGGATGGTGTCGCTGCAAATTTTCTGACCAGGTGGCGGTTGAAAAGCTTTAGCGGTTGACTGGGACGTCACTTTGCATGGGAACACAGTTTGCCATATAAAACATCGAAAATGACATTTCATAGGTTTTATTCACAAAATCTAGGTTGGCGGGGGTTTTTTGGATTATCAGGCGGGTGACGTATGCAGGGAAATGACATTTTGTCGTATTACGGAGGGCGGTAAGCGGGATAGGATCGCACCGCTTTTGGAGTGGGCAGTTTTCGGCCGGGGGACAATGATCCCATTGACTGCAAGACGTGTGGCGGAGGTACGGGAGGAAAATTTCCTGGTGATTGCGCGTTAACGCGTGGTCACTAGGGGGTGCGATATCATCGTCGACCGTTGGATGATAAGGACGAGATCTAACGGTGGACGGGAGTGGGGTACGACAGGGCTTTATGTATGTGGGCCTAATATATTTAACAAATAATCAATCATATCGGGTCGACTGAGAATGGCTAAGGAGGTTATTAATTTAAACTAGAGGGTTAATTAATCCCGTGCAATAAAGCAGAAATTCAAGGTTCTTAATGGGTTACTGATTAACTCATTAATCCTGATTTTAATACGGATTATGGTTATATTTGACCGGGGGCAGGATATTTAACAATTTGGGGTTTTTTCAATATATTTAATAATACGGGATAGGGTGAACTTTTTGGGAGTTATATAATATAAGTCAGAAATTAATATGAAGCAATGTGATAAAGAGTTCTAAGTAAAAACATTAGAGTATACATTTAAACTTAGGCTTAAAGTGGAAAAGGGGTTTTTATGTGATATGGCGCATATGAGAGTGAACGAATGATTTATGGATGGTTTAAGTACTTAGGCCATTTAAATTATTGGGTCGAGGGTCCAATCCCTCCAGAAGTCATAGAAATGCTCTGAGCCCCTTTAGCTTTCAAAGACCTTAATACTTTAGGGGGAATTAGTGAAGCCTTTAGGGAAAAATGTGAAGGGAAGTTAATTATTTAACCTTGTTCTGCTTGAACTGCATCAAGTGAAATGTTTGCCTTGCACTTGTGATAAAAGTGAAACTTAACTCATTTAGAGACACTATCCATCACAAGTAATTCTGCAACATCATCTACCTACCCTACCTACTTTAGCCTGACATTTTTTCTTCTTTATTAGGGTGCACTTGGACTGGCAAACCCTTATCACACTTTTCCTTTTACATATAGAAATCTATCTAAGTCTAACCTTATTACATCCAAGGGCTCAGATTAAACTGTTGAGCTCCTTTTATTCACTCTACCTATCTACTTATCTGCCAAGATTAAACGTTTGGTCAGACTTTATTCTCTACTTCTAAAACATGAAATTCAAATATGAACTAGTCAAGCTTAAGCTGTTTGACTATTCATCAATTGTGGCATAAGTTACAAGTTGCACACAATTTGATTATTACATAAGAGTAAAAAGTAGTGGCATTTAGACTTGCACACTTTCCTTGGTCTTTCTTTTGGTGGGGTTCATTTTCCTTCACTTTTTGACCATTTTATTTCTTTTCACCCTTTGATTTTTCTTTTAGGGTATACCCTCTTTACATTTTTTAATTTTTTTTTTGATTTTTTAACAATATGGAAAACCTTTGCAACAAGTAAAGGCATGAACATATTACATAGCCATTAAGTCAATCATGAAATATGACCCCTATTGGTATAGGAACATAACATTGGCTCCACTTGGGGATGGATTTTCCTGGTGAAAAGTCAAGAACAGTAGGTCAGATGGCCTCTGAATGACTTTGACTGTGCTATGAAATCTTCTTCTGCCTGTTGCTTTATTTTCTATATGACAGTAATGCTTCTGAAGCTTAGGGCCTTCTCTCCTGGCTTCAACTCTAGCAAGTTACTATCCAATCCAAACTGTGACATTACCAAGGATATAGTATGTACATGTTAAGATCAGAATACATTAAAAAGTAAGATCATAGTAATTTTTTAGCATTCGACCATTAACTGGCCCTTCTTCTGTTTTTGTGCCATCCAAGTTTTTGAGATAGTAAGTATTGTTCCCTTGTAAGGCATGGATAATAAAAGGTCCTTTCCATAGGAAGTCAAACTTCCCATGTTTTCCCTTATCCTCTCTCCTGGAATCCCATCTTAAAACTTTGTCTCCAAGGTAGAAGTCTTCTGCCTTGGTTCTTTTATCAAATATTTTCTTAAGTTTCTCTTGTAACACTTGGGATCTTTGATATACTTCCTCTCTGGTCTATTGCAGATGGATGGTCTGGTTTATCCTCCTTTGAATATCATTGGGTTCCACTTGAGCTTCTTGAAGTAATTTCATTACAGGGACTCCTAAATATGACATAAATACAACTTCCATGCCATAGACTAATTCATAAGGACTAGTTCCAATAGATTTCTTGGTGGTAAGTCTGTCTGCCCATAGTGCATTAGTAAGTTTCTTGTGCCAATTTTTCTTGTTCTCTTCCAATAATTTCTTAATAATATTAATTAGGCTTTTGTTGGAAGACTCAGCTAGACCATTACCTTGAGGGTAATAGGCTGTGGAATGGCCTAAAGTGATATGGTATTTGTTACAAAAACTTATCATTTTCTTGGATTTGAAGGTAATAGCATTATCAGTTATGATCTTTTCAAAACAGCCAAATCTAGACAATATGTTGGTTTCTAAGAATCCTATAATCACTGTGTCATTGGCTTGTCTAGAAAGAATGGCTTTTATCCATTTGGTGAGATACTCTGTAGCAGTTGGAATCCATTTATGTTGGCTAGAAAGAGGAGGATGGATTTCTCCAATGAAGTCCAAACCCCATTGTTGGAAGGGTTTTTCAGTGCAATTGGTCTCAGGGGTAAAGGTAATAGTTTTCTCTTGCCTTCAAAAATTTGACATTTATGGCAAGTAGTGACAAATTTCTTTACATCAATGAACAAGGTTGGCCAATAAAATCCAGCCCTCAGGATCTTGTCTGCAGTTTCTTTCCAGTAAAAATGTCCACCATAGTCTCCTGCATGAAATTCTTTGAGAACCTTGTCAGTTTCTTCTTTTAATAAACAATTCAATAGAATACCTTCATGATTTTTCCAAAAAAGAGCATTATCTAAAATACAAAACTTTGAAGCTTTCATCTTTAAAAACCTTTTCTTTGTTCTAGATAACCCTGGAGGAGCCTGCAGGTTTAATAATACATAAGTTATATCAGCATACCAAGGTGAATCTAAGAAGGCCTGGCTGATTTGTGGAGTTGCCATCTCCTGTTCATTATCCAGTTCATTAATGTCTAGGGCTTGACAATTTGTTTCAGTCATGAGTTTGGCCAATCCCTGTCCTTTTATAAGCTTTGTAGGTTTTATTTCAATATCATACTCCAATATAGTAGCAATCCATTTACCTCGTTTGCCCTCAATTCCATCCTGAGTTAGGATGTCTTTGACAACAACATTTGGTACATAGGCTATTACATGGGAGTACAATATGTACACTCTAAAGTCTTTAATAGGTGGTGCATCCCTAAGTGCTTTACTAAAAAAGGCTATAGGTTTTTCACATCCTCGATCATCATTTTGTAGTAAAACAATTGCTATGGTGTGTTCTGATGCAAATGAAAATATTATGAAGTCTCCATCAAACTTTGGACTTGTAAGGACTGGTGTTCTGGTCAAAGCCATTTTAATTTCTTCAAAGGCTTGTTTGGCTTCAACTGTCCATTTAATACTTGAATCATTTTTCAACATATTATTAAGCAATCTAATTAATTTCAGCTAAATTAGATATAAATCTTCTCAAAAAGTTAATCTTTCCTAGGAAAGCTTGAAGTTCTTTGACATTTCTAGGGTGGGGTATTTGCAGAATAGCTTCTATTCTAGCAGGATCAATTCTGATGCCCTCTTTGGAGATAATATGGCCTAAAAGTTTGTCTTCCTCTAGACCAAATAAGGACTTCTTAGGATTTAAAGAAATACCATATTTTCTACATTTCAAGAATACTTGTCTCAGATGATCCAAATGTTGCTGATCTGATTTAGAATAAACAGTCAGGTCATCTAGATAAATAACCAGAAAATCATGAATTTCTTTTGCAAATGCTATGTCCATTGCTCTTTGGAAGGTTTCCCCTGCATTTTTTAGTCCAAATGGCATTTTGACATATTTGAATGTGCCCCTTGGCGTTGTAAAAGCAGTTTTTTTTCCTGGTCATCGGGATGAACCAGAATCTGGTTATAGCTTGAGAACCCATCCAAAAGTGAAATCCTAGAAGCACCTACCACCCTCTGCAAAATGTGATCCATCTTGGGTAAAGGGTAATTTTCCTTCAGAGAAACCTTATTAGCATTTCTTAAATCAACACATAATCTGATTTCTCCAGTTTTCTTCCTAGTAGGTACTAGATTAGACACCCACTTTGAAAACCTAATAGGAGCAATTATCCCTACTTCATACATTCGTTTGATTTCTTTTTCAATTAAGGGAAGCAGTACAGGGTTAATTCTTCTGAGCTTTTGCTTGAATGGTTTCTGATTTTCCTTCAGAGGTATTGTATGCTGAATTATGGAGGTGTCATAAGATTTCAGGTCTTCATAACTCCAAGCAAAGACATCCTGGAATTCTCTCATTAGTTCAACATATTTGAGTTTTTGGTCAGGGGGCAAAGATTTAGATAACTTTACCATTTTAGGATCTTCCTCAGTTCCCAAATTATAGTCCTCAATATCTGCTTTTAAGGGTTCCATCTTAGGTTTCTTTGGAATATCATTGAAATCAAAGAGATCTTCCAAAGGAGTTAATCCCTGAGGCAAATGATTGTCTTTTAAATTGATTACTTCAGATTCTCCTTCAATAATTTCATCAATATCCATTTCTTTAAGATCTTGCATTTCTTTATTGGTAAATTTTGTTGGGTGAAGCATTTGAGTTGCACTTTCTGCTGAAATGTCTGTTTCTATCTTATTTGTTTGATCAAACTCACTAACTGTATCTACATCTATGTTAATGTTAGAAAATTCTTCATCTAAGGTCAAGAAATTGTTAATCTGCTTATCACTATCAAACACTTTCCAGTTCTTCAAATTGTCAGGTATCGCTGGCCTATGTCTAATCTCAGCTATGAACTGATGATTAGGTTCGAATGGTAATTTGCAGGTGTTGGCAAACATTACTAGACTATGAGCTTGCACATTATGTTTTCTTGGGCTTTGGCAAGCTTGGTTTCCAGAAATGTGTTGAGAATCTCTATCACTGTATCTCTGTAATACTTCAATCTGGGATCATTTGTTGAATACTATCCTTTAATTTGTTGAACTATTAACTCAAAATCTCCTAAGACAGACACCCTAATTGCTCCTAATCTTTTAATAAATTTAAGACCTAGCAACAAAGCTTCATATTTTGCCATATTATTGGTGCATCTAAAGTTTAATCTATAGGCATGACCTTCAACATGATCGTTTTCAAGATTGTGCACCCAAACTCCTGCTCCTGCTCCTAATTTGTTAACTGAACCATCAAATTCTAAGTGCCAAAGAATTTCATGTTCATAATTGGTGTCAGGAGTCTCAGGAATCTGTTTAATAGGGAGATCTGGTTTTTTAGTTTCTTTTGTTTTCTCTTGGGTGTCTGATGTTTCATTGTTCTCAGAAATTTCTTGTATTTGAACACTAGATTTTTCATTTGTAATTTATTTTGGTTCTGCTGCTAAAACTTCCAATTCATTTGAGGAATCACTTTCAACATTGTAAAGAATGAAAGAATCCATATCAGAGTGTACTGAGTAGATAGGGAAATTTTGGGGTTTCTCCTGACTACTTACAACGTATTTCATTAAGGTTTCTCTGTATAGTTTCTTGGGTTGACCGAACACTGAAATAGTAGCATAAGACATGTCCAATTGTAGAGATCCTTGAAGCTTTGCACCCCAAGACCTGGACAATAACATGCCATACTTTGGTGGAATATCTACTACTACTATGTCCATTAAGATTGTTTTGGCTGGATATTGAACTAGTGATACACACAAGTCTTTAATTAATCCTAAACATCTGACCTAACTTGAATCGAAAGAAAAGAGGTCTTTATATGGCTTGGTGATGTCTAGGTCTAATTTCTCCATTACAGATTTAGGCATTAAGTTATGAGATGCACCAGAATCAATCATGGCATTATGAAGCATTTTATCATGTATGTTCAAACTTACATAGAAATGGGGGATTCCTCAATCTACTGTTTTTTCATTCACTTCAGGGCCAAAAATCGATTCAGGCTGGTCATCAAAAACATTTACTGAATCTTCATCAATCGAGATTTTGAGTGATCTACTGATCTGGCTTCTGTAGACATCATGTTTAGCTAATTCAGACAATGGAACAAATATTTTTAATTTGCCTACTTCAGTCTCCAGATTAAAAGGTTTTTTCAGTTTGAGTTCTTGTATGTCGGATAGTTGGATTCTCTTTTCCTTCTGTATTGTTTGTGTTTCTCTCCTGCTCAGGAGTGGAGTTATGGGATGAAGTTGTTTCCAAATCGACTTCTGGAGGTTCTTCCATGTTTCCTTTGGAAGGAATAGAAGTGGAAGGTTGTCTGTTATTTTGTTGATTATCAGATACATCTTCAATAATTGGATTAGCTGGATTAGGATCTGTTCTGGAAAGAATATGTACAGGGGTAGTATTGGTCTTATCTTTGTTAGGCTACTTTTTAGCTTTCTGTTTATTGGTATCAGGGATGTCTATTCTTCTGCTCCTCAGGTTATATTGTTTGTGGACTTCATAAATGGATGTATCATATCCCTCCTTAAAGTCAAATGATTCACCTGACTGAGTTTGGAATTGTTTAAGAATGTGAGCTTCTTGATCCTCTTAGGTCAAGAAAACTTGTTGTTCATTGTTGAGTCCCATTAAATTGATTTGGGTATCTTCTTTTGGTTCATCAGAAGTTGAGGCTTCAACATAATTTTCCTGGAATGGGGGCCTAATGTTTTGATCAGGGCCAGTCTTTCCAATGTTCGGGTTTTGGTTCTTCCTAAAATTTGGATTTCTCCCAGTGTTACTTGGTTGAGCAGCCCAAGGGGATTTCCTTTCAGTTGTTTCTACTCTATCTCCTAGCCTATCCATTCCTTTAATAATAGCGTCCAGTTTCTGTTCCAAGGCAGAGGGTTCTTCTTTCAAAGGTATCCTCTTTTCACTTATGGATTTAGCTCGTTTTGATATCAGGTTGGCTTCAACGCTGACAGCTATACTTTGCATATCTTCTAAAGTTCAAGGAGCTATTTCCCTAATTTGGTATGCCATATTAGAATCAAATCCATCAGGGAATTTGATTAATGCCAAATTTGGAGGAGGTCTGAGGTTTTGAGGGATAACATTGTAAACATTATTGAACCTAGCATAGTAATCTTGCACAGTTTCTTGTGTTCCTCTCTTCAGGTTTTCATATTCTGATAAGATCTGGAGAGGATCTTTCTTCTTTTCCCATCTGTTCAAGAATGTTGTATAAAGAGCTTGTAGGTCATTGATACTGTTTGCAGGGAGGGCTCTAAACCATGTTCTAACATCTCCAGTCAGACTTTGAACGAAGATTCTCATTCTGACATCATCTGTATCAATTTCATATATCTCAAGGTAGTCTGTCATATTTTTGGTATGTTTTTGTGTAGTGTAAGTGCTAGAACCATCGAAAGGGGTGATTTTAATTTGATAATCTTGGAGCATAGCCCTTGGATTGGCTGGCAAAACCAGAGAAGTGTATATGTTTGCCATTGCAGTAGATAGGGTTGAAACAACAACTGGGGTTGGTCTTGGAGTGGTAGGTGGAGGGGTGGAAGGGGTGGTTTGAGGTTGAGATGTCTGAGGTGCTGTTGATGAACTTGGAGAGGCTGAAGTAATTACAGAAAGGTTTGGTATTCCTACAGAGGTAAGCTTAGATTGAATGGAATTCTGCAAATGTCTATCAAGATGTGAAGTGACAATCTCAAGTTGTAAATCTTCGATAAATAATGGGTCATGAACTATGTGGGCTAACCCAAAATCAGAAAAAGTTACAAATAAAGAGGTCTCAAAATACTCATCAAAGGATTCGTCCTCAAGGTAAATCCACTTCACAGGACAAGATTTTGATCTGTATAAAGGCCTAGAACTAACAGAACTCTCTTGGCTTTCTTGTCTCCTAAGAATCCTAGGGATCAGATTAGGGTTTTCAAACATAGGTGGTGGATTTGGATCAGGGTTAGCTCTGGTGTAATGAGTCCTTTTTGAAGCCAAGTTTCTAGGTACGTTTTGGTTTTTCCTCTAAATGGGCTAGACAATACAACTTCTTACAGTTTCTTTAAGAGGCTTTAGGTATGGAATTTGAACTTTCTTAAAGACTTATTTGATAAGAGGAACTGATTAAGAATTTGAAACCAGATGTTCAATCCATAAACTAGACCAGAGATAGACTGAAGCAACATTCATTTACTTAAGCAATTGCAAAGCAAGAGCAGTTCAAAGGCTACCTAGCTAACTTTAGGCTCCGTCTGTAGCTTATAAAATAAACAATAGTAACAAAAAAATTATTCACGTCCCCAGTGGAGTCACCACTATGTTATCACTCAGATTTTCCTTGAAGTTGTTGGGAAGAGGAAAGGGGTTTGAGGTAACCACAAAACAACTTTTGAGTACAGAATCTAGCCAATCTGTACTCAGAGAGGGCTCTCTCTTTATGATTTAGCTTGGTTTTGAAAGATATTAGGCTAGTTGTGAAGTTTAAGAGTTTTTTTTTTTTAATTTGGGTGGTGAGATTCAATAGTAGAAGGGTAAAACTGAGTAGCTCAGGCCATTCGGCTAATGGAGTCAAAGAAGATGGCTTAACTGGACTTGGTTTCTTAACAAAAGATGGTTTCACAGGGCAAGATGGTCAAACAGGGAACAAATAACAACTTGGGATAAATGGAATGGGTTTAAAATGGGTGAAGGGCAGTTAAGAATCCTTCATCATATTTAAGGAGGGAACTTGAATGATTACTACTAAAGAGCTATTAAGTATTCTTTAATAAATAATCAAAATGAACGAACTAGAAACAGAAGCAATTAAGATTTCACTGTTTATCCTAATTCAGAAGAAAACATGGAGAATAATAACGATTGAAAATAGAGTGCAATCAAGCATATTCTGAATTAATCTTTTTCGTTTATCATTCAGATGTGAAACATGGATGATATAATAAACAAAGAAAACTTTAAAACATAAGGTATAGAGGACTTATTGATCCGGTGTTTGATTCAAGAAATCTGTGAAAAGTCCTTTGCTTCAATTCTTTATCCAGCAAGCCATACAAAAGTTGGTCCAACAACACTTTACTCCAAAATAGTCAATATTACAACAATGTCTAAGAATCCACACTCAATACTCCAATTGAGGGGGTATTTATACAAAACTTTTTACAATGAAATATCTCATAACAAAGTGAGAAAAAAATTGGGGTGACTAATCATATCCTTCAAGAAAATAGGGCTAGAAGACCTCATAGATGATAGATAAGGCAACCGAATGGTTTGCTGTCCCTATTTTCGAGAATGTGTTGGAGTTAGGCCCTATGATTTGACCTCTTGCTATCCTTGGTGTAATTATGTGCTGGCTTCTCTGTTTTGACCTTCCTACTGATACACTTTACCTGCATCTGATACTCTTTATCTATTGATCTCTTTTCATCCTGTTTATCTTCATTAACTGTATTAAAAATCAAAATTTACCTTTTACCTAGAACGAATTACAAAATTTTGAGCATTTCTTCCCACCATTTTGGCTGTGGTATTCTGGTTTTCTGAAGCTTTCTGAGGGTTTCAACTGTTTCTGTATACCTGAAAAATGTAGGCTGAATTGGGAACAAGTGTTTTAGTTCATGCTCGACATAGAATAAGTTCTCTAGGTTGTCGTAGAGCACCCTGCCTGTAGGCAATGCTTTTATCCCTGCTACACTTGTTGACAAACCTGCTTGGTTGCCTACATAATTATTCAATTTTTCCACATAATCTTTATGCCTCATTAACCTGTCATTAATCACCAAAGGACTAGGTAGGCCTTTATTCTGCAAAATATCAAACTTCTCCATAAAAGCATTAATCTCTGCCCGCATGTCATGACATCTTCTTTCTAAATTCTGCATCAAATTTTTCTTGGTTAATACCCTTTTCATTTCCAAAATGGTTTATGTCCTGTCATTAATGCGTAACTCTTCTAGCTGTTCTTTATTTCTAGTATTCAAAAAATGTATAAGCCTGTTGGCTTCCTCAGGAATTTTTCCTAGTTCTGCCTTTGTTCTTTGGGTTTCTTCTTGGGCTACCTTCACAAGATCAATCTACTCAAAAATCACTTGGATAGAAGGCCAAACATCATTTATGGATTGAGTGATGTTGGCCCAAATAGTTCTCCTGATTTCTGTTAGAGGCTTGTCAAATGTAAGATCTTTCTCCAATGATTTTACTTTATTTTCTAACATTTTAATCTCTCTTGTTTTTCTGCAACATTTACCTTTGAGAGATCATAGCTTCATTCCATTTTGGCATATTGCTCCTTTAGCTTATTTAGTTCTGAAACTTGTAATTTCAGGGCTTCCATTGATTTTATTAGCTCTTCTATGCTCAAATTAGTAGTATTTCCCAGTGCTACACCTGCTATTCCTGTTGTTGCTGTACCTGTAACTGCCTCTGCTGTGACTGCTAGAATATTTGGTGCTAATGCTTCTCCAAGAGTTGATGGGACTGCTGTTGATACTACTGGTATTACATTGGGAGGCTGGGAGGTCGACTCTCCCTGCTTGTCCTTCAATGCCTTTTCAAGTGCTTGTTTAGTATCATTCAGTCGTTCATTCAGATTTAAGAGTAAATCCATCAACTCTTCCTCAAATTTTTGCTTTATAACCTCATCAGTCTGTGGATGTCTTGAAGGTGGAAGTTTTAGTTGCTTCCTTAGGGCAGCAATATCTTCATCTTTGTTTTTAATCAAGGCTTCTGTAGCCTTTGCATCTTTGGGATCATTGCCCAACCCAATAATTGTTTCTTCTAAGGTTTTGATTCTATTATCTTTGGCTTGAGAGGAGGCCTTTTCCAAGTGTAGTTGAGCAGTAGTGTTGTTCAAAGAATTTTGTAATCTGTGGGCCATCAATGCCTTGCCAGTCAAGGTTGAGTGAATCATTTCTCCCGTTTCCTTATGTAACTCAATTTGATCCAAAGGATGAATATCCTTTCTCATGACTTCAAAATTTGTTCTAAGATAATTTGCTGCTGATCTAGGCTACTGCACCTGGGGTTTGAAATAGCTCATTATCATCTTGCCTTCTTTGATGTCATACGCTAACATAAATCTCTGTTGATTTGTAGGAGCCATCTTCAAATATTGGTTATAAACTTGCAGCCTAGTGGATCATTCCTGGCTTTTATCTCTGTGAATGTTTTCTTGATGTCTAAGGCACCAGTCCTTGGTAGCTTGGAAGAAGATATCTCTATGCTTTTCTGCCTTTCTAACTCCTGCCTCTGAGAGCTAGTGGGTGTTCCTCCTGTTGGGAAAGTTTTCTGGCTTTCCACTCTTTCTTCCCTATGACTATCTGTATTTTCTTCTGCAAATTCCTCCTCTAAAAGGGGATTTAATCTCTATCTCTTTGTTCTAGGCTGTCATGATGGTTCACTGGTAGGGGTAGTTTTTTCCCTGTCTCTCTTTTTGTTTCTTTCCTCATTTAAAGGAGTTTGTAGAACTGGAGGCTCTCCTATATTGACCTGAGTGGGGAGAGTCTTTATTTGAGCCTGTTCTTTGAAAGTTTCAGGCTGCTTGGACATTGTAGGCTGTTCAGTGTGTTGAAAGCTGGTCTCTAATTCCTTGCCCTTTGATGACCCTATAGCTGGTATACTTGTTTCCTGTGAAAGTTGGTGAGAGGTTCCAACATTAGAGGCACCAACTCCTGACCTTTGAGATAACTTAAATGATACATGCCCAAAAGAATCCAAGTCAAGTGTTTTCTCAAGATCTCTCATAACTTTCCCAAAATTGACATGTTCACTATCATGCTCTACTAGGGTACCTTCCCACAATTCATCCATATTTGCATATTTTTCAATTTCTGGAATTCTATGGTGAATGTATGGGGACAACCTATTCTTCATTCTCCTATCACATAAAAAACTATTAGGACCATATGGTTTCCACTCAAAACTCTTTTGTAACTTAAGTTGCTCTTCTAAAATTTTTTCTGCTTCTTTCCATGTTTCCCTAGTGTTGCAGATAAAAGGGCCTAACTGGTTCTTGATTCTAAGTTGAGCTTTCTTTTTGGCATTACAAAAATGGACTAGGTCTACATTTATCATTTGCTTGAAATATTCCAATGCAAAGAGTCTCATTGGAACATACTTTGGCAGCTTAAAAGGGCAGAGTTTACATCCATAAATCCTGATTTCTGTGTGATTTTTATATAGGTACCAGTCACCTATCCTGTACTGCTTGGAGAGCTGGACGATGTTCTTCATATCACCATTTATCCTAGGAGGGGAAACTCCTGTCAATAAAGTGGTTGCTGGATGGATAAATAGGTCAATGAACTCATTGTAGGTGTAAGAGGTCTTAGTGGAATTATGGAAAATAAGACTCCAAAAAATGATAGACCTTGGATTGCATCTTGTGTCAAGTTTCTTGACATGGAAAGGGAAGCCATCTAACTGATAATACAACCGAAGATGATAGATGAAAGTAGTGTATTTGAAGATTCCTTCATTGTCTAGTCTTAGGAATTGGTCATGAATTTTTTTGGCAATATAAGTGGCATAATCATATTTAACAGCAGGGGGCTGTCTAGGAGTAAAAATTGACAATAATACCAAGGTTATCTCATCAACATACTCTCCGGAGTTGAATCCCATGATTGAGGCTATCAAATCAATAATAATTCTTCCTGTATCTGTAAAGAAAACCTGTAGATAAGGAGGTGGGACTTTAGGATGATGTTTAGGGTCCATGAATATCTGACAGATGCGAGTCAGTTCTGCTTGAGACAATTGGGGAGCTCTTTCAAGTAAAAATCCCATGGAAAGGGGAGTGAGAGCATGACTAGAGTGGAATTGCAACATTTCATTGATAGACTAAGCAGTTATGGGAAAAAGTACTGTTTGACTTGGGGAATTGACTGCTCTTTGGTTAGGGTCATAATTGGCACAGCAGTGATGAATGATATCTGGGAAAACATGCATTGAAGGGAGGAAGTACATGGGAAGATTGGATTCCCACAATCCTAAGATGTCAGAGCCGTTAAGATAGCTGTCTCTAGCTTGGCAAAAGATCTTAAGGTGGTTTTAATCACCGGATAAGTGTTTTGTCTGAAAATCTTTATTGGCCAAGGGTAGATAATCTAAATATTTGTGAGGGGAATTCATAGGTACAACATTCAGAGCTATAGGAGTCTCCATCACTGGTTCTTGTGGATTCAGGAATGGAACTCGGGTTTTCTATGAAAAATAGTGAAAAGAACAGGTTTTGGAACCTATATAGTGAATAACGACTGAATGTATAGCAAAATTGGTATTTTTTGTGGAATATTCAGTATAAAGCTAAAACTTGCAAGGTTTCAGTGGAAATGGGTAAAGACCTGTATTGGGGAAGTGAACAATGCAATGGTAGGATGGATAACAGGTTCTGAATGGCGTCACTGCAAATTTTTTGACCAGGTGGCGGTTGAAAAGCTTCAGTAGTTGACTGAGACGTCGCTTTGCATGGGAACACAGTTTTCCGTATAAAACATCGAAAATGACATTTCATAGGTTTTATTCGCAAAATCTAGGTTGGCGGGGGTTTTTTGGATTATCGAGCGGGTGACGTATGTAGGGAAATGAGGTTTTGTCGTTTTACGGAGGGCGGTAAGCGGAATAGGATCGCACCACCTTTGGAGGCGGGCAGTTTTCGGCTGGGGGGCAGTGATCCCATTGACTGCATGACACGTGGCGAAGGTACGAGAGGAAAACCGCCTGGTGATGGCGTGTTAACGCGTGGTCACTATGGGGTGCGATATCATCGTCGACCGTTGGATGATAAAGACGAGATCTAACAGTGGACAGGAGTGGGGTACGGCGGGGCTTTATGTATGCGGGCCCAATATATTTAACAATTAATCAATCATATCGGGTCAACTGAGAATGGCTAAGGAGGTTATTAATTTAACCCAGAGGGTTAATTAATCCCGTGCAATAAAGCGGAAAGTCAAGGTTCTTAATGGGTTACTGATTAACTCATTAATCCTTATTTTAATACGGATTATGGTTATATTTAACTGGGGGTGGGATATTTAACAATTTGGGGATTTTTCAATATATTTAATAATACAGGATAGGGTGAACTTTTTGGGAGTTATATAATATAAGTCAGAAATTAATATGAAGCAATGTGATAAAGAGCACTAAGTAAAAACATTAGAGTATACATTTAAAATTAGACTTAAAGTGGAAAAGGGGTTTTTATGTGATATGGCACATTTTTCCCAAGTAAAATAGGATTTTACTTATGAAATGACTTATGAGAGTGAATGAAAGATTTATGGATGGTTTAAGTACTTAGGCCATTTAAATTATTGGGCCGAGGGTTCGGTCCCTCCAGAATTCAAAGAAATGCCCCGAGCCCCTTTAACTTTCAAAGAGCTTAATACTTTAGGGGTAATTAGTGAAGTCTTTAGGGAAAAATGTGAAGGGAAGTTAATTATTTAACCTTGTTCTGCTTGAACTGCATCAAGTGAAATGTTTTCCTTGCACTTGTGATAAAAGTGAAACTTAACACATTTAGAAACATTATCCATCACAAGTAATTTTGCAACACCATCTACCTACCCTACCTACTTTAGCCTGACATTTTTTCTTCTTTATTAGGGTGCACTTGGACTGGCAAACCCTTATCACACTTTTCCTTTTACATATAGAAATCTATCTAAGTCTAACCTTATTACATCCAAGGGCTTAGATTAAACTGTTGAGCTCCTTTTATTCACTCTACCTATCTACTTATCTGCCAAGATTAAACAGATTGGTCAGACTTTATTCTCTACTTCTAAAACATGAAATTCAAATATGAACTAGCCAAGCTTAAGCTGTTTGACTATTCATCAATTGTGGCACAAGTTACAAGTTGCACACAATTTGATTATTACATAAGAGTAAAAAGTAGTGGCATTTAGACTTGCACACTTTCCTTGGTCATTCTTTTGGTGGGGTTCATTTTCCTTCACTTTTTGACCATTTTATTTCTTTTCACCCTTTGTTTTTTCTTTTAGGGTATACCCTCTTTACATTTTTAAATTTTTTAACAATATGGAAAACCTTTGCAACAAGTAAAGGCATGAACATATTACATAGCCCATTAAGTCAATCATGAAATATGATCCCTATTGGTATAGGAGCATAACACCAGTGACATTGAGCACTGTACCGGATGCCTGCCTTAGGGCAGATGAGGTCTGAGTCAGGCTCAAGCCTTGGGGCCGACCTTGGACTAGGATACAGACCGAGGAGGCTTATGCCTGATTCCAAAAGTGGGAAAAAGGACAGAGATTCCTTGGGATTTCCCGGGTGTTGTGAAACTTTCAATGCCTGCTGGTTATACTAGTTTAGCAGAGGGTGCCGAGACTGTTACATGACGTAATAAATAAAAAAATAAATGTAATGTCCCTTAATAATAAATAATAAATAATAAAAATAATAAATAATAATAAATATTAAATATTAAATAATAAACAATAAATAATAATAAATAAATAAAATAAATAAATAATAATAAAATAATAAATTAATTACATGCTTTAAATAAATATAAATAAAAGAAATAAAACAAGAAAAATAGTAAAAATTAGTAAAACTATCAAAAAGTAAAAACAAAAGAAATAAAACAAGAAAAATAGTAAAAATCAGTAAAACTATAAAAAAGTAAAAACAAAAAAATAAAACAAGAAAGCAGTAAGTTGCATGTTGACACATGGAGTGTGTGCATGTGGTTCCCCTTCTAATGTTTGCTCTATTTAATAGATGGTGAGGAAGATGAGAGGCATTCCATCATTCCATGATTCCACCATCCATTCTCTTGGGAGAATAGTGTTCTAAGACAAAGGATTCCCTGGCAGTAGTACATTGATTGAGGGCTCGGGGGTGGCCAGTTGTAGCAAGTTTTTGTGTAACTAAGCCTACGGTTGGGTGAAGAGTTGTCCCCAAAACCTTGTTGCAGTTAGAAAACTTCAACTAGCATTAAACCCAGAAAACACAGGTAAGTATCTCTACTTATAGTTTTGAATTTTGATGTTAATTAGTTGATAATTGCAAGTTGATTATAAATTGCTAGATTAATGTAATTAATTGTTTGTTGATATTTCAGGGCTGTTACACTGGGAGTGGATGATCTGACAGCTATTGTGCAGTCAAGATGCACGGAGGGAACATGCGCTGAGATTAGCGGGGCCCGGGGAATAATTACAAAGAATTTGTAATTATTTTAATGAATAAGCGAGGTTTAATAAAACTTAGGTTAAAAGGGGTTTTATGGGTATGGTGGAGTTAACTTTATAAAGCGGAGGGGGTAAAAAGACTTAGGACAAGGGGTGTTTTATGGGTTTTAGGAAAATTACAAGGGGAAAGGGTTTCACACTAGGAAAAAGGGGTTTTTGGGTAGAAATGACCTTTGGAGGGTAATTTGCTAGGGAAATGTGTGAAACCAAGGGGCAAAGGTGAAAATGAAGGGAAAAGGGTATTTTCTTAGGAAATGATGGGATAATGAGGAAATTAGTAAGTATGTAGTGGGGGGTGAAATGAAATGAGGGGAAGCTAACCAAATCAACTTGTGAACATATTTCACTTTCATAACTGCTCCTGCACACTGCAACACATGATCAAGCATGATAAATGTTCTTATGCATCAATCGAATTTTTACTTCTACAACCTTTCTTCTACCTGCCCTTTACTTACCCTAACCTTTTTTCTTCACTTAATTGGGTGCATTTAGGCTAGCATACCCTTTTCTTTCCTTTTTCTTTTGAAAAGAAAACTATCTAATTCTAACCTTATAACATCCAAGGGCTTAGATTAAACTGATGAGCTCCTTATTATTCTCTACCTAACTACTGATCTGCCAAGATTAAACAATTTGGCTAGATCTTTATTCTCTAACTATAAACATGAAATTTAAAGCATGAACTAGTCAAGATTAAACTATTTGACTATCATGGGTTGTGGCATTTATGACAAGATGCACACAACCATTATTTTGCATAATAAAGTAAAAATTAGTGGCACTTGGACTTGCACACTTTCAGAGTTTATTTCTTTTTGCTTTTCTCTCTAACCTAACATTTTATTTTTGCCTTCATTTTTTAGGGCATCTATTATAACATTTTCTTCTATATGGAAATATTTATCAAAATATTTTCTAACATTTTTTCAGTATTATTTTTGTCCATATCCTAGCTTAAGATTTTTTGAAAAATATTTTCATTTTTTGGACTAATTTATTCTAACTTATGAAAACCAAAAAATGCTACAACATAAGGCACTCCATCAGCTCCGTCAATGGATAAATCAACTGTCATGGAGGGTGAATCAAGTGAGCGAGGTGCATATTTTTTGCCTCATGAATTGTTGCGTTGATAGCAAATCATGATCAAGATTATAATATCTTATCTCCTACAGTCAATTATAGCCAATGTTGATTAACATAGGCGTAAAGCTCTGAAAACATTTATTGCATAAGGGTTTTATAAATATGCCTCTCGACATAGCTAAAGGAGACTTGAATTTTATTTGTAAACACTATCACATGTTCTCAATGCATGGAATGTTATCTTGTGAAAGATTTATAATGCTACCCGCTTCTCGTAGGAGGCCCCTCGATATAGTAAGGTCTTTATCTATTAACAATCAGTATTTAAGTTCATATTTCCCGTATATTTCTGTCAATTCATTTGAGTATTTGAATTTCGATTCTTAGATACGAGTTTGAGATTGTTTTGCTAATCATTTTATTGTTTAGGTGAAGAGAGATTCCAAATGCACATGGAAAGAGTATAATCTAACATAAGAAGAAACATAAGCATAAGAATCATAAGCTTTACATTCTAGTGATTTTCAATTACAGAACTAATATTTCCTTAAATTAAAATAGATTCATTTGAAAGTGTAATTTTATTATCGGTATGATTCTATTCATAAGCAAGAGTGATTTTATTTGAGTACAAGTGTGATTTCCATTTAAGCAAGTGTGATTTTCATTCAAGCAAGTGTGATTTTCATTTAAGCATGTGTGAATTTATAAGCAAGAATGATTTTATTTTAAAGCAAGTGTGGGAGTGATCTTATTTCAAACAAAGTGTGAGAGTGATCTTATGAGGCAAGTGTGAAGTTTATTTCAAGAAGAGTGTGACCATTATTTAAGAAAGGAAAGTAGAATTGATTTCATTTTGTATAAGTGATATATTTACTCACATAGCTATAGAGAAACCTATGCATTTCAATAACTCAAAACTTAGAAATTGAATGAGTGACAAAGACTCCTAGCACATACAGTGCACATACATTTCAATAGTTTACTATCACCGGTTGATAATTCATGGAAGTAATTTAACATCAATTAAATTACCAAACAGAGAGGATTCCTCAAATTTTCAAGAGGAAGAGGATCACAAAGAAGAGAACATGGAAAACTAAGATTTGGATTGGATATATTAGGTCCCACTCGCACTTCCAGGTATTTTACATAACATGGCGTTGTTAAATAAATATGACCCTAACAATTCGATCAAAGTGGAAGACCATTTGGATAAATTCTAATTACACCTACAAATGATTGAGGTACGTTAGGATGATATTGCATGTAGAATATTTCCATGTACCTTAGATGGTAGAGTAACTATCTAGTATAATAGTCTTCCCGTAAATTAAATTTAGAATTGGAGGAGGTTTAAAATATTGTTCCTTGAAAAGTTTGCTAATGATAAAACCAAAACCATGTTATTGAAAGAGTCGGGGAATTTAAAGATGGGGGAAAAAGAGAAATTTAAATATTTTAATTAGAGGTTCAATTGGGTATTGAATAAATTTCCCTCGAATAGGATGCCTAATGCCTCGATCATGATCGAATACTACACTTTTGCCTTGCCAACAAGCATTTCACAAGTCGTAAAGAGAGCGAAAAAATAAAATTTGGCACAAAATTTTGAAGAATCTATTGTTTTTGAAAGGACGTGCATGCGATTGGAGTCATTGTTGACAATGAATGATCTAAAGGCTCCAAGGAGATTGGAAAAACATCTCAAGCCTCTTCAAACAACGCCAAGGATAAGGAAGCTACTGATATTGAAAGCTTGACTAGGACCATCAAGTCCCTGTCCAAGGAGTTGGCAGAGTTAAAAGAAAGGACAAGTGAGACCACTATTAATATCAAGCCTCCTAAGTTCAACTTCATGAGAAGGACTAATAACAACAACAACAACATTAATCAACTAGCTTAGTTTGCATAGAGCTCAAATGTTGTGCTTAATGTTGAAAGCATGGGCATGGACAAATATTATTATTTTAATCAAGAATGTCATTCGAAAAATAAATTCCCACAATGGAACCACAATGTAAATGCTCTAGTTGTGCACATAATTAACACAATACTTTCAGAGGAACATATTGAGTAGACAGAAAAAAGAAGGAACTCGCTGTGGCTAAAGAAACTATGGGTATTGGACATGCAGTGAATACTTTCAGTCGTGTTTTCAATAATGAGAAGAAAATGTCGAAGAACCACAACTGAGTGAGATCCCAACTCAGAATAAAAATAGTCGATACAAGTTGAGAATTCAAGGACCTATTCCTAAACAAGAGTTGATGAGGCAAAAATTGAAGGAACACTTGTTAAGAAAAATCACACCACCTTTCAACCCAGCTCATAACATGCAGGATAAGTCTAGAAACAATACTACAATAAAGAACACTTCCGCCAACATTAAAAGTAAGTCTGCCATTCCGGAGGTGAAAAACAAAGTCACTCCTCCAGACACTTCGGTAATGCTTGTTGCGCAGGATTACAACATAGTGGAAGACATGAAGAAAACTCACATAAATATTTCAATATTCAAGATTACAAGGATAGCAAGCCAATGGTAACTACTTGTCCGAGCCATTACCTAGCCTTCATGAGGTGATAATGCTTCTTCTTCACAAAAGGTGTCCAGTAAGTCTTCTGGTTCCCTAGAATCAGTTGTTAATGCTGTAACATTAGAAGCCAACACTCTCCGACCTCCGTTTTTATTGACTTTTGAAAATTTCAATTATAATGTTCACAATTGTTTAATTGATTTTGGTGCATCAATGAATGTAATTCCAATGTTTGTTGCCAAGAAAATCAATGCCAAATGGGATAAGACCGATGCACAAATTATTCATATGGACATGTCTCTTTTCCAAGCTATTGGTGAACTCAAAAATGTTCTTATTCACTTATCATATGATCACCGAGTTCACCAGTACATAAACATAATGATTTTTGGACATCCAGGAAGCCTACGGTGTATTGCTAAGTAAAGTTTGGTCTAGCAAATTACAAGGGTATTTTCTACCGATTGGTCGCATTGATGGCTTCAATACAAGGGAAGGAATAACCAAATCTGGGTGGAATCAAAACCTTACATGAAACACATTGTTACACCTTTCGAAGGGAAAAGCATTCCTGTTGCTTTCACAAACTTAATTTTTGGAAATTGCTTTTAGGAAACTGACCTTGGGTGCTACCTTGCACAACCATCACCCATTTCACTAGATACACAAATGGAACTCCTTCCTTGTTCTCCATATGGTGCAAATGAATTATGTAATATATATGTACATAGTAGTAGTAATGCTAATATTAGTAAGAATAATAACACAGGGAATAACTTAGTAGCTCGTAATATTTGGACTCTTTATTTTCATGGTTCTAAGGCATAGGATGGTTCCAAATCCACTTGTGTACTTATTGACCCACATAACAAGAAACATGTACTTTCATGCCACCTGGACTTCGAGTTCACTAATAATACTACAAAATATGAAGCACTCATACTTGGATTGAAGAAAGCTATCGACCTGAAGGTAGAGCTCCTAAAGGTAATCGACTACTCAGAGGTGGTCACTTGTTAGGTACGAGATACCATACATTGTGTTTCACCTCATCTTAAAAACTACCCACATGAGGTATGGTGTTCGATAAATCATTTTGAAGCTTTTAATATAGTTTTTGTTCCTAGAGATAGAAACGCAGCTACAGATGCATTAACAAATGTTGCTGCTAGGATGTCACCATTGAAAAATGGCCTTTCTATTGAAATTTTATATAAACCATATGTACCTAAAAATGTTACTAATTTCCACGTTTTCAATGACTACCAATAGATAATACACTTTATGGCAATGGTGATGTATTAAAAGATGTTGCCATGAAGGAGGATGAGACGAACAGGTTTTGCAGGAAGCATCCAACACGCCTAAAGGAAACACTATGCCGAAAGGCATGGTGTCCCTGGAGAAATTATATGACTTGCAGAATAGGTTCAGAGGAAAAACTAACACGAAGACTTAGATTTCAAAGCTAACAACTAAACAAGTCAACCTTGGAACCCCACAAGATCCAAAATATGTGAACCTCAGTGCTTGTTGTTCTCCATGGGAATGAAAGAGTTTAATTGCCTATTCAAGCAGTATCAAGACACCTTCACATGGACCTACGACGATTTAAAGACTTATGACACTCGTATTATCCAACACATAATTCCTATAAAAGAAGGGGTAAAATCATTCCAGCGGAAACTAAGGAAAGTCTATCCAACTCTGGAAACCCTCATTAAGGAGGAATTGAGAAAGTTGTTGGATGCCTGGATAACCTTCAAAGTTAGACATTCCATGTGGCTCTACAATTTGATCCTATTCAAAAATAATTCTGGTGAAATACGTTATGTGTTGATTTCCAGAATCTTAACCGGGCTTCTGACAAAGATAACTATCCATTTCCATCCATGGAGCAGATACTCCAGATAGTATATGGGTATAAAATTTTTTCACTACTAGATGGTTTTCTAGGCTATAATTAAGTGCTAGTAGCTGAACCAAAGAGATTGAAAACTACCTTCCAGACTAAATGGGGAATGTTTGCTTTCAAGAAGATTCTGTTCAGACTAATCAATGTCAGTGCAAATTTTCAAAGAGTGATGGACATCAAATTTAGTGGCCTTATAGGTCAAAGAGTTGTTATTTGTTTAGATGATATTACTGTGTTTTCAAAGAATAGGTCAGATCATGTATGTCATCTAAAGCAGATATTTTAGCGATGTCAGAATTATGGGATTTCCCTTAATCTGAAGAAGAATGTCTTTGGTGTCTCTGAACAGATCCTATTGGGACACATCACAAAAAAGAGAAAAATCAAGATTGCTCCCGAGAGGGTCAAGGATATTACACAGATCCCATTTCTAGTGAACAAGAAAGATATGAAAACTTTCTTAGGGAAATTTTTTTTCCTTATAAAATTCATCTCTAATTATGCCCAGATAGTCAAACCTAGACAAGAGATGATTAAGAAAGGTGTAGTACACAAAAGGAGTTCGATATCATATTGTCTCGAACCTACATGCGAAGGAGACTCCATATGCAATATGGAAGGCCTTGACAAACCTATTTCAGAACAACAATGACCACAAGAAGCTAGCACTGAAGGACAAGCTTAGGAAAATCAAGATGGAGAAGGGCAAAAAAATACCAAAGTACTTGACCAAGCTCACCCAATCTTGAGATGAGATTGGAAGTGTTGGTATTAAAGTTATTGAAGTTGATCTGGTCAACCTAACACTTCTACGCCTTCCCAAGAGCTGGGACAACTACCAGGACTCAGTAAATGGTAGGGAAAAGATACCAAAGTGGGAGCTTTTATGGTATGACTTGATGCAAGAAGAGATCCGACAGAACACTAGAGATGGATCCTCATCCAACCATGATGATGAGGAGAACTAGGCCTTTGATGGAAAGGAAAAGAAAGGGAAAGGGAATTCATCCCAGTCCAATTCAAATTCTAGTCAAGGAGGAAAGAAGAAGGACTTGAGGAAGATTAAATTTTTTTACTGTCATGAGTTGGGACACTATGTCACGAAGTGTTCACACAAGAAGGCCAACAAGAAGCCCTCAAGAGGAGCGGCAGGTGAAGCTCTTGCTTCCAAATTCGAGTTGGATTTCACCCTCATTGCTTGCATGGTTATATCAGTGGTGAGTAGTGTGTGGTATCTGGATAGTGGAGCCTCATTCCATATGATCGAAAAAAAAGAATTATTCAGTGGCTTGGAGGAGAAGGACCTCCATATGCACATCGAAATGGGAGATGATGGAAGGTATAGTGCGACCAACATCGGTACTATTACTTTTCAGAGGGAGTCTGGTTCTCCTCTCACATTAAAATATGTCATGTATGTTCCAAGTTTGAAGAAGAATTTGGTTTCAGTTGCTATGTTGGAGGACCATGGCTACGATGTGATATTTAGCAAAGGAAAGGATTTCCTTCATCACATAGCCTCGGGACAAGTGAAGTGGATCAGGGTTCGGGTTAAGAACCTCTACAAATTGGATGTATAAGATTGTGCTACTTTAAGAACAAAAGTAGAGAAGGTGTAGAGCTGAGACATTGGTGAATTATGGAATAGAATATTAGGAAACTTGCACCACAGAGCTTTGAAGATCATGCAACAGATTTATATAGGACTTCCCAAGGGTGCACTAAGCAGAGAGATACATGCAAAGGGTGTACATTAGGGAAGTGTTGGGTGACTTAATTGTGAGTTAAATCCTTGTCTTTAAATTGTCAACCCGGAGTTCGTGAACTAATGAGGTATACGTGTACTATATGTACTAGGTGATTATTTCTTAGAATAGATTAATCTAATGCAAGAAACTTGAAACTAATTACAAAGAAAATTAAATCAATCCAATCCAAATCAAACATAAAGAAATTGAATCAATCTTAACAAAACAACATGAATCAAAATAACATAAAATAAACTAAACTAAACATTAATAAATGAAACCACACTTGCTTGAAATGAAATCACACTTACTTGAAATGAAATCACACTTGCTTAAAATGAAAATAAATGAAATAACATAATTACACAATGTTATCAATATGTACAACAAATGAAAAAGGTGTGCAAACTGTGGTTGATAGGGGCCCTCCACTCTTCAGCAAGCACACCAAACGACTATCGAAGCTTGGAGATCAGAGAAGCAATATGTATTCCATAAAATGAAATGGGAGAAAAGCTCCAAAGATATTACAACAATTCAATTCTCTTTTTCTCTATCCTCACTTTACAAATTACATCTTGGATGGAACTTTGAACTTGGAACTTTGTATGAAGGATGAACTCCTATTTATACAAAAAAATTAAGATAAATAATCAATAAATATGGATCCACAATTATCTATTGTGGTTATAATCAATTACCTAAAAATATGAGATACAAATCTTCTCACACATCTTTATGAGACACATATCAAAACATCCATGATTCTTCTCCTTTGAATGTGCTTAGTCAATGATCCAAATCTTCTACAATTATTCCACAAATCTTCATGAGTTGGAATTGAAATTCGAATTTGTGGTTGAGTAGCCAAATAGGACCCTTCTAGAATCTTCAAAGAGGCCTACAATATCATAAAAATCATACCACTTTTAGATATATATGAAAACATGTTAATTTCCTAATATTTAATCATAAATTTTAATACTTAAAATAAATGATTTGGAAAATAATAATGATAAACCCATATGATCATGAAAATGGTTATTAATGTAGGGTTATGGAGCTATAGAATATGGTAAAGAGTTACAAAATATGGTAAAATGATGGAAATGAGGGTAAAAGAGGATGACATTTTGGAGGTCCAACATTTGCCCCCAACTGATGATGTTGCATGTCCTCATGCAACTTTGCATTGATTCACTTAATCATAAATTGATCTTCTTGAAATGCTTTTCTTTTATATGAACTTCGGCTTTGTATTGATTCTCTTTTAACTTTGCATAATCATATCATTTAATAACTTTATTCTCTTTGCAAAATGTACTTTGAAAGACATTTTATTGCAACATATTTTTTATGGTTGGTTCTTGTGTGACAACAAAACATTTATGAGTATTGGTTCTTGTGTAACAATACTCTTCTTATTTTTGTTGCATCAAAATACTTGAAAACATTGATAATTCCTTTGTAAGGCCCGATAGTGGCTGTCAGCCATTTAATGTTCTTATCAATTGATCATTGCAAAACATATAAATATTTGGAATCAAAATGCGATAATAGTTGATTGGGAAAAATATGTTGGTTAGGATGAAATGAAATGTGGCATGTGACATGAAATGTGAATATCAATTAAGATCCCTTCCCCCCAACTAAAGGTGTTTTCAATTTTTGGAAAATGAGAAGGGGAATATAAATGTGATGAGAGATTTTATAAAACCAGAATTCCAACATTTAAGGAATTACATGCGTAAAGATTAGAAAATAACATACCTTCATCTAACTGAAAAGTGGAAAACTATATTTATAGACGAGTGTGGTTGCTGCTGTTGGATCATGGAAGTGAAGTAAAAGAATATGATCTGTTTTTTATTTCTCTTGGTTGTATGAATATAGGTGTTATAGACATTTTTGTGCCTCGCAACATGGAGCATGAAATGTCAATAATTACAGGGATCCTCAGTCCCTAAACATGTTGTTCTTACCCCTAGAAGAACAAGGTCAGCAAACCACAGCACTTCCCATCAGTTCTCCACCTGAAAACACTCAAAAACAGGCTTATTTTGGATCATGTCAGCTGCTCCACTGAGCATCTGCGCTGGAATGCAACTGCTCCTCCTTGTACCTGCGCTGGAAGTCAAATCTAATGAAGGCTACCTGCGCTGGGCGAGATTGGCCAAGTGGCACAGTCATTCTGCAAGGTGTCAACTGCCCAGGAAGCTTCCAAACTGACACTTGGTTCATGAGATTCGCCCTGTGATGAGTAAGAGGTACTTGATCACCATGTGTAAGCAAGGATCTCCAAGTGGACTCAAGGACTGAAGTTTAACTGAAGAAGGAGAGGACACTAGTCAGCTCTATGCCAGCCTCAAGCTGACTCATCCTTTCTTCTTCTCTCCTATATATAGAGCTCTTCTATGAGGTCTAGGGAGGCTGGAATTTTGTGTAAAGCAAGGAGGTGCTGTTGGTTTACAGTTAGAGCTATTGGGTGATTGTTTTACTAGAGGTGAAGAGGAGAGTTCTTGCTGCTGGGGAGGTGCTGCTGGATTGGAGCCATCAATGGTTGTAACCTTCTCAGAACCCTGTTATTTCTATCAATAAAGTTTTGCATGTTCTCCTATATACTTGTATTGCATTGATGTATTGTATTTACTTGTATATTTGATTCACTCTAATCCATTCATCAGTTATGAGTACATGTATCTTGTAGTTTCCTCTCTTGTTCTGTGCAGGATCTGTGTGTAGCTGGACCGGCAAAGAGAGCAAGGAGCTGGGAACAAGAGACAAAGAGAGAGGATAAGGATCGACTAAGCGAAAGACACCAGGTTGGTTAATCTTTTCTTCCTTCTCTCTGTACTTTCATAAAGGAAAATATCAAAGCTTTACTTTCAGTTGTTGCTAAAGACTGTCACCTTTAGAGTAGGGATAGGGTCATCCGAGTCGGATACTTTTCCCCACAACAAACTGGCGACTCCGCTGGGGAGCCTAGTATCTTGTTGGTGTTTGTAGTATTTTGCTATTCATTTCTTGAAGAAAAGAGTACCAAATCGAAAAGCTTTTGACTATATCAAAAGCGAAGTAGAGGGGCTGCTACTCTTGCTCATTTGCTGAGCAAATTCAAGATTTGAAGAGCTTATCTACAAAAGACTCTTTACTCTTTGTGATAGCTTTTCATCCTCTTGATCATCCCTTAGCCTGTACTTGACCTATAGCTTTTTATTTCAGCAAAAACAGTGCATTTTTGAGCTTTTTATGACCCGGAAATCCTTGTAAACGCAACTCTCGTGTCTCAGTGCAGGCTGTCCACAGGCAGTCTGCATTCCAGCGCAGGTACTCCCTTCGGGAACTGCGCTGAGAGTCAATTTGACAGACCAGAGCCTGCGCTGATCTAGTTAGGCTATGTCTTCCTGAGGTTTCCCACTGTGTCTGAGCCCTGTTTTCACTGTTATTTTGCTGCTGATTGCTTGTCATTGTACTTGCTGTAAACCAACTTTCCTTGACATTATTCTGCCTCAGTTGTGTGATGAAACTGTGATTGTTCTTTCAGTATTTCTTGTTTCAGTTACAGTTTCCCATTGTGAAAAACAAACCAGTATAGCTGTGACCTCTTAAATCCTGGACTGTAAAAGTGTCTTTGTGATCTTAAGAGCTAGTTTTATTACTGTTCATGGCTGTTTGAGTTTGTTTGTTTTTCATTTTATGGTTTGAATTCATACATTTTTAGTGTTAAAACAAGTACCTGTAAGGTGCCTTTTCATTTTAGACGAAACTTGTTTGTTTACACTTCAAATTGAATTCGAAAATTATACAACAATTTCCTTTTGTCTACATCAACATTAAGGGAAAAGAAAAGAAATACATGCATCTTGCATTTGCATTTTTGATAAGTTTGTGTGTCTGATCTAGGAGAAAGTGCATTTTTTTGTGCTTTGTGCTCTGTGTGGAAAGATATTGTTTTTCTCTCCCCTCAGTAGTTAGGATTTTCAAAGCTAAAAAGATTGTAAAAGCTTGCTTATCATTTTAGCTGCATTTAGGAATTTGTACCAATACATCTCGTGGTGATCCTGAAAGACAAACTGATAAACAAGATCAACTTAAAATATATTGAATGAATCTAAAAACGCATTGTAACATAACGCTCACAATAGAGGTCTAGGTAGAGACGTATTTCGGCGTCGTTAAACGTAGTGACTGTCGATCTCTACGAAGGTGGGTGATTCCTCCTGAGGGACGATAGCACTAATACGGACTTGAGCTCCCGCGTACCGTCGCGTATATTGGGAGACCCCTATAGGCAATTATCCTTTATCCTTAGGAAGCCGTGTCGACCGCCCTACTGATCGCGATGCAGTGAACACAGCATTCACGAAGATCGACCACCCGTACCGTAAAACGTATTCTGTGGTTTCGCGAAAGGTTTGGCACACCCTCTGCCTAGATCTCCAGAGCAGTTTCTTTTGGCCCTTTTCAAACTCTATAACTGAAAAGGTCCAACCGAGCATTTTTCACTTCGGGCTCGTTAATACATCGAAGGCGACTAGAGTCATCTTTAGCTTTTTCTCGACTCTTAAAACATGAAAAAGCAAAGTTGTGTCTAAAAGCGTCTAATAAAATTCATTCAATACGGAAACATAATTCCCCTTTTTGTATTTTAGTTGATCAAGTAATCCGCAACCGTGGAGGAAAGTCAATTAAAACTCCGTCGTTCGGGGAGACTTGCGAGTCAACCGTCTTTGTCTCCGGAACCGAGAGTAGTACGGACGAAGCGAACTCGCTGGACCAGGTCAAAATCTCCTTTTAAAGTTAGAACGGAAGTTCCAACAACATCTGAGATTCTGGTCACTCCCGATATTTCTGGAATCCCTGCCTCTATTGAAGAAGTTCAACAGCAACAGAAGGACAGTTGTACTGATCCTAGTCTGAAAACAAGTACTTGCATAACTGAACCAGTTCCATCTGAAACCGGTCCACAGAGTCTTGTTGGTCAAACAACTGTCGCTGTCGAAGCAACCCCTTCTTCGGCACCAGAAATCTTTTACGGACCTGACGGTCTTCCTCTTCCTCCTGGTCTGATTGCAATAGAGGAAATCGTAGAGGACCAGCAAGCAAATACTCCAATTCATTTTGGAGTAAGTACCCCTCTTTTTCCTTCTGCATCAGAAGTTTGTCTATCGCCACCGGAAGTTCCTGAAGAATCGTTAGGAAGTTTATTGGATAGACTTAAAATGTCTGAACAACCGTCGACATCTAGGACTGTGCCAAATGACACAGCAATAGCAGAAGCTCCCGCTGTCACTCCAACGATGTTTGCCGGCATACCATCTGTCCCAACTAGTTCTCATCAACTAGAAGGAGTCCACCCAGAGACTATTATGACAACTTGGTCTGTTCCAGTTTGTTCTTCCGGTATAATACCCGGTAATTCTTATGTTGAAACTAGACAAATTGATCCCTTTGGGAATCAGTTTAGGCCATCCAGTCCTCAAAGGCAATCTATACCCTTGAGCTCCGGATTGTTACCGTATGGGGGGCAATATGCCCTTTCACTTCCTCTTCCGGGAGGATACCCATACGGCAGTTTTCAACCACATTCAAGTTTAGCTGAAGTAACGACGAGTGGTTGGGTACCTATGTTACCCCAACAACCAAGAGTTGTATATTCCATGCAACAATGTGTACCTATGTCTAGTATCCCGACGACGCCAGCAATTGTAACCGTGTCGCAAGTTCAGTCGATGCCTGTTGTATGTCAACCCCAAGTTGTAATGCAACAGCCAATTGATCCTGCAACACAACCACAATCGCCAACTGCCGGGACGACACAGATACAAACGGGAACCATAACCCCGCATCTTGGTCCGTCGGTTAGTGTCGCACAACAAAACATGGCTTCACAACCATGGATGGTGCAATACCAACAACCTCAGTTTCAACAGGTGTACCAGGGATCTGAGCAACAGATCTTTGCAAATAGTGGGCAACCCTATATTCAGAATGGGTTAAACCAACCACTTTACAGTGGCCAAGCCCACCAACCATATCAGTCATATCAACATCAGTTGCATTATGCTGGTGTGCAAAGGCCTACTGCTCAGGCAATTCCATCGTATCCTGGGTACGCCTCGCCAAACCTGAATCAGCAGTTGCCATTCGTGGTGACCTTAGAATTACCAGACTTACATCGATTGACGAACGATCCAATCGCCTATGCCCATTGGTGGCCAGCGATTCCTCACAAACTTCCTTCGGACATTCCTAAATTCAATGGAAATCCGGGCGAAGACCCGTCGAATCATGTGATGACATTCCATCTGTGGTGTTCGTCGAATACCTTGAATGATGATTCGATAAGGCTTCGCCTTTTCCAGAGGACATTGACTGGTCCGGCGGCTAAATGGTATATTGAATTACCTAGAGCCTCGTTCGACAATTTTAGTTCCCTAGCCACGACTTTCTTAACGCACTTTCAGTTACCTATAAGGTACGAAACTGGAACAGAGATATTGACCAATTTCAAGCAGACAACGGCCACACATATATCAGATCATATACATGAGTGGCGTCGTCGTCGCAGAATGGTAAAAACCTATGTTCCAAATCAGCTATTAGCTGAGTGGTTTATAAAGTTGCTTCTGCCTGCCATAACAGAAGATGTGGCCAAGGGAGGCGTCGTAACAGAGGAGCAAGTTATTGCTCGTGCTCAATATTTGGACTTGGTGTATACTCAGTCGGGCACGCTCTATGATAAGATACCTGATGCCCCCAGACCGGAATTTTCAATCCCTCCTCCTCCCGGATCGAATAGTGACTCTCATGCCGGTGATGGCGTGATTGGAACTGCAAACGCTAAGTCGACAAGGGATTCGAATAAGAAAGCCCGTAAGACTTCGAATCAAAAAGCAAATCAAGAGATTCTTGCTTCGGAGGTAAATGCTGTATCTACGGATAAAGACAAAAACTCCAATCAACCAGGAAGCAAGAAGAAACAAAACAAAGGGAAGAAGAAGAAACAAGGTGGGTCATCCCCTCAAAAAACTTCTTCAAACCCTCCTGGGCAAAGGAAACAATTTTATCCATGTCATATATGTGATGAAAATCATTCGACAAAGGACTGTCCGTTCAAAGCTGAGTTAAAGAGGTTCTTTAAAAGTTCCCAAACTTCAGCTGTGTTGATTGATCCATTTCCTACCCCAGGTCAAAACATGGTTGATAGTGGAAATGCTTCCCCGTCTCAAGTGCTTATGTTGTCGGTTTCTAAGCAAAATGATGCTTTGATCTCGACCAGGAATAAAGATTATGGGAATCCGCCGGTGTCGAACGACAAAGGGAAAGATCAACCCAGTAGTTCGACAACAACTTCGGCAGAAGTTGTACCCCCCCTCACGCATGAATTAACAATAAAGCCACCTAAGGGAGTAGTACACAAATCGACATTCAATCCTCGCGCCAGAGCGGCGCAACACTATAATATAGTGGAGGATTTGGCCCAATCGCCATCTGCTATGTCGACTCTTGAGGTACTACAAAATTGTCCATCCCAAAGACAGGCATTGTTATCAGCAATTGGTGGAGTGGATCCTAAAGATTCCAATCTTGTATCCTTTGATCACAAAGGATATGATCCTCAGTTACCAGCGCAATTAGCTTTCCTTATTCAAGTGAAAGCACTCAACAAAACTGTTCATAGAACGATTATTGATGAGGGAGCATCGACATGTATCATGTCGATGAGTTGCTGGAAAACTCTTGGATCTCCAACCTTGTCGCGATCTTCGACGACATTGAAAGCATTTGACGGTAGGTCGTACACTCCGTACGGTATCCTAAATAATTTTAAGGTTGAACTAGGAGGAAAAACAGTAGAAATTGATGTTGAAGTCATTGATGGCAATCTCGACTATAACATCCTACTGGGAAGACCATGGATATATGCCATGGCAGCTGTAGTGTCGACATATTTTAGGAAGATCGCATTCCCATTTGAAGGAGGGATTACGATCGTCGACCAACAGAATTTCCTCCCTAATGGTTCACAAGTTACTGGAAGCATTCCCCTGATCCATGGAAGCGACCATTCAATACGAGATATCGGAGTAGGCTTGCTAAAAGATCCCACAATGATGGGAACTTTCGCGTTGCCACCTCCTTTTCATGTAGGGGATATCCCGTTTGTAGCAACATGCAACATGGTATCTTCGTCGAAGGTCGCAAAAGACAAAGTCGTCATGGATTATCAAGTGGTGTTGCCACCTAGCCCTATCGAAATATTGTAGCAATCAATGTTTCAGGCATGGGAGGCGAGCCCAAATCAACGCTCGTCAAGCGTTTGGGTAGATAGGTCCGAAGAATATGGTACCCCATTAGATCCATGGTCAAAAGTTCATGGGACTGACGAAGGAATCTTACAATCAATGATGATTGAGGGGGCACCATGGAATGATCACCACCATCGTTCCCTTCTTCCAGAGTGTGAAGAAGAAACTCAGCACGACCTATACCACCCTTCAGTGTTTGAATTCCTAACAAATACTGTAAATACGGTGGATTCAGAGAGAAACCTATCCAATATTGAAGAGACCGTAGCCGTAAACATCTCGACAAAATCTGATGTTGTGGAGAATATCCATGTCGGCAAAAGTTGTTCACCTTCAGAACTGGAAATATATAGTGCTCTCTTTCGCGAATTTAGAGATGTCTTTGCATGGTCATATGATGAAATGCCAGGCATTGACTCGAGCATAGTTGAACATGAAATTAAAATGTATCCTGATGTCAAACCAGTAAGACAACGGCTTCGACAGGTACATCCGAAGAAAGCCGCTGCCATTAAGGCGGAAGTTGAAAAACTTCTCCATGCTGGATTCATCTACCCGGTTCCTCTAACCGATTGGGTATCGAATATTGTCCCTGTTATGAAAAAACAAGGGACGATAAGAGTGTGCGTCGACTATAGGGATGTAAACCAAGCTTGTCCGAAGGACAACTACCCTACACCCTTCATCGACCAGATAATTGATGAATGCGCCGGATGTGAAATATTTTCCTTTATGGATGGATTTTCCGGGTATAATCAAATAAATATCCGCCCACAGGACCAGTCTAAGACTGCATTTATTTGTCCGTGGGGCACGTTCGCTTATCGAAAATTACCCTTTGGTTTAAAGAACGCAGGGGCGACATTTCAGAGGGCAATGAATTATGCCTTCCATGACATCAAGAACATTGTTCAACCTTACCTCGACGATCTTCCGGCTCGTTCGCGGAAGCGGACTGATCATCCGCGGCATTTGAGAGCAATATTTCTACGTTGCCGACATTACAAGATAAGACTCAATCCGCACAAGTGTGTGTTTTGCGTCGGTTCTGGTCATTTACTTGGCTTTGTGGTCTCTAAGGACGGGATTCGTCTCGACCCTTGTAAGGTTCAGGCAATCATTAATTTGCCTCCACCTTCAAATTTGCTTCAGATTCAGAAACTCCAAGGGAAAGCAAACTTTCTGAGGAGGTTCATTCCAAATTACGCAGAACTTGCCAAAGGTTATACTCGTCTTTTGAAAAAGGATGTACCTTTTGTCTGGGACCAGGTTGCGCAAGCTTCCTTTGACGCTCTGAAAGATTCTCTAGTAAGAGCATCATTAATGTACGCCCCGGACTATCAAAGAGATTTTAACCTGTATCTAGCTGCAGCAGATACGACCATTGCGATGGTCTTAGTGCAAGAAGTCGATGGAATAGAACATCCTATTTATTATTTAAGTAAAAACTTAAATGACACAGAAAGTAAATATTCCTATGTTGAAAAACTAGCGCTTGCTGCTGTTCAAGCGATTCAAAGGTTTCGACATTATGTCCTCTTTAGGAAAACTACCGTTCTGTCAGATTGCAATCCCATGACATATATACTGTCGCGACAGTTGCTTGGGGGAAAATATTCAAAATGGATAGCAATCCTTCAAGAGTTTGATTTAGATTTTGTAAAATCCAAATCGAAGAAAGCTCTAGTTTTCGCGGAATTATTATGCGATCTCCCATCGTCATCCAACGATGAAACATCAGAAGAGTCAATCGTGGATGAAAATTTGTTTCTGATATCAGTAAGCGATGAGTGGTATGGAGACATCATTGTTTATCTCCAAACCCAAAAATTTAGGCCTAATACCTCACACTCGGAACGGAAACGTATACGATACCAATCTAAAGACTACATGATCGTCGGTGATACACTTTACCGTCGTGGTGTCGATACGGTTCTGAGGAGGTGCCTTACCCATGAGGAGGCCGAAAAAGCCCTGAATGATTGTCATTCAGGCGCGTGCGGGGGACATCAATCTGGATATGCAACAGCACAAAGAATCTTACGAGCAGGATATTTCTGGCCAACTATGTTTAAAGATTGCATAATAGCTGTCAGAAGTTGCCATGCATGTCAGATCTTTGATAGCAAAACCAGAAGACCGCCCGCACCCTTACAGCCGATAGTTGCTGTTGGGCCCTTCGCCAAGTGGGGCATCGATTTCATGCAATGTAACCCCACCTCGACCGGGGGGCATGGGTATATTATAGTCGCTGTTGACTATTTTACCAAATGGGCCGAGGCGATGCCTACATTGGATAACACTGGTGAAACAACTGCCCTTTTCTTTTTTAATCATGTAGTCGCCAGGTTCGGCGTTCCGCAAGCTATAGTGACAGATCATGGATCGCATTTTCGCAATCACATGATGGTTGAATTAGCTGCCAAACTAGGGCTATCTCACGACAGCTCTACCCCATATTATCCACAAGCCAACGGACAAGTTGAGGCAATCAACAAGGTCCTGACGCGTATGTTGCAAAGGATGATCGGGGTTCACAAGAGAAGATGGCATCTAATCCTGTACTCAGCATTATGGGCTTACCGAACCTCGGTAAAAAACGCCACTGGGTTCACACCATTCCAATTGGTGTATGGCCTGGAGGCAGTATTACCGATCCAGTGCGAAATTTCGTCTCTTAAACTCGCAATTGACCTCCTCCCCGGAACCTCAGAAGAAGAGGCTCGTTTCTTGGAATTGATCCAGTTGGATGAAAACCGTCGTGACGCCGCTTTGGCGAACGAAGCCCATAAGAAACGAGTCAAGGCGCAGTTCAACAAAAATGTCAAACCTCGTATCTTCTCTGAGGGTGACTTGGTTTTGCTTTACGACCAAGAATCCGAAAAATTAGGAGCAGGAAAATTTAAGTCCTTATGGATGGGTCCTTATATTGTTAAAAGGGTGTTAGCAAAAGGAGCCTACGAGTTAATGGATTATGACGGAATACCACTGGCGCAACCCCGTAACGGGTTGTACCTCAAGCGTTACTATGCCTAAATAGTAACCTGAGTGCTTTTGTTGTATTTTGTTTTCGCTAAAATGTTTGTTTCGGTTAAAGTAATCCGCCCTTCTCATTTGTTGCAGATGTCGAATTATTCTGAGACATATGTGGGATATGCTGACGGAGCGAGTCGTAGTACGCGAAATTTGTCCTCCGCAGCCTGGGCCATTTTTGATCCAAGCGGCGAGTTAGTGAGTTTCAGAGGTGTGTGTATTGGGCGGTCAACGAACAATATCGCTGAATATAGCGCGTTGATTGAACTCCTCTCTGATACCATCGCTCATGGTATACGCCGACTAATTGTTAGGCTAGACTCACAACTTGTGATACTACAACTCACTGGTATATATTCAGTCCGCAATCCAGCTATTTATCGAATGTTTCTAAGGGTTAAGATTTTGGAAAGAGAGTTTGATTCAATTCAATACCAACATATTTCCAGAAACTTGAACACATTAACAGATTCATTAGCAAACCATGTATTAGATAGACATTTACAACATATATAAAGAGATGCATCGGTGCTATGCAAGTGGATCACAAATAAACCGAAATAAACTCCGAAAATCAAAATATATAAAGCTGTTTATAGTTTGTACATAATGTGCTGTAATCAAAACAAAATTGGTCATACGACCTAGAACTCAAAAAGATGCTAGGGGGCACCCTAGCCTAGTGGTGCTCATGAAAGTACGTCACGGTCTGTGCGATCATGCGCAAGAGACGAGTCCATCGTCTAGGCACGCCAATAGTGTGCCGCTGCAACTGTAAAGGTAACTCGTCAATCTGTACATCCGGAAGACCACGAGTAAGGCTCTCAACCTGCTCCTGCACAGCTGCAAGTATCTCAGTATCACCAAGGTCGCGAATAACAACTCTCCTAGCAGGCTCTGTTGCTGGGGCAGCAACTGGCGATCGTGGACGAACTACTGGACGAACAGGACCAACATCTGCATGCACCCAAGAGTTTGATCAGTTTTGAACAGTAACATCATGAATAAAAACAATAAACAGTGATATGGTCAGAGATTTTACCAATAGCGCCCCATTGCTCGCCATCCGGGAGCACCAAGTCCGGATCACCTCGGTAGTCCATACCCACATATGGATACTCAGAAAATGCCATCTCCTGACGCTCGAACCACCTAAAGAAGGACTCAGTGAAAGTGATATGAGGTTGACCAGCATGCCGGGACATATGGTCAACCCACCTCTGCATGCGTGGCTCGGTCGGAGAAGGCAAATCAAGCATGATGTACTGAGGTTGCATCAATGGGATTTTCTCCAAGATAAAGGCAGTCAGAATAGAACCAAATCCAAAGTTCTTCAGCCCCCCGTCCTTTACCTTGGTCAATTGACTTTTCATCTGAACAAGTACTGCATCACACCAGTTAAACACTTTCGGTTGGAGACACTCCAAGGCGTGCTGCATATAAGATCTGTTGGCAACATGTAAAGCTGCGCTACCGGCCATCCTACCAATGGTAAACAGAATGGACCTGAGAGATCTGTCAGTGATGTCACGGATATTGATCTTGCCGTCTTTGCTCGGCTGTGAACCTTCCCGGCAATACTGACGAATGTAGTCCCTGGTGGAATTAGTCCCTCGGACCGTACCTGACAAAGAAATGGGGGCACCCCGCCTTGACAGCCCAGTCAAGAAGTACATGTCCTCTATGGTCAAGGGGATGGTTTTCCCCCTAATCTGGAATACTTGGTTAACAGGATCCCAAGCATCAAGCATATACTGCAGTAAAGAAATCTGTGCTCTCATGCTAGAGATACGGAAGAACTTCAGCAGGCCACAGTTCCGAAGCGCGTTCACCGTGACTGGGTCATGGAGTGCAACCATGTCCTCTGCTTCATGTTCTCGTTCTCGCCATGTAAGGGACATTTTGTTCAAAGTTCCCTACAATCAAACAAGAGAATGAGTAAGTTCCTGATTTTGATGAAAATCTGGCGAAAAATCATCAAAAAACTCATGCAAGGTCAGCTTTTCTAGGTCCAGCGCAGGCAGAGAGCCTTCCCCTTGCGCTGAGAATCAGTCTGCCATAAGGCTGCCTAAAATACAGCGCAAGTTTCGAAAGGGGAACCTGCGCTGATGCCAGGGCGCCCTGATGAAACCCCTGGGGCCCAGAAACCCTGAAAAACATGCATGAAACTGAAAAAGGAAACCATGAAAGTGAAGGGCTAAGGTTTAGCTCCTACCTGGTCCAAACGGCGCCGAAAATCGTCCACAGAATCTCCCGGAATCAGCTGGTGAAAATCAAGGAAGAAGAGGCACCTCCAGAGCTCCAACAAGCAAAATGCAAATGAAATGGTAAATGAGAGGTAAAAACTCCTTTTTATGACTTTTTACACAGTTTAAAGTTAAATATTAGGGTTATAATCTCGTTTTCATGCAAATATTGTCCATTTCTAACAAAGTTTGTTGCAGCAATTGAAAATGAAGTACTACATTTGAAAAGAGAAAAGCTAGTAAAAGTAAAAAAAAAAAAAAAAAAAAAAAAAAATTAAATTTGACCATGAATCGAGCAGTTTTACCTCGAATTTATGCTCGTTAAAAAATAGAAAAGTGTGAGCAAAGTTTCCAGCAGAGTCCAAGCTCATTAAAAAACGAACTTATCCCGGTAAACAACCATTGCGATCGTAAAGTTATCAGCCTTAAAAACCTTGGTCGTGTTTTCATCCGTCACCTCCACTGTCATTTGGCCGATCGTTCACCCCCATATGTGTGTTTACCCATTTTGAGGAACATCTGCGAAGAGTGATTTTCACCTAGCCATCCTTGCGACACTACCGTGATTGGAAAATTCCAATTTGTACCTGGAATCTGCTGCTATCCCTGTTTATCACTCGTTCCTCAAAAGACGAGTCTTCTTTGAGCTCTTTTCACTGACTCGTAAAAAATGAAAAGTTTGCCGAGTTCTGGCCTTCCAGCTCGTTAAACGACCGGAACGCTATCCCTCCTCTAGATTTTAATCTTTTTGGACCTGAGGGATTATTGCGCAAAAAGATCGAGCACTTGTCTTGTTCGGCTCGTAAAAGTACCGAACAACCATCCCTTCTGTATTGTTTTATACTTTTTCGGACTTAAGGGATTAGATGACGAAAAAGGAATTATGGAGTTAACTTTCTGTACCTTTTCAGACTCTCTAAAAATGAAAAGGACCGAGTTTTCTTTGTCGTTAGATTCGTTAAAATGATTAAATAGCGACAAACTTGTCTTTAGACGAGAATGAGTTTCCCTATCGCTAAGCTCGTTAAATCATAGCGATGGGCTTGCCCGAAGGGCAGGTTATAGAACAAGCATATGTTATCCTCCTCAAGCTTGACAAAAATAAAGAGGTACTGGTCAGAAATGACTGGGGAAAAATTGGGAGAACATCAAAGTTTAATGGTAGCAAGTCACTCTTGAACATGACACTTTTCCTCCGTACCACATCGGGTTGGGTTGTTTCATTCACCGGTCTCATCACCATGGTCCTCGCCAAACCATCCACATTTGGGGTAATGCTACCGATCCATCGCATCAGTGTCGTTATATGTTCAAGAGGGGTCATTCTAAAAGTGTCAACCGTGTCCCATCCACTGCCATACATTATCCTTCATCCATTCATGATCGCCACCCTGAATCATATATCACAGTTTGTTTTCACCTCCACTAAAATCATTAGCTCCGTTCCGTGTCATTGATGTGGGATTCATTAAGGCCCTCCTTTGACGGATCGCTTCTTGTCGACTTCAGCTCATTATCCAAGAAGTTGATCTAGGAACAACCCCATCAGTACTTTGAAGCTTGCATGCCTCAATGGCAAGTTTCTCACTTCCGGCGACAGGTATACATCAATGACCTTCGACCAGAAGATTTTGCGTGGCATTCGACGCCAAGTCCTTTATTCACGCCACGTGAATTGTACTGCAGTACCTTGAGGGTCATTATCATTATCGGTGATTCCTCTCGCGCTTGTTAACGGTTTTCATCATTGACCGGTAATCAAGCGATGTCTTTCCATGTTCGACTTCAGCGAAATTCTCACATGGATCGACTTGTACTTAGAGTGAAGATCGAACGAGTTTGAAGACCCCGGATCTAGTTTCATCCATCCGGGCTACGATACATATTCAGGAAATATAAAAGCATTTGTCATGTACATCATTGCAGCAGATGATCATCCTACTCAAAGGATGATAATTTCAGCAGAGAATTATCAGTCTACTATCAGACGATCGTCTGTTCTATGTACCAAAATGTATTTATAAAGCTGAGCATGGGAATGCCCGCCTCAGCTAGATCATGAAAACAGAATGAAAAATAATGTATTGTATTGTATGGTATTACAGGGCGCCTCCTCAGCACTGAAATGAACTTCGGACCCTCTAGATAAAGCATTTCACCCGATAAACGGCCTCATACTTTAGGGGGCAACTGTTATAGACATTTTTGTGCCTCGCAGCATGGAGCATGAAATGTCAATAATTACAGGGATCCTCAGTCCCTAAACATGTTGTTCTTACCCCTAGAAGAACAAGGTCAGCAAACCACAGCACTTCCCATCAGTTCTCCACCTGAAAACACTCAAAAACAGGCTTATTTTGGATCATGTCAGCTGCTCCACTGAGCATCTACGCTGGAATGCAACTGCTCCTCCTTGTACCTGCGATGGAAGTCAAATCTAATGAAGGCTACCTGCGCTGGGCGAGATTGGCCAAGTGGCACAGTCATTCTGCAAGGTGTCAACTGCCCAGGAAGCTTCCAAACTGACACTTGGTTCATGAGATTCGCCCTGTGATGAGTAAGAGGTACTTGATCACCATGTGTAAGCAAGGATCTCCAAGTGGACTCAAGGACTGAAGTTTAACTGAAGAAGGAGAGGACACTAGTCAGCTCTATGCCAGCCTCAAGCTGACTCATCCTTTCTTCTTCTCTCCTATATATAGAGCTCTTCTATGAGGTCTAGGGAGGCTGGAATTTTGTGTAAAGCAAGGAGGTGCTGTTGGTTTACAGTTAGAGCTATTGGGTGATTGTTTTACTAGAGGTGAAGAGGAGAGTTCTTGCTGCTGGGGAGGTGCTGCTGGATTGGAGCCATCAATGGTTGTAACCTTCTCAGAACCCTGTTACTTCTATCAATAAAGTTTTGCATGTTCTCCTATATACTTGTATTGCATTGATGTATTGTATTTACTTGTATATTTGATTCACTCTAATCCATTCATCAGTTATGAGTACATGTATCTTGTAGTTTCCTCTCTTGTTCTGTGCAGGATCTGTGTGTAGCTGGACCGGCAAAGAGAGCAAGGAGCTGGGAACAAGAGACAAAGAGAGAGGATAAGGATCGACTAAGCGAAAGACACCAGGTTGGTTAATCTTTTCTTCCTTCTCTCTGTACTTTCATAAAGGAAAATATCAAAGCTTTACTTTCAGTTGTTGCTAAAGACTGTCACCTTTAGAGTAGGGATAGGGTCATCCGAGTCGGATACTTTTCCCCACAACAATAGGATGAATCTAATCTGAAATTGGAATCTTTATTTCTAGGACAATGCTATCACTGCTGAATTTTGAATTGAGTCCTACTGCAAGTTGCTGAAATCATATAGTCTTCTTTCATTCCCACTCAATAGCATAATTCTTATCTATGTGAATAGATGTGTCGACGTCAAACATATAAAATAAATTGTTGGATTACTGGCCATTAATGAACGTTAATAACCAACACGAGACTACTCACCATTGATGTCAATGAGAGTCAAGATGCCTAAGTATATCTTACTAGGTGCGAATAAATGTGTCATAGTCGAGTCACCTAGAAGATATGAAAAATAGGAGACATTGATGTATTCCCATTGTTTATTGGCGAGATAACTTGCAATCAAGGCATGCAAGCCTCAAGGTACTTGAAATATCTCTAGTCTTGATCCTAGATGACATGTCAGAGTCGTTGGGTCAAGACTTGTTAGAAGAGAGGCCTTAATGAATCCTCCATCATCTAATGCGAGTATAAAATAATAATTTGAAGGACCATAGATGAAATATTTTCATTATGAAGCAAGTTTTATTTAATAGAAAGGAAGAGAAAAATGGGGTGATTCAACTTTGTAAGAGAGCTGAATGACTTTATTTTTGGGTTAAGGGTGAGTAACAATGAGGTAGGAAAGTATGAATTTTGCAAAGGGAAAATGACTTTTGAAATCATGGTTCGGCAGTAGCGAGATGGAAATTTATGGATCGATTGTAGGCTTAGAATGAGTAGAAATGGTAAAACTGGTATTTGAGTGGCCTCGTTTGGTAGCAATGGTGTAATGGATCTGATTTGACATGGAATGAACATGCTCTTCTGAAAGAAACTTGGTATTTAAAAGACACTCATGCATGTAGTGATCTTCTTTCATCGTCTTGGAACCTGCAAAAACTTAGCACTTTTCTATAATAAAATGTGAGACTATCGAGAGAGAGAGATGATTAGTCTCTCTTCATCTGATATATACACAAGAAATTCAAAAATAGTACTAATAAAACAAATTCAAGGAAGAAAAATTAAATGCACTTTTACCTGTTTGGAAAGCGGTACCTTGGATGACTTGTTGGTGTTTTGTTGGTAACTTCTTCAAATTTTTAATGTTTCCAATGTTGATGAAAACTCTCTCATCGCATAGATCTCATCGAGATATTTCCAATGATGTTTGAATCATCGAAAATTGATGTTATATAAAAGCGTTATGATTGTTTGAAGTTTTTATGAAACAGGGAAAAAATTGTGCATGGGTACCATGTGGCAATGCCAGGGAGTGCCACGTGGACGTTGAAGTAGGTAGATGAAATGACATGCAGACGTGGCGAGTTGATTGTTCAAGGTGATATGGTGGACAATGGGGCAATGATTGTGTAATGTTGACCAATAATACGTAGCCACCTCAACCAATCCAATGTTGCCGCATTGTAGCGAAATTGTTGCCTAGTTAAGGATTGTCAAAGTTGTAGAATATTTAACAACTTTTGGCTTCTATTGGATTTGAACTTATGACCTCTCTTTCACAAATTCAAAGACTTACCAATAAGCCACAATTCAAATGTGTAAAATAAAAGCCATAAAAACGCAATTAAAGTTAAACAATATTAATCATTCTACAAATTTGACTAACGAGGCAACAATTTGACAAATGTCCAACAAAACAAAATTCAAGATTTTTAGGAGAAAATGAAGTGTCTAAGTACATTTGTCAATGAATTTCATGCCACCAAAATATTTGATTTTCATTTGAACTCATCCTATTTCCCAAAAAGAATGGATCTCACAACCAATTTATCCTATAAAAAATGGGAAAACATTGACGCTGCAACTCAGATTTTTTTTTTTTTTTGGTTACAAGTTGCTACAAGGTGTGTTACAACAAAAATCCTAGGCCATTTTCTCACAAACTATCCATTGGATTGGGCTGAATTTTTTTGCAAATGTTCCTATTGTTCTAATATTTATGCACACAGAAAATCAACACCATCTAATACACGGATTTCGATCTATAATCGAAATTGTTGTAAACTTCAGAAATGATTTCTCACAGACTATAGATCGGATTGGGCATAATTTTTTTATGAAGGTTTCTATGGTCCCAATACCTCTGCACACCGAAAATCAGATCGAGCTAGTGCACAGATCTCGAGATATATGTGAAATGGTTTTAGGTGATGATCTTCATTTTCTCAAAAACCTGAAATAGATTGGGCTGAAATTTTCAGGGATTGTTCATCAGAATATTATGCACTTCTTGTAAAAAATTTATGAGAACCTAGTTCCAGGTTTGTGAGATATCTTCAGTTTAATTTCTGCAATTTTTTTTTGAAAAATAAATTATTTTAGCAAATTTTGAGACAAATCTAATTGAAATTTGGAGATTAAACTTTGAGTATTTTTAGAATGAATAATGAATTCAATTTTTATATCTATGAGTTTTATTGCAAAATTTCAAAGCTAACTTTATTCAATTTTCTTTTCTGATCTTCCAGGTCGCAAAAGGCGCAAGAAGAGAGCATACTCATGAATTTTGCTAACTCTTTATTCTAAAATTTGAAAAACAAAGTAAAAATATTTGATCTCAAACCTTAAATTTTATCTCTCAAAACTCTATTTTTTCTCCTCTTTCTAGATCTTCCTACAAAATAATTCGTGAACGAGGTGGTTCTTACTGCACCACCAAAAATAAAATTTCAAATAAAATGAAATCTAACTTAAAAACATCATCAAACTTGGTTTTATTTATTGATTTTATCCTACTCTACTAGAAATATAATTTTTTTTTCAAGTGTATACATATTTCCAGTGTAACCATGTGCATAATAGGAGTAAAAAGATATCCATGCTTAGGCTTGAAAAATATGCATTAAAGTACATCAAGCATGAAAAACCAATTGTTTTTATAATACAATCAAGAAGTAAGCAAGAATAAAAGAGTGATGTGACTTGATCCCTGATTGGAACCATCTTTCAATAAAGTTATGACATTCTTGATTCCTTTCCTCATTTAGATCATATTGATATCCTCCTTTATTATGCATTCTGCAATCTTAGATTCTAGTGATTGCTCCCCATTAAAAGTATTCCATGATTCTTTAGTCTCTTCAACAGATTGACAAGAGGAATCAAAAGAGACTTGAAGATCTTCTTATGGAGGTGGAGAGATAGATAAGTTTCTGAATGCAGTTAAAATATACTCTTCTTGAGAAGTGGATATCCCAACTGTTGCTAGGATTTGTGAAAGTTCTTGGAAGAACATTGCTCAATTTATTAATTGTCTGTGAATTACTGCAACTGGTTGATAATTCCTGTATTGCACACAGATTAGTACAAAGTATTGAAAGATTATTGTATATGCATCATAAATGATTTTAATATGCTTTTAACCACGCATCTAAGAAAATGCAACTATCATGAGTTGTCTAAACTTTCAAAATAAGCACCTATTATACTTCCCTGGCAACGACGCCAAAATGTTGGGTGATTTAATTGTGAGTTAAACCTCTGTTATTAAATTGTCAACCCAGGGTTCGTGAAATGATGAGGTCTACATGTACTATATGTACTAGGTGATTATTTCTTAGAATATATTAATCTAATGCAGGAAACTTGAAACTAATTATAAAGCAAATTAAATAAATCCAATCTAATCCAATCCAAATCAAACATAAAGAAATTGAATCAATCTTAACAAAAAAACATGAATCAAAATAACATAAAAGAAACTAAACTAAACTTGCATAAATGAGACCACACTTGCTTGAAATGAAACCACACTTGATTAAAATGAAATAAATGAAAAAACATAATTACACAATGTTACCAATATGTAAAAAAAATGAAAAAGGTGTGCAAACTGTGGTTGATGGGGGGCCTCCACTCCTCAACAAGCACACTGAACGACTATCAAAGCTTGGAGATCAAAGAAGCAATATGTATTCCATAAAATGAGGTGGGAGAAAAGCTACAAAGATATTACGATAATTAAACTCTCTTCTTCTCTATCGTCACTTTACAAATTACATCTTGGATGGAAATTTGAACTCAGAACTCTTTGTATGAAGGATGCACCCCTATTTATACAAAAAACTTAAGATAGCTAATCAATCAATATGGATCCACAATTATCTTTTGTGGTTACAATCAATTACCTAAAAATATGAGATACAAATCTTCTCACACATCTTTAGGAGACACCTATCAAAACATCCATGATTCTTCTCCTTTGAATGTGCTTAATTAATGATTCAAATCTTCTATAATTATTCCACAAATCTTCATGAGTTGGAATTGAAATTCGAATTTGTGGTTGAGTAGCCAAATAGGACCCTTCTAGAATCTTCAAAGAGGCCTACAATATCATAAAATTCTTACCACTTTTAGATATATATGAAAACATGTTAATTTCCTAATATTTAATCATAAATTCTCTTAAATACTTAAAATAAATGACTTGGAAAACAATAATGATAAACCCATATGATCATGAACATGGTTATTAATGTAGGGTTATCGAGCTATAGAATATGGTAAAGAGTTACGAAATATGGTAAAATGATGGAAATGAGGGTCAAAGAGGATGACATTTTGGAGGCCCAAAAAGAAGTACACCAAAGCCACATTTATGATAAGGACATTCGAGCGCAAGCAATCCTTGAAAGAGTTCACTCAGATGTGTGTGGACCGTTTTCGACAGCCTCCATGGTCAAGCACATGTATTATATAATATTTGTAGATGATTTCTCACGTAAGTGCTAAATTTTCTTCATGCAGAAGAAAAATCATATGTTCTCTAAATTTTTTGAATTTAAAGCACTTGTTGAGAAAGAAAGTGGCAGGAAAGTGAAGGCTCTTAGGAGTGATAAAGATCGAGAATATTTGTCAAATGAATTCAAGAACTTTTATGCATCAGAAGGCATTCGACGAGAGTTAATATCACCCCATAATGCACAACAAAATGAGGTGACTGAAAGGAAGTATGTAAGTATTGTGGGAGATGCACATGCAATGTTACATGATTAGGGCCTACCATTTCACTTGTAGGTTGAAGCATGCAACAAAACTGTATATGTGCAGAGAAAGAGTTCTCATCAGATTATTAGAATGAGTACACTAGGAAAAAAAAATCATTTAAGAAACCAAATGTGGCACACTTAAGGATCTTTGGTTCATTAATTTATTGTCTTGTTACCACTAGTAGAAAATGATAAATTAGTGACTAAATGACTAAAAAAGTTAGTCACCACGACTTTTCTAAGTGAAATACTACCAAAAATGAGAAATCTTAAGTGACCCAACTAAAAAAAACTAACATAAATGACTAATTTAGTCCCAGGTTAAAATATATGACTAACTAATAAGTAATATAACTAAAAATGACTAACGTGAATGACTAATTTAGTCTAGGAACATAAATATAAATACCTAACAAGTACTACAATAATATGAATCATTTGTTTATATTAGTCATTTTAATACAAATTGATACCCTTATTTTACTTCGACTCAAATTGTTACATAAGGCATAAGGTATTAAAAGTCAAGCTATTTTAATCATTATCCTAGGTTGACTTCCCTTATTTCTCTCTGACCTTACCTCTATAATGAGGAGCCTACTCTCTCTATGGCCTTTCACAATTTTTTGTGGGTGCAATTTGTGTCGTTGACTAAAACATTTCAAGATTACACACACACACACACACACACACACACACATATATATATATATATAAGGAATTCTTGGGGTATTCAGACAGTGATGTAAATACCTTTGGGGCCTCTCTTGGAGTTGAAGTTTATGCTGAATTAGAAAAATTCACTAGTACGTATGGGCAAAAAAATTGACATTGTTATACTTCGACAATTCAGCCATATTGTCAGATTTTTGCTTGATTTTTTTTAAAGCCCCAACTTTTATCAGATATCTAATAAACACAATTATCATTGGATATCCAATGATGAACTAGTCGAATATACAACACTAATTATGTTCATTGAATATTCGACGATAATTGAATGTTTGCCAGATACCCAACAAACATTCACTTTTTTTCAAATATATGATGTTTGATAAGATCATTTATAAAATGACATTAAATTAATAAAATCATTACATATAACACTTTATAAATCAATACTATTTTAAACTTGAATTTAATTCATTTACATTTACACCCTACCCATTTATTTTTTGTTGATCATCCTGCAATTTGTGAGCTTAATGATTTGATCTTTGAAGTCGTGAAAGAACCCCAACAATTAGAGCGTGAGCATATGGTCATGGGAACTACCAGGCCAAGACTAGAAAATACGTTGGGAGATCAGTTTCAATAGTGCGAACACTACCTTGCCCTTGAAAATTTCAGCAACATCTACTATTGCAAAAGTGTCCTTCAGGTATGTGTAAAGTCAAAGGTTTCCACATTGAAGGCTTCAAATTATTGAACATCGGGAAGCCTATTTGATGATCCCTACCCTATTGACAACAAATTTTGCATTCATTATTTCTTTGATTGCAACACCTCTAGTAGATATTGATGGTGTTCATGAGCCTATTTCTGGTTCTCTTCTTTATGGAACAATATTATCTCTGACACTATTATTCCTACCTTTGAAACTATCAACTTTTACTTCTGTCCCATGGGGGAAGTAGCTTTCATCGATGAATGGATACGTAACAAGGACCCTATGAGCGAATCATTCATGTTGTTGATGTATTGTCTACACGTTGTGGACATTCGATGGTCTATCATAGCCAAACACTCTATCATGGGTTTCATAGATACCCAACCTATGACAACAAGTTGCATTCTATTGTCGAAGCCTGTGATAAGCAGTGGACAAATTATATTCAAGCCTACTGTGACATGTTTCACTCACATGCTTATCCGAGCATTGAGAAGCATACTTTCTTCACACTTTGTTTGATTCTCTCCTTAAATAATCACCTCAAAGGAAGGCTTCAACTGTGTTTGTGAGGTGTGATATTGATATCTTTCTACCAAAGAAATATTTTATATCCTAGTTAGATTTATCTTTTCCCTCATTTTTCTCATTGCCTTTTGTTATATGTATGTGTGGAGATGTAAATACCTTTGTTCTCCTTTATATAAGGATCATGAAATTGTAGGTGAGTAAGGAGGCCTAACCGCTTTTGATTTGTTTGCATATTATTTAATCTCTTTTCACATATTCTAATAACAATGTTTATCATAGATCTCACATAGTCATGGCCTCTTGTGCTCTTAGGAGTTCAATCATTTTTCATTCTACTACCTTAACTTGAACATTGAACACAATTGGAAATACCCTTCAAATTCTTGATCATTAAGCAAAATTGGAAATATAAAAATTAAAAATACTTTAAATTTATATTGCTCATAAAAATTAAAGTATTTTTATTAACAATATAAAAATACTAATACTGCTCCTTATTAGTATTTTTAATTTTTATGAGAAATAAAAATTAAAATATTTTTGGACCATTAAACAAAATTGGCAATGTAAAAATTAAAGTATTTTTATGAGCAATATAAAAATACTAATATAGCTCATTATTAGTATTTTAAATTTTTATGAGCAATAAACATTAAAGTATTTATGGACCATTAAACAAACTTGGTAATATAAAAATTAAAATTACTTTGAAATTGAAAACATAATCTATTATCATTTTTAATTGATTGAATATTCTTATTTTTTAATATAAAAATGTGGATTAACTATTGAAAATCCAAAGATATCTAAAAAAGTGAAATTGACTTTCTTATAAATCACCACTAATATTTTTTGGTTTGCTAAGTTATGTGAGTCTTGAGATGACTACACACTTAACATTTGGCTTGTTTAATCGAGACCCACAGGTATCTAAGCCACTAAAATCACTAGGGGATCGCACCTGAGATGGGCCACACTAGCCCTTAACATGACTAGATTTTTTCCTACAAAGTTTCGAAATGGTGACCTTAACACCATATGGTGCCTTAACAATACACCCTATCATTGCCTATTATATACCCTATGGGCATAAATTACCACTAATTATTTTATATAATTACACTGAAGGTGTTTTCTTTACAGTCTTGGGGTGAGCAGACACTGTTCACCCCAACCAATAGCAACCTTTTATTTTTATTTTTGTCGTCCTCCAAAAAATAAAAAAGAACATGTGGCTCTTTGACTTTTCCATATGTCGATTGTGATGTGATGTTCGTGCCCTATAAGTACTCCTGCACGTTCGCCTTCACCCATTCCACTGTTGCTGCCTGATCTGTAATGTTTCCCATGTATTCGTTGGGCAGCCCCGCCACAAATTCGATTTCAGTGTTCGCAAACACCTCACCTTCACCCATTCTAAGTACCCCTGCACATTCTCCTTCACCCATTCCATTGTTGTTGCCTCATCTTTAATGTTTCCCATGTATTTTTTTCTCAACCCCACTACAAATTCGATTATAGTGTTTGTAAACATCTTTAAAACTTGCCGGTTCACACCATATAATTTTAAAATTTCTTGATAATATTGATTGAAGGTAGCATCCCCGCTACACGTTGTTGAGAGGGAAAGTTGTATGAAACTTATCCATAATATATGTCTCCAATCGTTGTGTTTCTCGTTATTCGCAATATAATGTCAGTCCCTGCGCTACCATCACAAGCAACGATGTGCAACGGTGAAATGTCAGTTGACAATTCCAACTCAAGCAATGATGCGCAATGGTGCAATGTCAGTTGACAGTTCCAACTTAATTTTATATGACTAGAGATTTCAACCCAAGACCAGATATGCACAACATACATGTGAATTGAATATGAGTGATAGAAAACAATTGGGTTTCTTGGACTTAACACTAAAAAAAGAATTGAATTGAAGTGAACTATTCATGTACCTGAGCCTAAGAAGAAGAAACTAAAAATGATGATTGCCAATATTGATCTGGGTCCTTCCATTTCGAAAGCTTAGTCCCTCCCCCGTCCCACCAGCTACAACAACAATATGATCAATGGAAAAATTCTGAGAGGCTAGAGGCCATTCTGCTCCAAATGGAAATGATCATATAAAATTCAACCATGAGTTGTGCAGAATTTGGCTTTTGGATCATAATTTACTCATAAATGAAAGAGTGCAATCTTCTCTACCAGTAAACAACACCTTAAGTAAACCAAAGTGCTATTTCCTTCTTTGCACTCTCAACTGCATCAATGCCATGGATAATGTTCCTTCGAACCTCTACAACAAAGTCGCCTCTAATAGTTCCTGGTTTAGATGGGTTTAGATGTGGTAGGAATTGTAGCTCCAATGATTTTCCTACCAGTTGCAACAACACCTTTCCCCTCCCACACCATACTATTACAGGGCCATAAATTATGTTCTTTACCAATCCAGGAAAAAAGGGCTTTGAAGAAAAATAAATTATGTACTCTACCAATCCAGGAAAAAAGGGTTTTGAAGGAAAATTCTCATAGTGTTTCTCCACATGATCTCTCTACAACCACCATCTTCAGACCTTTCAAAATAAATCCCTTCTTCTCAAAGCTAGATATAATTTCTCCCACCAATCCAAGCTGCACGTTGTCAGGCTTGGTCATGATGAAGGTATGCTCCGTAATGAATCTGTGGAGAGTTCAAACATCAAGAAAATAGTAGGTTTCTCGACACAGACAAGGATACATTTCACACTGACGCACAATTAGAATAATACAAGAATCATACCTAGGAACACTTGTTGGGATAATTTGATTAACTGTTCCATGAATCTAAATAAAGAGACTCCTAACATATGTTCATTCTCCTTTTGATTATGGTAATTGACTAAGATTCACCCATGATCTATCTGTTTTTCTTTTAAATTATGGCATTTGACTGTGATTCATTGATGATTCATGTTCTTTTTTCTGTTAAATTACGGAAATTGACTATAATTCACCCATGAAAAAAATTAGAGGGAAAAGACAGAAACTTGGAACATTAGCTTTATATTTTAGCAAGAAAATTCGAAGACAAGCTCTGTACAGATTATAAATGCATGCATAGCCATGGAATAAATCCTGCAAAGATGCATAATTTATTTATGGAGTTTGCAATGTCCTCATCCCATTACTTCATTGAAGATACAAGGAATATGTTCTTTGTACAAATCCCAACATTAGCCCAAACCATAATACTAGATGAGTTGTCTCCATGGCCACAATCACTTGTTTAAAGAAAATCCTTACGTGGCTTCATGCAGTATGTGGTGTTTACATGCAAACATCCTGAAATCTCCTACCTACAAATATGCAACATTGTAGTGAAAACTACTCGGATTAGAATCTGAATAAAATTTACTAGTTCTTCCACATTTCGAAAGTGTATTTCATTTCTAGGTAGATTTATTGTTGTCCTAAACAAACCGAAAGTAAAAAAACACAGAAATGTGTTAGATATGATTCAAATTTTTATAATGATGATCTTGAAATGGAAGTAAAGAAGAAGAGAAAATGATGATCTTGAACCGAAAATAAAGAAGAAGAGAAAATAATGATCTTGAACTGAATGTATATAAATAAAGAAAATTTGTTAGATGAGATTTCGTTTATTATGCAGGAAAACCTTAAGAAGGAAAATTTTGATCCTGATACCTTGGTTATTGCCGCGTAATAACCCCTTGTCAGAATCCCATATGGTGTTGTCTCTTCGTCCATAACATACGTATACGATTCTTGTTGAGGACTAAATGTTCCCAGCATAACACGAATACTGTCCACTGAAAAAATTCACAGAAAAGAAGTTGAATTCCTTCAATATCAGGTGCTTCATTTGACATAAATGCACATCTTGCGAGAGCATAAGCTTTGAGAAAATATCTTACCTCTGACTCCGCTTTTCCACACGGTCTTGATGTAAGTGAGGCCAAACACAATGTTATCTAGAATTGAGGAACATAATTTTAGACTATAACGACTGCCTTCCTTGAGAGTAAACGAGGAAACACTCAGTTTAGAAGCATATGGACTAGGGATAATTATGTAGAGCCATTCTAGAGATAATATCGAAAGGCTCAGGATCTTCATGTCCAGCTCCATGAATTCTGTAAATTGCAGAGACATTAGTTATGGGAAAAAAATGTCAAATTCAAAGTAAAAAAGAACAAAACATAAGCAAAAGATTTCCCAATTTAAAGTCAAAGAAAACAAAGCAGAAGCATAGAAATTATTTTAAGAAACGTTCATACCTCCTTTAAGCATATAAATTCTTTAAAGAAATGTTCATACCTTCTATGGAATCCATGTCCAACCTACTAAGTAGTTTCTCTTTCCATCTTCGCAAGCTCTCATCCTCCTACCAAGCCAAATCACTTTTTTTCTTGATTAAGATTATTAAGAGTTAGCAATGCCAAGAAAAGAATTCTTGACTTGTCATTTTAGGAAATAGTTATACCTTATCTTTCTCAAGTTGTTCCTTGAGAGGAAGAAGTGGTTCGAGGACAAAATCCTCTGCAACTTTAGCACCGTCTTTCTCCTCCTCATTTTTCTCATAGTAAGAAGACTTGTTGAACTGCCTCAACAACTTTTCATCGCTGTAATCATCTCCGGAAAGAATGGCCTCCCCCATTTCCTCCACAATTTCCTTAACTTCACCCATTTCTGACTTAAAACCACTGTAAACCTCTGACTTCTCATGTCTCATGGAGCCCGTCAAAATAGACATTGTTGGCACCCACTAAATCTCTACTTCTTTTACAAAAATTGAGGTAAAGAAGAATTGTTGACTGCTAAGAATGGGACAACAAGATTACAAACCTTCACAAGAAAAACACAAGGCAGTACCTAGAACCAAAACTGAACAAACATTAATCTCCATATCTTTTGACTTAAATTTTTCACTACACGCAAACCCTATAAAACCTTAAATCCTGAATATAATTCATTTTCCTTCTCTGTAAACTCTTTGGGAATAGGAACTATAGCTATAACTATATATTATAATCAAGTCCCCTCCGAGAGTCGAGCTCTTGACCTTGAAGGAATCAAATTGCAGCAACAACGAAGTATGTATCTATACAATACAAATATATATATACCTAGGAACACTCACTGGGATAATTTGATTAATTGGTTCACGATTCTAACAAATGTCATGGCAACTTAGAATGCAATGACACCTAGAGAAACAAATGTCGCGGGAAGTTAGAATGCAACAACAACTAGAGAAGGGGAGTTGTCACATGTCGTTTGTGCCTTTCGTGTGTAAGGCATGTGTTCTATCAAAAAAATAAAAAACCTATCACTTTGTAGTGCAATGTGGAAAAGGTTGAGTTATGGTTGGTTTTGGAATGATTATATCAAGATTGATGTATAAAAATGTATGTTTTTCATGCCTGGAAGGATCTGCCCTAATGGATCGAATTTTCCACGTGATAGATTAGAGAGATGACCTTGACTAGACAGTTGACTTGACTAGACAGTTGACTTTGAAGGAAGGTGGTGTTGTTGCCACATAAAACAATTGTAAAGTCATTTCTTCCCAAGCAACTGAAGGTGCTGCCAACGTCATCTGCTAGATACATGCAGGTGGACATTAGCACTTGAAAATCCTCAAATATTTCTTCTTAAATATGTAATCATCAAGTTGTAACCACTATTTAATCGTTATATATATTATAGTGTTTTTATTATCAAATTTATTGATAAATTTTGGTTATCATTATATATTGTGCTCTCAATATTATAATAGCTTACATTCATGATGATAATTTTTTCACATATAGTGAATATATATAGGGAATTATTCCCATTTAGATAACATCTTAGCATTTATTTAGAAGGGAAGTAATATGATAGTTAAAAGATCTCTTTGGTTGGGATGGATTGCTGGTTGTATAATATTTTTCTTATTTATTCTTCTATATAAAGGAAAAATGTGGAAAGATCATCTCACTTGTATTTGAACTAAATGGCTTCACTTAAAGAGAAAGCCTCATCACGTAGCGCCCATCCCTAGTGTTTCCAGTTACCTAGCCAATGATTTACTACTTTTGATTGCCCCTTAGACCCTTCTACTATTAAGTAAAGTAAGAGTAAGCTAATACTTCTTCTTTGGTGTGCACCATTGCTTTATTAGTTACCTTGCTTAGATACTATTTGTAAAATCACCGTCAAATAATTGAGGATACCTATTTGTTCCAACTCAAGTCTTTGTTTATTGTTTTTTTCATTGATCTCCTCTATTTCAATATGACACACATGATCTAAGAAATTTATCGTATATGTATTACATCCTTGGGTTGAGAAATTTATCTTATATTCATTACACCCTTGAATTTTAAGGGTTCTTTCACAACATTGTTATTCTTATTAGATTTGATGATTTTATATGCTCATTATTTGAGCTAGATTATTTAAGAATCTTGAACATGCTCAGGAATGGTGCACTCTATTCATGGCAAGATGAACTTCCCAAATATTCCTTTGGTGTACCTTTGCACCTTTAGGGGAAATTGCTAATTTACTTCTATTTACATGATTTATAAATTTTAATTAAAAATTATTAGTTCAATTCTATAATCTCCCCTCTCTACTTTAATCAATGATATATGAAAAGTATTAATTTAAATTAAAAGCAATGATACACTTTTACCACTTTCCCTCCACCCATTCTCCAATCCACATTTACCACTTTCCCTGTGGAGAAAAAAATAAAATCCAAGAAACCCATTCTCCAATCCACATTTACCACTTTCCCTGTGGAGAAAAAAATAAAATCCAAGAAACTTTTAAGGCTTACACGATGAACCCTAACAAAAACCAAAACCAGCCCAACATAGAAAATGAAAATTAAAGTGGTTAGGCTAAAAAGTTAACGAAATTTAAGCGGGAACATAAGAGAGATGTAAGGCTGTAGGAGGGGTTTATAAAAACCCTTATTGGATGTTCAACCTGATAATGCACCTCATGAGTGCGGACCATAAGAAGAGAGGCAAAGCGGAGGTGTTGTTTAACATATGCAAACAAAAGCAGCTGGATGCTAACTCTCTAAACAACGAGGAACCAAATGATTAGATATTTTGATTAACAAATCACCAAAGAGGGAAGGTGTCACTGTCCGGTCTAGAATCACCTACTTCCTACCAGATAAAGCAAGCAGTCATCTCTTTCTTCTCTCACCCACCAATGGATAATAGATCACTGGAGAGTGGACTGTAAAAAATTTGGGTTCAGGCTTTACTCGCCCTATTTGAATAAGTAAAGGATTCAAAGGCTAGGGGATGACTCTCAATCCAGATGTTGGACCCAGGACCCAGCCCGAATATTGAATAACATGTCTTTCATTTGAAAGGCTAGGAGGATTAATGAGACTCTATTGATTTCATCACCCCCTCCACATGCAAATCGAAAAACTGATCTCTCCACTTATGGTTTCATTCTCCTAGTGTTGATCTCTCCACTTAGAAATGATGTCTTGATTGTGCTGCTCGGCACAATGAACGTGGGTAGTGAATGGGTTAGCCAGGAATTGAAGCTCTGAACTGTAAGAAACCACTGCCCTTGCTGCAACCGTCATGTATGATACCAATGTTCTGCTCTTTCTCTTGGTAATGCTCTATGGAATGTTCTGTGAAGTCATATTTAGGCAGGAAAAATTCATACGTCCATTGATACATGAGATGAAACTACACCCAAGCCAGAGAGAGTCTATGGCACTTCTTGAATGACTTCTCATAAATAATCCATTTCAAGAGCTTTCAAGAGAGTATTACAACATCAATTCTCTAAAAAAGCCCAAACAGGACTGCTATGCTCTGCGTTCGAGTCCTCTTTGGCAGGTCCCACTAGTGCAAACCATAAGAGAAGCCACGATTCACGAACACAATTGAGACAAAGATCAACTATGCTGTAGTATTACACATGTAATATGAATGGGAAAGCGGCCTAAAATATCCCACCCATTTTCAAAATTATGTAAACCCAGATCATACGACATATAAAATTGAATTGGCGAGTGTTGTTATAACCCTTTCAAGAGTCGAGGTGAAAAAGAGGGACTCTTAGTGTCAGTGGAGAGTGACTTGATTTTGATATCCCCTACATTCGGAACATATACATAATTGCGAGAGAGATCTGAAGATGGCCCAACACCAACAACGAAAGAATAAGATCGATGGTAGCAACGACAATCCCATCGTCGACCATGTCAATGACAAGGCCCTCCATGGGGCTAATTTTCAGGGTAGTGCAATGGGGTTCTACACGGATTTTCCAAGATCTAGGATGAATATCTCTTCTGTTAGCCTCCCTCCACTTCCAGAACAACATGTTGTGGTGGGTTGTGGTATCATCGCCACTGATTACCTTGCAAGTTTAGCTGCTTTTCCACAACCTGATGAGAAAATTCAAAGTACAACCTTGCAGGTACTGTATTTAAATTATAGGATCTCAGAATTTACAGTATGACTATTTAATGACTCGACACATCAAAAGTTCCACACTGTCATTTGTAGATCGCACAAATTGAATTATTGCGATAATGCATCTCTTATAAAATGGAATGATATTAATACTAGAGTTTGAAAAATCCATCAGTTTCAAATAAGATAGGACATATTTCTTATATTTTTGCATACTCAATTCAGTCCAAATTTAAATACCCTCTTCATGTTTGACATATTCTATGAACATGTTGAGGTAGATCGATATTTAGTCCAAATTTAAATACCCTCTTCATGTTTGACATATTATATGAACATGTCAAGCAAGATCAATCAAATGATTTCACTAATCTTGTATGTAAATATGCCTTTTAGGTATTAAAAATACTAACTTTTGAAAAATAAGTTATTAACCAACACAAATGATAAATCATAATACAAAAGAAAGACTCGACATGTATCTTTTATAAATTACATAAATAAAAATCACATCAATGAACTAGTAGATTTCGAGATCAGAAAGTACACATTTTATGTAATCAGTCTCCCATGCATGCTCCAACTGTTGCATGTAAAATGCACTGAATATGGTCCTTATGTGAGTCTGCCAATAAATGGAAGTAGAACACACTTGATCTTGAACACTAGAAGCAAAATATGCACTCACAAATGTGCCAAAATTGACAAATTCAATGTTAACAAGAATCATAGGCACAAAAGTTCATTGGGCCTGTCATTTAACTAAGGGAGACACTATTGTATATGTAGAAGAGAAATGATATCTTGCTAGATCTAGCACCTAAAAAGCAGAATGCAAATGATATTTTTTAAAAACTTTTCTTTCTTTCTTTTTACTGTTTTTTGAACTTTATTTTTTCATTGTATTTTGTTTTGTTTCATAAGTATTCTAAGCCATTGTGGGACACCCTCGTTGACATGGCCCCTTTGAAATGGTTGTTTTTAAGTTTGAAAATGGTGAAAAACATCCAAATCTTGTAACTTGTGATCACGTCTGCTTTTGTGAGCATTATATTTCTTCTTTGCATGAAACAAGACTTTATATATATATATATATATATATATATATATATATATATATATATATATATATAGGTGTAAGCCACTCTCTCGCAATTTATTTCACTTTGAAGGCCTCTTTCAAAAACTAATAAGCCAATGCTTGGTGCATATCCACTTGCAAATAAATAAATTAAGAGAAATTACTTTCATATTTACTTTAGATGTCGTCACGATTGCTATACTTGAAAGTAGTTAAATTTGTGCTAAATATATGTGAATCCACATGCCAAATTTCTTCAAGCAGTGGTGAATTGGAAGAAAACCATTGGCTTCAATGATGAGTTCATTTCTTAAATCAATATGCTTATTCAAAATGAAGAATATTGAGTTTGGCTTGATGGCAGAATTCATAGAAATGTTCTTGATATGGTAGCAAATCCTAAACAACATTTGACAATATAAGATGGAAATTGATGCTTTGATACTTAGTAGTAATAAGAGAGATTAGTGTAGTGGACAGTTAAAAAGAAGTTTGGATCAAGTCAGTAAATAATAAAGGAAAATGTTAAAAATGTCGAAGTCACTTTGGTGTTGGGTTACTTTGGACTCTTTCAATTTATTTTTCCCTACTTATCCTTTCTAAATCTTTTCGTATTATGATTACAAAGAGCCTTCTAATTGGGCCTAAACCTGAAGATCCTACAAAAAACCAATATATTTCAATCACTAAATGATTTTGTATGATATTCCATCATTTTATTCTTATTTTTGAATCACCCCTATTGTCAACCCCATCCTCACTACCAAAGAAATCCCTTCTGTATACTGATTTTGGTTATCCTATTAGGTATGACCGAGATGTTGTAACAACTATGGGTTTCTTACAAAGATATGAGATGGAAGGTGTGTGCACTATTTATTTATGTCCTTGTTAAAGTTTTATACACATTTGTACAATATTCCATCTACTGCCTTTATGAATCTTAAATGTTTCTATTTCTTACAACATCAATCCACAATATATGATTACTAGTATGATGGATCTCTGATACCTATTTAAAGACATTACATATCATACATCCTTTTTCTCCTGTAGTTGTAATGCACAAAGCATGTCTACTCTTAAGCATCACAAATTGCAAATCTTTGGGAGATGTGTGTGTGTGTTTCTGCATTCTAGTGGTTAATGTTGTATATAGTTAATTGAAAAAACAATTCCATCAGAGATGCTCTTGTAACCTATCCATCTTATTTCTGAATGTTCTAAGAATTTTCATTTGGTGCAATTCAGTTTCTATACTCATCATATCTTTATATCAATCCCACAAGGCAGTGTTGCAGCCTTGATATTCCTATTTATCTATGTTTGATATATTATCTGCAAGATTATGCAACTTTTTAGCTTCTACCTTCCTAATTATTTACATCATTTTATTCACATTCACTAGTTTTTCAGGAATCCATAGTGTGAATATATTCCACCACCACTTGTGTAACTACATCTTTCAGCAACTTCAACTACATAAAAACAATCCTAACAATTATCTGAAAGTGGAGCTTAAATTTTTCTAGTTTTTCTTCATTTTTTAGTCTCTTCCTATACTCCATTATTTCTGCATGTACATACTAGTAGACAGGAAACATGAGATTTTTGACAACTTTTTTGTCAAATCTCAACATGCCTTCTAGGCCACTAGATTGTATATGTTTTCTTTCACATAGTCATCCTTAGATCCCTTACTTGGAGGGATTCAGATTCGAGCAACCTATCAAACCTTTTCTATTCAACCACCTCATTGGTCAATAAGATGGGTCTTCCTCTCCTTTAGCTTGGCTCCTTTTCCCCTTTGCCCCAAACTCTAAGCTCTTTTGGCATTGTGCAAGGAGCCTTCGTATTGAGAGTCGTTATTTCCTCCCCACTAAGACCTCTCTCTCTATCAACAACCTATGGTACCCAATATCCCTCAAACTTGCAAGAATTAGTTATATAGTTAACTTCTTGAGATTCTTTCAAGTGAAAGTTATATTTTTCTTATTTTCTTTTCAATAATGGCTCCTCAAATGCACATGATTTTAGTACACCACCTATTTTCTGTATGCTTTTAATGTAGAGATGTTGTAGACTCCACAAATTCATTTGAGTTGATATTTTGGTTTGCAAAGTATGAAAAAACCAAGGTTAGTTGTTTCTACATGTGCGCTGGCCTCATTGATTTAATTACATTAATCGATTTGCATGATTTTGCAAGGATACCTTTCTTATTTGAATTTTGTTTTCATTTTTGTGTATATACATGTATTCCACCTTCCGTTATCTCCCTTTTCTGCATCGCAAGCCATGGACATGTTGGTAAGGAAACCCACCTTCTGTTTTTTTTTTTGTTATTACATTTTCACATGTCACACCTTTTTTCCTTCCAACTTATTATTATGGAATATAGACTCCAATATATTATGGTTTTCCTTATCTTTTTTGTCATAGTCTCCATAATAATTCTTGATTTGAGAATATTAAGGTAGAGATAGAGGCACTCCCTTTTATTGTTCCTGTAGTCTCACCCACATCCTGAAATTCCCGGGTTTCCCTCTACCCCCTGCATAAAGTAGGTTTAAATTTCAATCTATACCTCTTGTGGAGGGAACTATTTATTAAGGTAGAGATGAGACACTCCCCTTTATTGTTCCTCTAATCTCACCCCCGTCCTAAAGTCCTAGTGTTTCCCTTTATCCCCAACATAAAGTCATTTAAAATTTTAATCTATCCCTTAAGTAATTCAACCATGTTTGGGTTAACAATTACTGTTAGTGAGCAGTGCCCTACATTTTTTACACAAGTACAAGTGTGATCACCTAAGTTAACATCGATTTAAGTTTACGCAAGCACCTAAGTTATGTGATAATTAAATCCAATATTATGTATGCTTTGTTAGGATATTCTGACACATAGCAAATAGTTAAGTATAACTTGGTCTAGTGTAGAGTTAGGTCAAGTGTGTTTTTATTTACTATGTACTCTTGTAACTTACAATCCGATGGTCACGATATGTTCTAGACATGAAGTGATCCGACGGTTCATTCTCTCCTCGGTATTACCAATGCTTGATCTGTGGCTTAACACGCAATTGGTCCATGATCTCTATTTAAATAACATGGAGGGTCGTTTGTAAGGTGACCGTTCATGAGAGAAGCTTATGTAAATTTTCTTTCTTTTACATTAATAAATTTCCTGAAGTGGCCGTGTTGTCTCAGGCCGTGGACTATTTCCATCTTTGAGGGTTTTAACCACATCAAGAATACTGGTGTACTGATCTATGATCTATTTGTGAGCAATGTCCCTTGGTGTTTTATCTAAGGAACTTACCCTATAAATTCCTACGTGGTATCATAGCTATTTGAGGGCCGCATCCATTGGTGATCCAAATCCGAAGCCGATACAACTGCATCCAACTGTCATTTCCTATATCTACTATTTTTTACTGCTTTCGGGCCAAGATGATTACTCTGTTGTGTTTGGAGCATATGTTCTAGTGAGGAACCCCTTTTTCTTCATGCGAAAAGGTTTCCGGTAGCCCCAACTACGTCATTTTTAAGATCTAGAGGTATACAGTCTTGTAAAAATTTCTGTTTTCCCACCCCGGTTTTCAGTTTCTCATTATTTCTCCCATGTAGTTAAATGCCCATTCCCATAACCATACATTTAACAGACTGAAAAAAATAAATATTGCTGAAAACACAAATTCTGGAAATTTTTCAAAATGCTGGAAATTGCAGAATTAAAAATCAGCAATTAAAAACAGCCATTAAAACACATTAAAACACTGATATTTTTGGTCAACTTGACCCTGGAAAAACCCCCTACAACTCTTGGGGAAAACCAGTTTGAGAGCTCTTCTTTATTTCTGAAAATTGTCTTTTTACAGTGAGAATTATTCAGCAAAAAATCAGCAAGAAAATTTACAACTTATCTCCTTTCCCGTGCCTCACAGCAATCTGGAAATTACAGCAAACAGGACAGCAATAAATGCTGTACGACCTCCGTTTTGTGTGCAGAAAAATCAGCAAACTGCTCCTCGATTTTTGTGCAAAAATCTGCCTTTCACTATGTGCTGAATCAGCTGTACAAATCTGCTCAACTGCTGCCTTGGAATGTGTGCCAAGCTGCTGTCTCCTTCTCCTTCCTGCTCAGAAATCTCTCTTGCTCTCTTGCTCTCCTTCTCCCAATCTGCTCATGAAAGAATGAATGACCTTTTCCTCCTTTTCCTCCTTTAATATAACTCCAAGTGACTTTTGGGTGATCTCTAAATCCAATGGCTGAAATAGATTTAGATCAATGGTTGAGATTAAATGCTCATTTAAATCTCACTTTCTATTTTTTAATTCACCCCACTTTAATAAAGACCCACTTAGTCATTTATTTCCAAAGTCACTTTTCCTTTCTAATTTTTCATTGACTTTATAAAAGTCACTTTAAAATTAGACTTAATAACTTTATCACTTAAAGTCACTTTTAAATTAGATTTAACTTTATAAAATTATAAAGTCACTTTAGGAGAAAAATTAAATTCTTTTGGACACTTTTCCCTAGGCCAAAGATCAAAGCCTAAGGGAACCACCTGTCCTCCGGTACCAAATTTCAACACTCCCTCTTATCGAGGAAGGTGTTCCTCACCACACCCATCTTGTCTCTGAAGTAGACATGCTTGCCCCGTGGTAAGGCTTTGGTAAGGATATCTGCAACCTGCTCATCAGTGGAAATATACTCAAGCTTCACAGCTCCCTTCTGAACATAGTCTCTGATGAAATGATATCTGATCCCGATATGCTTTGACCTGTCATGAAATACTGGATTCTCCGTGAGTTTAATGCAACTCTGATTATCACAGTAAATCACTGAAGGTCTCAACGGCTGACCAAATAAGCCAAACAACATCTTGCGAAGCCAGATGGCCTCACAACTAGCTAGACTGGCTGCCATATACTCTGCTTCCGCTGAACTCAGTGATACTGACTGCTGCTTCCGGCTGAACCATGACACTACTGCTGAACCCAACCCAAAACAACACCCTGAAGTGCTCTTCCTATCAGAAGCACAACCTGCCCAATCAGAATCGGTGTATCCTGCCAATCTCACTCCATCTCCCTGCCTGTAGTCCAGACCATAATCCACTGTCCCCTGCAAGTACCACAAAATGTGTTTTGCAGCCACCCAGTGAACCTTCCTAGGCTCACACATAAACTGACTCATCGTGTTGACTGCAAAACAGATATCTGGTCTAGTGTTGACCAAATACATCAAGGAACCAATCAGCTGCCTGTACAATGTGGGATCTACCAACTCGGAATCCGAAGCATGAAGCTTCTTCCAGTTGGTGATCATCGGTGTCGACATGGGTCTACAATCCTCCATGTGGAATCTGCTAAGGATGTCCACAATATACTTCCCTTGCCCCAGGAAGAAATGCCCCTCCTCCTGCCACACCTCCAAACCCAAAAAGTAATGCATCAAGCCGATGTCCTTCATCTCAAACTCCGCCGCAAGATCTCTCTTGCAGTGCTCTATGAGTCTCTCTGCACCTGTAATGATCAAGTCATCCACATACAGCACCAGAATGAGAGGCTCCTCACCAATCACAATAAAGTAAAGGTTCGGATCTGCCTCACTCTTTGTGAAACCCATCCCCTGCAAGTATGCATCTATCCTGGAGTACCAAGCTCTGGGAGCTTGCTTCAGGCCATAAAGGGCCTTCTTCAATCTGCACACATGGGACTCCTTCCCATGCACCTCAAAGCCCTGTGGCTGCTCAATGTACACCTCCTCCTGTATGAAGCCATTGAGAAATGCGGTCTTCACATCCATCTGGTGGATCTTCCAACCCATCTCTGCTGCTATCGATATAATGGAGCGGATCGAAGTATATCGAGCCACGGGAGCGAAGGTCTCCTCATAATCAACTCCCTCTACCTGGGAGAACCCTCTAGCCACAAACCTCGCTTTGAATTTCTCAATGCTGTGATCTGCAGCATGCTTTACCTTGTAAAGCCATCTGGAAGTAACCACGGATTTTCCCTCAGGCCTCGGCACCACCTCCCAAACATCATTCTTCATGATAGAAGAATACTCCTCCTGCATGGCCTCTCTCCAGACCTGCTGGCTAGCTGCCTCCTCATAGCTAGAAGGCTCAGAGTCAAGGATGCTGGTAACCATCGCCATATAATTACAAAACCTCTCAGGTGGTCTACTCTCTCTGACCGGCCTCTTCGGCTCAGCAACAGATGTGGCATCTCTCAAGGTGTCCTGAAGCCACTTGGGCTTCCTCTTCCCTGAGCGCACTTCTTCCACCGGAGAATGAAACTCCTCCTCCTCATCATCATCAGTAGCCTGAACTCCTGACTGTCTGTCTGCTGTCCTCCTGCCTGCACCTGAACCTGTAGAAGCTGAGGTACCGTGTGAACTGTCCATCAGTGGACTCCCTAGTGAACTGCTCTGTGAACTGCTCTGCATGCTGCCCGGAGCACCACCCCTCTGGCTCGATGAGCCACTGCTCACTGACGGACCTGACATCCTCATAGATGTACCTCCGGATCCTCCTGATCCCTGCCCACTGGATCCCTGCGACTGACTCAACTGCTGCTGAGGGTCTGGCTGATCCAGATACTCTAACTCCCGTGACCTCCTAAAGGCCCTGTCCTCCTCGAACTTCACATCCCGTCTGACAACAACTCTCCTCTGTGCAGGAATGTAAATCCGAAAGGCCTTTGAGGTCTCACTGTAGCCCACAAAGATACCCTTCTCTGCGGTGGGCTCTAGTTTGGTCCTCTTCTCCTTGGGTATATAGGAGTATGTAATGCATCCAAAGATATGAAGATGACCAAGATCAGGCTTCTTCCCAGAGAAAGCCTCCTCCGGAGTCATGTGCCCCAAGGCACGATGCGGACTCTTGTTCTGCAAGTAAACAGCTGTGTTGCAGGCCTCTACCCACAAGAACAATGGCAACCCCTGATCATGTAACATAGCTTTGGCAGCCTCTATGATGGATCTGTTCTTCCTCTCCGCAACCCCGTTCTGCTGGGGGTTGTAAGGAACAGTGAACTCCCTCCTAATGCCTGCCTCCGCACAATAGTCAACAAACTCTCCAAGGGTGTACTCTTCTCCATTGTCCGATTTCAAGGACTTGATCTTTCGGCCTGTCTGTGTCTCCACAAGAGCTCTGAACTCCTGAAACCGCTTGAAGACCTCACTCTTGGTCTTCAAGAAATAAATCCAGGTCCTCCTGGAGTGATCATCAATGAATAAAACATAGTACTCATACCCACTCAAGGAAACATGAGACATCCGACTGCTCACATCGGAATGAATCAAATCAAGTATCCCCGTCGCTCTGCTGTCACTGCTGGGAAAAGGGGATTTGGCAAATTTGCCCATCGCACAACCTCTGCAAGTATCAAAGTGATCAGTACTGATATCTGGCACACCTGTAGTGATCTCCCGCAATGTCCTCAAGGCTCCATGATACATATGTCCCATCCTGCGGTGCCAAATCTCACACAGCTCAGAACTGCTAGCTCTGCTGTCGGTACTACTGCTCAATGCCAAAAGGGGCTGAAATGCAAACTTGTACACCTTTGCATGGCGTACACCTATCACTCTAGCTGAATCAGCTGGAGTGTCCCTGAGATACATCAACACCTGTCCTCCCCTGAACAGTACATCATATCCTCTGTCCTCCAAAGCTGAGACGGATATGAGGTTCTTCCTCATCCCTGGCACATAAAGAACCTCTGACACCTTCAAGGGAGGTTTGGACTCCCTCTGAAATGTCACTGTCCCCACCCCGACTGCTCTAACAACTCTGTCATCACCGAGTACTACCTCAATATCAGTGCCACTCTCTGAAAGCTCTGAGAAGTACTCACGGACTCCTGTCATGTGACGTGAAGCCCCACTGTCCACATACCAAATACCTGTAGATGCTCCGCTAATCGAGGGAAAAGCATGCTCCCTCTGAACCTGTGTGGCAGGTGATCCTGCACTAGAGGACTCACATGTAGTGAACGCAAACTCCCGGTCAAAATGACCTGCAAAGTCCTCAATCTCAGCTGAAGCTGCCACGTCTTGGTTCTTTCCCTTCTTCTTCTTCTTCTCCGGACACACAACTGCATAGTGTCCCATCTTTTGACAATTCCAACACTTCACCTTGGAATAGTCCTTCTGTGTGTTCCCCGGTTTACCTTTACCTTTGCCTTTGCCCCCACCACTGCTTGTGGAAGTCTGCTTCTTCCCTTTGCCTTTCTTGCCTCCTGCCACCAGTGCTACATCCTCATCCTGCTCAACTGGCTTGGCTGCCCCAAGCTGTCCTTTCCTGATCTCTGTCTGAATGCAATCATCCCAAAACCTCTCCCATGTGGGAAGGGTCTCACGTGCACAAACCCCATCAGCAAAGTTCAACCATGAACGGGGGAGGCCATTCACTGCAACACGCACCAACTCAGTGGATGAAATGGCCTCTCCAATCGCTGCCAACTCATCTCTCACATTGGTAATCTTTGTGAGATATCCAGCTGCACTATCATTACCCATCTTAATGTTCTTCAGCTTCTCCTTCAGGACCATCTTCCGGTTCTCATTGGTACTCTGATAGAGATTGGACAATGCTGTCCACATCTCATGGGCATTGCTCTTTCCTCTCACATGAGGAATGCAATGGTCTTTGATTCCGTCTAGAATCAGCCTCTTACCCTTATTGTTCTTCTTTTTATACTCAGCCAACTGAGTAACATCAGTGGGCACAACAACAGGGTTCTGTGCGGTATGCACCATGATATCCCAGACTTCTGCCTCCTCAAAGATACTCTGCATTCTCTCCTTCCAAACGCTGTAATTTATATGCCCATCCAGCCTATCCTCCACCCTCAATCCCAATGACATCCTGCTGTCCTAAAACTGAAAAATAGCACTGCTGTAGTAAAGATAAAACTGCTGTTTATGAAAAAACCAGCTTGCTGGAATTTTCTGAGTGAAAAATCAGCAACTGTAATTTTTCCTTTTGCTGTCCCAAACTGCCCTTCAGCACTCAAGCTCTGATACCATGTAAAAATTTCTGTTTTCCCACCCCGGTTTTCAGTTTCTCCTTATTTCTCCCATGTAGTTAAATGCCCATTCCCATAACCATACATTTAACAAACTGAAAAAAATAAATATTGCTGAAAACACAAATTCTGGAAATTTTTCAGAATGCTGGAAATTGCAGAATTAAAAATCAGCAATTAAAAACAGCCATTAAAACACATTAAAACACTGATATTTTTAGTCAACTTGACCCTGGAAAAACCCCCTACAACTCTTGGGGAAAACCAGTTTGAGAGCTCTTCTTTATTTCTGAAAATTGTCTTTTTACAGTGAGAATTATTCAGCAAAAAATCAGCAAGCAAATTTACAACTTATCTCCTTTCCCGTGCCTCACAGCAATCTGGAAATTACAGCAAACAGGACAGCAATAAATGCTGTACGACCTCCGTTTTGTGTGCAGAAAAATCAGCAAACTGCTCCTCGATTTTTGTGCAAAAATCTGCCTTTCACTATGTGCTGAATCAGCTGTACAAATCTGCTCAACTGCTGCCTTGGAATGTGTGCCAAGCTGCTGTCTCCTTCTCCTTCCTGCTCAGAAATCTCTCTTGCTCTCTTGCTCTCCTTCTCCCAATCTGCTCATGAAAGAATGAATGACCTTTTCCTCCTTTTCCTCCTTTAATATAACTCCAAGTGACTTTTGGGTGATCCAAGTGACTTTTGGGTGATCTCTAAATCCAATGGCTGAAATAGATTTAGATCAATGGTTGAGATTAAATGCTCATTTAAATCTCACTTTCTATTTTTTAATTCACTCCACTTTAATAAAGACCCACTTTGTCATTTATTTCCAAAGTCACTTTTCCTTTCTAATTTTTCATTGACTTTATAAAAGTCACTTTAAAATTAGACTTAATAACTTTATCACTTAAAGTCACTTTTAAATTAGATTTAACTTTATAAAATTATAAAGTCACTTTAGGAGAAAAATTAAATTCTTTTGGACACTTTTCCCTAGGCCAAAGATCAAAGCCTAAGGGAACCACCTGTCCTCCGGTACCAAATTTCAACAAGTCTTTATTTGCAGTTTTAGTTATTTATCCCTTTATTTATTTCAGTTTATTTATCTCTCTATTTTTTATTACCAGATCTATACCTTTCATTTCTGCGTATGCTCTTTTTCCCACGACTCTGTGCAATTTGGGCAAATCAGAAACAAAAATGAAGGATTTTTATCATGCGTATGCTCTTTTCTGCCGGGCATTAGTGTGATCTTGGAAAATCAGAAACATTGAGAAAAATATTTAGTTTCTGGTGAAATCTAACTTCAAGCCGTAAGGTTTGGTGTTTTTTGCATGTCCGTTTTGGGTTGTGTGGCTTTTTTGTTTTGTAGGAAAAAAAAGCTTTCTCAAGTAAGCAAACACTCCAAAGCTTCAATGACTAAAAAAAAAAAAAAACCTTCCTCTTTTCCAAAAATTACTAACCTTTTGAACTAGTTCACTTGGTCCAAAGTTACTTTATGAGAATAGAGGTCTTGGATTCAAGTCTTTCTTTTTGTTGAGTTACTTTTTCAAAAAGCACATGTAACTTATGTTTTAAAGTTATTTTATGTAAAAGTGTTCTCACCCATTATAAAAAGTGAGTCACTTATAATTCTAAAGTCTCTTTATCTTTATTTAAGTTACAAGTTAGTGGGTAGCTCATAAAGTACCATTGTAAAAGTGACTTTCACTTATTTATAAAAGTGGGTCACATATTTCTTTTTCTTTTAAAGTGAGCTAATTAGATTAAGTTTGGAAAGAGGGGGGATCTTTTTTTTAAATATAACATTATCATTCACTTCTGCACATTCATGTACTTCATCAACATCTTCAACAACTTTCTTCAAAAAGCCATAACTTCTTCATCCGAAAACTGTTTTCAAAGTCGTTTTTTTGAATTAAGCAAATTTTTCGAAATATTTCCATTGGAACACTTAGTTTCAGCATCTATAGCTTCAATTTCTGTTAAAATGGAAATTCCATGCCAAGTTATTCTTGATAGCACCAACTACTTCCAATGGGTGTCCTACATGAAGGATTTACTTAGAAGTAAAGGTTTTTATAGAATAGCCTTAGGCCAAGAATCTAAACCTAAAGATGAAGATAAGGTAGTCAAATGGGAAAATAAGCAAGATCAAGCACATGGGTTGATAGGGATGTCTATTTCTCTAGACTTGAGATTTCATATCGCAAAATTTGATACTCCTGATGAGGCAATGAAACAACTCAATAATGTTTTTGGAATTAAAAATGAAATTAGAGCCCATCAACTTGAAAATGAGTTGCTTACGTTGGACCCCAATAATTTTTTTTCCATTGAAGGTTCTTTGTCCAAGTTTGAGACCCTTAGACTTCTCTTGGAATGTGTTAAGGTTAAGAAATAAGATGATAGCCTTATCTATTCCATTCTTACTAAGTTAGGACCAGCCTACTTTGTGTTTGTTTCCACCTTCCATTCTACTAGAGAAGCCTTTATTTCTCAAGGACAAGCCTACAAGTCCCCCTCTTTTGATGCCTTTTGTGATTATTTAATAAAATAACAAGAAAAACTCTTACATCTTGGTCTTCTTAATACTGGAAACTCTTCTAAGAAAACTTTAGCAGCCTAGCAGCAACCAAATTCAAAGAATCCTAAGAAGAAGTATCCTAAAAAGAACAGTCTTAAACCAAACAAGGGTTCTAAGCACTTTCAGTCTCAACAAAATTAAAAATCAATTCAACAAAATGACAAGGCAAATAAAAACAAAGGGAAGAACATTGATAGACATTGTAACTTTTGTAATCGAGATGGTCACTTAGAATCCAAATGCTTTAAGAAGATGAAAGCCTTGGAAGCAGCAATGAAGAAACATAACATCCATTTGGAGCACTCTTCAACTTCAACTTCATCTTCAGGGATAACACTTTCTACATGTGGTTGTCAAGCATCTTGGTCTGGTTATGCACTAAATTCATCTTCTTCTTCTCATCCTCATGAGTGGCTCATTGATTCTAGATCTTCTTATCACATGGCAAAAAAAAGCCATGTTTTCTTCTTTAAATGATTGTAACACCAAAAATATATGTTGGTGATGATAGATCTCTTAGTGTTGTAGGGACTAGAACTATTCATCTAGACAATGGTCAATTTAATGATGTATTATGTGTTCCAACCTTATCCTGCAACCTTCTATCTGTATATCAGATAACCCATTCAGGGGAAGGCAAAACAGTTGAATTTTCACCTCACGATGTTGTATTTAAGGACTTAAGAGATCCTAGACATATTTTAGCTACTGGAATTGGTGATGATTTTACAAGGTTGTATAAGTTTAACAACTTTGGGTCATCAACTCTTCCCTTGGTCTTTGTTGCTCATAATGATGAAGTGAGCAAACTTTGGCATGAGCAATTTGGTCACTTAAACTATCGCTCCCTTCAAAATCTATGTAAAGAAAATATGGTGACATGTCTTCCTATGGTATCTTGCAGAGATGGTGTTTGTTCTGGATGTATACTCAGAAAACATCATTGGGATAGTTTTGAAAAATGTGCCTCTTGGCATGCCTCAGCCCCTTTATAGCTTACGCATAGTAATTTATGTGGTTCACTTCTAGTTGTTTCATTCTCTGGCTACAAGTATTTCTTAACTTTCATTGATGATTTATCCTGACACAATTGGGTATACTTCTTAAAACTCAAGAGTGAAGTATTTAAAATGTTCTTGGCCTTTAAGGCCTTTGTTGAGACACGATCTAGACATCACATTCTTAAGCTAAGATCTTATAATGGCGGAGAATATGTTAACAACAAATTCATCAATTTTCGCATTGAGCATGGAATTCAAATGAAACAATTGTTCCATATACTCCACAACAAAATGGTGTAGATGAAAGGAAGAATCACACCTTAAAGGAAATGGCTAATTGTATGCTTTAATCTAAAGGGCTTAGTCTTAATTTTTTGGGTAGAAGCAATTAACTGTGCAAATTACATAGTAAATCACACTCCTACTAAGATTTTAAAGAATATCACTCCAGAAGAAGCATGGAGCTCAATTAAACCAGATGTAAGTCACTTTCACGTTTTTTGAAGTGAAGCATGGGCCCATATTCCAGATGAGAAACATAAAGCCTTAGAACCTAAGAGTGAAAAATGTATTTTTGTTGGATATTCTGAAGATGTCAAAGGATATAGACTTCTTCCACCTAAATCCAAAAACGTTATCATTAGAAGAGATGTAAAGTTTTCTGAAAATATATCAGCCTATGAGCCTAGTTCAACGGATGTGACACCTCTCCCAATCCCTTCTACTTCTTAAAATATTTCTTCCTCAGATGATGACATCGAGGATGACAATCCTCCCACACCTTCTCAGGATCATCCTTCAACTCCTCATCTTCAAAAATGGGTCCATGCTACTCCAGATACAACAAGTGCTCTTGTAGGTGATCCTACAGATCAATGACGTACACATTCTCAGTTCGATAGGGCTTCTTTTTTACTGACTCAAGCTTCAACGAGTTATGATCCTGACACCTTTGCAGAAGATTCAGACCATCCAAATTGAGACGCAACTATGAATAAAAAATATCGTTCATTATTGGCAAATAATACATGGGATCTTGTTCCTCTTCCAAAGGGACGAAAACTTGTTAGATGTAAATGGGTTTACAGAACCAAGTTTGGACCAGATGGAAAAGTTGATAAACATAAAGCTCGTCTTGTCGCTAAGGGTTTTTCATAAGTTGAAGGCATTGACTATACTGAAACCTTCTCCACTGTTGCCAAAATTAACTCTATTCACCTTGTTCTTTCCCTTGTTGCCTCTTTCAAATGGGAATTCCATCAGAGGGATGTTAAATCCGCCTTCTTGCATGGGGAATTTCATGATGAAATATATATGGAATAACCTCCTGGATTTATACAAACAAAATCTAGCCTTGTATGTCAGCTTAAGAAATCCCTTTATGGTCTCAAGCAAGCCCCTTGGGCTTGGTATGCCAAAATGTATAGCTTTCTTTTAGATACTGGCTTTTCTAGGTGTCATTTTGACAATATTGTCTACACCAAGAAAGTGGGTAAGTATCTTATCATTCTTGTTCTTTATGTTGATGATCTTATCCTTACTGGTAGTTATCCCAGCCTTATAAACCATGTGAAGTCCAACCTTAAAAAGCAGTTTGAAATGACAAACTTAGGACACTTGCATTATTTTCTTGGTCTTCAAGTCTTGCAATCCAAGGAAGGTATTTTCCTTTCCCAGTCCAAGTATGCTTGTGATCTTCTATGCGACTTTCACATGGAATACTGTAAGCCAGCACCTTCTCCCTTTCAGTTTGGAGCCAAAATTTCAATCATTTGTACTTCCCTTGAAGTTGATGCTACCATATACTGTCAGTTTGTAGGAAAACTTCTATATCTGACCCATACCCGTCCTGAACTTTCCTTTGATGTTGGCCTTATTGCTCAGTTTATGAAAAACCCACATGAAAGTCATTGGAAAGCAGCTAAAAAAATACTTCATTATGTTCGAGGTACAATTTAGTTTGGGATTCATTATAGTGCATAAGCATCTCCTCTATTGGTTGGTTTCACTAATTTCAATTGGGCTGGTGACCTTGATGATTGGAATTCTACTACAGGTTATATGTTCACTCTTATTTCTGGACCTATTACATGGGCTTGCAAGAAAAAAAGTGCCATTTCTCTTTCTTCAGTAGAAGCTAGTAAGGAAGCTCTATGGCTTCGTTAGTTCTTGTTAGAGTTTGGCTTTCAACAACAACATCTGACTACACTTTGGTATGATAATCAAAGTTCCATTCAACTATGCAAAGATCCAGTCCAACGTCAACACAACAAACACATTGAACTACACATGCACTTCATTAGAATGCTCATTCATGACCATGTTCCTGAAGTGTAATATTTTTCAACCGATGATCAAGTTGCAGACATCTTTACAAAGGATCTCATAGAGGCAAAGTTTACTAAACTTCAATTTATGGTTGGAGTTCAGGAAGTTGTCACTAAGGGTGGATAGGCTCTAATGCCTCCTTCGTTCTCCTATTGTGTCATATTTGTACACCTTTCAATCCTATCCCAAGTTGTTCTTAAGGGAGGATGTTAAGATATTCTGACACATAGGAAATAGTTAAGTATAGCTTGGTCCAGTGTAGAGTTAGGTAAAGTGTGTTTCTTTACCATGTACTTTTGTAACTTACAATCTGACGATTCATTCTCTCCTTGGTATTACCAACACTTGATCTGTGGCTTAACACTTGATTGGTCCATGATCTCTATTTAAAGAGCATGGAGGGTCATTTGTAAGGTGACCATTCATGAGAAAAGCTTAAGTAAATTTTCTTTCTTTTACATTAATAAATTGCCTGAAGTGGTCGCATTGGTTCAGGCCATGGGAAATTTCCCTCTTTGAGGGTTTTAACCACGTCAAGAATATTGGTGTACTGATCTGCGATCTATTTGTGAGCAATGTCCCTTGGTGTTCTATCTAAGGAACTTACCCTGTAAATTCCTACATGCTTTGGGTAGTCCCGCTTCTAGGAAATACTATATTGCTATCGAAGCCTCCTCCCATTTAGGCTCTCCTCTAATGGTTAGTACTATATAATCGATCACAACTCTTCACTACCATAAGGCAAAGCCTTTATCGGTGGCTCCCAAATCATTCCACCTTTTCACTTTATAGCACAGTGCACAAGACTACAATTTGGTCCATCAAAGCTCCTTGCTTGGATGGAAATCAATAGGGTTATGCTCATAACACACCTTTCTTCCTAGTTGGATTTCCCTGAAAAAGATGAATCATAGGAAATTAATCAAATAGAGGCATTTTCCTATTTGATCACAATGGAAATATCAAGAATATAGTATTTCACCCTCATGATTAGTGAGAATCCATGTAACCCACTATGACCCATATCTCATAGTGTTTTCCTACCTGTATGAGTGGAAGAAAATTGTAGTTGGATCTACTTGGATCTTATTATTTGGGTTTGCTTTCATCCCGAGAAATATGCAAAGTATAACTAATGCATGACTATGATAGATCTTGGTTTTTACATTTATATTCTTATTCTCATAATTTTTGGTTCTTTTATATTTAGGGCCACCTCTCATAGTTATTTCACGCTCTTCTTATTTTTGCATGGGTGTGTTGTAGCTTCCATCTTATTTTTTGATATTTATCATGCAAAATTCATTCATTGGTTATGATGTTCTTAACAAACTTGTAATTCCCTAGCCTAAACAATACTTATAGGTAATATTTCTTTATTATATTTTTTCTTTGATCAATGCAATTGTTGGCTACTTTGAAGATATCAGTGAGGAAGCTAAAGTATCATCAGACAATAATCTATATGGTGCACCTCCTTTTTTTTGGATCTTAGTCCAAATATATAGAAGGTGTATCTCTAGAGAAAATTTTCGTGCATCCTTCAATGGTTAGCATGTTGGATGCCTCTACAGAGGATGTTATTGAACATGGTGGATGGTAAGGGCCAGAACACGAAACATTTTATAACATTTTCTAATACGTATTTAGATGAATCTGGGCCTTTAATATCTATTTTTATTTTCTTGTTGAAACTTAAAGTGCTTCGTTAATTCAATTAATCCTTGTTGTAATGATGGAACAATTTTTCACATACATTTGTAGTTTAATATTATTTTTGTAGAAATTCTTCATTGTAGATCAACAGATTATGCAATATACTAAAGCAAAATACAAGATCTACTTCTACAACAAACTTGCGGAAGCTTAATCGATTATGAGCAAGATCAAATAGAACACATATAAATGAGAATGAGAAAGCAATCACACATGAAACATAGAAGAATACTCTAGGGAAATTCTCAGCTAAAAACCCCGATCTCTGTATTATCATACAAGTGGAAATATCTCTGGATTACACAAATCTTTAGCTCACAAGCTATCCAGCTCTCAGTATAATCCCTCTGCTGCTCATAGACAGTCAAAGGCTTCTCACAAACCTTCTCCTCTGCCCTCCAAGCCTCCTATTTCCATGCACAGTTTCTCCTGAGGTCCAATGCTGCCACTTGCGTGAATCAGCCTCTCACACTACTCACTAAACTTAGAAGTAATTGCGAAATCTTGAAGGAGATAATTCCTTCTGCATGGATGAGTTTCCTATATAGGAAAAAATCCTCCAATTGATAGTACACTATCCCTTCCTCTAATCTCAACTGGACCTTTGACTGAACTGACATGCATGAGTTATTTATGAGAGAATATTCAGTTATATGGAGAGATGCAGTTACATGCATGCAAGCATTAACTAACTGAATTCACAATTAGTTGAACAAACTATTTGAACTAATCTAACTGGAGTTAACTCAGTTAACTGAGCTAACTAATTACAACTCAATATTACAACTCATCCTTATCTCTTTAACTAAGGGATAAATTCCTCAATTAATGGGATAACTGTTGCATGTCCTCACATAGATTCATGTTTGATTTTCTACAACTAATTAACTCAAGATGAATTAATTAATTATTTTACAAATAACTACTAAGATCAAATTCGAATTTTACTTCTCAATTTTAGTTCAGGGACTAACTAAAATTGGAATCTATCCCGAAATGCTATTTATAGCAATGCTATTTTTAGCACTTTAGTTTTTCATTCCTTGTTGCTATGTCCAACACTGGTACCTGAAATGCTATTTATAGCAATGCTATTTTTATCATTTCTATTTTTATCATTTCTTGTTGCTATTTCCAACAATTTTTGTTTCTTACAAAATTATATGCATATGTCTGGCATTATTATAATGTTATTTATGATGTATCAACACTATTTTAAGGGGTAATTGTGTGGAGAGGCCTCTATAATGACACATATCTTAAGGAAAAACAATATTTTAATGGAGCATTGGCAAGAGTTCATTGTGGAGAAACCTGTATTTGATGCTGAAGATAAAATTGCAGGTTTGAAGCTTGATTCTGGAAAAAGATCCAGTGTTGATTTGCACCTAAGATCATCTTCATTTCATTTCAGATTTAGTACTTCTTGGTTGGGCATCATATTTTACTGTTATAATGGGCTAATGCTAGTTGTTAAGGACCTAAAAGAGAGGTGTGTTGACCTTCTTCCTGGCTATTTATGTTTTAAAATTTAAAAAGTATTATTCAATGTTGTATATTCAATAAAAAACTATTTTCTTTTGTTGTCTATGCATAAATTAATATCTTAAGATTCATTGGGATGATTGATGATCACTTTATGTGCATCGAGAATGGAAAGAAGAAAAAATATATATTAAGACTAGTGGGTTGATCATAAGAGAGTATTAATTCCTATGGTTTGTGGAAAATATGGATGAGTGTTAGGATCAAAAGATATTGGGGTTGTCTTGGTTTTCGAAACATATATTTTTCAAGTGGGTACATTTAGTCAGATACATTGGAAGGGGGTGTAAATGACATAGTTTTATAAACAGTTTCAAAATGTCATTTGTTTGGCATATATGATATTTTTGGTGGGTATGTGGAGATAACATTCAAAAAGGATACTATAGAGCACAACTAGTTAAGGATGGACTCATTTTTATTTTTTGGACTCACAAAGGAGAGAGAAGGCCAATATGCAACAAATCAATCTTTATGTTAATAGGATATTTATTTCCTCTGGACCCTAATGATCATGGAATATTGGGGCATGTTACCCACCCACATGTATGGGTAATCATAAGAGAATTTTTTTCCTTTGTGATGTAATTTTCCAGCCAACTGTCATACGTTATTTATTATATGTTGTATTTTTCTTTCCATTTGTTTTCAAAAGTTATCTACAACTTGAAATTTTTAGCATGTAACTAAGTTAGCATGATTGTGCCTAAGATTTTCCTGAAGGTTGAATGTTAAGTTTCTAAGGTGTTCTTTTCTATGGTGACATTTTATTTGCTTTGTTTATGTAGGTCATCTAGCCACATGGTGGCCACTATTGCCCCACTGAAGAAAACTTGTTCAAGTTTCTTGATTTTATGGAGAAAAATGGTAGACATTGCTAATGTTGAGGTATACATTGTATACATATTTTATAGTTTACTTTAGTTTATATTCCAGTTTTCATCATCCTAATTCATACCTTATACTTTGTATTGTGTCTTCTTTCATTTTCAGAAGAGGAAATCAGTATTGTTGGTAAGAATCAAAAATTGAATAAAGAGGAGAAGACTAACACTGGAGTGACAAATGCCAAAAGAGAAAGAGAAGAGAACCAATCTAGTGATACTCTTAAAGCCAATATCCCGCATGAGACACACACATACAAATTGATGGTCAAATATTTAGAGTTGGTGAATTCACCTAAAATTCCTTAGCAATGCAATGATAATGTTTTGAAGTGATGAAACAATCTTTCATGTGTAAATTGTAGTCCAACCAATATTAAGTTGGAAACTCATATTGTAATACTTGACATTTTATATAATCTAATTTATGTGGTTGAAATTATTTATAGTTGCACTTGATATTTTTTAGTTTTGTAATGAACATATGTAATGTTTTCTTTTCATATTAGATGAACATGCACATTGTATAACATTTTTTTTTAAATTTAATGGAAAATTCATGCTAATTAATTTATGTTGAAAATAATGAACACATAAAACTAATCTAAAACTACTACATTAGTAGTTTATATTGATTAATGGTGAACACACATAAAATGAACATACAACTAAATTAGTCGTTTATAATGATTATTAAAGAAAGTAAATGAGATGAATATAAACTACTAAATCGATCGTTTATATAATGAATATGAAACTACAAAAAAATGACTATTGCAAATGATAAATTTGTGATTGCAAATAATGACTAAATTTTTCATATATACGACTATTAGTAGCTAATTTACAATATCTTATAACACAACCGAAATTGAGTTATATTTCTTTCATAATTAACTGGTTTCAAACGATGACTAAAATTTGCATATATATGACTACTAATTTACAATATCTTATAACACGACCAACATTTTGGTCATATTTCTTTGGTCATTAAATGTGTTTTTTTTGTTTTGTTTGTTTGTTTGTTTTTTGTTTTTTTGTTTGTTTGTTTGTTTGTTTGTTTTTTTTGTTTTTTTGTTTTTTTTTTCTTCCAGACGATCATATATTAATATATTTTGTTGCATATTTGGTCATTAATTGTGGAAATTAATAACTAAATCAATGACTAAATTAATAACCAAATTTATGACTAAATATACCACTAAACAATAAAATTGAGATAATTAATTAATGACTAAGTTAAAAATGACTGAGAGTTGGTCACATTATAAGATATTTTAAATTAGCTACTACTGGTCACCGACTGAAAAATGGTCATTTATATGCAAATTTTAGTCATTTTTTTAGTAACTAATAACCATTTTGTACTAGTGTACCAAGGATGCAAGGAGAAAGATAGAACCAATAATTGAGTTGGACATATTTGTGGGTTACATTGATACACCTCACAACTATCAGATGTACCTACCATCTCACAGGATGATAGTGGTTCGTAGAGATGTGAAGTTCGATGAAGAAAATGCCATGAGATGTTCCCTTGAGAGGGGGCTTCAATTACATGTAGATGAGGATATTTTAGCTACAAAGGAAGAACCTCAGGATGATGTGGAGCAACTAGATGCAGAGGAGTAGAGAGTGGAAATACTCATTCATGCAGAGAATTCTAGAGATGGAAGAAAGCACACCAGAGAGGTTGAAAGATTGATTCATGATGTTAGAGAGATTATGGGAGCACCCACATCACAACGCATGTAGAGGAGGTCACCAGGTTGATACATTGAATACATGGCTCAGATGAGCGAGAGCGTAGAGATTGATCCATCCTCATTCGAGGAAGCACTACAACAACTAGTATGGGTTGATGCCATGGTAGAGAAGTATGGCTCCATTATAAAAAACAGTGTTTGGGAAGTGGTTCCAAGACCAATAGATAAGTCAATGGTGAGTTCTAGATGGATTTACAAGGTAAAGCAAGCAACATACGGGAGTGTGGAGAAACCCAAGGCCAAATTTGTGGCTAGAGGGTTCTCTCTGGTGGAGGGATGGATCAATCATGTTTTTGATCGACCGCAATACTATAGAGATTTTGATAGATTCTGGTCATATAGAATAGATATATCTTCTGAGATATACCTTATTTTTTGATAAGGTATAGATATACCGATATACGATACTTCATCACGATTTCGACAAATGAAATTGATTGATATGAATTGATTATATGATACGATGTCAGTAGCTGATAAAATAGTCGTTTACTTTGTGCACGTTCGTGTAGCTTGTTTCCTCGGATCTCACTTGTCGCTTCGTTTCGGTCGTGCGGGTGCCCATGCAAATTCGTTCGGGCAGGTCGTTTGAGGGTGCCCGTGTGAACTCGTTCGGGCGAGGGCACGCCCGAGCGAACGAGCCTGTATCAAAAATGCTAAGTTGTGACCCGAGGTTGGCTTTGTGCACGTTCATGCAGCTCGTTTGCCCGGCTCTCCCTTGTCGCTTCGTTTCGGTCGTGCGGGCGCCCATGCAAATTCGTTCGGGCGGGTCGTTTGAGGGTGTCCGTGTGAACTCGTTCGGGCGAGGGCAGGTCACAGGGGGTTTGAGGTGTACCCGTAACCCCACTTTATGGGGTCTGGGGCAGCACCACATAAAATTTTGGTTTTGGACCCTATGTTAGATTGGGCGAACCCACCTATGGTTTTGTGCATGATTTTTGCACATGTTTTTTTGGACGCGATGGTTTTCGGTCCATGGTATTGTATGCGATGGTTTCCGGTCCATGGTATTGGATGCTTCAGCATGTATCAATATGTATTATAACATTGAAAGGAACATAATGAAAAATCAAGCTGGTAGTCCCGGTTTTGGGATCCAAGGGAAAATATTTGTGTATATGTGTTTTATGTGTTATGCTCTCGCATTGTTTATTTTTTGTGTTTTAGAATTCATATGTAGGTAATTTCTGTATGAGGTTAAAACCTACATAAAGAATGTCAAAGGCATTCGAGAAGAGGAGCAGACTTGGAGTGAGTTCGAGAGACTTTTTAGGAAGAAGTGTCCATCTAAAAGATACTATGATGACAGGGAAAAGGAGTTCTACGAGTTGAAGATGGGATCTATGATCGATAAGGAGTATACTAACAAATTCTTAGAGTTGTTGAGATATGTGCCTTATTTTAAGGAGGAGAAAGCAAAGATTTAGAGATTCATCAGTGGGTTTTTTGTTGAGATATGTGCCTTATTTTAAGGAGGAGAAAGCAAAGATTTAGAGATTCATTAGTGGGTTTTTGGTATCATTCAAAGACATAATTGAGTTTGATGAGCCTAGATTGTTGGAGGAAGCCATAAAAAATTTGAAGTACTGTTATGAGAAATCAAAGCGCAAGACTGAGTCTAAGTAGGATTGGAAAGGTAATGAGAATAATGAAGGAAAGTGGGCTAAGAAAGGAGCAAAAATTGAGGATACAGATGACAAGGAGAATGTAGTTCCACACGAAATTCAATGCAATTGATAGAGGACTTAATAATAAAGCCCGAGGAGAAGAATAAGGGCGATGACAAGAAGAATTTGCAGTGTTGGACTTGTGGCAATAATCATCATAGGAGATATTTTCCACAACATTAGGGGTGGAAAACCTCATATTTACAGTGCTAAGGGGGCACAAATAGTTGGGGATGTTGGATACAATATTCCTCGTATTTACGCAACATTAGATAATAGGTAGGTTGATCATCAGACATCTATTATTAAGATAGTAGGTAAGATTTGTGACCAAGTTGTTTCTATTTTGATTGACCTTAGATCTAACTATATTTATATCAACCTTGACCTGGTGGATAAATTTTGCTTGAGTAAAGAAGTGCAGGCAGAGTCTTCGTTGGTGTAGTTGGATACAAGTACTAAGAAAATAGTTCATCATTGGGTAAGATTTTGTACATTTGAGCTTAACGGTGTGTCTACATAAGAACATCTAAGTGTGATTCCATTGGGATCATACAATATGATATTGGGTATGGATTGGTTGTACATTCATAGGACTAAGGTAGATTTCTATGATAAGGCTATTGAGTGATTGGATGATCATGGGGTGAAGAGAATATTGTAGGGGAAGAAAAATCCTACATCAGTGAGAATAGTTACAACTATGCAGGTAAAGCACAGTAGAAGGAAAGGATTTGTATTGTTTGCAGTTCATATTTCTAGTGAGAAAGGGAAGGCTTTTGAGGATGTTGAAGTTCTAAAGGAGTATCCGGTTTTGCAGCAATTTCAGGGTGTATTTCCAAAAAATATTTTAGAGTTACCACCTCACAAGGAAGAGGACTTTTCTATTGAGTTTATGTTAGGAGTAGCCCAACATCGAAGGTATCGTACATGATGAGAAATCTAGAGTTGGTGGAACTGAAGCCGCAGTTGAAGGAAAAGCTTGATAAGGGATAACATTAAGCCAAGTGTCTCACCCTAGGGTGCACTAGTGTTGTTTGTGAAGAAGAAGGACGATACTCTCAGGTTGTGCATTGATTATAGGCAGTTTAACAAGGAGAGGATCAAGAATAGGTACCCGTTATTGAGGATCGATGATTTGTTTGATCAGTTGAAGGGAGCATTAATGTTATTAAAAAATGATTTATTAGAATATCATCAAGTATGCATCAAAGAAGAGGACATTTACAAGACTGATTTCTGGACCAAGTATGGGCATTATGAGTTTGTTGTGGTTCCTTTTGGTTTGACTAATGCTCCAACTACTTTCATGTGTTTAATTAATAGCGTGTTTCATCCTTATCTGTATAGGTTTATGATAGTATTCATTGATAACATAGTGATATATTCTAAGAATGAGGAATAACATGCAGAACATCTAGCAATAATGTTAATATTGTTGAGATATCATAAGTTGTATGCCAAACTTAGTAAGTGTGGCTTCTTTCAAACAAAATTTCATTACTTGGGGCATGTTGTTTCCAAGGAAGGCATAACAGTGGACACGAAAAAGATTAGAGCTATCATGGAGTGGGAAACTCCTAGAAATGTGGATGAGGTCAGATCATTCATGGGATTCACAGGTTATTGCAGGTTGTTCATTAAGAACTCCTCACGGATTGCCTACCCTATTACATCATTGTAGAGGAAAGAAAAGAAATTTGAATGGAAAGACGAATGTGAAACCATTAGAGAAATTTTGAGGTCTAAAATGGGCCTCCTAAGGAATATTATAAAATAATAGTGGAAATGATAAAATAATATTACATTACATAATCAAATTTTAGAGGGAAAAAAGAAAAAATGACTTTTTCAACTTATCTCCCTTCTATTTTACTCAAATTTCAAGCGGGAGCACTCATTGGATGCATAATTAAATTCCTCATCCAAAGAGTACCCATGTTGCATACTTTTGATGGACCATGTTGCATGAAAAATGAGAAATACATGAAAAACATGAATGCAATCATGATTTTCTTGTATTTATCCTTTTTGTAGGAGGATCCATTGAAAGTATACAACATGGGTACTCCTTGGATGAGGGAATCAAATTTTTCATCCAACAAGTTCTCCTACTCAAAATTTGAGTAAAAATGTAGAGAGATAAATTGGAAATATGAGTTGAAAAAATAGTTTTTTTTTTTTTTTTTTTTTCAATTTTTTTACTTTTTTTACTCCAAAAATGGTGAATCACCCCCCATGGTTGACATCATCATCTTGAATCCTATTGGTTCTTATAAAGTTGATTTTAGTTGTACATTTTTGTTTTGAGGCCCATTTTAGACCTCAAAATTTCTCTAATGTAGTTTTGAGCAGTTGAAGTAGTTTCTTACAAAAACTCTAGTTCTAAAGATCGTAGATCCTAATAAAGAGTTTGTGGCATGTACAAATTATTGCAAGAGGGGAATTGGTGGTCTTATGATGCAAGAAGGAAAAGTGTTATGTTATGAGTCAAGGAAACTGAATGAGCATGAGCATAATTATGTGAGTCATGATCTTGAGTTGGTATCGACTGTTCATGCATTGAAGATGTGGAGACACTATCTTCTTGGTAGGAGGTTCATTTTGATGAGTGATCACATTGGAATGAAGTACTTGTTTGAACAACCTAATCTAAATGCCATAAAATCTAGATTATTTTCCATTCTTAGTGAGTTGACTTCGAGATTAGGTATAATAAAGGTAAGGAGAATGGGGTTGCAGATGCTCTTAGTAGAAGAGTGCAGGTAAATCACATTGCAGCTATGAGCTCTTATTGGACAAATTTAGATGATCAGATCTTGCAGGTAGGACAATAGGATGATAGGTACCAACACCTTAAGCACATGTTAAAACATAAGGGTACAAGTGATCAGGATGTGGATTATCATCTCACAACAGATGGTTTGGTTAGATTTAGGGATAGGATCTATGTGTCATACAATAGTGAGCTAAAGAAGCCTACCTTGAGGGAATTTCATGTTAAACCCTATTCAGGTCACCTGGGATATCAAAAGACTTTGATAGTTGTGAAGAAGTTCTATTATTGGCCAAATCTGAAGAAAGAGGTGGTTGAGTTCATCACTAGGTGTTTGGATTGTCAACAGATAAAAGTAGAGTGTAAGAACCCAAGTGGTTTATTATAGCCTATTTTGGTTCCAGAATGGAAATGGGAGGTCATTTCCATGGATTTTATTACAAGTTTTCCGAGGACGTCCAGACAACATGATTCCATCATGGTTATGGTTGACAGGTTGAAAAAGGTATCTTACATCATTCTAACTTAGTCTACTAATTTAGCTAGTGAGGTAGATCAAATTTTCATAAGGTATATAGTGAGACTACATGGTGTTCCTAAGAAGATTGTGTCTGATAGAGATGCCAAGTTCACTTCCAGGTTTCATCAGGAGTTGTTTGCAAGTTTGGGGACAAAGTTTTCTTTTAGTACAACTTATCATCCACATATAGTTGGATAGACAAATATGGTTAACATGATTCTTGAGGACATGTTTAGGATGTAAGTCATGCACCAACTACGAAAGTGGGAAGAGTATCTTCCACTAGTAGATTTTGCATACAATAATGGATATCAAGAGTCCTTGAATATGAGTCTGTTGGAGGCACTTTATGGGCAAAGTTGTAATACTCCCATAAAATGGAGTTATCTAGTGAATATGGTGTTGATTGGACCAAACATGTTGGCAGATATGGAATAGGAAATGAAATTTATTAAGAGGAATTTGAAGGAAACATAATACAGGAAGAAGATTTATGCAAAATATCATAGGGTATTTAAGGATTTCAGGTTGGGGAAAATGTGTACTTGTGCATTAAGCCCAAGAAGAGATCCTTGAGGATTGGGTCATGTGCCAAGCTGGCACCTAGATATTGCAGGCCTTTCGATCCTTGAGAGGATTGGACCAGTGGCCTACCGACTTGCACTGTCTCTGATAGTGAAATTCCATGATTTTTCCATGTTTCATTGCTTAAGAAGTATGTAAAGGATGTTGATCATGTAATTGACTGGTTTGTATAGTAGGTAGAACCAGAAGAATAATTCCATCCAAAACCTTTGTGCATTTTGTAGCAAAAGATGGTCATGCTCTAGAATCAAGCAATCGAGCAAGTTAAAGTGCAATGGAAGCACTTTGGGCTCAATGAAGCTACATAGGATCAGATATATTCTTCTCTATTCATTGGTTGAGTGGATGTATACTCAAATATGTGTTTGATGTTGTGTTGGTTATATGTATATGCATATGTATGTTGTAAATACCACATTGAGTTGTGTTATAAAACTCTAATATGTGTATGGTGTTCATGTTATGATGGTCATGGTCTCAGTAGTATGATATGATGTAAATGTTGTATCACATTGTGTTATAAAGATCCATGGAAAGCATGTGTTTTGTTGGTTTATAAGTGTCATTGAACACTGAGGACGGTGTTCCCCCAAGGGGGAGGGGTTTGTAACAACCCCTGGTTGATTTCCTATGTAAATAAAAATAAGACCAAGGTCATGGGACATGTATTCCAAGTTAAATGTTGGGAAAAACATAGTGATGGGTATCACTAGTGATTAATAAATGGCTATGGAAATTGGCAAAGGAATTGACAAAGGAAAAGAGGCATTAATTGGCATTTTATTTATGAAATAAAGGAAAATAGTAGAAAAGGAAGGTGAAAAGACACAAATTTTCATGAGAGGGAAATTACAGGAAAAATGAAGGAAAATGAAGAAAATGGAGGCCTCAATGATAAAAGGATTTTGAGGATCAGTCCACAACTTTTGTCAGTTGGGCTTTTGTTGGTTGAGCTTTTTGACAATTTTTAGGTGGAGTTCTCTTCTATTTTCTCATTCTCTCATACTAATAAAAACTTAGAGCATTCTAGGAGCATGCTTAGAACACTTTAGCATTCACTTGGATTGGATAACTAAGGAAAATGAAAGTAGGAAAGCGCAAGGGAACACGTGGATCAACAACTACAACTGGATTACTTTTCAAGTAACATGTTGCATGTGTGTTTTCCTTGATGATTTATGGATGCATGGTGTATGCATGTGATTATATGGTTATGTGTTGTCATTGACATGTAGATCTACTTGGATTGATAGTGATTTAGCCTTGCCTTTCCGTTACCTAGATAGCCATGGTGTTGTGGGTTTTTCCACTTGATTTTTCCTGGGCTGGTGCTTATAATTCCTTATGCCTATGGGTTGGAAAAAATGCTCTGGAAGCCCTCGAACAACTTGGATTGAGTTACTAGTACTAGAGCCTATGTTGGGACAAACACTCTCGAGCCCTTGGTAGGTTGAGTTACTAGTCCCTAAAGATGGGTTGGACAAATGCTCTAGAGCCCTGAAAGGTTGTGGGTTGAGTTACTAGTTCTTGGAGCCCTGGACTACTTGAGTAGAGATTGATTTGGTTGGTGTTATTGAGGTCCGACCGTGAGGTGGAATCACTAGTTGAGGGTTGAGGTGGTTTGGCCTTTGGAAGCCCTAGTTTGTTTTTTTTTTGGTTTATTCCATGAGATCCCATATTCATGCTTGGAATATAGCATGAGGGTGATTGATTGAAAGAGACAATTGGTTCAACCCGATCTATGGTCGGATGGTATGTGGAATTACTTAACTTGGTTGGTATTTTCATATGTTATTAAGAGTTATTCTTCTATTGTCATTCATGTATATCTGTAGCGATTATGTTGACAATATTATGGGTGAGTTTGCATGGTTTCTATACTAGTTATATGATGTGTATTATCTATGGCTCTTGTCATGAATGGTTTAGTTATTGGTCAGTTAATGACTGTATGGACTAATGAATGTTATTGCATCTATTATGAGAGGGAATTAGACCTTCTTGGTGATTCTAAGATAAGTTTCAAACTCCTGTGATTAGATATGCATTCATGACTTGTATCTTACATGTTTTCCACATGTTTGATGGAATGTTTGTTAGTTTTTATGTCACTTATGATTATGAGAAGTTTGAGGCAGTTCTAGGTAGCGGTTTGGAGACTGACCTAGAATTGTGGCTCAGATCTTCGGACCACAACCTATGAACTGGACAATTTGGGTCCCAATCACACTTAGGCAGGCTTGTGAGTGTGATTGGAGGCATTCAACCTCATGGAGACCATGTTATGCATGCGGTTTGGGGTTAAGTTCTGTGAAAAGGAGCCCAAGCTTAGGTTTTCGACACCTAGGGTGGTTCTTTGACCCCTGAGTATTCCTGTAACCCTGAGGGATGAGGTCAGTTGTGAGTTTGTGGTCAGTTTAGTGGCCCCACTTCCTTAACTGGTGCTTGGAGATCGAGTCATGTTATAGTGGCTCTTTGCCTCACATTTACCCGAAGGGCTTGTAAAAGTAGGGAGGGGTGGTTACAAACCTCAAACTCAAAAGCTAAGCCTCCCAAAATTTTGGTGCATGCAGAGACATAGTGGTGGGCTCCAGTATTGTAGCAATAATGCTACAACTCCTGGAGCTTCCTATCTCTAATTTTATCAACCCGGTAGTTCGTACAAACTTGGAAGCGACGGTGCTGTATGCACAAGTACTAGCTCTTGTCGCAGCTGTCACTTGGTCAGCTGGCACAAGTCCGCTAGGGCTCAAGCCAACTTCTATATGCTCTCAGAAGAAGCTTTATGAGTGATGGACGAAAGCTAACTCAAAGGAGGCTAATCTATTTGCAGAAAGAAACTGAAAGCCAACAAAACCTGAAAACCCTAGTAAACCCTAATTTGACTAGCTAGGCCCTTGCAATGCAAAACTGTGAATGAAACTTCTACCAATGATGCCATTACTTGCAGTGAGCTGAAATACATGCATCTAAGCTACTTGCATCTGAAAAGACATGTTTTTGTATTTTTTCATTAAGTGGTTGGATTTATTGTGATGATGCTTTTGATTAGGGTTTGACTGTGCAGGAGCGGTTCGAATGGAAGGAAAGCATGGGCAAGGTCAGGAGGGGGCTAGGAGAGGCCCTAGAGGATCTCTAGCATCAGTCCACAGAAGTCTACCACGTTCGGATGCTCAGCAACAGAGTTTGTAGGCTTCTACAGGAAGTATGCAGGGGATCCTACAGGAAACTCAGGGGTTCTACAGGAAGTCTGTGAAATTCTACAGGACGTTCGACCGTGGGAGTTTTGGGAGATGGTGAAGTGATGGAGTGGTATGGGAGGATAGGTGAGATGGAGATGGAACTGGTGATGGCTCAGGAGCAGAGAAGTCAGATGGAGAAAGAGTGCATGCAGTGGGTTGATGGCTGGAAGGATGGGATCAACGAAAGGTTAAGTAAATGGAGCTACGTGAGTAATGGAAGAGCTGGAAGGTAAACGAGCTGAATAGAGGTCGGTTGAGTGGCTTTAGGTGTGGTTGACAAGAAGAGGAAGGTAATGGAATGGTGTGGAGCAGTGTAGATGAAACAAATTGTCTATGAATGTCACCAAAAACGAGAACTCTTTAACCTATGTTAACTGTGCTATTTTGAACCAATGAACAGCAGTGCAATTTGTGAAAGAAACTCGTGCATGGAAGTGGAATGAAGAAGTAATGATCAAGACCAAAGTGCATGGATGGATCTACGACTAAAGTAACTGTTGCAGCTTGCATGGACGTGAAAAGAACTGCGTTTGGTTTTGGTGGTTGGTTCAGACTACACCCCAATCCCTAACAGAGATGGCAGTGAGGTCCTTTAAACCTTTTTCTGGAGCTCCAATGAATTATAACTATCCTCTTCTAACCTAAGCAACGGAAGCAAATTCGCCATAAACTAATCCTATTCAATCTCATATAAAACTAAATCAGCAGACTGTAAATTCGAATTGCATGTCAAAGTAAAGAAACGAAGTGCTGGAACGAAAGGCAAATAACATTACAACACAGAGGAGGTCTATTGCTCTTAGGTTGGGCCCTAACCTGAGAGCTATAGCTCCCTTAGAAACTCAGAATGAGATCAAAATCTGCCTGCCTTTATTCATAACCAAAAATTTGATGTCATGCCAAAACTGGCTTACAAAAAGAACCAACACCGAGCTGTAGCTCGTACTTCGAAATTACAATAGTAATGCAAAAGTTCAAAAAGCTCCTATCAAAGGCTACGACCTCAATATTTATGCAAAATGATAATCCAACAGGTTTCCTTGATTTGTGGAGCTCGGCTGTCCAACTGAAGGTTAAACTGCTGATCCTGTAGAACAGTTGGCTGCCTCTAAGCTCGGTGGGGAGATTGGTTGGAGCTCGGAGCTATGGTGGGAATCACGAGGAAAGTCCCCAAGACTGTGGACATCCTCTCCTAAAAACCAGCAGTGCCACCTTACTGTCTCCTTGTCTCCTTTTTCGTGGTCTTTGCTCCCTTTTAATGCCAAAAACCTGAAATCATCATGTATTAGTCACGTAGATAGAATGCCTACCCTTCTTCCTACAAACAACACGAATAAACCAAGAAATGAATGCATAAGCAATAAAAGATGAATGGTTTGAGCAAAGCAAGTAGGCCAAATGAGCCCAAATTGTACCAAAAATTGGGGCTCATCATCACCCCCCAGCTAAACTATTTGCTCATCCTTGAGCAACTTTGCTCTGGCTCCTCGTCCTTGGCCGAGAACTAGAGCCCGGAGCATGCTCTTCCTTTCCTGTTTTTGGTGGCCCTGCCTTTTCTGCCCCTGGTGGTGACGAGGGTGGCGCTTCTTCCCCCTTTTCCATTTCCTTGAGCCGGGCTTCAGAAGGCGATTGGCCTATTTTTCGTGTCTAGGAAGTTATTTTTGGGCTTCCCCTCTCGGGGGTGGCTGTTGTTTTAGAGGGGGTTCTTGCACTGGGTGAAGTAGGGACATCCCCTAAAATGGTTTGGCTGCTGGGTGGAGGCTGCGGCTTGCCCGTGTTTATCCTCTTACTTGTCCTGGCTTCAGATGGTAGAGGGGTCTCCCTCTCTCCCTTCTCCTTCGGCTTTGGAGGTGTACTGAGGGCGGCCAGCGCAGCTGCTGCCTCCTTTTCGAGAATACCAGCCTTCTCTTTCTTGCGTTTTGCTTTCTCAGAGCTCCTTGTAGAGGGCCCCTTCTTTTCAGATTTCGGGCTTCCTGTAGAAGACCCTGCTTTGCCCACTTCCAGGCCTTCTGTAGAAGATCCTTTCTTTACCAATTTTGGGCTTCCTGTAGAAGACTCGGTTTTAGCCACTCTCGGGCTTCCTGTAGAAGCCCCTGCTTTGGTAATTTTCGGGCTTCCTGTAGAAGACCCTTTCTCTGTCTTCAGGCTTCCTGTGGAAGCCTGTTTCTCAATGATTTTCAGGCTTCCTGTAGAAGACCCTTTCTCTGCCTTCGGGCTTCCTGTAGAAGCCTGTTTCTGCTTTCCTATAGACATAGGTGTCTCCACCTTTGCTTGCTTAGCTGCCTGAGTTTTGCTTTTTGCTTTGGTTGCAGGTGCTGATGAGGTACTTGGGCTGACGTGGACTACCTCAGCTTTGTCCATTCTGCTCTTCAACCTCTTTTCTCTTGCTGACAAGATAGGTGTGCCACCTTTTTCATTGTCATCCTTTTCCTCATGCTTCTTCTTTTGTTCTTTCTTCTGCACTGTGGTCGGGGTCTTCTCGCCTTTTTCTCTCTTTTCCTCGGCCACTGCTTCTTGTTCCTCACTGCTGGAGGACCCCGTTTCTTCAATCAACATTTTAATGTCCCCATCTCTTGTCAAATTCCGGAATGATTCCCACGAGAGGCGAACCTTATATGAATGCAGCGCATCCTCCACAAGAAGCTTTATCAGCCCATGGTGGGCTATCTGATCTGGTATGCCCTCTTTTAGCTTTGTGACACATTCCATTAGAGACTGCAATAGGAAATAAGGGATGCTCAGTTTTTGCTCTACAGGAAGATCAATCCGGTGCCTCAATTCAGTGAGCAACCGAAAGTGATATGCATACACGATGCTAAAACGACCTTCACAAGTTATATATTTCATGATTTGCAAACTGACTTCATTCCATGGTGGCAACAGACTCGTTCTTCGCACCCCATTTTTGTCCTCCGAGAATTCCTCCTCAGGTGGAAAGAATTCCTTCTTGGCTTGCTGGCTCAACTTTCTTTCTTCCTTATCCCATGGCAAACCCATCGGAAGTTCAGTGATCCGACTGATATATTGCGGGGTGAGCTTGAGGCTTAGACCTCTGAAGTTCACTGTGGCCAGTGTCTTGGATTTCGGCTTCAGAGCCTACAAAAATTCTTCGGCCACTTCATCATCGTAACCCTGCAGCTTATCACAAAAAGACATCCATTGAACTCGTGTGAAGAGTTCTACCACTTCCTGGTTTTCCCTTAATTTGGCTGAATCAGTGGGTTCTTGTCTTATAAACCCACCCGGCATGATGAACACGGTTGTTTTAACTAAAGGTGGCAAATGCGAAAGAGATTTGGTCTATTGAGATAGAGCATGCACATAATCCACAAAATTTATCCCTGCGGATCTCAACACAGTCTAATTACACTGACATCCTGTAGAACGACAGTATAGGCACAACAAACAACAATTTCACCGATATCTTTATGACCAGACTGTGGACGATGATCCTGCCACCTTTGAAAACCAATTGCATGAAGAGTTTCAGGGTTACCTTTTTCTGCCACCTTTTTTACGTGGGGAACCCGCCTTCCTGTAGAACTGCGTCCCTGTAGAGATTGCGTTCCTGTAGAAACTGTGTTCCTGTAGGAGCAGTGCGCAAATTTCGGGGAGGACTGTAGTTGGCCTGCGCTCGAGGTGTGCTTCACCGGCGTTCTGGTAGCCAAAAGCTCGGCGTATCAAAGTGCAGAAGAGATGAGAATAGCCACTCGAGTTTGAAGTGGTGGTTGATAAATGCATGCGCACAATCTAGCCGATTAGATTTTGAATCGGCGCAATCCGTGGTGCGGGGGGGTGAGCTGTCCCCGCCGGACCGTTGGGCGACGTCATCCATCATTCACCTGCGTATTCACTTGCTGTCGCATCCATTCCCACAGATCTGTCGCCGCCTCTTTCTGTTAAACTCATTTCTTCCGACGGGAGTGTTCTCATGTGCGTGCTGCTCATTCTCTTTGTCGTGGCCGCCACCCAAACATCCAACTATACCATAACTAGCCGACGTGGCCAGTCGACTGGCCATACGGCCACTCAACCATTCACTTTTACGCTGTGCAAACAATTCAAAGTAAAATTCATGCGATTTGATGGAAGGAAGGGTCGAGACACTTACCTGCGTGGCTGCACACGATTTTTCCAGTTTTTGGACGATGGTGAGTGGATCTACCTGCTGCATGCGAACTTACACAGACCCGGAGGCTCATGGTTACTGGCTGCCGATGATGGAGTGGATGCTTTGGTTGCATGCGCCCGCGTTTCATTGCAGATGGCGGTGCTGTGAATGGTATCCACTCTAGCAGGTTTAACTGTTACAGGATTCCCGCGGGGTGTCTCGTAACAGTTCTTCCTCCTTGGGTGCATGCTGCACGACGGAGGATCTGGCCTTTCGATCACGCTCCCGGAGCCTCTGATGCCTGTGGTATGAGATCTCAGCACTTGTTTATCTTTGAAAATGGCTTTTCCCGCGAGAACTCATCGATCTGCTTTGCTGGTGCAGGGAACTTGGTTGCATGTCGACAAGGATGGTGGAGCAAGGTAACAACAATGTGCAAGGGTGCCAACAGAGGCTTGCATGCGTCCAAACCGATCCTTAGTCACTAGATCTCCTTTTAAAATGAATTCTGGGCCGTCCCAAACTTCTACAGCAAGTTTCCTGTAGAACACAGAGCTTCTTGTAGAAAGTTCGGGCTTCCTGTAGAAAGTCTGCACTTTCCTGTAGAAAATCCGCGTCTTCCTGTAGAAAGACTGCATCTTCCTGTAGAAGATTCAAACCATGATAAAATTGCACATACCTTGAAAAAACATGGGTATCCTTGGAGGAGGTGCTGGTGAGGTCCCTTGACAGCATGATAAGGACCCTTGGCTTTGAGTTGAGAGGCTTCCTCTCCTCCATATAACATCTACAACCTGCATGCAATTTTACCATATTTTGCTTATTGTTTTTTTTCTTTTTTTTCTCTTTTTTTTTGAAAGATAACAGGGGTGCCTCAAAGAGGTTTTCACCCGTGCCATCTGCCCTGAGCGCCTCAGAGAGGTTTTCACTCAAGGATCTTTTTCAAACCTTTTCCTCTTTTTTTTTTTTTTTTTGAAAGACAATAGGGGCGCCTCAATGAGGTTTTCACCCCTACCACCTGCCTTGGGCGCCTCAGAGAGGTTTTCACCCAAGGATCTTTATTATTATTTTTTTTTTAAATCCTTCAGGGTATGCCCAAAGCAGAGGCAGAACCCTTCTCTATGACCAATACATATTTCTCCATAGTTTTGATGAACTCTTGTCTTGAGAGAGGTCTCCTGTAGATCTTCAATCGATGCCCATTGACAAGCATGGGAATGGCTTCCTCATCAATGGTTCGAATAAGGACAGATCCATTGTCATGGCATTTTTCCACTGCATATGGTCCTAGCCATCTGGTTCTCAGCCCCTTGAAATCTTTGTATCTGGAGTCATACAACAAAGCCCAATCTCCCGGCTGAAATTGCTTGTCATGGAGATGTTGGTCATGCCACACCTTTCTCTGAAGTTGAACCACTTCTGAGTGAAGGAGGGCCTGCATTCGGTGCTCATCTAGGCCATTCAGCTGCAATAGCCTTTCTTGTTGTGCATGGCTGAGATCTAGGTCCAGCTGAGCTGCCATCCTCAAAGTGTTGTATTCAAACTCAATGGACAGCAAAGCTTTCTTCCCATAGACCAGCTCATAAGGTGTGAAGCCGGTGGTGGTCTTCCAAGTGGTGTTGTAAGCCCATGTGGCTTCAACCAGGCGATCTGCCCAGTCCTTTCTGCTGCTGCTCACCACCTTAGTCAAGATCCCTTCTAATGCTCTATTGGTGACTTCTACCTGCCCATTTGCTTGAGGGTGATAGGGGGTGGAAGTCCTATGCTTGATCTTGTGATGAGCTAGTAGATCTTCAACTAGGTTGGATGTGAACTGGCTCCCTTGATCGGTGACCAACTCTCTTGGATAGCCAAACTTATAGAAGATGTTTTCTCGTAGGAACTCGGCCACCTTTTCTTCTATTGCTGCTTTGATTGCTTCAGTCTCTGCCCACTTTGTCAAATAGTCAGTACACACAATGATGTAAGACCTTTGCCTCGAAGGAGGGTTGATTGGGCCCACAAAGTCCATGCCCCACTTCTCAAATGGCTCAAGAGTCACTTGAGGTTGGAGAGGCATCTCATCCCTTTGGGTCGGTTTCACCATTCTTTGGCATTGGTCACACTGGCTGACATATCTTTTGACATCTTGATGAAGTGTGGGCCAATAGTAGCCTGTCTGCAGGATTTTGAAGGTAGTTCTCTTTGCTGCAAAATGTCCTCCACAAGGCCCATCATGACAAGTGAGGAGGATATCAAAGACTTCCTCCTCCCTTACACAACGCCTTAAGATCTGATCGGGGCCAAGCTTGAACAGATTGCCCCCGATCCAAGTAAATGAGGCACTTTTTCTGATGATTCTGCTCTTCTCTCTGGAAGATAGGTGCGAAGGGAACTGTGCTGAAACAAGGTAGTTTGCTATATCAGCAAACCATGGAGAGAGTACTGAAATAGCAAACAGATGTTCATCGGGCATCTGGTCATCCACTGTTCCATCCTCATCTGCAGACAAATCCAATCTAGATAAAAAGTCAGCAACAACATTTTCTCTACCTGGTTTGTCAACAATGGTCAAATCAAACTGCTGCAATAAAAGTAACCATCTAATAATACGAGCATTCACATCTGGTTTATTCATTAAATATCTAATTGCAGCATGGTCTGTATGTACAAAGGTCTGGTAACCAGTAATATAATGTCGGAACTTGTTCAGTGCATGGACCACAGCCAAGAATTCTTTCTTGGTTACAGTGTAATTCAGCTCAGCTTTGGACAAGTTTTTGCTAACAAAGTAGATGGCATATGGAAGTTTTTGCTCAACCTGTCCTAAAGCTGCACCTATGGCTTTGTTCGAGGCATCAGTGTGGATGTGGAAAGGTAGGGCCCAGTTTGGACCTCTCAGGATTGGGGCTGACACCAACTTGTCCTTCAATTCATTTAAAGCCCTCTGACAATCGTCAGTCCAATTAAACTCCACATCTTTTTCCAACAGGCCAAAAAATGGCGAGGCTAGCTTGCTGAAATCCTTAATGAATCTCCGGTAATATCCTGCTAATCCCAAGAAACTCCGGACATCCCTTACCTTTTGAGGAGGTGGAACCCTCTTGATGAGAGCAATTTTGTTAGGATCCACCTGCAACCCTTGGCAAGAAATGGTATGGCCTAGCACGGTCCCTTCAGTCATTAGGAATTCACATTTTTCAGGACTAAGGGACAAGTTCATCTCAATGCATTTGGTTAGGACTTTTCCCAGATTGGAAAATGCTTCCTGGAAGTTGGCCCGATAAGGAGTAAAGTCATCCATATAGATTTCCACTGCATCATGGACCAGCTCCGAGAAGATGCTCAAGACAGCTCTCTGGAAGGTAGCAGGAGCATTGCATAGCCCAAAGGGAAGAACTCGGTAGGCAAAGGTACCCCAAGGACAAGTGAAGGTGGTCTTATCTTGGTCTTCCGAGCTGATTTGGATTTGGTTGTACCCGCTAAACCCATCCAGGAAAGAGAAGAACTTCTTTCCTGCCAGTCCATCCAACACTTGATCTATGAAAGGTAGAGGGAAATGGTCTTTCTTGGTAGCTTTGTTCAGTTCTCGGTAGTCCACATAGATTCTCCATTTCCCATTTTTCTTGGGAACCAACACCAGAGGGGACACCCATTCACTATCTGAGATGGGGTAGATGAATCCTGCATCCAACAGTTTTTGCAATTCTTCCTTGACAATGTCCTTAAGAGCTGGATTCATTCTCCTCTGGGGTTGCCTAACCGGTTTACAATCCTCTTTGATGTATATATGATGGGTACAGACCGAAGGATGGACTCCTTTCATTTCCTTATAGCTCCAAGCAAAAGCATCTAGGTGGTTGGCCAACAGACTACACAGCTCCTTTTCCTGGGAAGGAGATAGGGAGGAGCTGATCTTCAATGCTTTCTCAGGGCCGAACTCCACATTCTTGATTCTGGAAGTAACAGGGTTGGTTGTACAAAGATCCACTAAGGTGCTAGCTTGGGCATCCTCCACCAATTTCTCTAAGGGTAGTGCACTGGAAGGTGGATTCTGGATCAAGGTCTCGATCAAGTCATCCTCGGTTGGGGGGTCTCTTCTAGTGGTATCTAAGGTGCACAGAGGTGCTGAGTACACCTCGTCTTCCTCTCCTTCTTCCAACCAGAGAGGTAAGTCATGCTCTAAGGAGGGTTGGGCAGGAGGGTATAGGACTAGCTGCTTGGACATAGGACCATTTTTGATGGTCATGTTTCCTGCACGACAACTTATGTAAGCATCTGCAGTAGCTAACCAAGGCCTTCCCAAAATGAGAGGATATCCAGTAAGCTTTGCCTTTGGTTGCAGAACCAGGAAGTCTGCAGGGTATTCCCAAGAGTCAATAGAGACCAAGACATCCTCCACAATCCCTTCGGGAGTCACGGTGGAGCGATCTGCTAATTGCAGTACTGTCGAGGTCTTCCTCAAGGAACCCTGAAGATTGAGTTTGAGCATGGTATCCCTGGTCATCACATTAATGGCAGCCCCCAGATCAATCAAGGTGTGAGGTATGATGGTGCCATTGATGTGGACATCTACTATAGGACTTCCAGGATCTAGGTACTTTGGGCAGATGACTTGTCCTAGCATCAGGTCAGACAGTTGTCCTATGACATTAATGGTTGAAGCATCTTTCTTCCGCCTGCCTGGGTGTTTGAAGCACTTTTCCTTAACCAGTTTGTTGTATATTGGCACATCCTTGATGGCTTGGAGAAGTGGTATTTTTACACACAACTGCTTAAGCTCACCCAGAAGCTCATCCTCCTCTGGGTTGGGTTGTGTGGTGGCTGTTAGTCTCTCAGGAAAGGGTGGAATAGCCTTTGGTTCACTTTCCTGTTTATCTTCCTCATCCTCTGGGGGAGGAGGTTGGCGATCTGGTAGAGTCTTTCCAGATCGAAGATTGATCTCCTGGATCTCCACAGCATAGGTAGGGCATGAGGTTTCCCCAGTGTATACCTACTGGGCCTGTCTATTTTTTGGGTTCGGGTTCGGTTGAGCAGGCATTTGAGGTTGCCTTGGAGGAGCAGGAGGTAAAGGCTGAGGTTGAACTGGTGGTGGAGGCAAGATGGCAGGAGGAGTGTTGTACTGGGGCCTCCACCCTGATTGAGGTGCATTCCATTGAGGCTGTGGCTGGGCCTGTGAATGATATGAATGAGAAGTAGGTTGAGTGGGGTACTGAGGTGGATAAGACCATGGAGGAGGCATGGACCATGAAGGATGAGCAGGGGTACCCCAGGAAGGCATAGGAGTCGATTGGTTGGGGCTGTAATAAGCTTGAGGTGCCCCTTGCATACCCTGCTGATAAGGTCTAGATCCTTGTGGCCTCCTTTGGTTGAGGTAATAGAGAGGTTCAGTGGGAGCTTCTGTCCCTTGGTACATGGCTTTAAACCTAGGTAAGGTTGGACACTGATTTGTGGGATGGTCCTCCTCACAAACGAAACATACTTCAACCGAATGCAATGGGCATTCGTTCTTAGGGTGTCTCCTTGTGCACCTAGGGCAGAAGACAGCCAAGGCTCTCTCAGCTTCTTCTTTCTTCTGCTGGATTCTGAATGTGTCCAGCTGCATGGCAATGGTCTGTCTCACCTCACTCTTGAGATCTTCTAATTGATTTGCAAGCTCATGTTTGGAGAAAGGGACACTAGTTGAGGGGAGGTTTCCTCTACCTCGTTTCCGAGCTGCCCTGGAGTGGTTTCTAAACACAGTTTTGATGTCCTCATAAGACAGTTGGTAAATGTCCCCCCCAGCTAACATGTGAAGGGTATCTAAGAGGTCTTCAGGGACTCCTCGGAGCAGGACCAACTTGAGGGATTCAGGGTCAAGTGTGCACCTGGCCCGCTTATAGCTTAGTTGGAACCTCTCCTCATAATCCTCTAAGGACTCATCATTTCCCATGGTCATCCGAAAGATTTCCCCCTTTGTTTCCTTGGACCTACAGTAATCCCGGTACTTGGTATTGAAAGCTTGCTGCATTTGAGCCCAAGTGGTGATACTATTCCCAGGTAAGCCCATGAACCAGCGTAATGCTGCATCCTTAAGAGTGGAAGGGAAAAGTTTCAGCTTTTGCTCATCTTCAGTATAGTCATAGGTTCTACAAAGGACAACAAACTCAAACAGGAAGGTATCCGGATCTTCAGTGGTCAGTCCATGGAAGTGAGGTAAGGCGGACGGGCTAATGTTCTTCATTTTCATTTCTCCATTGGTCTCTCGGATGGGGAAGGCACCTTCTATTCTCTCATCTTCTCTTCTATTGTCAGCCATAGCTTCAGATGGAGTGGTCTCTAACTCTTCTTCTACTATAAGATCTTTGTATATCTCGGGATGTTCACCTATAGGTTCTTCTGGGTCACTGTCACCAACGAAGAGAGAAGGGTGACTCAGTGATGTGGTGGGGGTGTTGGGTAGGAATTTGCCTGATTTATCTCGGTTCCTACGAGGCATGAAATGGAAAAGACTTTCTTTTTCTTTTGATTGTTTTTGCTTTTTTTCCTTTGGTACCTGCAAAACTGAAACAGATTGATCTACAACTAACTATGAAAGATGCAGAATTAAACTGGAAGCAGGAAAGAACTAATCTACTTTGCTCAAATGAAATTGCAAGAATGGAAATGCTAGTCTACGCTTGCAGAAAGGAAATGCTAATCTATGAAAGCAGGAAATGCTAATCTATGAAAGAAGGAAATGCTAATCTATGAAAGCAGGAAATGTCTATGCTACTTTTGCAGAATGGAAATGAAATAAACTACTTAGCAGAAGGCAAGAGTAAGAAAATAGAAGAAAAGCAACAATTACTAATACTCTGACGCTTCCCCGGCAACGACGCCAAAAATATGGTGGGCTCCAGTATTGTAGCAATAATGCTACAACTCCTGGAGCTTCCTATCTCTAATTTTATCAACCCGGTAGTTCGTACAAACTTGGAAGTGACGGTGCTGTATGCACAAGTACTAGCTCTTGTCGCAGCTGTCATTTGGTCAGCTGGCACAAGTCCGCTAGGGCTCAAGCCAACTTCTATATGCTCTCAGAAGAAGCTTTATGAGTGATGGACGAAAGCTAACTCAAAGGAGGCTAATCTATTTGTAGAAAGAAACTGAAAGCCAACAAAACCGGAAAACCCTAGTAAACCCTAATTTGACTAGCTAGGCCCTTGCAATGCAAAACTGTGAATGAAACTTCTACCAATGATGCCATTACTTGCAGTGAGCTGAAATACATGCATCTAAGCTACTTGCATCTGAAAAGACATGTTTTTGTATTTTTTCATTAAGTGGTTGGATTTATTGTGATGATGCTTTTGATTAGGGTTTGACTGTGCAGGAGCGGTTCGAATGGAAGGAAAGCATGGGCAAGGTCAGGAGGGGGCTAGGAGAGGCCCTAGAGGATCTATAGCATCAGTCCATAGAAGTCTACCACGTTCGGATGCTCAGCAACAGAGTTTGCAGGCTTCTACAGGAAGTCTGCAGGGGATCCTACAGGAAACTCAGGGGTTCTACAGGAAGTCTGTGAAATTCTACAGGACGTTCGACCGTGGGAGTTTTGGGAGATGGTGAAGTGATGGAGTGGTATGGGAGGATATGTGAGATGGAGATGGAACTGGTGATGGATCAGGAGCAGAGAAGTCAGATGGAGAAAGAGTGCATGCAGTGGGTTGATGGCTGGAAGGATGGGATCAACGAAAGGTTAAGTAAATGGAGCTACGTGAGTAATGGAAGAGCTGGAAGGTAAACGAGCTGAACAGAGGTCGGTTGAGTGGCTTTAGGTGTGGTTGACAAGAAGAGGAAGGTAATGGAATGGTGTGGAGCAGTGTAGATGAAACAAATTGTCTATGAATGTCACCAAAAACGAGAACTCTTTAACCTATGTTAATTGTGCTATTTTGAACCAATGAACAGCAGTGTAATTTGTGAAAGAAACTCGTGCATGGAAGTGGAATGAAGAAGTAATGATCAAGACCAAAGTGCATGGATGGATCTACGACTAAAGTAACTGTTGCAGCTTGCATGAACGTGAAAAGAAATGCGTTTGGTTTTGGTGGTTGGTTCAGACTACACCCCAATCCCTAACAGAGATGGCAGTGAGGTCCTTTCAACCTTTTTCTGGAGCTCCAATGAATTATAACTATCCTCTTCTAACCTAAGCAACTGGAAGCAAATTCACCATAAACTAATCCTATTCAATCTCATAAAAACTAAATCAGCAGACTGTAAATTCGAATTGCATGTCAAAGTAAAGAAACGAAGTGCTGGAACGAAAGGCAAATAACATTACAACACAGAGGAGGTCTATTGCTCTCAGGTTGGGTCCTAACCTGAGAGCTATAGCTCCCTTAGAAACTCAGAATGAGATCAAAATCTGCCTGCCTTTATTCATAACCAAAAATCTGATGTCATGCCAAAACTGGCTTACAAAAAGAACCAACACCGAGCTGTAGCTCGTACTTCGAAATTACAATAGTAATGCAAAAGTTCAAAAAGCTCCTATCAAAGGCTACGGCCTCAATATTTATGCAAAATGATAATCCAAGAGGTTTCCTTGATTTGTGGAGCTCGGCTGTCCAATTGAAGGTTAAACTGCTGATCCTGTAGAACAGTTGGCTGCCTCTAAGCTCGGTGGGGAGATTGGTTGGAGCTCGGAGCTATGGTGGGAATCACGAGGAAGGTCCCCAAGACTGTGGACATCCTCTCCTAAAAACCAGCAGTGCCACCTTACTGTCTCCTTGTCTCCTTTTTCGTGGTCTTTGCTCCCTTTTAATGCCAAAAACCTGAAATCATCATGTATTAGTCACGTAGATAGAATGCCTACCCTTCTTCCTACAAACAACACGAATAAACCAAGAAATGAATGCATAAGCAATAAAAGATGAATGGTTTGAGCAAAGCAAGTAGGCCAAATGAGCCCAAATTGTACCAAAAATTGGGGCTCATCACATAGCCATCAAAAAAACCGGTCTCTCATACTAGAGAGGAAACCCAAAGTTTCTGAAACAACCCCGAGCCTTTGCCACCGAATACGAGCCCCACATTTCTTGTCACCAAAATAAATTGTCCCTCATGCAATGAAGGTATAACACAAACATAGAAGAAAAACAAAAGACTAAGGTATCTCATTCTAGAGCGCTTGAGCAGAGAGTAGTATGTCGTCTTGATATCGAAAGGTGGTACTATTTTTTTGCATGTGTTTTGCATAGGGTGGGTTGGCGATGCCACCCCCCTCTTAAATGTAATGGGAGGTGGAGGGGTGGTGAGCTCCCCCCTCCTCCAATGTCCCGAATTCCAACACCTTGATCACAAAATTTGTATTTTAAAGGATAATATTACATATAATCATTATGATTTGTTTAAGCTAATTTTGTATTGTTGATTTGATTTTATATTATTTAAAATAGAATATATTCATTTAATTAATATAATTAATGTACTTCTTACTCTCTCTCTCACACACACACTTATGTGTGTGTGTTCGTGTGTATGTAGTGTACACTTTATATGAATATGTTAAGCATATTATATTTTATTATAATATTTTCTAATTTATTATATCATTCCTGATGTATTTATTTTTAATATAATAATTATAATAAAATTATATTAAAAATAAAAATATGTATCAAGAATAGTTTTTATTGAATACTTATTTAACAATGCAATTGATTTTTTATTAAATTACTTTATGAGAAGAATAATATCACATCCCTCCTTATTCAATCCTCTCACTTGTTTCTCTCCCATAGAAAACTTTGGCTCAACCCGATGTCTTTGGAGATCCAATTATCAAACCCATCTTGAATCCCTATATTCCAACAAAAAGGTTGAAGTCCATCATCTATGAGCCGGCATACTGTTCCATTTCCTTAGATGATCCCATATAAAATGCAAGATAACTTTACCTGATACACATTCTAATCTATGCTTTCTTGATAATCCCAATAATATAAGTTGTCCATACCCTTGCTACAAAGTTGTACCAATTGTAATCAAACTTCAAACATGAGAAAAAGAGTTGAATAAATCTCACCTCAGTGGAGCCAAAAATATGATATTGACTTAAGAAACCTTATCAAATCAAGAATGCTCATTGTCATTAATATGTGATTAAGGAAGCAATCGAGACTGTGAAAAAAATCCACTGAAGCAATTTCTCCATAAGCATAGTCATTGAAGGAAGACACAACATTGTATAAATAATCCAAGAGAAGCCTCTTTCTTTGTGGGATCCACTCTTTACTCACACAAAGAAATCAAGAAGGGTCGCCATCTACATCAAGGTTTTGTCATATAAGGAAGAAAAAAATCAAGCCAAACTCCACAATTTGTTGAGCAAGGGAGGAGTTTAGTTTCAGATTTGAGAAAGATGAATAAAATTTTGGGGAGTAAATGTACTCGTGAAACCTTCTGATTAATAATAAAATATTTTTTAGGTTCATTCTTTCCAAGTTTGAATGTGTTTGTTTACAAATAAAAAATGGAGATGAAATTATTTATTTATTTATTTATTTTTTCCTGAATATTTTTTTTAACGAGGTAAAAGCGTTTTATTTTGGATTCTACAATTTAGCTATTTATTTTTCATATTAGAAAAAAGGTGATTTAAGGTTTTAAAGAAAGGAAAAATATAATTTCTTTATGGTGATTTTGGTATTAAAAAAAATAATTGAAAAGTGGGTATTGCAAAATAAACTAAAGAATTGGTGAAAAGTATTTTGGTTATTATAATTGGGTGTTTTGAGTATTTATTTATTCTTTTTCATAAGTGGAGTAGTGAGACCTCTGTTATGGTTTCAAAATCAAGGAGAATCCCTCCAATCCATAGTGAGGGGGAGATATTATAGAAGTCAATCATTTCTTCCACCAACAATAAGAAACTCATAGTGTCCCATATTGAATGGTACCAAATATCTGATGTGGGTAATAAATATCAAGAGTTTTTTGAATAATTTGGACTACGGGGAAGCATTAGTCACAAAATATGAAGAACCATATGATGAGGACTGATTAATAATGACAAGAGCTATAAAATATCAACAACAAAGAGAAAAATAAAGGATTCAAGATCACTATGGAATCTGCACAATGGTGTTGAAGATTCTATATTTCCTAAGATTGTTGCAACAACCGGTGCCCATAAAGCTTGGGAAATTTTGGAAAACGAATACTAAGGCGCAAACAAGGTTAATAATGCAAAGCTTCAAATTTTTAGGAAAAGGTTTGAAACTATATAAATGAGAGAAGTTAAATCAATGGATCAGTTTGTGGCTCAGGTCATAGAGATAGTAAATTATTTTAAAGCTCATGGAGAGAGTGTCACAAATCAAAAGGTGATTGAGAAAATTATCAGAAGCCTACCACCTTTATTTGACATATTTGTGACATCCATTTAATAAATTAAATATCTGACCCAATTTTCAATTGAAGAATTGACAGGTTCAATGTTGAATCACGAGTCAAGAATTAAAGGTAGAAATGACTCATTAGAAAATGCATTTCAATCTCAAGCCACAATTAGTAGAGGAAGAGGTAGAGGTAGTAGAAGTAGAGGAAAAAGAGGAAGAACATATTATAGAAACATAAACAATGCATTACGACAACTTGAATAACTACAAAATCAACCTCAGAATCAAAGAGGAAGAGGCAGGAACAATAGAGGAAGAGGAAGAATGGAAGAGTGAACTATACAATGCTACTATTGCAAGAAGTATGACCATTTTGAAAGTGAATGTAGGAAGAAGAAGGTATATTTTAACAAAGGAAACACAAATGTTTCAATCACCAATGAAGGAACATCATCTTCCATGATATTTTCTTATTCAATAGCTCAAGAAATAGTAATAAAGATCTATGGTTACTGGATAATGGTTGCAGTAACCATATGATAGGAAACAAAGATATTTTTCAAGGTTTGATGAAATAGTTAAAAATCAGATTAATTTGGGCGATGATAATCTTTTTAATGCCTTAGGAAAATATATTGTTACAATTGTAACCAAACAAAATGAAAATAAGGACATTCATGATGTCTATTATGTACAAAGTTTGAAACATAATTAGTTAGGTGTAGGACACATGAGTCAAAATAGTTTTGAAGTCAAGTTTAAAGGTCCTACTCGCACAATTCTTGATAGGCCACCTAGCCAAAGAGTCATAACAAGGATCCAGATGACCAAAAATAGGATGTTTCCTCCAATTATGAAAAATGCCAAGAATTCATCGTCATATGCTCACTTTGTAATAAGTTCTGATGAAAATTAGTTATGGCATAACAGAAATGGCCATTTATGTTTTAATAGTCTTGATATTTGGCAAAATAAGTCTATGATTCTAGGTATACTTGTGATAGATGTCCATCATAATCCACGTGAAAATTGTATCCTTGCCAAACACCAAACAAATAATTTTCCAAATGTTGCTAGCTATAGATCCAAACTTCCACTTGAACTCGTACACACAAACTTTTGTGGTTTAATGAAAACCCAACCAATAGGAGTAAGAATTTACTTTATAACCCTTATTGATGATTTTAGTATAATGACACAGGTCTTCTTCATAAAAAACAAATCTAATACATTTGAAAAATCCAAACAATTCAAAGCCATGATAGAGAAGCAGAGTTGCAAGAAAAATAAATTATTAATATTAGATGGACGAGGTGAATATGATTCCAAATAATTTGTAGCATATCATAGGTACCAAGGTATCAAGAGTAAATTTACAAAAAGTTAGACTCAATTGCAAAATGGAGTAGAAAAAAAAGGTTCAGATCATCATGAATATGCCAAGAAGCATGTTGAAGGCAAAGAATTTGACAAATGAGTTTTGGGAATAAGAAATAACATGTTTGGTTTATATTTTGAACATATCTGTAACCAAAAGTGTCAAAGATAGAGTTCCTTTGGAAGCTTGGAGTGGTGTGAAGACAAGTGTATCACACTTGAAAATCCTTGGTTGTGTATCATATGCACATGTTCAAAATAAATGAGGAGAAAATTCAATTAAAAAAGTGAAAATTCATATTTTTTGGAATAGTGAAGAATCTAAGGTTTACATATTGTACAATTATATAACTAAGAAATAAATTATTTCAAGAGATGTTAAATTCTTTGAAGATGAATCATGGAATGATCAAGATAAGGGATAAACATGCATCAAATTTATTGGCATGAATTTGAACTAGGTGATGCAACAAAAGTAGAACATCCAAGATAGGGATTGCCATTGCTACAAGTTCTAGTTGAAGGTGAAAACCAAAGAGGATAGAAAGTGCATAATCCATCCTCAAGCAACGAATCTAAACCCACCATTTTGCAGAAAACAAGAAGTTTGAGAGATATTTATGAACAACTAGATAATGGAAAGTACATTTTTCTTTATTATCTTGCTAGCCAATACTTTTTGGTGAAGTATTAAAAAAGAAAGAATAGGTTGAAGATATGAATGAGGAAATTGTAGCCATAGAGAGGAATGATAGATGGAGTCTTGTAAATCTACTAGAAGGAGAAACAAACATTGGAGTCAAATGGGTCTATAAGACCAAGTTTAATGGAAAGGGAGAAATTGAAAAGCATAAAGTTAGATTAGTAGTGAAAGGCTTTGCACTATAGCTTGGAGTGGATTATGAAGAAACCTTCACCCTAGTAGCAAGATTGGTTACTATCAGAATGATATTAGCAATATTAACAAATAATAATTGGCCAATTTACTAAATGGATGTCAAATCAAATTTTTTAAATGGGATATTAAAGGAAGAAGCATATGTATATTAGCCTCCACGATATGAAATCAAGTGTCAAGAATAGAACCTTTATAGGTTAAAAAAGACTATATGATTTAAAACAAGTGCCCATGGCATGGTATAACATAATTCATTTATATTTTCTCAAAAAACATTCAAAGGAAACATGAATGAACACACTGCATTATAAAACAAATATTGAAGGTAATGTTTTGCTTATTTGCATTTGTGTTGATGATATGATTTACATAGAAAATTTACATCTTGAATATTTCAAACAACCATGGAGAAGGAATTTGATATGACCAATGTTGGTCACATGAAATATTTTCTTGGGATAGAAGGTGAATAGTTTGAAAAATGAATCTTCATTTTTCAAAGAAAGTATGTAAGGGACATTTTGACAAGATTCAAGATAAGTGAATGCAAGCCAACATACACACTAATTTTCCTACTGATCAAGATAAGCAAAGATGGCATTAGTCCAATAGTCAATTCCAATTTGTACAAACATTTAGTAGGAAACCTAATGCATATCACAACAACAAAGTCTGACATAGTGTATTTAGCTGATATTATATCTAGGTTCATGGAGTCACTAAAAGAAACTAATTGGAAATAGGAAAACATATTTTAAGGTATATTGTAAGAACAATATAGTATGGAATTGTGTATATTAATTCAAAGGACAACCATATTGTTGGTTACATAAATAGTAGTGATTTTATATCTAGGTTCATGGAATCACCAAAAGAAACTCATTGGAAAGAAATAAAAATAATTTTAAGGTATATTATATGAATAATATAGTATGGAGTTTTGTACATTAATTCAAAGCCTCAACCATCTTGTTGGTTACATAGATAATGATTTTGCATGAAGTATTGATGATATAAAGAGTAACTTAGGTTATTCATTTCACTTAGATACATGATTGATTTCATGGGAATCTAAGAAGAAACCCATTGTCATTATTTCATTAATAGAAGTAGAGAATGTAGCAACAACAAGAGTAGCATGCTAAGTAGTTTGATTAAGTAGATTGATATGTGATCTTGAGTTTGAAAGAAGGTGCCAACTCTTATATTTTGTGATAATAATTGAAATATTGCACTTTCTAGAAATCATGTGTTTCACTACAAAACTAAACACATTCATATTGGCCATCACTTCATTCATGAGCTTGTCAACAATGGGGATATATCTCTTCAATTTTTGGATCTGGAGATCAACTAGAAGATATATTTACTAAGCCATTAGGAATAAATGCTTTTTTAATTTTAGAGGCAATACTTAGGCATTGCTAACGTTGATAAATGTAATAGTTTAGATTAAGGGGGAGTGTTAAAGTATAGTAATCTCCCATGTTAGCTAAAGTTGAACAATTACTTTAACTCTAGATAGACACTTAGTTGTTAGTCCAAGTCATTTTTAGATAACTAGTGTTTTTAGAATTAGTTAATTCTAGATATTTCTAGAATTTCATAGTGCTAGATAATTCTAGAAAATTTTCCATGCATAGTAAACGTTATTTAATGGCAAGAAGGGCAAGTTATGCCCCAATGTGTTTTGCATTTTATTTATTTGTGTTTATCTTGTTAATTTTAACAATTAGGGTACAATGGCAACATCAATAAATAAGTATTTGTTTTTGTATAGATTTCCTTCCAGGTCCACTAAAATAGGTTGTGTTATCATGGTGGCCGCTACCTAGAGAAACTTGAAACCTGTAAGTCTTGAACTTGAGGGAAAATTTCTTTTAATCATCATGAATGATGTTGATATTGATGAGGTCATGAATCGTGCCCACATGGTGGTAATTTTTAACATGTTAGGCACAACTCAATGATGTATTCATAGTAAATTATTAGGTCCTTCCATTAATCAAACCAATTACTATTTTATTTGGATAGCAGGGAAAAATATGTTGCACATGATCCCAGATATATTTCCAAGAGGGAATATACGATACATATGTGAAGAGAGTAGTGGAAAGAGCAAAGGAGCATGTGATATACAATCCTTTCAATCTAGAAGTTCACCATGGCCTTAAAGTATTTTCAAGTATATTTTTGTAACTTTCTATGGATGGTGGTTTCACTATTAGTTGAATTTGTGCATATAAGTAGGATAATAGGTCAATGAATTGCCTTTTTAGAATTCTATTTTTTTTTTGTGTAAGTCAGATGTTTATATTATATCACAAAATATAGTACAAAAAATCCGCAGGAGCATATCGAAAGCAGGGATGTACAATAGACCATAACTTATCACCTGCTCAGAGAATTCAGAAAAAAGAGACTGCAAAATGCACACCGCGCAGGGTGGCCCGAGCTATACTTGTGCCAAAAAACCGATATTACCGAGACATTACAGTTCATGACATTAACATAGATAGATTGAGGCCGAAACATAGACAAAGATGAAGGAAACAACAGAAGGGACTACCCTAGATGAACTTGCCCATTTGACTGATAGTGTCCAGACCCATCTCCTGAACATGTTTGTCCACCCTAGCTTGCAGGGCTTCAATTGAATCGTTCTCCTGCACCTCAGTTGTGGCCGGCTGCGGAGTCACGGGAGCTGGGTTTACAGTGTCCCTGAGGAGCCTGATGAGCAGAGTAAGCTTCCTGTTGACTGTCTGAGCAACCTCATGCACAGTGGTGATTCGGCCGTCCAACGAACTGTTGTAATCGATTATTTTTGCCATTTGAGCCTCCGTGAGGTTCACCTCAGTCACAATTTGCTGCTTTTCCTTCTCGATTGATTCCAAAGCTTTGGCGATGAGAGTCTTGGTTCGCCAACTCTCTGCCTTTGTTCTAACAAACTGAGTTGCCCTCTTCGAGGGAGTGCCCAGATCCTTCATCCAATCCACCTCCTCTGCAATCTCCTCCTCCGTGCACCCCTCTTCCTCTTGCTTAGCCTTGGCTTACAGTTCAGCAAATTTTCGTTTGTTCTTAGTTGCCGTTCGGGTTTCATAGCCTCTATTCGCCTCTTGAAGGTCCCGATTTGTAGCAGCACAACGGCAAACTCCCGCATCCATATCTAACTCTCTGTGCTCCTCCCAGCTAATGCAATTGCTGTTCACGGATGCGTGCTCGACACTATGATGAGAAACTGTGGAGAAAACAGGGTGTCTGCCCCCTGCTTTATAGTGTTTTCGTTTGTGAACCCTCCTGAAGTTTGTCTTAATCCCGCTGGAAGTGGGAGTACTGTTGCAATAAATTTGATTGAGGTTCGCACAAGCAAGGCCGTTGCAGGTCGAATTGGAATGAAAGTGGCTGCTCATAATCCAATTGAAATTATGCCAAGTGTCCTGTACGTTTGATCTGATGCTATGGTTAATAGTGGTGTTTGAAATACCCTATTTGCCTGCATGTCTGGTCTTCCTTTGCAGTGCCTCGAGCCAACCCGCCTCTTTTGAGATCACCATAAATGTTATTGATGCCTTCCCATACGGAACCCTTCCATGTGTCCTAATTTTGTTATTGCTGATGCTATATGCTCTGTGGCTCGATCTGTAATGATCTCTCGTCTGGCTGGCCTGCCGCCGCTAGGAATTCCACCGCCAGAGATGTCCTGTCATTCCGTTGCCTTGGTTATTATTGCTGCTTTTACCGGTAACATCCAACTTCCGGTAACGTAACCCAAAACCGTCACCTGCTAGGTTCGATCGGCTTGGATTAAATCCTTCTCTGCCAGCTGTGCACATGTCACCTTGAGGATTGGGCAGTCTACCTCCTGCCAACAGTTGTCCACAATTTTGTTCGGGTTGTCAACCCCATGGTTTGCCAAAAAGTCTGCCAACCCATTCGCTTTTCTTCTTACTGTTTGGAAAACCATGCCTCTCATTTCTGCTATCAGCTCCGCTATATTCTCAGTGGCCTTAGCCAGCCTCCAATGTTTGGTGGCTTTACTGGCTCTTGTGCCTGCTTGTAAGCGTTTGGCCGCCGTGATAGCCAAGGATGAATCCCCCTCAACTATGACATTCCCTTGTCGAATTGTTCTTAGAATTTTCAAACCTTGCTCAAGCGCAGCAAACTCTGCTTCATTGTTTGTGCTTTCTCCAAGCGCCCTGCAGTAGATATGAACAATGTCACCAGCCTGATTGCGAATTGCGCCTCCGATACCTGCTGTGCCTGGGTTGCCCCTCGATGCCCCGTCAAAATTCAATTTTAGGCCTCCCTCTGGCGGGCATTGCCATCTGAGGAGTTGCGATGAAGGTTGTGACCTGTTTCCCCTAGTCGGCTGGTTGCTGGAGGCCTCCAATTGAAAACTCTTCAATATGCATAAGTCCTGATCCGAAGGTTTTTCATTCGGTTCTTCTTTGCATTTTGTCTGTATGAGCTGTTTGATGTTAATTGTGATTGAATCTTTTGCAAATTCTATGTTTCCGACTTCCTCTTGAAATATCCTTCGATTACGCTCTTTCCATATTGTCCATAAGATAAAGCCTGGGGCGCACTTCCATATACTTTCAACTCTTCGAATTCTAGAAAAGTTTCTCCTCCAGTTGATGATGGTTCCCTGAATGGAGTCTCTATTCCGATTAGAAGCTCCAAGAACTTCTTCCATCCAGTGCCAAAGCTGGGAAGCCCACTCACAAGAATTAAAAAGATGATTCATTGTTTCCGCCGCCTCCATGCACGTAGGACACCTAGAAGGTCCCTTGAACCCTTTTTTCAATAAGTTTTCCCAAGTTAAAGTTTTCTTCTGCATAAGAAGCCATAGAAAAGTTCTAACCTTCGGCCATTGAAGACTGTCCCATACTTTATCGGTCTAGGGCACTATATCAGGCTGCTCTTCCCTCTCTATGATACTCCTGGCTTCTTTCAGGGAGAAATCCCCGTTGCCTTTCGGACCCCATCTAAGCTTATCATTTTCATCAGCAATTCGGATTTTTCTTTTGAGGATTTGTTGATTTAAAGCGTGAATGGTTTCCTGAATGTCTTCGTTGTGGGAAGAGTTGAAAACTGTCCATTCCCGCCAATCCGGGTCTTCACTAGTTGGGTTCCAGTATTGATTGACTCTGAATTTGCCCTCATTTTGATTGTTTTGCTTCAAGGGCAGAAGTTGAGGGGTATCCAGTTTCGGGGACTGCTGCCAGGCATCCTCCCAGAAGAGTGCTTGAGTTCCATTTCGTATCTCCCAGAAGCTATAGTCTTGAACAATACTTCTATTGTCTTTGGCATGGTTCCATATTGGCGATCCGTTGGGAGCGTCCTGCATTCTTATTAGTTCTAGAGTGGTGCTATTCGGCATATACTTTTCCTTCCAATGAATGGCCCAAGGTAGGCTTGTGTCAGAGACCCATTTCCACCAAATTTTGGCCCCACAGATTCTATTTACCACTGAGGGATCAACCAAATTTAGACCCCCCCTATCCTTAGGTTTACACAGCTTCTGCCAAGCAACCAAAGACCATTTTTTCTTTTCATTGTTTCCACTCCATAAAAAGGAGCGCTGGATGATTCTCATTTGATTTAAGATTCCTTTTGGAGCAGGAAGAATTGATAGCATATACTGAGGGATAGCCTGCAAGACCGCTTTTGTTAGTATTAATCTACCTGCAAAATTCAGAGCCCTGTGAGTCCAATGTTTGCACTTCCTTTCCATACTGGCTAGGACTTTCTCCCAATGAACCTTTTGCCAAGGTTTGAGAGTTAGAGGGGCACCAAGATATCTTGAAGGTAAGGAGCCAATTTTAAACCCCAGAAGCCTAGATAGATGAGATTGGATAGCCTGATGCGTGTTGAAGAAGAAAATAGTAGATTTGGAAAAATTAATCTCCATTCCCGAAGCTTTGCTAAAAAGATTGAGGATGTCTCTGTAAGCTAAAGCTTCTTTTACTGTTGGAGTACCATGTAACATGGTATCATCCATAAACTGTTGATGAGTTGTGGCTGGAATGGATCTGATAGGTTGCAGACCTCTAATTTGACCCTCTGCTTTTTTCTTGGCAATTAATCTGCTTAGGCCTTCCATTAGAATGACAAACAAGAATGGGGACAAGGGGTCCCCCTGTCTGATGCCTCTGGAGGGGCTGAAGGGAGCAGAAGGGGCACCATTCACAAGGATAGAGTATCTAGGAGATTTTATGAGGGCTAAAACCCATTTGATCCATTGTCTACTGAAACCAAAAGCTTCTAAAACTGCTTCCAGGTAAGACCAACTTACCTTGTCATAAGCTTTGGAAAGATCTAACTGCATGAGCATTCCAGCTTCTTTCCGCGAATGAAGTGAGTGAATCATCTCCTGTGCAAGCAAAATATTGTCTAGAATTTGTCTACCTTCCACGTAGCCAGACTGTTCTTGCGAGATGATGCCAGGGAGGATTGCCTTCAGCCTATTGGCTATGACCTTAGAAATGATCTTGTAGATGACATTGCAAAGGGCTATGGGTCTGAATTTTTCTGGTGTGTTAGCTTCCTCCACTTTGGGTATAAAAGTAATGAAAGTTGAGTTTAGAGATTTTAGGATCGTTTTGGATTGTCTTGAGTCTTCCACGATCTCCCATATGTCTTGCTTTACAATGCTCCAGCAGGCTTTATAGAAGTTGATGGTAAATCCATCCGGTCCAGGAGCTTTGTCGCTGGGCATGCTTCTAACTGCTTCCTCGACTTCTTCCATAGTGATTGTTCTTCTTAGGGCCCAGTTCTGATCCTCTGTGATGGATTTAGGTATGACATTGGTAATTTCTTTGATGGCTTCCTCTCTGTTGATCCCTGGTTCTTGCGCTATGAAGCTGAAGTGATCCGATAGGGAGGCTGATATCTCGTTGTGATTTCTAAGGAGTTCTCCCTCACTGTTTTTTAGTTCTAGGATTTTGTTGGCACTTCTGTAGTCCATGGCTGATCTATGGAAGAACTTAGTATTTTGCTCCCCTTCCTTCAACCAAAGGATTCTTGATTTCTGCTTCCATAATGACTCTTCCTGCTTGCATCTATTATGCCATTGTTGAGTAAGCTCTTTTTCTTGTTCACAGGTTTCTTCATTTCTGCAGCCTGCCGCACCATCCTTGTGAATTTGTTCCAGCTTGTTTTCGGTGATAGCTTTCTCCTGAAAGATATTTCCGAATACTGTTTTATTCCAATCCTTTAATCTCAGTTTGATGTTTTTTAGTTTCTTTTGAAGATTGAACATTTTGGATCCTTCTTCATCTAAAGGTTCTGACCACCATTTTTCCACCATTGTGAGGAAGTTGGGGTGTTCTATCTAGAACTTTTCGAACCTGAAGGGTTTGTTCCTGGGGGTACCCTGAAGCTCGACAGCTAGTGAGATCGGCCAGTGGTCGGACCCTCCACTTGGGAGGATGTTCGACTCAACTACCGTTCCATCTAAAATTAAGCTTTCCGAGACTAAGAAACGATCCAGTCTATAAGATATTAGCCTTTCACCCCCCCTTCTGTTGTTCCATGTAAATTTACCACTCTTAGGGTATACATCTACCATTCTTGCATTATCAATGAAACTTATGAAAACCTCCGCATCGCTGTTTAGTTTTCTGAGGCCTCCTTTTTTCTCCAGGAGGGAGGTGATCATGTTGAAATCTCCCCCCAATATGTATTTAGCATCAGGGTGCCTTTCTATAAATTTGGATAAAGACGCTAGGAAACTAATCTTGTCTTCTAACTTCTGAGGACTATAGACATTGATGCATAGGAAAGATATAGAATTACCTGTAGGTTGCACTTCCAGTGCTAAGTAGTTTTTGCTTGCTTCAGCTGATAGAATCTGGTATCTCCTTGTGTCCCAGAAAGTAGCTAAGCCTCCTTCTCGCCCTTGGCTTTCGATCTCTAGGACTTCAAAATTTCTTCCCAACTTAACTCGTAGCCAATCCATGATGACTCTATTACATTTGGTCTCTTGTAGAAACAACATATCCAGGTTGTATTTTTGCATCTGCCGCTTCAGAATCCTCTGTTTGGCCTGGCTGTTGATCCCCCTTGCGTTCCATGATACGATCTTCATATTTAAACAATTGTTTGGAAGGACGGATAATCACTTAGCTGCCTAATCTTACCTGCGTTGAACAACATCTTTCCAAGCTCCTGCAGACGTTCTCCGCTTGACTTGCGGCCTCTACGGCGTTTGTGCCTCGAGCCAGAGGTTTTTCCCAGTATTGCTTTGTAGTGTGGGCTGCTTCCTTTGATTATGCCTAACTTTCTCTTCTGTTTCTCTATTACTGCATTCTACCGTGCAATGAAGAGGTCATTGACCTTCCTGATTTCTTCCTCCGGTACTGCTTCAATCCCTTTAGCTCTCCAGCTTTCTACAATCGCCATAAGGTCCAATCCTTCCATAGCTAGGGTCTCTTCCAGCTCCAGATCTTCACTCCCCGCTTCACTTGTTAGCATCTCTGTTTCTTCGTCCGTTTCTGCTGTTCTATCCTGCATGTGGATTTCACCATTGAATTCTCCTTCCGCGGTTCCTTTCCCTGTAGGTTCTTCCTGTCCTTCTTGCCCTGCCTCCACATTAGGTGTATTCTGCTTTTCCTCCGAGTCAGTCTCCAGATCTAGGATCCCAAAGAGGTTACTGAAGTAGTTTCTTTCTGTGCTACCTTTATTAGTCCTTCTTCTATTGGCGCGCTGTCTGTTCTTTGGTTTGGTGAAGTTGTTCTTGTCTTTGTTGTTTTGTATTTTCTCGTCTTCTGCCTCCTTTCTATTCAGTGGACAGTCCCTTATCAGATGCCCATGCTCGTGGCATTTCCGACATCTGAAGGGTATTTGCTCATAGTCTAAATCCTGAAAGTATTCCTCATCCCTGTACTCGAGCCAGAAACCTTCATGTAGTGCGCCAGACACATCCAGTTCCACACAGATTCTGGCGTAGGAGGTATATCTTTTCTGCATGGTTGCCTCCGATGCTTTAACAAAGGTGCCTAGCTTATCCCCTATTTGCTTTAAGGCATTCAATCCCCAATAATCTATTGGGAGAGAGAAAAGTCTGATCCAAACCGGTACTTGAGTGAAAGATTCCTTTTCCGGGACGAAGTTTGGCTTCCAAGGTCTCACAGGCCTGCTGCTGCTAGAAAATAAGGGCCACCTTCGAAAACTCTGTCTTTATCTTCTAGACTTGTAAAGACTACTGTGAAAAATCCTTTAGCCCCCAGATGTAACTGCACATCTCCTTTCGGCTTCCACTGTTGTCTTATCCATTGGCACAGAGTCCTCTCAGATGGCCAGACTCCCATAAATTTACAAATGATGGCATGTTCAGCCATGTGCTCCCTGTAGGCTTGGATTTCAGGGTCAGTGATTGTCACCCATAGGTTGTCTTTTTTCTTGGGCTTACATGCATTGCTGGTCATAGGGGTCCTGTTGGGGTTCGCGCTGGACTCCCCCTCCTTCTCCGATTGGACCTCGCTTTTGTTTTTTGGCTCTTTGTCTTCTTTTGGTCGTTCCTCCTCGTTTTCTGAGGGTTGAAACTTTGCGGCCGTTTTGTCTTTTGTGTCTGCTCGGTTCTACTTCTCTTTATTCCTGACTTCTGAGGTGTTTTCTGTCTTGTCAGGCATCATTGGTGTCTTTTCCTTGTTTTTTCTGCTATTCTGCATCTTGCTGTTCATTCCCTCTATTCTGACTCCTTCTTTCATTTTCTGTTGCTGTTTCTGCATGACAATCTGCTTAAACGTTGGGGTCCCACTGGACCCCTCTGCTCCCATCCAGTCCGACAGCAGTTGCCCCTTTCGAAACAATGCTGCCAGTCTGAATCTGTGGTATTCCAGCCCTGTCTCAAGCTCTGGATTGCATAAACCCTAGTTCGCGGCTCTCCTCACGATAACATGCTTTCATCCTCATTTTTGTTTTATTCAATTTAAATGCTCCTCTTGGTTTAACTAAGACAAAGGCTAGATTTCTAAAGTTAAAAGTTGCCTTTTTAGAATTCTATTAATCAGAATCTGGGTTACTAATATTTTTTGAAATTCATTATCAATTCCTATGAAAGTTGAAATTGCAGTTACGATACTAATTCCACATTACTGTACTAGTTATGTAATCTTTGAATTTGATATTTCAAATAAACTATTTCTGTCAAAAATCATGGTTGTATCTTCCTATTATTCTAGCTAGGCCCCTGAAAAGGAGCAATTTGAATTGATGAAAAAAATATAATTATAAAATTTTATCTTCAATATCCTCAATATTCATGTCAATATAGGAGACTGAAAAAACACATTTTGAAAAAATAGTGAAATACATACATGGCAAGATAAAAGGAGTACATAGAGCATGGCAAGAAATAGGAAGAAATAACAATCTAAGGGAGACAAATTAATGACAAGTGCTAATTGTGTGGGGATTATTTTTATGTTGATTTTATATTTTAAAATATTTTAGAAATTTAGTAAATATAAATAAATTTAACTGTTTGACATTTAACATTATTCAAATCTATATATATTTTTGAATATTTTAAAATTTATAATCTAATCACTAAATAGTGATAAATTTAGACACTTGAAATAATATGTTAAGCTACAATAACTATTTTACATTTCCTCTCACTGAAAACCATACAAACCACGTTTTTTTAATTTCACAATTATTTTAAAAAATAAATTGAGAAAAAGAAAAAACAAAATTTAGGAAAAACATACAAATACTCATGGGATTATAAACAAGGGTGGTAACGTCATGTTTCAACATGTCCCTGCCTCATTGTGTAAGGTCTACATTTTGTCATTATTTGAGAGTGTTTACTAAAACCCACACATAATTTCATCTGAACTTTCCTAGACATCCTTTTTCCGCAAACCCTCTCTTCACTCCCTCACACTTTCATTGTGCAAAGTGCGGAGATGCGCACAACCTCTCCCGATGGAGACAACAACCTGTCGCTATTGGATTACTTTAGTCCCACCGCTTTCCACAAAAAAATATTACAACGATATGGAAATCAAGAAAAGGCTTCTCCACTCCGATCATGAACTCTTCAACGGAGGTTCCATAGACTCGCAGATGACTACCTATGCTTCCAGCCAGAACCTCTTCTTCTTGAACTCTGCTGCAACCATAGTTAACATGGGAAATATCCAATCTCTTATGGAAACTAGTGGACGTATATGAAAGAATTACCGTAAGCCTAACTAAATTGGCGAATGATAATCACATTTGTTTCATTGTAGTGCCATGGATATTGGCATATGCTCATGAGGTATTACAGAAAAGTGACCCAAATTTAAATAATATGCTTCAGGTTTAATACAATGTTTTCGATGCTTTAAAACATTTGTGATGGTATGGAAGTTTGGACGAGAGATCAAGTTAATATTTTATTTGCAAGGGCCACTGTCGATAAACATTCTAATAAAGCACTATTTTTGTATGAAAACTTGCTAATTAATTTACTCATTAACTAATATTTTTCAAAGAAATATTTAGTTTTTTGGTTTACATGGCACGTAGTAGATAACTTTGCTCATGTAATCAACAAGAAGGTTTATCTCATTGTGTGGAGTGTGAAGTACATGTTAAGAGTATGATTTTTCAATCCTTTTTTATTTAAAAGGAAAAATTATTTAAATATATATATATATATATACTTATCATAAAGGCCAGAGAATTTTTCAGGAAAGTAGTTTTGTTCAATGTTCAAATTTGAGTTTGATTTGATTTTGTAATATATTTTTAGTTGATTGATTTTTTTGTTCACCGATGAATGGTAAATTGTTGGACCTAGTGGTGAATAATGAATTATTTTGAAATAATTCCATTGTATTATCTATAAAATTAGATTTTTTTTATTGAATTAATATATGATTTTTTTTTTATAGATGCTCAAAGGTTTTTCTATTTGATCCAAGTGGATGTTGGTGGCCACACTCCTATTCCACTTGGACCCCAACACTATTTTCTTTCAGTTTCCTTAATTCTAGCACAACTTTCTTTTTTTTAGCAGCGTTTGGGTCGTGAACTTCTGGAGCTATTTTGAGGCCCTAAATGACGTTTTTTGGGAAAATTTGCCAAGCCCGTTGTTTAAGGAAAGAGTTTTCCGTGAAAATTTTGTTTTCCTTGGATAGATATTTCTAATGAGGTATCGTGCGCACAAAACGAAGAACATATTCCCAAGTTATGACCTCGGGAAGTTGGCGTTCCAACCAATCCAAATGGGGCGCACAAAATTTTGGCGCTTCATCTCCTAGGGTTAGGTTTTTGGATGTTTAGGTTTTTCCATTATTTATTAATAATAAAAAGGCCTCCAAGCCTCATGGTAACATAGTTTAGAAGGCATGTAGCCCTCACATATCTTCTTAGAGATAAGTTATCTTCGCTCGAGCTAATTTGTTTCCATTTTGCATGTAAACAATTTTCAATATTTTTTATTAATTAATTGAAGTTTAATTTTTACTATAACTCTGTGTTTCTATTTAAATATGTATTACATTTCATTCCTTCATACATATGGATCAGTGGTATCACAGTGCTCTACTCTTTCTCTATTTTTATGTGCATGTCCCTAACAAGGTCGAAGTATAATGAGTTGGGACTTGAAATGGTTTTTCCCTTGCAAGGCTGGCCTCACCGACCCCGATGACCTCGCATGAAAAAAGAAAAGAAAGAACAGGGAGCAGGAGATCCTTTCAAACTATTGCTGTAAGAATCCCTCAAGATGGAAAAGAACAAGATGATGAATAATTTTTCCCAAATCCTTCGGTGGTTACAAGTGGGCGAAGCATATTCATCTAGTAGTCACATTAGAGGCACTGCCACCTTTAATGTACAAGTTTTTTACATGTCATTTTGTCACCATTAGGAAAAATGATTGTCAATCCAGATCTCTCGCTATTCGATGAAGTGTTCCAAGCATTCCCCTAGAATGTTTGAAGCAAGACAATCCAAAAGAAAACAATAATCCTAGATTACATTACTCAAAAATCTACTTTTAAGCACTTGCACGGTTCCCTAGCCAGTATCTGTGCAAGCACAATTTCTACCATAGTGGTCTATGCCACTTTATGCTCTATCTTCCACTAACAATTGCGCAAATGTATTAACGAGAGTAAAAATAAAAATAAAAAGAAATTTCTAGAAGCCTTGTTGGAGGAATATTTCCCAATTGAAGGCCTCGAGCTTCTACATACTTGGGCCTCATCCCTCTCCTCATGGAGAAAACTCTCTCCCTTTGTGGAACCCTAATCCCCTTCTTTATGGATCTCATATCTTGAGAAGAGGAACTCAAACCTCATCCTATTGGCCTATAAATTCAACAAAGACTAGAGGATGTGAGGGGGGCTTCTGAATGTAAAATTATGCCATTGGAATAGGGATGGAAAGCTTGTCACCTAAGGGAAGCATTGGAGACCATTGACAAGAGGCTTACATTATCAAGGCAAAGTTGTGTTGCTTCTTCTTGTTCAATGTTAATACAAGCAACCGTTTCTTTCATAATTTCACTTGTTATAATGCTCTTTGCAAAGCTCATTGATCTTTTGCATAGTTTATAACTGAATATTGGTTTAATATTATGATATGTGCTATGTTGCAATTTCCATTCACTTTGTGTTTCATCTTTATCTACTATATGTTTTTATGCCTTGTTTGTTTATGTTTATGCAAATATTTATTTGAATCAACAAGGAAAGGATTTTGAAAGCATTGGAAGGACTTCCACAGGAATTTCATAGAAAGGTAAGAGGCTCTTGCATATCTCATACACCATATTTCAGTTATAAATTAAGGAAAGGTAGCAGTCACTTGTTTTTTTGTCACTAGATCTATTTTGAATCTAGGGAGATTTCTCTTTTCTGCAAGAGCGATTTGCCAGCCATAAAAAATTGGCAACCATCTTGGGGAATGACTTGTTCTTCATTCTGTCCTCCTATGACCTCTGATTTCTTTGTGTAGCCTCTTCTGACTGTCTTTTGGACCCTGAAAGTTTAAAGTTCTGGATTGCTAAATTTGTTTTTTAATTTTTTCTTAAGTTTTCTTAGTTTTCACATGATTTCTTTAGCAACAATGCACCTATTTGCACACTTTTCCTTTAGCCACAGTGCGTTGGCACAATGAACCCAACTGATTTCCTGTGAAAGTCTCTTAATTTTTTTAAAAATTAGGGTTTGCACTATTGTGTCTAGAATTTTTTGATTATTATGCTTTCTTGGATCTGTTTATAATCTACAAAAGTCTGTTTCAATTCAATTGAGTTTTGTGAATTGTTTTTGAGAAATTCCTATCTTTACGAATTAAGGTTAAAAGGCTTCATTTGATGATTTATTGAGTTATCAAAGGAAGGATTGGTAATTGTTGAGTTTGTGTTTGTTAGTCTTTCTTCTTTCAAAGAATAAAATTTAGTAGTTGTTTTACATGTTTGTGAAGAATCATTGAGATAGTTAAAAATAGTGTTTTTCAAGATCAAGTATTTTTCACTCATAAAAGTGCTTATTTTGCTAAAATTGAAATGAAAAGTTATTCTTCTTTTAGTAGTGAAGCATCTTAGAATTATACTTTAGATAGCGTCATATTCATAGCATTCATTTGAAATATTCATTTTTAAAATTTATTGGTCTTCTTCTTGCATTTTGCAAAGTTTTGGGTGTTGTGTCTTCAAAAGAAGTTTTTATAATTGTTGTGATTTTGGATGAGCTGAAGTGAAATTTTTACATTGAATCAATCTGAAAGTGAAAATTTTACATTTACTTAAAAGAAACTATGGTGAGATTAGAAGTTTTTCATTCTGTTTGAATATCAAAAAGACTTTCTCTTTACCATAGATGGAAATTCATTAAAGTAAAAGATTCATTTTTTCATATTTGTTGCATCAGGTTTGGAAGCAAGAGATGACATCATTTACACCACATCTATTACATCGACTTTAATGAAAGAGAAACTGTAAAAGAAATTAAAATTTTAATTAACCAAACATTAGTGGTTCTAGGTTAAAAGACATGTTCTGGTGTCTATAAACATAGCAGTTGTCATTTTTCGTGTGTGACACATTCTGCAGGTAGTCAATATTCCACGTACGTAAGTATATGGTAATTTTCTCCATGTACCTTCGAGTATATCAGACGATGTTCCACGTATGAAAAGTATATGGGGATGCTTCCTATCTTACAGGATCACATTAGACAACACTAACACAAATTGTACCTCCACGTATCTCGAGTATATTTTGGAGGCCCACTTCTAGGTTGCATTCAATAAGTAATTAAGTCTGTGATACAATGAACACAACATTTGGGGAGACTACCTACATGTACTCAAAATGGTATTTCATAGTTCACAGTGGCTTAGTAATCCTATATACCTAGTTATCCTTTATTTTTTATTTTGATTGTTTATTTGATTAAATAAAATTCGAACAAAACCTTAATAAAATTCATCATGGCCGAGTTACCAATATATTCATGTAAAATGCAGGGTTTACCCCCTAAGTACACACCTAGTCAATTGGAGAATATCAAAATAGAAATATCAAAATTGACGGGATCTGGACCCTCAGATCAACCTGAAACATTTAGAGTTGTAGAATTGGAAACAATAGAAACATAAGTAACTCAACTACACAAAATAGAATCAGACACAATTCACTCTAGACCTAAAGTTACTGAGATTATTCAAGGTGAATTCGAGATCGATGAAACTTTAGAGACAAAATTAGCTAAACATGAAATTGAAGATCCTAAATCTAGCGTTTCTGAGCCTGAATCACCTTCATCTGCTATAGCTCCTACTCATTTACAAACTTCATCTCGAAGAAGAGCTAATCACAACTGGTTTACCACCTGGTCTTATAAGTATTGAAGATATTACTGAAGGTGAGGAGGAAGAATCACCACACACTCCTCTTACTACCTGTGATCCATTCATTTTTATAAGACTTCCTTTTGATACTTTTCGACCCGATCCTTGGTATTTCACCCCTTTGAACTATTTAGGTCAAGGTATTCCTGACTTACGTACTCATTTTGATTTCACACCTTGGAAAATCATGTCTAAAACTACACTTGTAAGCCAAACTACTATAACTTCCATGTTTACAGACTCTCCAGAGTCATATTTATATGGTAGGACTTATGTTCCCCCTCAATATCAGTCACTTACTAGAAATTGTTTTGGGCCACTCCTTCCCCTCCAATTTCTACTTGGCTTTCTGGAATCTCATCTGGTTTATCTACCATTCATCTAGAGGCAACTGCTCCACACATAAATTCTATGCCTGAAATACCTTTGACATATGACCAATACATTAATATGATATCTAGTAATATAATTTACTATCCAGATGGGGGGAAACCATCCTATGTTCTGCCTGGAGGACAACCCCCTAATGGAACATATATTCCTATAGTTCTAGGACAACCTCTTGCCAAAACTTACACAAATTTTGACCAGATACCTGAGGTCACTCCAATTCCACCTGTTTGTGTCTAAACCCTTGATTGGTGTTCCTTTTCTATGAATGGGGAGTAATATTTCAAACCATTCTTATGTTCAACAACCTTTTCAAGTTTCTCCACAAGTTCCTATTTATCAAATGATTCAGGTTACTAGTCAATCTATACTACAAACACCTATCCAGGGCACCCCACAAGTGTTCGACCAACAACCTGTCCAAAGTATTACTCAAACACTTGTTCAACAACATGTCTAGGGGACCCCACAAGTTCCCATCCAACAATCGTTAGAGTATCCCACAAACTTCCGTTCAACCTATTGTGCAGATAATTGTTCAACAACTGGTTCCAAGTATACCCCAAACACTTATCCAATCTATCCCCTAGATGACTATTCAAGGTACACCTCAAATATCGGTCCAACAACCTACACAAACTATGATTCAAGAATTTGTTTATCAATTTGTTCCTACTTTTCAGTATACAACATAGATACCTAGCGGGAAACCTAGTGTAACATCTTTTCAAATACTGTATCAAGGTAAACTTTTTCAAGGTTAAACTTTTCAAGGACAACCTTTTCAATGTCAAAATATTCAAGGACAACCTTTTCAAGATCAAAATTTTCAAGGACAACCTGTGTAAGTCCAAATTTATTTGAGTCAAATGGTACATGATCAATCATATAAGAATCAACCTTTTCAGAGTCAACCATACCGTAGTCATACTTTTCAAATTCCATATGTGCCTCAACTTGGTGTGAGTTACCCTAGTTACCCTTAGGGAATGAAAATTTCAACTACTCAAGCTATTCTAGGATATCCTAGATATCCTCCTCCATGGGTTAGACTTAATCTTCAAGGGTATCAATATCCTTAGCAAGAATTTAACTGTCAGTTACATTTTATAGAAACTTTAGATTTACCAGATTTATCCTGGCTTACAAATGATCCCCTTTACTATTATCCTTTTTGGCAAGTAATTTTGACTAAATTTCCAAGAGATATACCAAAATTTGAAGGTAAATCAAGAGAATATCCATTAAACCATGTTATGATAGATCACCTATGGTGTAAATCAAATTCATTTAATGACGATTCCATCAGATTACGACTTTTCCAATGAACTCTAACATGTTTGATTACAAAATGGTACATTGAGTTACCACGTGCTTCTTTCCACAATTTAAATTCCCTAGTAATAAAATTTTTAAAGCATTTTCAGCTACCCACTCGATATGATACTGGTACTGGACTTTTTAATTCATTAAAACAATCCATTCTACTCACATTTTAGATCACATACATGAATGGAGGTGTAGACGTCATTTAGTCAAAGTTTATATTCCAGACCAAATATTAGTAGAATGGTTCACTAAACCTTTTCTTTCTGATATAATGGAAGATGTTTCGAAAGGAGGAGTTGTAACGAAAGAGAAGGTTATAACTCATGCTGAATACTTAGACCTTGTCTATTCACATTTGGGAACTTTGTACAAAAATATTCCCAATTTACCTTGCCCATATAATTCAACTCCATAAATTTCGACTCCTACAGGATCTCACACCACTGATGGTGTAATTGGTTCTGTCAGCCAACAGTCAAAGGGTAAATCATCTAATAATAATTCTAAGAATACTCAAACTATGGCCACACAAAATTCACCCAATGAAAACACTTCTCCTAAAATTACTTCTGAAATCAATGTAGTAGAATCATCTACTGGCAAACAATCTGGAAGTAAGAAAAAAGGTAGAGGAAAAGAAAAAAAAATGCCTCTCAAAAGGAGAAACCAAAAAACAAAAAAAACCTCTTGAAGAGAAAAAGAGACCTCATTATCCTTGTTTAATATGGAGTGAAGATCATTATACTAAGGAATGCCCACATTGTGCTAAGGTTACTAAATTCCTCAAAGATTCTGCAACACCTGCTATTTTGAAAGATCCTTTCCCTTCTCAAGATAGTAAAATGATTACTCATAATCCATCCTCTTCATTCGCATCGACAAATATCATGATGATGTCTTCACAAGTTTCAGTAGTAACCAAATCTAAAGATTATGGATCTAAAGTTCTTGTAAATGGAAATGTTTCTAGTAAATCAAGTCAACCTTCCATATCCATTCCACCTCCTTCTGAACCTATATAGATCGAGAAATCAAATCCTAACATGGAAATCCATTCACCTCCTAAAGGTGTTATTAGAAATTCATCTTGTAATCCACATGCTAGAGTGGCTCAGAATTACAACATTGTTGAAGACCTAGCTTAGTCTCCTTCAGCAATGTCGACCCTTGAGGTGTTGTAAACATGACCAACACAAAGGAAATTACTACTGTCATCTATTGGAGAAATTGATCCTTAGTACTCTAATCTCATAATATTTGATCTGGAAAGTGATATACCTAGACTCCCACATCAACTGGCATTTCAAATACTAGCTTTTGTTAAAACCAAAAGAGTATGTCGTACAATAATTGATGAGAGGACCTCTATGTGTATTATGTCTATTGTTTGTTGGAAATATTTGGGTTCTCTAACTATCAATTAATCAGCTACCACTCTTAAATCCTTTGAAGGTATAGTATTTCGACCTTACGTTATCCTGAATGACATGCCAATAGAATTAGAAGGTAAAACAACTATAATTGAGGTAGAATTTGTTGATGCCCAACTTGATTACAATATTTTATTGGGATGAAGTTGGACTTATGCAATGTCTACTGCAGTCTCATCACTTTTTCCAATGATACTATTTCCTAATCAAGGAAGGATAGTGAAAGTAGAACAATTTTCCTATTATATTCTGATCCTAACTCTACTGGTAGTGTACCCTTTGTGGGGAAAATGATTACTCCTTATGAAGATAATAGCATTGGTTTTCTTAAGGATTCATAATTGATGGGAAATTTTCACTCCCTCCACCCAACATTTCTTCTAATGTTTCCTAGGAAAATATGATCTCATCAAGCACTTATGAATCATATGATCCTTGGATTGTGCCTTCAAAATATGATTTGACCACATATGGTGACCAAATTCTTCTAAGCCCATTGGAATTAGCTTATCAGTCCATCCAATCATTTTCAAAACCTCTCCCCATTGATAATGATCGAGTAAATACTATCATTGATGAATATTCTCAATCCTCTTGGATGGAACCAATCTCATTTCTCGATCCTTTCGATAACATGTTTCCAATAGATGAAAGCATCATGGAAGTTATGACTTTAGATGAAATGCCTTGGGACAATTATCATCATTGTTCCTATTTTCTTCCTAGCTTTGAAAATATTGAGAATGATTTTTCAACAATGTTTTCACATGAGATTGTAAATGATCCCGAGTTCCCTATATCGATTTTTTAATCTAAATCTGAAAATAATTTAGAGAATATATCTACAACAATTCCACTTAATATCTTAGTGAAACCCATAATTACGAAAAGTGTTCACATAGGTGCCTCATGTTCACTTGATGAAATTTAGATCTACAAGGACATTTCTAATAATTTTGTGACATCTTTACCTAGTTTTATGAAGATATGCTAGGAATTGCCACAAATATTGTGATTCATGAAATTAAGACTTACCTGGATGCTAAGACTATTCGACAGAGATTACATCTAGTGCATCATAGGAAAGATTTTGCCATCAAAGCTGAAGTTAAAAAACTTATTAAAGCAATATTTATCTGTATTTTTCCGTTGACTGATTAGGTTTCCAACATCGTTCCCGTTAACAAGAAACAAAAGACAATTAGAGTATGTGTTGCTTAAAGAGACTTTAAAAAAGCTTGTCATAAAGACAACTATCTTACACCCTATATCGATCAAATAATTAATGATTGTGTTAGTAATGCAATCCTTTCTTTTATGGATAAATTTTCTGAGTACAATCAAATTAACATACTCCCTATGGATCAGCATAAAACTATGTTCATTTGTCCGCGGGTAACTTTCACTAATCGAAAAATTCCATTTGGAATAAAGAATGTTGGTGCCACTTTTCAACGGGTTATTTCTTATGCCTTCCATTATATTAAGTATATTGTACAACTATATTTAGATGATATACCAGCCCATTCATTAAAACTCAAAGATCATCCAACACATCTAAGAGAAATCTTTACCAGATGGCGACATTACAATATATGCTTAAATCCGCACGAATTTGTTTTCTATGTAAAATTTGGCCAATTACTAAGATTTGTCATTTCTAAGGAAGACAATCGTGTTGACCCCCTTAAGGTAGAGGCTATTCTAAACTTGTGTCCTCCTTCAAATTTGCACCAACTCCAAAGTTTACAAGGGAAAGATAATATTTTACGTCGATTCATTCTGAATTATGTAGATCTAACTAAAGGTTTTACTTGGATTTTGGAAAAAGGCATCTCTTTTGAATGGGATGAAACTTGTCAAAAATCTTTTGGCGCACTTAAACACATGTTGACTCACACATATTTGTTGCATTTTCTTGATTATCACTGATATTACTTTTTGTATTTAACTGCATCTGATATTACCATTAGTATGGTACTAGTTCAAGAAGATGAATTAAACAATGAACATGAAATTGATTATTTAAGTAAGAATCTTACTAAAACTGAGATTAAATATGCACATGTGGAGAAATTGGCCTTGGCAGCTATGTAAGTTGTCCAAAGATTCCATCACTATATTCTTTTGCATAAAAAAATAATGATTTCAGATTGTAACCCTATGGTTTACATTCTTACTAGACAATTGCTTAAGGGAACACATTCCAAATAAATAGTTATCCTATTAGAATTTGTAAAATCCAAGTCGAAGAAATCATTGGTGTTTTTTGAATTGATTTGTGACTTTCCCTACTCTAAAATAGAAACCATGGTAGAGGATTCTCTTCCAAATGATTCACTCTTTATCATCATTACATTAGACCCTTGGTATGGAGATATTATTGTTTATCTTCAAACTCAAACTTTTCAGCTTGGATTATCTTGAACTGTCCGTCGTCGTATTTGATACCAATCCCAAAAATATACTATTATTGGTGATACGCTTTATTGTCGTGGTGCTAATTCTATTTTTAGATGATGTTTGACTTATGATGACGCTGAAAAAGCATTAAATGACTATCACTCTGGAGCATGTCGTGGTCATATGTCAGGTTTTCCAGTTCCAAATTTTTTTTGCGCGCTCGATATTTCTAGCCTTCCATGTTCAAAGATTGCATTACTACAGTCCATAAATGTCATAATTGTCAAATATATCATTTCAAAATGTGTGCACCTCCTACTCCCCTTCACCCAATTATCGTTGTCGGTCCCTTTGCAAAATGGGGCATCGATTCCATCACATGTAACCCTCACTTGGCCAGGAGGAATGGAAATATTATCCTAGATGTGGATTATTTTACAAAATGGGCTGAGGCGATACCTACATATAGGGATGATGATGAAACCATTGCTCTTTTCATATTCAATCACATAATTGCTAGGTTTGGTGTTACACAAGCCATCGTCATGGACCATGGAAGCGATTTTTGAAACTTTATGATGACTAAACTTACTGCAAAGCTAGGCTTACGTTGTGATAACTCAAAACCATATTACCAGCAAGAAAATTTCCAAGTAGAAGCCATGAACAAAGTTATAACTACTATGGTTCAACGGATTATAGGAATTCATAAGATAAATTGGCATTTGATGCTTTTCTCAACTTTGTGGGCATATCATACCTCAACAAAAATTGCAACCAGATTTACTCCCTTCTAGTTGGTTTATGGCCGGAAGTAGTCTTACCCATTGAATGTGAAATCTCGTCATTAAAACTAGAAATTGAACTTTTTCCTACTACTTCTGCAGATGAATAACATTTTTTATACTTATCACGTTTAGATGAGACTCACCATGATGTTGCACTAGCTAGTGAGACTCATAAAAAAGGAGTTAAAGAGCAATTTGATCGAAATGTCAACCCTCGCACATATTCAAAAGGTGGATTGGTCTTGGTTTATGATCAAGAACATGATAAGTTAGGAGCTTGTAAGTTTGAAACTATGTGGCATGGACCCTATATCGTAAAACATGTACTTACAAAGGGTGCCTATGAGCTAATTGACTATGATGATGTTTCTTTGAGTAAGCCTAGAAATGGGTTTTCCCTGAACAAGTACTATGCTTGATTTAATGCATGGGTACATTGTACATTGTTGTATCATATTTTTCATGTGTGGAAATTTTACTTCTTTTTGAAACTGCTTCTATTTCCCATGCTTATCTTATGTTACACTTGATTTTTAGATGTCATCGCTCCCTCAAAACTACATTGGCTATGCTAATGGTGCTAGTCATAGTACTCAGAATTTGTCTTCCGTAGCTTGGGCTATCTATTCGCCCACCGATGAGTTAGTAAGCCTACATGGAATATGCCTTGGTCAAACGACAATCAATATTGCATAATATAGTGTGGTTATTGAACTATTGTCCAATGCCATATCATTTGAAATTCTTCGTTTAATCGTTAGAATGTATTCTCAACTCATAGTGTTACATTAAAATCATGTTTATTTAGTTAGGAGTTCTACAATGTTAAGGATGTTTTTACGGGTCTGTCTCTTGGAAAGAAAATTCGATTACATTGAATACCAACATATTCCAAGACATTTAAATACATTAAAAAATGGATTGGCAAATTATGTATTAAATCAACATTTGCAATATTTGTAAAAAGAAAAAAAATAGTTATTCACATATTGTAAAAAATAAGCTAAGAAAATAGGAATAACTTTCATTAGTCATAATGTTTGTAAAAAGTGTGAGTTTACAAAAATGTCATCCAAGACATATGATGCCTTGTGGCCTTTATTATCCGAACATGCTTATATACCAAAAACCAAAATCTACCCCTATGACTGGAAACTAAGCATGATGATCATGCTAGTAGACAATGGCACGTGCTACTCATTGTAACATATGGCTAATCGGCCTAGGTACGCCTATTGCATGCCTCTGGTAGTGAAGAGGAAAATAATCTATCCTAATGTTTGAGATATCCAGAGTTAACCTCTCTAGGTTACTCTCAATCTAGATCAATGCCTCTCTTGCCTCTATATTATGTGCAACAGGAGTTGGTTTCTCATCAAATCTGTCAAATCATAGCATCATTGCCAGTCTAACTGGTGCCACATTTTCATGATAATTAGTCTTGGATGCATTTTTTTTTTTTGAAAAATAAAAAACAACGAAAGTGAGAATTTTTACCTATGTCACCCGATTGCATTCCTGTAGGGAGTGGGATGTTTGGATCTCCTGTATAATCCATACCCGCATATGGGTAATCCTAAATAATGATGATCTACCAGTTCAACCATCTAAAAAATGGAGGACTATATCTCACCACTAGACCAAAGTCGCCTCCATAGTGGACCATCAATGTAACCCACTATAGCATGCAAGGATCTCATGGTCCTCCCATCTCCATGGATACATGTGGACAAAGTAGAGGAATTATTACCAAAGAAAATGATACAACTATAGCACCATACCCAAATTTATGTAGTTTTCCATTCTTTGCTCTGGTAAGTTGTCCTTTGACATTGGCAACAACTCCTTTGCACTAGTTAACTACAATGCACTGCATGCACTCTAGGGAAATATGCATTTGGGATTTAGTAACAAGGTGAAGTGCAACACTTCCAATTAGCTGAGAAACATTAAATGAAATGGTCCTTAGTGGAAGTCTTTGGATGCCTTTTATCTCAATTCTTCCACCACTGAGTTTGGCCCTAGGAACACAATGTTGGGCTAGGTATGTGTAACATCCCTGGTGAAAATTCCATGTAATAAAATTTAATAAAGGAAAAATAATAACCGAGGTCATGGGAAACTTATTCCAAGCTGAATGTTGGGAAAAACATCCTAGTGTAGGTTTTCATTTGGTTTCTTATGGCTAAGGAAATTGGCAAAGGCAATGACAAAGGCTTTGGAAAGGTAAAGTGGCATTAATTGGAATTTTATTTATGAAAATAATGGAAATTAGGAGAAAAGGAAGGTGAAAGGTCACAGGTTGCATGTGAGGAGTAAAATGAAGGAAAATAATAGAAAATCAAACAAAATTGAGGCCTCATTAATAAAAATGCTTTTGAGGATTAGTTCACAACCTTTAGTTAGTTATGTTTTGGAGCTCTCTTTCTATTCTCTCTATCTCTCACACTCTTGGACAGTTAGATAATTCTTGGAGAACTCTAGCATTGGAGGAAATAAGGCAAGGGGAAGCAAAAATCAAGCAAGGAAGAGCAGGATCAAGTAGCTATAATGGGATTATTTGCAGGTATTGAGTTGCATGTATGATTTCCTTGCTAGTTTTGGTAGGCATGTTTATGCATGTGTGTTCTTGGTTCTCTTGTTGTCATGGGTATGGGTTTTGCTAGGTGTGACAATGTTCTTCAGCCTTACCTTTCCATTTCCAAATAGTCATGGTGTGGTGAGTTCTCTTGTATTTGGTGAGCCAGATTGCCGTAAGGAATCGAAGCTGAGTGGGGTGGTATCTAAAATATAGAACACAAAGCCTAGGAATCCCTAGGCTAGAGAAGGTGGGATTGTGGTAAAGCCAGATTTTGTGTGCCTCAGTGGGCCTAGGAATCCTCGACCAGTGAATGGTAGTATATATGGTAAATCCTGGAGGGTGGAGTCTTGATTAAGCCTAGGAATCCTCAATCGGTGGATGACAAGATATAAGGTAAAAACTAGAGATTAGGAGGCAGGAAAATTCCTCACAGTGTAGGTGGAGATATCTGGAGGCATCGATGCTTGTTTAGGGCCTAGTGATCCGGTGGAGATTGCAATAAATCCTGGTTCTATTTATGAGGGTTGAGGTTGTTTATCCTTGGGAGTCCCTGGTTGATTCTGGTTATGAGTCCTACATTCATGCTTGGAATATGGCATGAGGGTGATTGGCTGAATGAAAGATTTGGTTCAACCAATCTATTGTTGGGTGGTTCGTGGAAGTCACAAACCTGGTTGGCTTATGCATTCATTAATAAGAGTTTCTTCTACTTGGTATTTCATGTGTAAATATACTGGTTCATATGTCGTATTTATGGTTGTTGCATCCTTATTATTTATGTTGGTTATATGCTGGTTATGGGTATGTTTTATGACAAACTTGATGTATGGCTCTCATCATGTTTTGATTAGAAATTGAATGAATAATGAATATACATCCTAATAGATTATAATGTAGATAATGTGATATGACATCATTTTTTCCTTACGAATCTTAGATAAGTATGAGACCCCTATGCTCAAATTTGTTGTTATTATCGGTAAATTACATATTTGTGACATGTTTGATGAAATTCCTGTCATGTAGGGGTCTAGTCAAGTGATTAATCAAAAGTTTGCATTAGTAATATTGTTTCAATGTTATTTATCATTTCTGAAGGTTTCATGAAATTCTGGGGAGTGGTATGAGTTATGGCCCTGAAAAAGTGGCTCAGAATCTGGGGTTGCTAGCTCATAATTGTCTTTAAAAGTCCATAGTTGCTAGCTTGCCTTACTATGGGAGCAACTGGAGGGCCTAAATCACATGCATGGCTTGTCATGGGAGAGACTGTGGGTCTAGATCAGTGAAATGTCAAGTTTCCTCAGGGGTTGGTCACCTGGAAGGGTTGGTTGGATCTTGAAGTTTCTATAGCATGTGTGGATAGTCAATTTGGTTTAGTTCTATCAGTTCCACTTAACTGTTCATGGGGAGTTGAATTACATCATAGTAGCCTCTCATCACATGTTTACCCTAGTGGACCAATTACTTGGGTAAATGTGGGAGGAGGGTGTTACAATAGGATTCTGTTGTTTCACCGCCTAGTCTACTCCCAAGCAATGAAATATCAGTCCCACAATGTGAGAGCCTAGTCAAGAAATAGATACCACGCGCATCGATGGTTAGCCTCTGATCTCCAATAAAAGAACATTGCTCTTGGACATTCCAAACTCTTACTAACCATGTCAATAAATCCACTTGGGATTTCATCCCTGGAATCATAAAATATTTGAGTAGGCCATAGTTTCCCAGAGATTGTAGTGTAGCTATATGATTCAAATATTCAACATATTGAGCTTCATTTTCTCTCTCTCTCTTGATTCCATTTTAACACTCAAAAACCCTAAAATCAATGGTGGAAGATAGTTAGAAAATGAACATAGAAGTTTTTTGCAAAAAATTGAGTGAATTTTATTATTTTTTGATGCCCTCGTTGCCTTACGCAGTAACCTTTTAGGGACAGTGAAGATTTGTGTGATTCCAGTTCTTAAAACTGCATGAATCATGTTTTTCAATAGTGAAAAAAATTAGATTTGTGCAGTCCCGATAAAGGGAGACTGCGCAAGCCTGTGAGCACACCCTATGTTGTTTAAAATGCTCAAAAACAAGAAAATTACCATAAAAAATCAAAATAAAAACTATCAATGTGAAGAGAAAATGATGATCTTCTACTTGAAGAAAATGTCTCGTGAAATGGTCCACCAGTTTGATCACAATCTGCTATTGAAATTTTGGGTGAAAATGCACTTTCAAAGAGCTCCCAAAGGTAAAAATAAAATGGTAAAGAATTTTTCACTTTCCTTTTATGAGAAAAATAGGCCTATTAAAATAATATTTTTTGCCTATAGCTTCTAAAATTCAAGATTTTTATTTTTATTTTTACTATTTTTCGAACATTTATGATAATTTTTGGGCTTGAATGTGCAATTTACAAGGGTATTTATGAAAACAGATCATTTTGATGACAAGTAAAATTTTATCACTTTTTCGGCTCTTAAAAAATTATGAAAAAGAGAAACCATGGAGTTACTTTTAAGCTCTTTTCTGACTCTCAAAACATGAAAATATTGCAGAGTATATTTGTTTATTTTGAACTCGTTAAAGTAAATGAAAAATGTCTACCCAATATAAGTTTACCCCTTTTAAGGATCATGTGGACTATTTAAGAAAACTGTATACTTTGACTAACCATGGTCAGAAGAGTTCTCTTGCATTGTTTTACCCTTTTCTAGGCTTGAGAGACTAAATCTATGAAAAAGGACATTTAGGAGTTTACTTATGATTTTCTCTTGACTCCCTAAATATGAAAAACACCGAGATTTACTTTCTCCAGGCTCGTTGAAATTTTATGTTGAAAAAGTTGAATGAGTTTTCTTTTTGTGTAATTTTTAAACTCTTAAAATATGAAAACGACATCAAGTTAGTACCCCTCCATTGGACTCATAAAATGTAAAAAGTGAAAGACTCATTAATCATGATGAGATAAAACTACTCCTTCCTAGGGTTCATTAAAAATACTTCGAAGGACTCATACGAAGGATGAGCTTACAGGACAAACACATGTTATCCTCCTCAATCTTGCATAAAAAAATAAAGAGTTACTTGCCAGTAATGGTGGGGGGAAATTGGAAAGAAACATTTGTTTTTATTGTAAGAAGGTAGTATGTTGCTCTTGAACATGACACTCCATCACCTTTATGTTTGGGTTGGGAAATCCACTTGCCTCTCAAATTGATCACACCTTATTGAAAGTCTTCATATTACTTTTGGGTCTTATTTTTTGAGTCAAATGTTGCCAAGTCAAAATGTCGTGTCGCTGATATGTTCAGGAGAAGTCCAACCTCAATCAAAATTACCTTGCAATTCATAACCTTCAATCATGTCGACCATCCTTGAGTTAGTCCTAAATCACTCCAAATTTATTCTTCAAAAATTGATATGAGTTTTGTGTCATAGGCCCTCCTGTGACGGTTCGCTTCCTATCGACTTCAACTTATTATCTAGGAAGTCGATCTAGAAACCTCCTTTGGTACCTTGGAGCCTACATGCCTTAATTGCAGGTTTCTCACCTTTGAAGATAGGTTCTCATCATTGAACTTCGATCAAATGATTCTATGAGTGTTCAACTTCAAGACATTTAATCACACTTCAAAGATTGTACTGGAGTACCTTGAGAACCATTGTCATTATTGGTGGTTTCTCTCACACCTGTTAATGGTTCACATCATTGATCAGTGATCAGGTGGTTTCTACCATATTCGACTTCGAGACATTCATTCGCATGGTTAGATCTGTACTATGAGTTGATAGAGATGAAGACTAAGACCCAGGATCTAGTTTCATCCATCTAGGTTGCGTGGAGTTTCAAGATATTCATATAGGTCCATATTTGATGGTTGCATCCATACTGTGTCTACTATTGACATGGATCTTTTATATTCCCATATTGATTCTTTGAGATACTTTTACTCTAAGTATGGGAATGTCTACCTTAGTGATGTTTATTTGAATATATTGTATCGTAATACTTGATTTTTTTTTAGGTCTCCAACCAATTGGCCTATAATCAAAACTTTCGCATGATAAATCACTTTAGTCCTCAAAACATCTTTTTTGATTTTGAATTTTAGGGGGCAATCTGTTACACACCATTTTTTCACCATTAGGAAAATGACCACTAATCCAGATATCTCGCTATCTAATGAAGTGTTCCAAGCATTCCCCTACAATGTTAGAAGCAAGACAATCCCAAAGACAACAAGAATATTGGATTACATTACTCAAAAACCTACTTTTAAGCACTTGCATGGTTCCCTAGCTAGTATCTGTGCAAGCTCTATTTCTAACATAGTGGTTTGCACCACTTTGAGCTTTGTCTTCCACTGAAAACTAGACAAAACTCTTAATGGGAGTAAAGATAAAAAAAGTGATTTCTAGAAGTCTTGTTGGAGGAATATTTCCCAATTGAAGGCCTCGAGCTTCTATACTTGGGCCTCAGCCCTCTCTTCATGGATAAAATTATCTAGACCATTTGTGGAATCCTAATCCGTGATCCGTAAACTTTCATGGATATTCCACTGGAAAGTTTGTCACAATGGATCTAATAATATTATATTAAAAATTTGAGATTCTACACTATTACAGTTTTATTTAATTTCTAGATCTGTATAATTAGCTGTAATTAGTGCATGCATGTAAAATTAAATCAAGCATAAAAGTAGAGAACAATAAAATAAGCTCACACACATATAATACACAAGATATGCTCTCTGGGAAACCCTTTTGAGAGAAAACCCAGCTGAAAGGTGAGGTTGCTTCACTCTCTTTCTTTGTCTGGAAATATGGCTGTAGATATAGATAAGTAGTACCAATGGTCTATGGGATGCTACAGTGCAAAGATCCTCTCTGTGTGCTCTACCTCCTATCTCTCCTGGCTATCTTTGCTCAACTTGTAACAAAATGCTCTTGAAATAATGGAATGCCTCTTCCTCCTAGTGACCCGATTATAACACAACCCGATAACCTACTAGTTGTTAAGTTTGACTACATCAAATCTTAACTAGAGTTACAAAATAGAATCTTCTAGAGTCTTTTACATAAAAAACACGTGGCTAGCCCCTTTTCCATGAATAATGGGTGCCGACGCGACATCCTCTCGAACTATAGATGTGAAAATAGGAAGGTCAACTTCTGAGTGGCACAACTTTTGCATATAGACTCTGATTGACGTGATTCTTGTACCGTTGGAAAGCTTTCGTTTGATGCTTCAAAACGCTCCTGAAAGGTTTCAGGCCTTATTTCTCCAAACTGGGTCCCGCTGGTAAAAATGGTCCCGTGAGCTGATTCCTCCACTTTTTCCACTCCAAATGCATTGAGATGGATGAAAAGAAATATAATGATCCAATTCAGATCAATCCCCCACTTTGTGGATCTCGTCCCTTGAGAAGAGGATATCAAATGCCCTCCTCTTGGCTTATAAATCCAACACACACCAAAGGATGCGAGGGGGACTTCTGAATGTAAACTTATGTTGTTGGAATAGGGCTAGAAATATTTTCACCTAAGGGGAGGATTGGAGACCATTGGAAGGAAGCTTACAACATCAAGGCAAGGTTGTATTGCTTCTTCTTGTTCATGATTAATATAAGAAATTGTTTCTTTCCTAATTGCACTTGTTTTAATGCTTTGCAAAGCTCCTTGATCTTTTACATAGTTTATAACTGAATATTGGTTTAATCTTCTGATATATGTTGTGATGCAATTTCCATTCACTTTGTGTTTCATATTTATCTACATTATGCTTTTATGCCTTGTTTGCTTCTATTTATGTAGATATTCCTTTGAAGCAATGAGGAAAGGATTTTGAAAGCATTGGAAGGACTTCCACAAATATTTCATAGATATGTAAGAGGCTCTTTCATATCTCATACTTCATATTTAAGTTCTAAATTAAGGAAAGGTAGACGTCACTTGTTTTGTTTGTTACTAGATCTCTTTTGAATATAGGGATATTTCTCTTGTCCGCCATAAGAAAGCTAATTTTGACATTCCTATATTTGAAGGCCAAATAGACACATATGTGGAAGATAGATGGTTAAATCTGTGGGAAGTATATTTTTGGTCCATAATTTTTCCAATAGGGAAAATATTACTTTTCACTCCTCAAAGCCCACCCCCATATCAAGGACTAGTGCGAAACCTAATGTGAGTAGAGGGACAAGAATGAACCCTCACTATTTTTAGTTGCACCCACTTGGAAATCTTTTCGATAGGTCATCAAGGAACATGATTACCCTATTGGGAACTATGAAGATAAGTACAAAAAATGGACCACACTACGATAGAAAAGGGACCAAGATGTGTAGAAGTTCAAAAATATTTTTCGTACCCTACGCATGAAGATGGATATCAAGGATTTTGAGTGACATATAGCACTCAAGTACTATGATTTTCTTCATAGGTACATACGGGAAAAAATGAAGTTCATAGACATCTCCTTTCTTGACATGGCATACTGATATGTTGTTAAGATTGAGTAGAAATTTAAACAAAAGAAGCAGGACTTTGGATCTACGAATCCTAACTAGGGAAAAAGCACCTCCAAGCCATAGAATAAAGGACCAAGCCAAGAAGGAATGACCCAAGACAACCCATTGAAGCCATAATCAAAGAAATATATTGGGAAGATGAAAAAAGACATAGGAAAGTGGTGTGAGTTCCATAAGAGCCCCACTCACAACAAAAATGAGTGTCGCACGAAGAAGTTAGTGATGGCCAAGTTAAAAGCTTCCAAATCATATGCATGTTCCAACTCAGAGCTAGAACTCGATAAGGAGAAACAGATCATTGATACAGAACCCAATGCCATCGTTTCCATAACCAAGGTCAAGAAGCTTGAGCCCAAAGATCTAGAAGAGGGTGAGCGTCTCTTCTACTCATAGATGTGGGTGAAGGGTTCACCACTGGAGCTCCTTATTGATAACGATAGTCAAAAGATCATCATCTCAACTAAGGTGGTGAAGAAGTTGGGCCTACCAACAACACCAAATTCACAGGCATACACCATCCGATGGCTCCACCAAGGGAAAGATTTATGCATCAGCCAGTAGTGTCGCCTTCCCTACAATATCAAACCCTTCACGAATGAGGTACTGTGTGATGTCGATCCCCTTGAAGTTTGTGATGTATTATTAAGCCAACCATACTTGTGGATGTGTCATGTTGTGTATGAGTCCAAGCCTCACACTGTTATTATTACTTTGGGCAGTAAGCTATACATGATACCAGAGGTAGCCTCGCCTACCACCATTTCTTTGATATCTTCTAAGTAAAAAAGTAATATCATCTCCAAAACTAGGATTTGTTTTCTTTCTAATTCACTCTCAAAGTAATGGAGATATCATGGCCACATCCATGGCCCCTGGGAAGGGTTCATCCATGTAGCAGAAGAAAGTGGATAAGGTCGTGGATGAATATAGGGAAATCTTCTCCTCACCCATAGGGGTACCTTTTCATTGTCAAGTCAAGAATTTTACTAGTTTGACTCCCAAATCACCTCTACCTAATGGGATGATATACCATCTCTCCCTTATGGAAAATGAAGAAATAAAGCAATAGATTTATGAGCTGCTACAAAAAGGGAACATCCAACCAAGTTCCTCACATTGTGGGAGCTCAAATGTACTCATATAGAAGAAGGATGGGACCTGGAGACTCTGCATTGATTATCAGACACTGAATAAAATCACTGTTAGGAACAGGTATCCAATCCATGGATTAATGACCTCCTTGACTAGCTCAAGGGGGACAAGTAATTCAACAATATCGATTTGAAGTCTAGATATCATTAGGTTCCAATAGAATCCAAAGATGTATGGAAGATTGCCTTCAAATATGAGGAGGGCCTTTTTGAGTGGTTGGTCATGCCTTTCAAGTTGAAAAATTCCCCTACAACATTTATGAGGTTGATGGATGACATCTTGCAACCCTTTTGTTATCACTCAAAATTTATCCCAGTTGTGAAAGGAAAATCCCGAGGTAATCTTTTCAACCAAACTTTTAGGTTGGAGGCTAGCCCTTCTAACCCAGAGAGGGATCTCTCTTATAGCTCAATCACCCAGTGTCACCTTGGTAATTGGCTATGTACTTAAAACAATAGCTAGTTCTTAATTGTAGTAAGGTTTCAATAATGTGGTTGGTCATAGAAGTAGGATTCATTGGGCATGGAGTCAAATAAGTCTTAAAATCAATATCTAAGGTGATGAGATTTTGGTGATAGTCAATTGAAATACAAGAGCAAGGTAGTTAATAATTTCTTAGACAAAAATATCATTGAGTATCGTGGTGGAAAAGAGGAAACAATCCATAAAAACCAAAGTATCTTACAAGGATAAATTATGCTTGACTTTAAAAAGAATGGTGATACTTAAAATGAAAAGAGAATAGAGCATGGTAAACATGAATTCTATTTCATATGACTTCATTCAAATATATGGAAGGAAACAATATCATGAGAATAGAAAAAGAGAAATAAATACCTATAAAACTAATCAAAAACACATCAACGCAAGAATTCTTGTTTCAAATTGCCATATGATTATGATCTTAAACACTTATATTAATAATGCAAAATTTAAAATACATCCATAATAATATTTTTCCTTCTCCAAATCCCGCTTATTCTCCTCCAATAGAGCTTTATATATAAGAGAAAAATACAACATAGATCATAGATACATATTACATGAGTGCTTTCTAGGAAATTACATAGTCAAAACTTACCATTACAAAATAATGAGATAAGATTGAATGTGGTAGGTTCTTCTCATGATAACTGGAAACATTAAGGTGCACTGCTCCTTTAATCCTACTGAGAAATAGAGACAAAAAACTGATTTCAAAACTCATTCCTTGAAGGCACTACGAAATATGGCAGTTTAGGCGTATGTGTCCAAACAAACCCTAGAATGATAGAGAAATTGATGCTACTAATCTAGGTCAATGCCACATGTCTCATCCATCTAGAACATACAATTTTTTCTTTTAAATATTTACTCTAAAGCTCCATTTCAACAAAATATCATATCTTCAATGAGGGCTACAAGATCTTCATAAGGTGGCCCAAAAGATATATGCAAGTTTTAATAGGTCAAAACAGGAAAAAAATCTTCATAGTAGATCAAGCATTATTCTCTAGGTGGGCGTATACATTATCTTCTTAAAAATGAACAGAATTGATGAAGACAAAAATGATTTTACGTCTTTCATATTAGTTGTGCTATTTTAGCTAGCAGGGATAAACTACTTCTCTTCTTTCTTGCTCTGTTTCTTAGATGATTTATTGGATGACCCTTGCTTGGCAACTTTAGCTTGGGTTTATTCTTCATCCGTGATAATTATAGGTTCCAACAGGGAGGGATCTGATTGTGTTTTAAATTTAAGCCTCAGTTTATTTGTAGGCCGTGTATATCTTTTCCTCACATATGACACCTTCTCCTGAGGTTCCTCATGGCCTATTTAGATTTCCTTTGTTTTGTAGCGCCTACAAACTAGCTCTATTTCATAGTGTCAGGGTTAGACAGTTGTTTCGTAGTGCCTGGTGCTATTTGAGTGGTTTGAATAGACATTGATAGTTTGTTTTAATTCTGAAATAACCTCCTCTGTAATAGGAAACCTGAGACCTTCAATCTCTGCATTTTCACCATTGAAACTTTGAACAAATTAGAGAGTGTGATCGACATTGTGTTAAAAAAAATGTATATTTATTACTCCCAACCAGAATCACGAAATATTTGCAATACAATAGGGTAAAATTGCATAAGTTCTGGCCTTTCTAGCTCTATCCTCTTTGCGTGGCCACTCTTATCCATGAGTGGAGAGATCTTAGGAACAAAATTGAAAAGTATGCCTGGAAACAAGGGGTTCATCTGCTAGAAAACTCAATTAAACTTTAGTACACTACAAAAAATAAAAACTAGATACATATCCCTTTATTCACACCTTTATTTAAAATGATACCTCCTCAAGCTATCTTAATAGATAATTATGAGAATAATAACTGTTGGAAAGGTGGTCAAACTCAAAATTTCTTTGAATTATTAAGCATGTTATACTTTGAATGTTTTTCGTGGCGTGATGTAATTTGAATGATTCTCGTAGCACCAACAAAGCACCGCTTAACGCACCTTATCTTGACCTTTAAGATATGACATGTGATCATTATGTGTTCAAAATATGATACGTACATTTGGATTGAAAATTCATGCTTGCTTGAAAGAATAAGACTATAGGTTATAACATAAGACTTAGGCATTAGGGTTTAGCATCTTGTAGCACCTTGAATTAACACCTAAGAAGTATGATATTCTAACCATAATCAATTTTGACTCTGAAACTTTGAAACTGAATGTAGGTTGTCAAGGACTTATGTAGGAATTTTTAAATTAATGACTTTGTTGTTGGTAGCAACAACACCAAGGCTAAATAAATAAACCATTTTGACTAAAAAATTGACTCCCTAACCCACCTAGCCTATAAATTCCTTTCAAAATTTATAGAGAGATAATCCCTTCACCAACTTGTTCATGGTTGTATACCTAGATGACATCCTCATCTTCAGCAAGAGTTGGGAAGATCACTTGCAACATATTCGATATGTCCTTCAAAACACTACAGTAACACAAACTATGTGCCAACTTGGAGAAACACACCTTTTTCATGAACTAGGTCCAAGATCTAGGTTATATCATTGATGAACAAGGCATGCATGTGGATTTAGCTAAGATTCAAGTCATTCGGAGTTGGCCAAACCCAACCACTCTAACATAGCTTCACATATTTTTGGGCCTTTCTAATTTCTATCGAAGGTTCATGTTGGGATTCTCTCATATCACTTGGCCTTTGAGTCAAGTTACCGAGGGTGGCGCAAAAGAAAATTTTTTATGGTTTGAGTCCCAATAGAAGGTGTTCATTGAGCTGAAGCACCTCCTTTTCTCTACACCAGTACTCGCATTACCATACCTACAAGAACCATTTGAAATTGAGACAAATGCCTTCGACTATGATATTGGTGCATTTCTCACCCAACAAGGGAATCCAATGGCCTATCATAGTGAGATACTCCTTGATACAATTCAGAAATACCCCACCTATGATAAAGAGATGTGTTCCATCATGTAGGCTTGTCGACAATGGAAACATTACATTCTGGGGAAGGAGGCTATCATCCACACATATCACCAACCTCTTCAATTTATATAGACATAAGGGAAGTTGCAGAATTTCCGCCATCAGAAATGGTCCACATATCTACAATAATTTCATCTGAACATTAAGTATAAGGACTGAAACAATGATAATGTTACAAATTTCCTCAATCAACCACCAATTGTGGCGCTAACCACTATTCTCAAATCTTGTGGGCACGAGACTTCTGGATGGTTGCAGCTTTACAAAAATGATATAGAATTATCCACCACATACCAGATGCTGATGGATGGCAAGCAAGTTCCAAACTTCCACCTCTAGGACACATTGTTATGCCACCTAGGACATATTTATGTTCCTTAAAGTGAGTGTGGAAAGATGATTTGGGAGGTGAAATACAGTTGAGTCATAGGAAAATTTTGTGTAGAGAAGACAATGGTAGTGTTTGAGAAGTATTTTGATTAGCCAAATCTCCGATAGGACATTGGAAAATATATCAGATCCTTCACTCCCTATGTCATCACCAAGCCAACCATTAAGAAGAAAGGCTTGTATACTCCTATGCCTACTCCTAGCCAACCCTGGGAATCCATCTCCATGGACTATATGCCTAGCCTTCCTTCTACCAATCATGAAAACTCTTGTGTATTTGTATTCATCACTAAATTTTCTATGATGGCCATATTTTTTATCTGCAAGAAGAGTATGACAATAGAAGCCACTACCAAACTCTTCTTTGAATGAGTGTGGGTACATTTTGATATCCCACAAACCATTATATCATATTAGGATAGTAGGTTCCTAAGTGCATTCTATTCGAGCCTCTAGTCTTTATTGGACACCAATATCACTAAGTTGACTGCATTCCACCCCTAGACTGATGGCCAAATAGAGGTTGTCAACAAGATGATAGTGCACATATGAAGCATGTACAACTCTAAGCATCCATGAGCATGGGATGAGAGTCTTCCCTATGTGCAACATAGTTATAACATAGCTCTCCATAGTTCAACTGGCCAAAACCCATTTCAAAGGGGCATGGGATTTCAAACATTATGTCTCATTGATGTTGCACTGCCTCTTGCAACTACACAAGAAGAATATACACATGTTCAGTCCAAAGCTAATAAAGCCACCAGGTTTATTGAATGCATTCAACACATCCTCTAGGAGGTTCACGACATCTTGGATAAAGAAATTTCCAAGTATAAACAACGACATGATCTGCATCGGGCGCCACATAAGTTTTACGTGGGCAAAAACTTTTAGTTGCATTTGCATAAAGAAAGCCTTTTCGAAGCCCATCAGAAGCTTCGACCACTCTGATACAAGCATTACACCATCACCAAGTTCGTGGGAGACAATTATTTCGATACTAGTATCCTTGCATTCCTTGGCTTACACCCAATATTCAATGTGGTCCTCCTTTGATCATACTTTACACTATTGCTAGACACATCAAACATTGCTAAGAAACAAACAACAACAGAGCTCAACCCAGACTGTATTGAACATTCCACAACTAATTAGATCATGGACACATAGATCAAGAACACTTTCCAACAGAGGATCCAACTGTATCAGGTTTTCAAAGCTGGTCAGCTCTTGCACCAAGGCAAGTGGCTCACCAGGGACCAAGTTCAGCAGAAATTTTCCCATCTCATAGAGGCACTCAATGCAATGGGAACCATTTCTTCCTAAGGAGGGAGGACTGATCCAGGTGGATATTGGTGGCCACCCGCCTATTCCACTTAGACCCACAACACTATTTCCTTTTAGTTTCCTTAATTATAGAACAACTCTCTATTTTTTGGTAATTTTTCAGGTCCTCTACTTCTGGAGCCATTTTGAGGCCCTAAACGACGGTTTTTTGGGAAAACCTACAAATCCCTTAACCAGACATAGGGGCTTATTGGGATTTTTTTTTTCCCTTATATATATCATTCTAATGAGGTATTGTGTGCACCAAACAAAGATAATATGCCCAAGTTACGACCCCAAGAAGTTGTCATTCCAACTAATCACTAGGGGGCCCACAAATGTTTGGCACTTCATCTCCTAGAATTAGGTTTTTGGATGTTTAGGGTTTTCCATTGTTTCTGAATAACAAAAAGGCCTTTGAGCTTCATTATAAGACATTTCAAAAGGCATGTAGCCATCACATCTATTCTCAGGGATAAGATTCCAACGCCCGAGCTAGTTTGTTTCCATTCTACATGTAAACAATTTTCACTATTTGTTATTAATTAATTGAAGTTTAGTTTTCGTTGTAGCTTTGTGTTTTTGTTTAAATCTATATTTCGTTTTGTTCCTGCATAAATCTAGATCACCATTTTAGTTGCAGTATTTTTCATAGTTGAATTGAAAATTCTGTAACAAGAAGGGACATTTTTGAGTTTTTTAGAGTGTTGAATTAAATGTTCTATATTGCAGACCATAACTATATTGAAGTGAATTGTGAATGATGATGTAACATAATACATTGAATTATGAGAGGTAGAAAATAGAATAGAGAAATATTTGTAATGAATTGTTAACGATACATTGAACAACGATAATTGTTAATGATAAATTAAACAATGACAACGAATTCTAAATATAAATAATACGTATCGTACGGGTTTCATGAATACCACAAATTAATTTATGTGAATTGATTTAAATATCTGGAATGCTACATTCCAAATGCAAAGTTGCAAATGATTATAAATAGCTGCAACAACACATTGAAATAGAACCACATCTTTCAAAAAGTGTGAACGAGTTGAATTCCTTGTGAGAGACGATGATGATAACGTCTATGAAGATTCACACATGGCTTATGATTCTACTCATGCTAATGATGTGGAGAAGCAACTAGAACTTATCCTCTTTTTAGGAAGCCACAACACCCTTGGGTATGAACATTGGATGATATTGATGTAACATGTATTTCTACAGTTGATGATATGATATGATTGAATTAATGGCTTCTTGTTTGTTTTGTTGGGCTATGATGATTTGCAGGTTTTCCGTTTGCATTTATGACTATAGATGCGGAGAAAGCAGCTGCAAGAAAATATGATTACATTGTATTTGGAATAACGAACCACTGCCCCTTGGTCGCAACATTGTATATTAAGGATTCAATTCTAGTAGTGGAGAGGGAAGGATCTCCTTATGGAGTTCTCGACATCAGGAAGATCAATGTTTTTGGAAAGGTTTTGGGTGGCACCAAAAATTACACTTCCATAGCTTAGATGGGGATCATTGTGAACAGTGTGGAGGTTTTTTTCATTATGTGGAGTGTGAAGCCACCTATGCACTCTACACAATGATCCCAAGCCTATTTTAATAAGTGTGCTCTCAGTTTAGCTCAGCCTTAGCTCTTCTTGTGCAATTCTAGAATACAAATACTTACAACACTTCCTCCGAAAGTGAGAAACACTCTTTAGAGAAGCAACTCATTATTGTAGAAGCTACCCCAAGAAAATCCATTGATATGTATGGCCAATGCACAAAAATATATCGTAGTGTCACTAGGTACAATTTATTTATTTATTTTATTTTTTATTTATTTATTTTATTTTTCATTTCTTTTATTTTTATTTATTTTTATTTTTTATTTATTTTTATTTTTATTTTTATTTTATTTTATTTATTTATTTATTAATTTTTTTTTTTACTGGCTCTGTTGTAGCCATTAAAACACCCTAAAATTTCACCTGCCACTAAGTTTTGGTTCCGCCTCTGCTTGTCTATGGTTCCAAGGGTTATGGCGGTGACCCAATTTAGTGAGGGCCTCCTAATAATATAGCTACTATCAAAACCTATAAGTGTCCATGTTTGCACAATGCACATTACATATATCCACCTTATTTTTCTTCTGCCTCATTCTATTGAATGCATTAGGGTTGTGATTTTCTACTTTTAGGGTACATTCTTAAAGCCTCATAACCCTATGATATGCATGGTGAATATAGGAGTACAACATGATTTGATGACCATATTACACATTTTATTGTCATGCCCTAGTTGCATCTTGCAATCTCAGTATATAGTGTCATGAACTCATAGACCTGATTTTCAAATTGTCACACCATGCCTTAAAAATTGTTCCAAGAGAATGCATTAAACACATCTTTACCACTTATATTATTGACTGCTTTAAAAAAAAATAAACTAGTGATAATAATTATCAGTAAATTGTAATTGGCATGTTTCTTCTTATGGGTGAGGGATATATTCAAAGGTTATACATTGTTATTTGTTACCAAGAATGATATATAAACCACAAATGCAAGTTGCAAGGGATATTATGAAACATTAAGCATTATATTGAATGAGAATGATGGAGATGATCATAAACAATGCCATAAATAAAGTTTTTGATTATTATAGTGGATATTATGTTAAAATGAGATAATTATTTCATGTCCATAGATGTCAGGGCCATTGAAATGATACATGTGATGCATGGGAAGGTATTAATGATATGTCAACAAAGATACACAAGGTCACAGTACTTAAGTCAATTATAATGACCAATATACTTGAAGCCCTTATCTATCAACCTGTGTGAAGGTTATACTTAAAGTGCGATGAGAAAAAAATATTAAACAATGTGACACAAGGCCACACTAATGGCCGTGATAGCTATGTGAAAAAAACAATGAAAGTAAAGCAGTTATCTTGCTAGAGGGTATTTGGAAGCCCATGCAAAAGGCATATAGAAAGGCGCACATGATGAATATTTTACCAAAGAGCTAATGCCTGTAATTAGACTCATGTGAGAATCCGTGCGATCGAAAGGTATGACAAATATGTGGGATAGTAAGAAAGAATAAAAGCCTTGCATTGCAACAAAGGCATTGCATAAAAGTCTTGCAAGGAAAATTTTAAGAACCACCCTAAATTTATATGTATACTAAATGGTCGAATCCCCATGATACATAGGAAAAATGGGAGGCCATTTTATCAATAATATAATATGTATATATAACTTTTTTGGTGAATCTCTCACTGGATTATATTATCTTGTAAAATCATGGCGAATCTATCACTGAATTATAAAATCTTGTAAGATCTTGGAAAATATTTCACTAAATAATAAAAAGTGAAGTCGTGGTGAATGTTTTATTAAAGTATGAAACCATATATGGTAATAGGAAAACATATTCATTAAATTGTAATATACTAACATACATGTTTGGAAAAAAGAAACATAATTTTCTCTTCCTACAAACAATGTTGCAAGTTTTAGTGGCCATGTTAATCAAGGTTCTCACTGTACACTCTTTCATATCCTTCTATTAGTTTTGATAATATTCCACAACAAAGTTCTTGTAGGTGTTGATCTTGACCACCAGTTCTGTCAAGGTAGGAGAGATTAATCTTTTCTCTACCACTTTTGTCAAGCTATCAAATTTCTTTCTTATTCCATAGACTCCAACTATGAAATAAATAAAAACATATTTTGTACCACTTTTGTCAAGCTATCAAATTTCTTTCTTATTCCATAGACTCCAACTGCGAGATAAAAAAAAAAAAAAACACATTTTTTTTACCTTAACACGCTAACAAGTAGCAAGCCCCAACTATATAATATAAGAAAGTAGTAGGTATCCCAAAGGCTTGAACGGGATCTAATGGAAAGAAGTGACCATTGGAGGAGCAAAAGGAGGCCGAACAGAGGTAAAGGACTGCCCCTGTCTTAATTCAACTATTGACCAGCTTCCCAGAGCTTGCTGTAAACCAGTCTTAGAAAGCTGGTCTGCTTCCTCGTTTTTATCCCTGTAGACATGGCAGATGATAAAACTGTTGAATGATGACTTTAAATGCAATATTTCTTCTAAAATGATCTTCAGAATTTGATTTTGACATATAGCACTCCCATTAACCCAGTTTATGACATTCAAAGAGTCTCTGAAAATTTGAATTGTGAAGATGTTTCTTTGAAGAAGCCAGCAAAGAAGAAGGCGCAAGGCGGACAGCTCAGCAAAGTTGTTGGTGCCAGAACCTAGACCTACAGATGCTTTTAGAGAGTGATCAGGATTCAGATGAATGCACAATCCTGCACCGGCCTTGTTATTTTGAGATGCTCCGTCGAAAAAAGCCCAGGGCATGCCCTCCTGGATAATAATAGGCTTGTGATGAAATTTAAAAAATTATTACAAAGAAAAAAAAAAAAAATTAAAAAAAAAAATTTAACGCATTTTTTTTTTGTTTTTTATTAAAAAAATAAATAAATTTGCGGCCCCAGCCCCCCGGCCGCCCGTGGTGGCACGGCCGGGGGGTGGTGGGTCGATTCCGGGAATCGACCCCCCGCCCCCCGGCCGCCCGTGGTGGCGCGGCCGTGGGCGGAGGTGCCTGCGCGCAGGCCCTCCACCCACGGCCGCGCCACCACGGGCGGCCCCCGCAGGCCCTCCGCCCACGGCCGCGCCACCACGGGCGGCCGGGGGGCGGGGGCTGCAAATTATTATTTTCTTTTAATAAAAAACAAAACAAAATGCGTTATTTTTTTTTTTTTTTAATTTTAATTTTTTTTTTAATAATTTTTTAATTTGAAATTAAAAAATTAATTTTTTTTGAAATTTTTTTGAAATTTTTTTTTTTAATTATTTGTAGTTTTAAATTTAAAAAAAAAAAATGTTAAAAAAAAATTTATAATTTTTTTAATAAAAAAAAAGGTTTGTTTAAAAAAAATAAAAATTTAATTTTAATTTTTTTAAATAAAAATGTTACGTTTAATAAAAATAATTATTATTAACTTAAAAAAAAATAAAAAAATATGCATTTTTTGGGTTTTTTTTTTTTTTTGGTTTTTTTTCTTATAATTTGAATTAAAAAAAAAAATCAAAAATAGTTTTTTTTTTTTTTTTTTTTAATTGTAAATGTTTTATTTATTTATTTATTTTTTTTTTCATTTGAAAAGAGATATATTATTTTTTTGGGTTTTTTTTTTTTTTTTTTTTTTTTTTTTTTTTTTTTTTTTTTTAATTTGATTTTTTTTTTGTTTTTTTAATATTAATTTTACTAGTTTTTTAATTTTTTTGGTTAATTTTCTATTTATTTTTTTAAACTAGTTTGTTTTTTATTTTTTTTTTTTTTTTTTTCTTAATTTCTCTATTTTTACTTACTTAATTTTTTATATATATATTTTTTAATTTTTGTTTTTTTTCCAAATTCTTTTAGGGTTTATGAGATAAATTTTTTTTAACATTTTTTATTTTTGTCTTTTTTATATATTTTTTTATATTTGTTTTTTAGAGACAATTATTTCATTTGGATTGAAAATTTAACTAACAATGTATAAATATGTAGAATATCGAAAATGCAAAATATCGACCTTCTTCTTTAAATATGCAAAACAATAAAAACCTCACTACAAAAAAGAAAAATAAAAAATAAAAACAAGATAATATGAAGAAGATGACCACTTCCAAAATTATTAAATTTAAAAAAATAATTATTTACATTTCATACAATAAAAAAATTTAAAGTCAAAAAATAGGTCTTTTAAAAAAAGGTTGTGATGTAGAATAACCACTTTTTTAAATCAGCATGAAAATCACTACCATTCACTACCATTCTAAAACGTAAAGTACATAAAAAAAATTAAAGTGCCAAAAACTATGCTCTAAAAAAAACATGTATGTTCTGCATCACCCCTTTTCAAAATCGGGTCACTTTTTTGCTATCTTTACAAAACGGGTAACAGTATCAGTTCCCGTTTCAAAGTTTACATTGTTGAATACCACCCCCCCCCCAACTGAAGATGTTTTCTATCTTTAAAAAAAGGGGGAAATAAATGTCACATGGGAAATTTTCCAAATACATGTCTTTTACGATTCAAGGAATTATTGATTAAAGATTAGAAAACAACATACCTTCACCTACCTGAAAATTCCATAAGCTATGCATCTGGGAGATCTTGGATGATACTGCTAGTCATGGAATGAGAAGTGAAAGAATCTAATCTACTTCTTATTTTCTCTTGGTTGTATGAATAGAGGATGAAATATGGAATTAAAGCCTTTGTGTCTTCTTATTATTGGAATTAGGAATTGAATCTCGATTTATTGGAACATTTTTGTAAGCTATTTCTAATATCATAAAGCATATAGTCTTCACATATAACCTCGATTAGTACGATTCAATATATGTGAATGGATTTAGTTGAAGTCAAACATATAAATAATCCATTGGATTACTAACCACTAATGCTAGTAATTAACTAATGTGAGACAACTCACCGATAATGTAAATGAGTGTCAAGGTATAAGAGTGAATCTTGACATGTACGAATGAATGTGTTGAAGTCGAGTCACCTACAAGATATGACAATCAAGAGACATTGTTATATTCCCATTGTTGTTAGCAAGGAGGCTTGTCATTGATATATGCAAGTTCTAAGGTCCTCCAAACATCTCTAATCTTGGTCCGAGATAAGGTGTTAAAGTCGATGGGACAAGATCTATTGGAAGGTGGGCCTTAAGGAATTCTAGATCATCCAACTCAAGCATAGAACCAAAAATGATTTGAAGAACCATAAAAAAATATTGAAACCATCATGAATATAGAATTTATTGTGAAAATTTCTCGTCAATTGACTAGTTTTCAGGAAAAGCTCATGTCCAGTTGCTCTAGTAAACTGATTTTCACAATGAGACTTTTTTTTTCTCTTTACTTTTCTATTCTTTTCTTTCCCCTTTCATTTTTTTTTTTTTTTTTTATCTATCATACTCTACTTGAGAAAGAAAAATTCCTTCAAGTATAGGAATACTTCCAATGTAGCCATGAGTGTAAAAAGATGACAAATAAACTCATATGAAAGTTTGAAAGATATTCTTTGATATATACCAGAATATGAGAGACCAAATACTTTGATTGGGATGATGCCAAGAATTGTTGAAGAATAGAGTGGTGCTCCATCTCAATGATTGTTTGAAACCAAAATTCAATATAGTTGTGATTCCCTTAGTTCTCTTTCTCATCTAGATCATTATATATGTATTCTTTTGCCATTTTATTCATATCTTCTACTATGGAATAGTTGATCTCTTGGATGCATAAAGGATCTAATGATAGGAATAGTATAAATTCCTCGATCTCAAGTTCCAACAGATGCTCTCCAACATATGCGTCCATGATTATTTAGGATTCTCTAGATCTTCTTCTTCTAGATGTCGTTCCTCAAAGACAACTATAGAATCCTTTTTTTGCAATACTCTTCCTAATCTAAGATAAATATCATTTAGATCAAGAGGAGCTCTTTGAATATTTTGTACCTCAACATTCTAAGTGGACTAAGGTATTTTATTGTTGGGGATCAAAAATGGTTGTGCAGGTAGTTGAGTGGGAATTGGTCTTTGGAGTGCTTGTGTAAGTAGTAATGGGAAATGTTGAATTGAGGTCAAATGAGGGTGAAATTTAGGTTGTGGTGGAGGTGAATGGTGTGGATAACATTGAGATTGGTATTAAGGGTAGTGAGGATATGGTGGATTTCTTCCGTAAGGCCCTTTCCAACCTTGTTGCCAAGATTTGTTTTGAGGTTGGGATTGAGATGGCCAAAGTTTTCAAGGAAAGGGTGTTTCCCAATTACTTTGAGATTGTTGTGCATAACTTTGAAATTTTGAATTAAGATCTTGCATCATATATGGTTGACGATGCTGCCATGGTCTTCTTGGGGCTACATAACAGAGTTGTCCTTGTGTTTGATTTGCTCCACTATCCTCTTGATAAACTTCCTTCAACCTTGATAATGATGGTAAATTTTTAGTAGCATGTAATTCTGCACAGATAACACAAATTTCAATGTTATCAAGCAGACATTCACACAAAGCATGTTTCTTTCTACATTTAGAGCAAAATATAAACAAAACAACATTCTCAACTTTTTGTTTGTTTTGCATTCTTAGCATATCAATATGTTCACTTAAATTACCAAGAATATCTATCAAATAATTTCCAAGTTTAGCTTGAATTACTTATTTTGATGTCGATTTACTTACTTTTGCCATAATTGGGTCTCAAGGGGATCTGCCATAGTTTTTTTTTCCTCTTGATATGTGCCTACATAATTCACAAATCTCTTCAAATGATAATTGATAAACATCTCCTTTACCCATAATATTAAGAAGATCAATCCACTTGTCTCTAATTTCTATAAGTAAGAGGGATTTATATGTATAAAATCCTAAATTATGCAATTTTTCCTTCTTAAAATTATACATAAATCTCTCTGCCAGATCCTTAAGGCTCTCATCTTCTTTTTGAGTCATTTTAAAAATTTCCACTTTAAGATCATGATGTATAAAATAGTCTTTATATTTTTCTAAAAATATCCTTTTCATATCATCTCATGATCTTATTGAATTACTCCCTAAACACATGAACCATTTAAGAGCTCTATCCTTTAATGCAGCCAGAAGAAATTTCAATTTATGAGCATTTAATAAGTTACAATAGGATCTAAAAAGTATTTCAAATTAAAAAAGAAAGGTTTCTGGGTCTTCTTATCTCATACCATAGAATTTAGGAAGTATAGATGGAGATATGATCTTCATTTTAACATTTATATCAATATCATGAACAAGAGATCCAAAAGGACCTCCTTTGTTGTCATCATTTCCATCCATTTCTTCTACCTCCTCTGCAACCTCTTCCACTTTTAGGAGGTAATATTTAAGAATTTATGATGTGGATGGTGATATGGTTCTTATTGCACCAGCTGAACCAATGGGGGATAGCTGGTGATTGTGGAATTGAATTGATCTAAGTTTGTCCGCTAATGAATCTACCTCCATAATGCACTCTAAAATGAATGAAATTAAACTTATGAAACTAAAAATAGATGTAGTTAAAAATGAGATTCAATTCAACAACTAACACTAGGATAAACCTCACAATGTGATGCACATGTTCTTACCTATCATCTTACCATTTCTCCTTTCTAAAGTTGTGTAATTCAAAGAGCAATCTAAATTGAAAGCCAAATCCTATGTATACTTCCCCAACAATGATGCCAAAAATATTGGGTAATTTAATTGTGCATAAATTACTTTACATTAGATTGTCAATCCAGGTACGTAGACTTGTGAAGTATACAAAACAATATATGCTAGGAGTTTAGCTTTCAATTCTAATGGAAATAAATTTCAAATAAATAAAGTTATACTTAAAGCAAATAAAATGAAATGAAATGAAATACTAATCTAGAAAAACATACATATCTAATATATGAAAGCATGTAATCTTAGTCTATGGAAGCATGAAATATTAATCTATGAAAGCATGTAAACTTAGTCGATAGAAACATGAAATCATAATCTATGAAAGCATGTAAACTTAGTATATGGAAGCATGGAATCTTAATCTATGAAAGCGTGTAAACTTAACCTATTAAAGAATGAAAATATATAATCTATAGACTACTTGTAAATAATTTACAAATGATTGAGAAGAAAAATCATAAGCATGCATCAAGATTTATCACACATACACATGTATTTATATAGGCGAAAGAAACTACTCAAAACCCCTTCCTATATGTATTGCATTAATTAAAGAATAAATATGATATACAATGCTTGCTCAAGCCTGAGCATAACTTGCAACTATATAGTCTATCCCTCTGCTTGACTAATTGACTCTAGCCAATACTTATCCAATTTCTCAGTCCTCCAAGCTCCTATTTCCTTGCACTATTCCTTGAGGAATTAGGTCCCTATTAATTAGAAAATTCCTCAATCTGGATTATGAATTTCCTTTAGGTTTATCTCTGACTACATGCACCACCTATACAACTTGGAATAGTCTACAACTGATAGTACACTTCCCTTGAACCTCTATCTCAACTGGGTAACTTGAATTCTCTGCATGCATCAATTATTTTGGGATGATTGATTAGTTAATTGGTTGACCATTGAAGATTACTAAAATCACACCTCACTACTGAACCTTCCAATAGTTCTTCTAACAGTTAGAACTATTTTAACTAACCATAACTAAATTTACCTGACGTAGATTGCTAAAAATTAGCAATCAATCATACTGAATTGAAATCAAGGTTCCCAAACTCAAGTTAACTGAGTTAACTGAGTGAAAAGTGCCATGTCACCTCAGTTAATTACCTCCAAGAATTCTGCTGAAATAGAAATTCGAATTTTAATCTAGTTTGACTAGGGAAAAGTCAAACTTATATTTTCTTGTTGCATTTTCAACACTCCCTCTCAACAAGAAAGGGATTATTAGATACCCCAATCTTGCCTCTATGAAACTTGAATTTTCCTCTTGAAAAATACATTGTTAAAATATCTACATCTTTTTCCTCTATAAGAATGTATTCGAACAACATGATCTACCTCTGCACACAATCTCATAGATGGTGATACTGGATGTTGATATGATTGGATTGATCATGAAATACTGGATTCTCATATATTTTGATACAAATCTGATCATCACAGTAAATATCAGTAGGATCCATCATCTAACCAAATAACCCAACAAGAATCTTTCTCATCCAGATCATCTCACATGGTGCTTGACTGGCAGCCATGTAATTTGTTGAGTTGAGTGAAACATATCTATGCTTCCTATTGTACCAAGAAACTATTGTGGATAGAACGCTAAAAAATCCTCTTGATGTTCTCTTCTGGTTTGATGGACTCTCTACCCAATCTGCATCTATGAAGCCTTGAAGCTTCACCCCCTATGTCCGTTTGTACCATAGACCAAATTGGCAGGTGCCTCTGAGGTAATACAACACATGCTTTGTTGCCTTCCAACATAGCTTGGTTGACCTACCATAGCTTGACTAAGCTGGTTGACTGCATAACACATGTCTGGTTATGCTTTCACCAAATACATTAGTGAACCCACAACCCGCTGATAGATGGTAGCCTTCACTATTTCACCTGAAGTAACATCCTCTTTCCTCCAATTCCCTACTAGAGGAGTCTTCATGGATTTTCTACTCTCCATGTGGAATTTCTTTAGTATCTCATTGGCATACTTGCCTTGAGAGACAAATAATTTACCGTCTCCTTGCCATACTTCCAAACCGAGGAAATAATTCATGAGTCCCATGTCCTTCATTTCAAATTCTCTTGCAAGGTCCTCCTTGTAGGAACTGATCAACTTCTCATCATCAGTTATAAATAAATCATCAACACATAACACAATAATCAATAATTTACCTTCAACAACAATATGATAAAGGTTTGAATCTGCTTCACTTTTGGTGAAGCCCAACCCGGTGAGATAACTATCAATCCTGGTGTACCAAGCATGGGGTGCTTGCTTCAATTCATACAATGCTCGCTTGAGTTTGCACACATGCGACTCTCTATTGAAGATCTCAAAATGTTCCAGTTGTTAAATGTACACCTCCTGCTTAATGACTCCAATAAGGAAAGTTGTCTTCACATCCATCTGGTGGATCTTCCACCCTATCTACGCAACCAGTGCTATAATTTATTTGATAGAAGAGTACCTTTCTACTAGAGCAAAGGTCTCATCATAGTCAATTCCATCAACCTGAGAGAACCACTTGGCCACAAATCTAGCCTTACATTTATCTATGCTTCCATATGTTGCATGCTTCACATTTTAAAGCCATCTCGAACCCACCAATGATTTATCCTTTGGTCTTGGGACCACTTCCCAACCACTGTTTCTGACAATGGAATCATATTCCTCTACCAAGAATCAACCTATACAAGTTTCTCTAATACTTCCTTGAATGAGGATGGTTATGTCTCTACTAGCTTAGTCATCATATCCATGTAACCAATGTATCGATCCAGTGATCTCCTCTGTCTGTGTTGTGAAGTGGGTGCTCCCACATTCTCTCTAGCATCATCCAATAAGATTTTAGCTCCCCTAGTTCATTTCCTTCCTTCTTTGGATGTCTCTTCTTGAGTGGCTATCTCCACTCTATGCTCCTATGCTTGTGGCTACTCCACAACTTTTTAGGGTTCTTCCTTTGGAGTTAAAATATCTTGATATGAATGCAACTAAAGTTCCCTCTCAAGAGAATGCCTCATTGCCTTTTCCTCATCAAACTTCACATCCCATTGAACAACTGTCATCCTGAGGAATGGAAAGTACACATGATAGTTGTGAGGTGTTTCTATGTACCTAAAAAATATTCGCAACTCTCTTGTCAGCTCTAGATTTTTCCTTGACTCCTTGGAGACATGGAAATATACTAATGCTCCAAATATCGTGAACTGTGACACATCTAGTTTCTTCCTTGAAAAATCTTCTTCTGGTGTACTCATCCCAAGAATTCGATGAGGACTCCTGTTCTGCAAATAGACCGTTGTGTTGCATGCATCAACCCACAAGTGCAGTGGTAGGTCTTGGTCATGTAACATTGCCCTTTATGCTCCCACAATACTTCTATTCTTCCTCTTAGCCACACCGTTCTTTTGTGGGTTGTGGAGTGTTGTTAACTCCCATTGAATGCCTTCCTTCGTACAAATTTTTTTAAACTAATTCGACACGTACTTATATCCGTTATCACTCTTGAGAGCCTTCACTATATTTCCAGTTTCTTTCTCAACAAGTGCTTTAAATTCAACAAAATTGGAGAATTTATGGTCTCTCTTCTACATGAAGAAGATCCAACACTTTCGTGAGAAATCATCTACAAATATAACATAATACATGTGCTTGGCAGTGGAGGTTGTCGAGAAAGGTCCACAAACATCAGAGTGGATCCTTTCAAGGACTGCATGAAACTTGTTGTCCTAATCATTGAAGGTGGCTTTTGTGTACTTCCCCAAGGTACACCCTTTGCATGTATCCTACTGCTCTAGTGCTCCTTTGTGGATGCTTGTGGTAATCTATTGCATGATATTCAAAGCACCATGATGTAAATGGCCAAGTCTTTTATGCCATAATTTATCAACATCTATGCTTTGCACCTTCTCTACCTTTGTGCTCAATGTAACACAAGCTTCCACATCCAGCTTGTATAGGTTCTTCTCGAACCCCAATCTAATTCACTTGTCCCGTGGCGATGTGTCTCAATAATGCCTCTCCTTTGCTAAATATCACATCATAGCCACGATCTTCCAACCTCGCGATGTAAATCAAATTCTTCTTTAGACCCAGTACAAATATCACATTCTTGAGCTTGATAGGGGAGCCCAAATCCCTTTGAAAAGTGACTCTACCAATAATGGTTGTGTTGTACCTTCCATCAACTCCCGTCTTGATGTGCATCTAAAGATATTTCTCCTCCAAGTCACTGAAACATTTGTTTCCGTCATGTGGAATGAGGCGCCACTATCTAGATACTAGACACTCCCCATCATTGTGCTTTCCATACATGCAATGACAGTGAATTCCAACTTGAATTGTGAAGCCAAAGCTTCACCTGCCACTCCTCCTAAGGGATTCTTGTCTGCCATATTGTGTGTACACTTATTTGCATAGTGATCGAGTTCATGATAGTGAAAGCCCTTGATTTTAGACAAGTATTTCTTCTTGCCTGTTACAGGGAAAAGTGTCTACACAGAACTGCTTATCCCACTAAGGTGTGATAGCTACCTTAGAAACAAACAAAGTAAAGCTACTTTTGTTTTTTCTTTATGAAGTATAGATGAGAGAAGAACAAAGAAGACCAACCTCTGTCTTGCGCTAATCTCCTAGTTCGGTTCCTCTCTCTCTTGATAGTCTTTCACTACTTGTTCCCTTGCATGCCCAGCTTCACAAAATACATGTAAGATCACAATAGCATAGCACTATACAAGAACATGGATCTATAATCATAAACAATCTAGGATCAGATGTAAATTGACCGTACAAATGCAGCAAACATGAATGACACAATAGTATGGAGGAAAACTTGAATAGCTTTTATTGATAAACAAGAAAGAGCCAAGGGGAGTTACAACCAGTTGTTCTGACCCAGCATCATCCTCTCAGCAAGGAAGCCCCTCTTCACCTCATACAAAGCTTAGATCACCCAACAATCTCATGTTGTCTCAAGAAACCAACAACAATTCCTTACAATATGCAAAATTCCAGCCTCTGGATCTCTGGGATGAGGGATCCATATATAGATATCTGTAAGGGAGATGAGTCAGCTTGTGATTTGATTAGTGTCTTCCCTCTGATAGTTCTTGCTTCCACTTGGAAATTGATGATCTCTTACTCATCCTTGGTCGAATTCAGAGAGGCAAGTGTCATAGGAGAAGTTTCTGGAAGTTTCCATGCCTCTCCACCTTGCGGAATGACACTGCCATTTGTCACTTCTCGCCCATCACACCCCATAGAAGGGCTTTTTGAAATGCAACGCACCCACACAGTGTGTTTAGGTGAGATGCAACGCACTTTGCCTATGGAGCAGCTGAAATGATCATGTTTTGACCAGTTCTGAGCAGTTTTTCATGGAGAACTTCTGGGAGAAGCTGTAATCAGTTGACCTTGTTCCTTTAGGGGTTAGAACAACACTTTTAGGGACTTAGGAGCCCTTGGTTTATGGAAATTTCGTGCTTGGGGTTGTAGTGCCCAAAAATGTCTATAACAGTTGCCCCCTAAAGCATGAGGTCGTTAATCTTTTGACGTCGGGTGAAATGCTTTATTATGAGGACCCGAAGTTCTTTCAAGCTGGGAGGAGACCTGTAATAAGATACAATACAATACATTATCTTCATAATATTTTCAAGATATAGCTGAGGTGGGCATTCCCATGCTCAACTTTATAAATTCATTTTCATGTACATAGGACAGACAATCGTCTGAGTGTAGACTGATGATTCTGGTAGAGCCATCATCCCTTTGATTGGATGATTATCTGTGCAGCAATGATGTACATTTGATGTCTTTATTTCCCTGAATATATATCGCAGCCCGGATGGATGAAACTAGATCTGGGGTCTTCAATCTCATTCGATCTTCACTCGAAGTACAAGTCGATCCATGTGAGAGATGTTCTGGAGTCGAACATGGAAAGACATCGCTTGATTACCAGCCAATGATGTAAGCTGTTAACAGGCGCGAGAGGAATCACCGATAATGATAATGACCCTCAAGGTACTGCAGTACAATTCATGTGGTGTGAATAAAGGACTTGGCGTCGAACACCACGCAAAATCTTTCGGTCGAAGGCCATTGATGTAAACCTGTCGTCGGAAGTGAGAAACTTGCCATTGAGGCATGCAAGCTTCAAAGTACTGAACGGGGTGTTCCTAGATCGACTTCTTGGATAATGAGCTGATGTCGACAAGAAGCGATCCGTCACAGGAGGGCCTTAATGAATCCCACATCAATGACACGGAACGGAGCAAATGATTTTAATGGAGGTGAAAATGATCTGATGACATACGGTTCAGGGTGGCGGTCATGAAAGAATGGAGTATGAATGTATTGTAGCGGGTGAGACACAGGTGAATTCTCTGAATGACTTCTCTTGAACATATCGACGACACTGACATGATGGATTGGTAGCATTACCCCAAATGTGGATGGTGTGATGGGACCATGGTGATGTGACCGGTGAATGAAAAAACCCAACCCGACTTGGATGTAGAGTGAAAGTGTCATGTTCAAGAGCGACTTGCTACCAACAAAGTTTCTTCAAGTTTTCTTCCCAATTTTCCCCAGTCATTGCTGACCAGTACCTCTTTATTTTTGTCAAGCTTGAGGAGGACAACATATGCTTGTTCTATAATTTTCCCTTTGGGCAAACCCATCGCTATGTTTTAACGAGCCTAACGATAGTGAAACTCGTTCTTGTCTGCTATGGACAAGTTTGTCGCTATTAATTTTTAACGAGTTTAACGACAAAGATAACTCGGTCCTTTTCAATTTTAGAGAGTCTGAAAAGTGACGTAAAGGAAACTCCAAAATTCCTTTTTCGTCATTTAATCCCTTAAGTCCGAAAAAGTATAAAACAATACAGAAGGGATGAATTTTCGATACTTTTAACGAGCCGAACAAAACAAGCGCTCGATCTTTTTGTGTAATAATCCCTCAGGTCCAAAAAGATTAAAATCTAGAGGGATAGCACTTCCAGTCCCTTTAACGAACTGGAGAGGCCAATGGCTCGGAAATCTTTTCATATTTTACAAGTCAGTTGAAAAGAGCTTAAAGGAGACTCGTCTCTTGAGGAACGAGTGAAAAAATTGGGTAGCAGCTGATTCCAGGTAAGGTTTGGAATTCTCCAATCACAGCAGTGTTACAAGGATGGCTAGTGAGATCACTCTTCGCAACTATTCCTCAAAAGGGGTAAACAATCAAATGGAGGTGAATGATCGGCCAATACAAAGTGGAGGTGATGATGAGAACATGACCAAGGCTTTTAAAGGCTCAAGTACTACATTCACGATGGTTATTTACTGGGAAATAGTTCATTTTTTAGTGAGCTTAAACACGGGGGGAAACATTTGCTCATGGATTATGTTTATTTTTTTTTTTAACGAGCTTGAACTATGCGCTAAAACTGCTCGATACAACCGTCACTTCTTGACTTTACCATAAATAGCTTTGTTCTTTCAAAGATTGTACTGCATTTTCAATTGCTTCATCAAACTAGTCAGAAATGAACAATATATGTTTGAAAAATGAGTTATAACACTAATATTTTACTTTGAACTACGTAAAAAGTAATGTAAAAGTTCTTTTACCTCTCATTTTACCATTTCATTTGAATTTTGGTTTGTTGGAGCTTTGGAGGTGCTTTTCCCCCTTGATTTTCATCAGCTGATTTCGGGATTTTCTGTGGACGATTCTTGACGCCGTCAGGACCAGGTAGGAGCTAAACTTGAGCTCTTTCATTTCATGCTTTCCATTTTGCATTCTGAGCTTGATTTCTGGTTTTTCTGAGCCTTTGGGGTTTGAAGAACTTGCCCTGACTTCAGCACGCCCTTTGTGTATCGAAAGGTGCGTTGGATGTTGGCCTGTCTACTAGCCATCTGACATGCAATGCACCCAAAGCACTTCTGTAGGTGCGATGGGTGCAAGGAAGGAATTTTGTGCACAGTTTTTGATGGAAATTTTGCCTGTTTCTTACCAAAATCAAGATCTAACTCTTCTCTTGTTTGTTTTCAGAGATCTTTGGAGCAAGATGACTATTACATGGCGAGAACATGAGCATGAAGAATAGGACATGCTTGCTTTACATGATCTGGTTACAGTAAACGCACTGCGGAACTGTGGCTTGCTGAAGTTTTTCCGCATTTCTAGCATGAGGCAACAGATCAACTTGCTGCAGTATTTGCTCGATGCTTGGGATCCTACCAACCAGGTGTTCCAGATTAGGGGTAAATCTATCCCCTTGACTGTAGTGGACATCTATTTCTTGACTGGCTTGTCGAGGAGGGGTGCCCCCATCTCTTTATCAGGTTCGACCCAAGGAGGTGAATCTGTGAGAGATTATGTTCGCCGGTATTGCAGAGAGGGATCTCAGCTGAGTAAGGATGGAAAGATTATCATCTGTGATGTCACTGACAGGTCTCTTAGGACTATTCTATTCACTTTTGGTAGGATGGCTGGTGGTGCGGCTCTTCATGTAGCCAACCGATCTTATATGCAGTATGCCTTGGAATGTCTCCAACCGAAGGTGTTCAACTGGTGCGACGCAGTACTTCTTGTGATGAAAGAACAGTTGACTAAGGTGAAGAGTGGGAGGTTGAAGAACTTTGGTTATGGTTCTATCTTGACCGCCTTTGCCTTGGAAAAGATACCACTGATGCAGCCGCAGTATATTGCACTCGATTTACCTTCACTGATTGAACCACGTATGCAGATATGGGTCGACCATATGTCTAGGCATGCTGGTTAGTCTCAGATTTCCTTTTCTGATACCTTCTTCGGGTGGTTTGATCGTCAGGAGATGGTTTATTCCGAGTATCCATATGCCGGTATGGACTTCTGGGGTGATCCAGATTTAGTACTGCCGACTAGCGAACAGTGGGGTGCCATTGGTAAATTCTTTAACCATATCCCTGTTTATCATTTTTCTTTTATAATGTCCTTGTGCTTTATTCTGTCAAGACTTAACCAAACTCATGTGTTCATGCAGATGTTGGTCCTGTTTGGCCAGTAGTACGCCTGAGAGTGCTAGCTGCCGCCCCAGCAGGAGAGGCTGTTGGAAGGGCTATCCTTCGCGACCTCGATGTGGCCGAGACTCTCACAGCATTACAGGAACAGGTTGAGGGCCTCAATCTTGGTATTCCAGATGTGAGGACTGACGAGCTGCCCTTGAGGTTGCAGCGACATACTACTTGTGTTCCAAGACGATGGACTCGGCTCTTATGCATGATCGCACAGGCTGTGACTTGCTATCACGAGCATCATTAGACTAGGGTGCCCCCTAGCGTTTTGAGTTTTTTTGTCATTTGACTAATTTTGTCTTGGTTACAGAACATTATGTGTAAACCATAAATAGTTATATATATATTTTTGATTTTCGAAGCTTTATTTTGGTTAAGTTACATGATCCAAATGCAAATATTGATGGTATGCTTCTTTTTATAAATGTTGCAAATGTCTATCTAACACATAATTCACAAATGAGTTAGTTAATGTGTTTAAGGTTCTGGAAATATGCTGATATTGAATAAAATTAAATTGTCTTTCCAAAATCTTAACCCTTAGGAACATGCGATAAATAGCTGGATTTCGGACAGAGTAGATACCAGTGAGTTGTAGTATGACGAGTTGTGAGTCTAGCCTGACAATCAGTCGGCGTATACCATGTGTGATGGCATCAGAGAGAAGTTCTACCAATGCACTATATTCAGCGATGTTATTCGTTGATCGACCAATACATACCCCTCTGAAACTTACTAACTCGCTGCTTGGATCAAAAATGGCCCAGGCCGCGGAAGATAGGTTCTACGAACTACGACTCGCTCCGTCGGCATATCCAACACATGACTCCAATAGGTTTGACATCTGCAATAAATGTAAAAAGTGGATTACTTGACCAAAACAAACACTTTAGCGAAAACAAAAACATAACAAAAGCATACAGGTTACTATACTGAATCATGCATAGTAACGCTTGAGGTACAACCTGTTACGAGGTTGTGCCAGTGGAATTCCGTCATAATCCATTAACTCGTAGGCTCCTTTTGCTAACACTTGCTTAACAATACAGGGGCCCATCCATAAAGACTTGAATTTAGCTGCCCCCAATTTATCAGATTCTTGGTCATAAAGCAAGACCAAGTCACCTTCAAAGAAGACACGGGGTTTGACATTCTTGTCGAACTGCGCTTTGACTCGTTTCTTATGGGTTTCGTTAGCCAAAGCGGCATCACGACGGGTTTCATCCAATTGGATTAGTTCCAAGAAACGAGCCTCCTCTTCTGAAGTTCCGGGGAGAAGGTCAATTGCGAGTTTGAGGGACGAGATTTCACACTGGATTGGTAAGACTGCTTCTAGGCCATATACCAGTTGGAATGGTGTAAACCCGATCGCATTCCTTACCAATGTTTGGTAAGCCCACAAGGTTGAGTACAGGATTAGGTGCCAACTTCTTTTGTGAACTCCAATCATCCTTTGCAGCATGCGCTTCAGGACCTTGTTGATTGCTTCAACTTGTCCGTTGGCTTGCGGGTAATATGGACTAGAGCTGTCGTGAGACAACCCTAGTTTGGCAGCTAATTTGACCATCATGTGATTGCGAAAATGTGATCCATGATCTGTGACTATAGCTTGTGGGACACCGAATTTGGCGACTACATGATTGAAAAAGAAGAGGGCAGTTGTTTCACCAGTATTATCTAATGTAGGCATCGCCTCGGCCCATTTGGTAAAATAGTCGACTGCGACTATGATATACCCATGCCCCCCGATCGAGGTGGGGTTACATGTCATGAAATCGATGCCCCATTTGGCAAATGGCCCGACATCAACTATTGGCTGCAGAGGTGTGGGTGGTCTTCTGGTTTTGCTATCGAAAATTTGACAAGCATGGCTACTTCTGACTGCGGTTATGCAATCTTTGAACATTGTTGGCCAGAAGTATCCTGCTCGTAAAAAATTTTGCGCTGTAGCATAACCGGATTGATGCCCCCCATACGCGCCTGAATGGCAATCATTCAGGACTTTTTCGGCCTCCTCATGGGTGAGGCACCTTCTCAGAACGGTATCGATACCACGACGGTAAAGTGTATCACCGACGATCATGTAGTCTTTTGCTTGGTATCGAATATGTTTTTGTTTGGAGCGAGAAGTGTTTGGCCTATATTTTTGGGTTTGGAGATAAATGATTATATCCCCATACCACAGATTGCTTGAAGATATCATAAACAAATTTTCGTCCACGATTGTTTCTTCGGATGTTTCATCGTTGGACGACGATGGGAGATCGCATAATAATTCTGCAAAAACCAGAGCTTTCTTTGACTTGGATTTTACAAATTCCAGATCAAACTCTTGTAGAATTGCTATCCATTTTGAATATTTGCCTCCCAGCAACTTTTGCGACAATATATAAGTCATGGGGTTGCAATCTGACAGAATGGTAGTTTTTCGAAAGAGGACATAGTGTTGAAATCTCTGTATCACTTGAACAGCTGTGAGCGCTAGCTTTTCAACATAAGAATATCTGCTTTCTGTATCATTTAAGTTCTTACTTAAATAATATATAGGATGTTCAATTCCGTTGTCTTCTTGAACTAAAACCATTGCGATGGTTGTATCCGCTGCAGCCAGATATAGGTTAAAGTCTTTTTGATAATCAGGGGCGTACATTAATGATGCTTTCATTAGGGATTCTTTTAAAGCATCAAAGGAAGCTTGCGCAACCTGATCCCAGACAAAGGGTACTTCCTTTTTCAAAAGACGCATATAACCTTTAGCAAGTTCGGCGTAATTTGGAATGAACCTCCTCGGAAAGTTTGCTTTCCCTTGGAGTTTCTGAATCTGAAGCAAATTTGAAGGTGGAGGCAAATTTATGATTGCCTGAACCTTACATGGGTCGAGACGAATCCCATCCTTCGAGACTACAAAGCCAAGTAAATGACCAGAACTGACACAAAATACACATTTGTGTGGATTGAGTCGTATCTTGTAGTGTTGGCAATGTAGAAATATCGCTCTTAAATGCTGCGGATGATCAGTCCGCTTTCGCGAATGAGCCGGAAGGTCGTCGAGGTATGGTTGAATGATGTTTTTGATGTCATGGAAGGCATAATTCATTGCCCTCTGAAATGTTGCCCCTGCGTTCTTTAAACCAAAGGGTAATTTTCGATATTCGAATGTGCCCCATGGAAAAATAAATGCAGTCTTTGACTGGTCCTGTGGGCGGATATTTATTTGATTATACCCGGAGAATCCATCCATGAATGAAAAGATTTCGCATCCGGCGCATTCATCAATTATCTGGTCGATGAAGGGTGTAGGGTAGTTGTCTTTTGGACAAGCTTGATTTACATCCCTATAATCGACACACACTCTAATTGTTCCTTGTTTTTTCATAATAGGGACAATATTCGATACCCAATCAGTTAGAGGAACCGGGTAAATGAAACCAGCATGGAAAAGTTTTTCAACTTCTGCCTTAATGGCAGCGGCTTTCTTGGGGTGCACCTGCCGTAGCCATTGTCGTACTGGTTTGACATCTGGATACATCTTGATTTCGTGTTCAACGATACTCGAGTCAATGCCTGGCATTTCACTATATGACCAAGCAAAGACATCTCTAAATTCGCGAAAAAGAGCATTATATATTTCCAGTTCTGAAGGAGAACAACATTTGCCAACATAAATATTCTCTACAACGTCTATTTTGGTGGAGATATTTATGGCAATAGTCTCTTCAATGTTGGAAAAGTTTCGCTCGGAATCCACCGTGTTTACAGTATTTGATAGGAAATCAAAAACTGAAGGATGATAAAGGTCATCAGGAGTATTTTCTTCAGAATCCGAAAGAAGGGAACGATAGTGGTAATCATCCCATGGTGCCCCTTCAACTACCATTGATTGAACAATTCCTTCGTCGGTGACATGCACTCGCGACCAAGGATCTGAAGGGGTACCATATTCCTCAGACCTATCTATCCAAACGCTTGATGAGCGTTGATTTGGGTTTGCCTCCCATGCTAGGAACATTGATTGCTACAATATTTCTGTTGGGCTTGGAGGAAAAACTTGTGTATGATCCATGTCGATATCGTTTTCCGAGATCTCTTTAGAAGATATCATATTGCAGTTTCCTACCGACGCTACTTCCGCCAAATTGATTGGAGGTGGAAGGGCGAAAGTTCCCATTAATATAGGATCTTTTAGTAGGCCTACTCCGATATTTTGAAGCGAATGGGGGCTTCCATGGATCATTGGAATGCTTCCCGTAACTTGAGAACCATTGGGGAGGAAGTTTTGTTGATCGACGATTGTAATCCCTCCTTGAAAGGGAAATGAAATCTTCCTAAAATAGGTCGACACAACAGCAGCCATGGCATATATCCATGGTCTTCCCAGTAGGATGTTGTAATCGAGATTTCCGTCAATTACCTCAACATCTATTTCTACTGTTTTCCCTCCTAGTTCAACCTTCAAGTTACTTAGGATACCATATGGGGTATATTTTCATCCGTCAAATGCTTTTAATGTCGTCGAAGATCGACAAGGTTGGAGATCCTAAAGTTTTCCAGCAACTCATCGACATAATACATGTAGATGCCCCCTCATCAATAATTGTTCGATGAACAGTTTTGTTGAGGGCTTTCACTTGAACGAGGAAAGCTAGTTGAGCTGGTAACTAAGGATCGTATCCTTTATGATCGAAGAATACGAGATTGGAATCCTTTGGGTCTATCCCACCAATGGCTGATAATAAAACCTATTTTTGGGATGGGCAATTTTGTAGTACCTCAAGAGTCGACATAGCGGATGGCGATTGGGCCAAATCTTCCACTATATTATAATGCTGTGCCGCTCTAGCGCGAGGATTAAATGTTGACTTGTGTACTACTCCCTTTGGTGGTTTTATTGTCAACTCGGGAATGATGGGTGGCGCAACTTCTGTCAAAGTTGTTGTCGAACTACTAGGTTGATCTTTATCCTTGTTGTTCGACAGCTGTGGATTCCCATAATCTTTGTTTCTTGTCGATATCAAAGCATCATTTTGCTGTTTGGAAATCGACAACATTAGCACTTGAGACGAGGAAGCATTTCCACTATCAACTAGATTTGTCCCTGGATTTGGAAACGGATCAGTTAATACTGCCGAGGTTTTTGAATTCTTGAAGAATTTTTTAAGCTCAGCGCTGTGTGGACAATTTGCGGTCCAATGATCCTCATCGCATATAAAGCATGGATTTTTTGGTTTCCTATTTCTAGGAGGGTTTGCAGAAGATTTTTTAGGTGATGTTTCTTCTTCTTCCTTTTTCCTTTCTTCTTGCCCCCTGGTTGCTTGGTTTCTTTGCCCTTATCTGTCGATATGGCATTTACTTCCGAGGCAAGAAGTTCTTCATTTTCATTTTGACCGGAAATCTTACGGGCCTTTTTAGATGTAGCCTTTGTCGATTTCGTGTTTGTTGCGCCAATCACGCCATCGCTGGCATGAGAGTCATTGTTTGATTTAGGAGGAGGAGGAACTGAGAATTCCGGTCTAGGAGCGTCAGGTATTTTATCGTAGAGCATGCCGAACTGAGTGTAAATCAAGTCCAAATATTGCGCACGAGCGATAACCTGCTCTTCGGTGACGACTCCCCCTTTTGCCACATCTTCCGTGATGGAAGGCAGTAATGACTTGATAAACCATTCAGCTAAGAGCTGATCGGGAACATACGTTTTCACCATTCTACGATGACGTCGCCACTCATGTATATGATCAGATATGTGAGTGGCCGTCGTTTGTTTGAAGTTGGTAAGAAGTTCCGTTCCCGTTTCATACCTTATCGGTAACTGAAAATGGGTTAAAAAGGTTGTGGCTAGGGTACTGAAGTTGTCGAATGAAGCTCTAGGTATTTCGATATACCATTTTGTTGCCGGACTAGTTAACGTCCTCTGAAAAAGGCGAAGCCTAATCGAATCATCGTTTAGGGTGTTTGATGAACACCACAGATGAAAGGTCATCACATGATTCGACGGATCTTCACCTGGATTTCCATTAAATTTAGGAATATCTGATGGAAGTTTATGTGGAATCGTTGGCCACCAAGGGGCGTAAGCGATTGGATCATTTGTTAACCGATTTAAATCAGGTAACTCTAAAGTTGCCACGAAGGGTAACTGTTGATTCAGGTTAGGTGAAGCATACCCAGGATAAGATGGGATTGCTTGAGCAGTTGGTCTTTGCATACCAGCATAATTCATTTGATGCTGGTAACTTTGGTAAGGTTGGTGGGCATGACCATTGTAAAATGGTTGATTTTGACCGTTTTGAATATACGGCTGCCCACTATTCGCAAAGATTTGTTGTTCAGAACCTTGGTATACTTGTTGGAACTGCGGTTGTTGGTATTGCACTAGCCATGGTTGTGAAGCCATGTGCTTTTGCCCGATACTAACTGTCTGACCAAGATGAGGGGTAATTTTACCCGTTTGAACCTGTGTCATTCCACCAGTCCGCGATTGTGGTTGAGTTGCAGGGTCAAGGGGCTGTTGCATTACAACCTGAGAAACTTGAGGTTGGCATACAACAGGCAGCGCTTGAACTTGCGACACGGTCACAATAGCTGGCGTAGTTGGTATACTTGACATAGGTAAGCATTGTTGCATCGAATATACAACTCTTGGTTGTTGAGGTAGTATTGGTACCCAACCGCTTGAAGTAATTCCAGCATAACCCGAATTTCGTTGTGAACTCCCATATGGCTGTCCTCCCGGAGGGGATAATGAAAGGGCGTACTGCCCCCCATACGGTGGTAATCCGGTACTTAAGGGAATGGTTTGCCCTTGAGGGCTGGACTGCCCAAATTGACCTCCAAATGGATCAATTTGTTGAGACTCAACATAAGAGTTTCCAGATATTATTCCGGATGAACAAATAGGAACAGACCATACCATCGAAATGGCCCCTGAGTGGGCTCCTTCTAGCGATTGAGAGCTAGTTGGGACAGATGGTATACTGGCGAACATTGTTGGAGTGATAGCAAGGAGTTCTACTGTCGCCGTTTCAGACAACACAATCCTAGATGTTGACGGTTGTTCAGACATTTCTAGTCTATCCAAAAGATTACCTAGCGTTTCTACAGGAGCTTCCGCTGGTGGTAGACTAACTTCTGATGAAGAAGGATACAGAGTGATCCCGACTCCAAATTGCGATGGAGTACTAGATGGAGGATCTTCCACAATCTCTTCTATAGCAATCAAACCAGGTGGAAGGGGTAGATCGTCAGGTCCATAGAATATTTCTGGTGCCGAAGAAGGTATGGAATCTGCAGCGACAGATGTTTGGGGGGAAACACTCTCCAAACCGGTTGTAGATGGAACGGGTTCAGTGATACAAGTGTTTACCCTCAGACTATGATCAGTACCACTGTCCTTCTGTGGCTACTGAACTTCTTCTGTAAAGGCAGGGATACCAGAAATATTTGGAGTAACCAGAATCTCTGATGTTGTTGGAACACTTGTTCTAACTTTAACAGGAGATTTGGAACCAGTTAAACGAGTTCGCTTTGTCCGTACTAGCTTCGATTCTGGAGACAAAGACGGTTGACTCATAAGCCTCCGCGAACGACGAGGTTTCAATTGACTTTCTTCCACGATTGCGGATTACTCGATCAACTAAAAATAAAGGGGAAGTATGTTTCCGAATTAGATGAATTTTAGACGCTTTGACACAACTTGTTTTTTCAATTTTTAAGAGTCGAGAAAAAACAAAAGATGACTCTAGTCGCCTTCGATTTTTAATGAGCCTGAAGTGACAAGTGCTCAGATGGACCTTTTCCGTTAAGGAGTCTGAAAAGGAACGAAAGGGACTACTCTGGAAATATAGGTAGAGGGATTACCAAACCAATCGCAAAACTACAGAATACTTTTTACGGTACGGCAGTCAATCTTCTCGAATGCTGTGTTCAGTGCATTGCGATCGATAGGGTGGCAGACACGGCTTCCTATGGATAAAGGATTAAGCCTATTGTGGTCTCCCAAAATATACTCGACAGTACGTGGGAGCACAAGTCCGTACTGGCACTTCTCATCTCAAAGTGGAGGAATCACCCAACCATCAGTGAGAATAATAGTTACCAGGCTTTACGACACCAGAATACGTCTCTAGCCTAGACTTCTAGATGTTGTGCGTTAGGTTCCAAAGCGTTGTTAGATTCATTGAATTTATTTTATAGTTGATCTTGTTTATGAAGTTTTCCTTTCAGGTTCACCGCGAGATGTAGATGTGTAATTCCTAAAATGCAATCTAAGATGATAAACAGTCTTTTATCTTCTTTGTGCAATGAAAATCCTAGCTACTAAGGAAAGAGAGACAGTATTCTTTCACAAAGAGCAAAGAGCACACTCTAAATGCACTTTCCTAAATCAAACCAATCAAACAGTCTAAATGCAAATGCACATGCATGTATTTGTTTTCGGCTTTCTTAGTATGTGAATGGAGAAAAGAAAGCTAATGCACAAATCTAAATTACTTTTCAAGCGACAATTATCAACAAGTTTCTTTTCGAAATAAAAAATGGAGGCAATCGCAACATTTTACGACTTAGAAATGAATACTTGCTTTCGATGCTAGAAAAATTACAAATTCAGACCAAATACAATAGTAACAAGATAATCGACTATCTACAGCAAGCAAACTCTTTCCTATGACTGAAAAAAACACTTGCGACGCTTTCAAATCAAAGGACGACAGTATGATTACGTTACTTTTGCAAAGGAGAATTGCAAATGACTCAACAAATACACAAACATTTACAGTTCTTTCGTACAAAGGAGGCGGAATAACAACAAGGAAAAGGGGTTTCAAACAGAGATATACTAATCACAGGCAGCAAAATTCATGAATAGAACTGGAAAGAATGAATCACAGGAACCAAAACTGGACAATGCCTAGTCTGCTCAGCGCACCTGTAACATAGGGAATTTGAAATGCAGCGCACCTACTACACTTGGGAAGTGCGCTGAATTTCAGATTCACAGAATAGTACTTGCGCTGGGCCAGAGACGAGACTTGGCTTGGGTTCCGGGTCATAGTTTGCAGTTCAGTTCATGGGTTTTGGCCGAGCAAACGGTAATCAGTAATGCAACAATCAGGGGTAGATCTAAAGAGGATGTAAGAGCTATCACAAGGGCAATCAGAGAGTTTGTAAATCAGTTGTTTAATTTATAAACAAATCCCGGAGATTGACTGAAGCGGCATTTATCTACTTTGCATTTGCATAGCAAATGCAGTTCGAAAGCTACCTGGCTCGACTTCAGGCTCCGTCTGTAAGTTTATAAAATAGACAACAAGGAAGATAAACAAACAAACTAATTCCTCCCCAGCGGAGTCGCCATTTTGTTACAGGGAAAAGTGTCTACACAGAACTGCTTATCCCACTAAGGTGTGATAGCTACCTTAGAAACAAACAAAGTAAAGCTACTTTCGTTTTTCCTTTATGAAGTATATATGAGAGAAGAACAAAGAAGACCAACCTCTGTCTTGCGCTAATCTCCTAGTTCGGTTCCTCTCTCTCTTGATAGTCTTTCGCTACTTGTTCCCTTGCACGCCCAGCTTCACAAAGTACCTGTAAGATCACAGTAGCATAGCACTATACAAGAACATGGATCTATAATCATAAACAATCTAGGATCAGATGTAAATTTACCATACAAATGCAGCAAACATGAATGACACAAGAGTATGGAGGAAAACTTGAATAGCTTTTATTGATAAACAAGAAAGAGCCAAGGGGAGTTACAACCAGTTGTTCTGACCCAGCATCATCCTCTCAGCAAGGAAGCCCCTCTTCACCTCATACAAAGCTTACATCACCCAACAATCTGATGTTGTCTCAAGAAACCAACAACAATTCCTTACAATATGCAAAATTCCAGCCTTTGGATCTCTGGGATGAGGGATCCATATATAGAGATCTGTAAGGGAGATGAGTCAGCTTGTGATTTTATTAGTGTCTTCCCTCTAATAGTTCTTGCTTCCACTTGGAGATTGATGATCTCTTACTCATCCTTGGTCGAATTCAGAGAGGCAAGTGTCATAGGAGAAGTTTCTGGAAGTTTCCATGCCTCTCCACCTTGCGGAATGACACTGCCATTTGTCACTTCTCACCCATCGCACCCCATAGAAGGGATTTTTGAAATGCAACACACCCACACAGTGTGTTTAGGTGAGATGCAACAAACTTTGCCTATGGAGCAGCTGAAATGATCCTATTTTGACCAGTTCTGAGCAGTTTTTCATGGAGAACTTCTGGGAGAAGCTGTAATCAGTTGACCTTGTTCCTTTAGGGGTTAGAATAACACTTTTAGGGACTTAGGAGCCCTTGGTTTATGGACATTTCATGCTTGGGGTTGTAGTGCCCAAAAATGTCTATAACATTGCCCCCTTGACCAAATTCTCCTTTGGATTGGGATTTCTTCCCTTTCCCTTTCTTTTCCTTTCCATCCAAGGCACACTTTTCTTCTTCCTCACACTTGGATGAGGTTTCATCTCTAGTATTCCACCATATCTCCTCATGTACCAAACCAGACCAAATGCATTCCTAATTTGGTAGCTTCTCCCTCCCATTCACTAAATCTTGGTAGCTATGCCAACTCTTGGGAAGGCCTAGAAGGGCTAGGCTTACTAGATCATCTTCTATAACCGTAACACCAACACTCCAAAATTCATCACGACATTGTGTGAACCTACTCAGGTACTGCGGTATTGTGTTGTTCTTTTGCATCTTGATATTTTGAAGCTTGTTCTTGAGCACCAGTTTCCTCTGGTCACTACTATTCTAGAATAGATATGTCAATGCTTGCCACATTTCATATGGAGTCTCTTTCCCTTGGATATTAGAGACAATATGGTCTCATACTCCCTCCAAAATGATCCTCGTCGCCTTAGAAACACACTTCTTCCAATATGTTAGATTCTGAGCAACAGTGGTTTCCAGTTTCTAGATATCAATATCAATGAATTTCTTAAAACCATTATCTTCCAGCATTGCCTCCATGCCGTCCTTCCAGGAAAAATAATTCGAGCTTCCCTCAAGGGCATACTCGAGTCTTAGTCCATAGAAGGTCATCCTGCTAGCTCTGAAGAATTGATCCTGCAAATTCAATCCTACTACAATTATAAGTTTGAAATCTATTCTCTACTTTGAATCTTTCTCTGATACCATGTAGAATTTTAATGTGTATATCTAAAACTACTCATGTAATTTACTAAAACACAAGACTCAAATCTACTCTACTCATCTGCGGAAGTCAATACACGATCGAGAAGAAAAATCATAAAAATGCATCAAGATTTATCACACATACACAAATATTTATCTAGGGGAAAGAAACTGCTCAAAACCATTCCTACCCGTATTGCATTAATAACAAAATAGAGATGAAATGCAATGCTTGTTGAAGCCCGAGCACAATTTGCAGCTGTATAGTCTATCCCTCTGCCTGACTGATTGACTTTGGCCAACACTTAGCCAAGTTATCATGCCTCCAAGCCCCTATTTCCTTGCATTGTTCCTTGAGGTATTAGGCCTCTATTAATTAGGAAATTCCTCAATATGGATTGTGCAATTCATTTAGGCCAATCTCTTACTGCATGCACCACATGTACAACTTGGAATAATCTACAACTGATAGTACACTTTCCTTAAAACTATATCACAACTGGGTAACTCAATTTCTCTACATTCATCAGTTATTTTGGGCTGATTGACTAGTTAACTGGTTAATCACTAAAGATGACTGAAGTCTCACCCAACTACTAGACCTTCCACTACTTCTTCTAATAGTTAAAACTAGTTTAACTAACAACAACTCAATTTAATTGAAATAGATTTCTAGAAATTAGAAATCGATCATAATGAATTGAACTCAAGGTTCCCTAACTTGAATTAATTGAGTTAATTGAGTGACAAGTTCCATGTAACATTAGGTAACTACCTCCAAGAATTCTGCTGAAATAGAAATTTGAATTTTAATCGAGTTTGACCAGGGCAAAGTCAAACACATATTTTCTTGTTGCATTTTCAACACCTCATGCCTAAAGTAAAGGGAATTTTAGCACTTAAGCTAGGCTAACAATAGGATTTTTATTTTGTGCTTAAGGAGTTGAAAGAACTTAGTCTTGATAGCTTATAGGGGAGGGATTGTGAGGCTAGTGTTATGTCATGAAGATGATATGAACTACTCTCATCCCACTATTGGGTTTTGATAAGATTGCGTACATGTATTTGAATGGTAAAAGAAATTAATGAGAAGATTTAAATTTATGCATTGATTCCCATACATGTTAATACACTTGTATTGACTATTCATGCTTTTGTTGTTTATGTATGTGGTTTACACATTGGTTTCATGTTTATGAACTATTTCATTTCATGCAGTTGGTGTGTTGGCTTTGATATGTGTTCCTCATTTGATGTTAATGTTAGTGATTAACTGTGAACTAATTCACATTTGGTATCTATCACTTTCTTTCTTGTGTATGTCTTAGTTAGTCTCAACTATTTTATTCTTCTTTAAGGCATGCTCTCACTCATTATGTTGTCGTTATGTTCTTGTATCATTTTTCGTAAATAATCAATGGAGGTATGATTTCGTCCTCATCCTTTTAACATGGTACAACGGGTCTCACACTTATCTTTGCATTCTCTATCCAAGAGAACAACACACACACGATGGCAGCTAAGCTAGTATCTTGGATGGGGCTTCTATCTCAAATAGTGTGAGGTCTAATTGGGACTTCATACTAGGGAGACCCCTTGGCATTAGTGGATTATCCAACAACGTCAACGCATTTTGGCACTAGAAGGAGGACAAGATGAGAAGCTGAGCCCATGGAGTCTGGTTTGAATCTTTCATCTTGAAATGGCTTCTCCCCAAATCTTAATCCTAATATTTTTTGCTAAAAGAGTAAATCTTACAATCCTCGTGGAAATAATTCATAACTTTTCATAGTTTAATTTTGATAGTGAGGTTCGAACAATTGTGTTAGGGAATATGTTTCAATTTATTCAATTATGTCATTATAATTGAATACATTGTAAATATTTCATTGGCAAAATGTTCACCCTCACGCTTGAAGGTTGTGTCAAGCATTGGTGCCACACATTACCAACTACTTCTATCCATCCATTTCAAGAACTCATCAAGGAGATTCATGAAGCTTTTGATAGGCATGATTATCAAGATGTGTATAAAATGATTAATCAACTTAGAATTAAACCCGATGAATCATTACATGATTTTTGTAATAGGTTTATTCATCTTTGTTATGAGTTTCATGAAGGAGACGTGGATTGGGATTTCTTGGGTGAAAAAAATTCGAATTTGGTTTGAATCTCTTTGAAACAATTTGAATCTGAATCCCCCATTGATAATTACCCACCTTATAATGATGGTGATCTTCAAATCCCAAGTCAAACAAATCTTATCCTAAATTTTGCTTTCCTAATATTTCTTAGTCATGAGGCACCTCAATTCTTGGAGGAAGAATCTGCTACCCTTTCTCTTTTCCTCCTTTTTCATTAGCAAACAAAGTGGTCTCTTGTGTTGATGTTGAAATTGGAAAATATGAAAATAAAATAGTTGATCCACTTCTCCCACCTTCACCTTCTTTCCATGATAAATATCTTATCTAGAAAACTTTGAATGCTCCAATAATTTCATGGAGCCTAATGTGAGTGTCGATCTCTTGATTCTTTAAAATGACATTAATGCACATAATCTAAATCCTGAATTTGATTTGATAGAAAGTATTGCTTCTTCGAGGGATATTTTTCATCCTTTATCATATACATCTCATGGCTCCCTATACCTCGATCTGCTTGATCAATCCAATGTGCTAACAGTTGCCTCATATCCTCTTGATTTTCAATTTATTGATCTTGTTATGAAACAAACTCAAAAAAGAAAGAAAAGATAGTTGAACGCCTTAGAATTCAGCCTCTTCGAGGGGGAAATGTCCTTTACATTACACAAATGAACAATTCTTGGATGATTCAAATGACAAAACCTCCTTTCTATATATAGGAGTCTAAGGAGTCACAATATAACCTAGCCGACCTAACAATAACAATATAAAGCCAAAAAAATAAAAATAAAGGGATTCTATGGGGCATAGTAATAAAAATATGGGGACAATAGGGGCACAAAAATATTAATAAGGGATACAACTACAATAGTAATGGGGTAATCACTAGTATTATAGGGACCTAACATGCCCCTCTCCTTCAAAAAAGTGTTGTCCTCAACGCTTGAGTAGTTCTGAATGCTTCTATATAAAATTATCATCCTCCCATGTGGAATCTTGTGCAGATAAGTTCTTCCACTTGATGAAATACTCTGAAATTGATCGATTTCGTAGCTTTCGAGTTCTTGTTTCTGTGATTGCTTCCGGTTCCAATATAAGTTTTCCTTCCTCGTCAAGTTCTGGCAATATTGTTTGAACTGGGAGCTTGTCGCCTATAACCTTCTTTAAACATGAAACATGGAAAACTAGGTGCACTCGAGAAGCTGCAGGAAGCTCCAATGTGTATGACATAATACCAATCTTTTGCAACACCTTGTACAGACCATAATACTTTGGTGATAATTTGTTATCCTTCTTAGCTTGCTTGAGGGACATTTGTTTATATGGTTATAGCCGGGTAGGAATACCCAATCACCTACATCAAAACTTTTTTCACTGTGATGCTGATCTGCCTGTTATTTCATTCTATTTTGTGCCAACATGAGGTTATCCTTTAAGAGTTGGAGGAATTGTTGTTGATGTTCGATGTGATGTTCCATTGCTTGGACCTTAGAATTTTCTCTTAAATATGATGTGATGGATGCTGGCTGATATCCATAAAGTGCCATAAATGGGGTCATTTTTGTTGCTGTATGGAAGTAAGTGTTATACCACCATTCAGCTAGAGGCAACCATTTGACCCATTGTGTCTGTTTAGAAGATACAAAGCAATGAAGATATCCTTTGAAACATTTTTTTACTATCTCAGTTTGCCCATCAGATTGAGGATGATAAGATGAGCTATGAGCTAACTGAGTACCAAGACAAGAAAATAATTCTGTCCAAAAATTTCCAGTGAAAATGGGATCTTTGTCACTTACAATAATTTTTGGATTTCCATGTAGCTTTTGAATTATTTCCATAAATGCAGTAGAACTATACTGGCTTTAAATGGATGTGATAATGAACAAAAGTGTGCATACTTGGTAAGTCTATCAACTACCACCATGATGACACTCTTTCCCTCAGACTTGGGTAAAGCTGTGATAAAATCCGTTGAAACCTCCTCCCAACGTTGGATTGGAATGGATAAAGGTTGTAATAGACTCGAGGTCTTAATTGTTTCAACTTTATTTTGTTGGAAAACCAAACATTCCGCCACAAACTTTTGAATATCCAATTTAAGGCCATCCCAAAAAAATTCCTTCTTAACCCTGTGGTAAGTTTTTAAAAATCCTGAGTGCCCTCCTAAGGGAGAAGTGTGCAATTCTATAAGAATATTTTGTTTGAGTTGGGAATTATTACAGAGGTATAAGCGATCTCTATACCATAACGAATCATTTTTCCAGCTAAATGTATTAGATGTACTGGAATCTTGTTGCAACTTTCGAATAAGTGCCCACACTTCTTCATCATTCTTCCATTCCTCCCTTCCTTCGTTTATCCAATCTGGTTGGATAATAGAAATGGCTACACAACAATGCTTCCACATCCTCATCCTTTCTTAAGAGTGCATCTGCCACCACATTTTGATTCCCTTTTTTGTAGATGATTTCAAAGTCATAACCCAACATCTTTGTGACCCACTTTTGTTGCTATTCAGAGGAATCTTTGTTCTAAAAAGTATTTAAGGCTATCATGATCCATTTTTACCTTGAAGTGTCTCCCCATTAGGTAGGGTCACCATTTCTTAAGTGCATGTAGTATTGCCAACATTTCCTTCTCATAAATAGCTTTATGTAAAAACTTTCCCTTGATTGGACGACTTTTAAAAGAAATGGGTATTTCATCTTGCATTAAAACAACACCAATTCCATTTCCTGAAGCATCACATTCCACAATAAAGGTTTTTGTGAAGTCCGGTGTAGCTAAGACCGGTGCTTGACACATTGCCTCTTTAAGATGTTCGAAGGCCTTTGTTGCTTCTGGAGTCCATGAAAATGCATCTTTCTTCAATAATGTTGTTAGAGGTGCTGCTATTCTACCATAATTCTTAACAAACTTGCGATAATAACCTGTCAACTCGAGAAATCCTCGCAGATTCTTTATGGATGTGGGGATTTTCCATTCCTTAATGGCTTTAATTTTGCTAGGGTCTACCTTAACTCCTTCATGAGATACAATATGACCCAAATATTCCACCTCTTGTACTCCAAAGAAACATTTGGATCTTTTTGCATATAATTGTTTCTCCTCCAATAGTTGTAGTACCCTGTCAAAAAATACTAACACAAATTTTCTAAGGAAGGGTTTGAAAATGGAATTCATCAAACCTTGAAATGTAGAAGGTGCATTGGTAAGGCCAAAAGGCATGACCAAAAATTCATATGACCCTCATGAGTTCTAAATGCTATTTTCAGAATGTCTTAAGTCTTCATTCTGATTTGATGATATCCTAAACGAAGATCCAACTTGGTGAAGTAAATTGATCCATGCAATTCAACCAGTAATTCATCAATGGCAGGAATGGGAAACTTATCTTTAATAGTGAGCTTGTTGAGCTCTCTATAATCTAGACACATGCGCCATAATCCATCCTTCTTGTGCACCAATACTACTCGAGCAGAGAAAGAACTTTGACTAGGTTGAATTATACCAGCCTCTAGCATTTCTGCAACCATACGTTCAATTTAACTCTTTTGGGCATAGGGATATCTGTACGGCCCAATGTTTGGAGGAACACTTCCTAGAATCAGATGAATAGCATGATCATGATCATGAATAGGTGGGAGACCTTTGGGATTCTCAAATACCTTGGAATGATTGTCCAAGAATTTTTGGATATCTGGAGAAATAGATGATTCTGATGTGGAAACATCTAGCGAACATAATTGTGCAATTACACCTCTTTTTTCCTTTTTTAGAAGCTTTGTCATACCGTTAGAGCTGATTATCTTTCCCGGTTTCCCTGCAATACCCCTTAATTCAACTTCCTTTCCTTTCGCAGAAAATTTCATGAAAAGTTCTTGAAAATTAAAAGCTATTGTACCCAAGGATTGTAGCCATTGGACTCCTAGTACAACATTAGCACCTCCCATTGGAATGGAAAGCATTGGGCTAGTCAATACATATTCTCCCGTGGATAGCTTGATATTATGGCACTTTCTAGAGCAATTTATTGTTCCTCCATTTGCAATCATCACTTGAACTCTGGTGTTGGATATAGGAAGCAATTCAATTCTTTTGCTACCTTACAATAAATAAAAATGTGGCTAATCCCTGAATCAATCAACACTATTACCTTTTTCTTATTGATTTGTCCTTCTATCTTGATGGTTTGAGGAGTGGTAATTCCAACCAATTCATTACAAGATATGGTCGAATTCATTTCTTCTTTATCTAGGCTTTGTTCCTGGAGTATATCCTCTTCTTTTGACCTTTCTTGCTCCTTTTCTTCTTCCTCTTCACAATCTATGTAGAATAATTTCTTCTCAGCACACTTATGACCTTTAATGTATTTGCTATCACAACTGTAACAAAGCCCTTTTGCTATTTTTTCTTCCAATTTTTATGGTGTTAACCTTATAGGTTGTGGAAGACTAGGGACAACAACACTTCCATCTTTATAGTTGTGAGTGGTACGCTTCCTGGTTGCCATAATTATGCTTTCCATTTTTCTTGCTAACCTGAATGCCTTCTCTAATGAATCAGGTTCCCAAAGGCGAACATCATGTTGGATATTATCCTTTAAAGTCCCTATGAACACATCAATCCTATGCTCCTCTGGAATATTTTTTACCCTTATGTTAAATTTTTGGAACTCCTCAATGTGCTCCATTATTGAACCCTTTTGTTTGAGACTTATCAATTGGCTAAAAAAAGTGTTTCTTTTTGTATCCTCATAATGTGCTGTCAATTCTTCCGTAAAAATTGCCCAAGTGATAATTTGTTTATGAGAGCAAAGCCATTGATACCATACAAACTGATTTGGTTCCAAATATAAAGTTGCAATACGTACCTTTTGTGTGTTTTGCACATTATTGAGATCGAAAAATTGCTCCATCTGTAATATCCATGTTCTGGGATCCTTGCCATCAAACTTCCTCATATCGATTTTTGGAATATGGTGGGTCTTTGATCCAACATTAGAGTCTATGAAATCATGATTAACATTTCTTTTGTTCTCATCATGAGTTTCCTTTACTACCCTTTCACCATTAGTAAGCATTTCTTATAGAAACTTTGTCAAATCTGTCTTTAAATCTTCCATGCATGTCTTCAAATCCTCTATGCTTGTCTTCAAATCGTCCATCTTAGCTTCCACGTCATTCATCTTAGTTTCTATGCCTTGCTTTAAACAATCCATCTTAGCTTCTACGCCTTTCTTTAAACCATCTATCTTAGCTTCTACATCTTTCTTTAAACCATCCATCTTAGATTTTGTTGCTTTTTGTGCAAGTGACACTTGTTGCACTTGGTCTCGTAATTTTGATATATCATGTAGCATTTCCTCCTCTTCTTCATGAGTCATGCTAGAGATTTCAGGTTTCTTACTAGGTGTTTTCATTTTCTTTCCTCGGGGCATCAATTACCGATAATAATGCTTTAATATGCCCTTTGAATTCCTTCAAACTAATTTTTTCAAACCAAGCTTATTAAAAAATTTGAAAAAACTACACACCTTTTTTCACTTTGTAGGAGCTTGATATTGAATATGATGTATCTCTGTAATTTTGGATCATCCAGTTTTGAAATTGTGACTTGCTGTAGCCCTTTGCGTCCTCTTTCCAATTCCACCAGTCTGATCCAAATTGGATTCTCCAGGGAAGAGTTATGCCAAATCTCCCACAGTGACCTGATTATATACTAGTTCAGTAGAGCGAACTTGTACGACGTGCCATGAGTCACTGTTTTGACCTTTGGCTCTGAAAAATATATACAAGAAACTACAATCCGTCCCCTTTCTGTACCTTCTTACAAAATTTCAATCCGATGCTCAGAGCAAAAGTTATGACGATTTTCCCCAGGTCACCTGTTTGGAATGTAATTTAGGAGTTTGCAAAAAGACCAACTTCCTCAGATCATATCTCCACAAATATAGTGCAAAAAGCTCTGAAATTTGGACCCGAGCTTCAGTGCGATTTCGTCTCAAATGGGTTTTCTTTTAGCTTCTGAAACATCGCAGAAAAAAAGTTATAGCGAAAATGCCATGATGACCTATTTGGAGCAGCGAAGCCCTAGAATCCAAAGCTCTAAAACCAAATGTTATGAAACTAGCTCACAAAAAGAAACAAAAGATAGTTGAATGCCTTAGAATTCAGCCTCTTCAAGGGGTCAACCTCCTTTACATTACAAAAATGAACAATTCTTGGATGATTCAAATGACAAAACCTCCTTTCTATATATAGGAGTCTAAGGAGTCACAATATAACCCATCCAACCTAACAATAATAATATAAAGCCACAAAAATAAAAATAGAGGGATTCTATGGGGCACAGTAATAACAATATGGGGACAATAGGGGCACAACAATATTAATAAGGGATACAACTACAATAGTAATTGGGTAATCACTAGTATTATAGGGACCTAACAGATTCAAATGGCGATCAGGTACAAGGTGGTTAAATCTCACAAGTAAGGAGAAAAAGGCTGAAGACGTATTCTATCTCTCTCCCCTCTTTCAGAGTCCACTATGTAAATATGATGTTCCTTCATTCTTGGCTGATCAAGAATCTTGTGATCGTAGAAATCAGTCGAATGAAACCAAAGCTCTTAACTAAGATGAAGGCTTGGGAAACCATCCTCCTGATGATATTGTCTCCATTATTATTTATGGTGATGAAGGCCCAGGTACATCGGTTGATCTCTTGGTTTCTCAAGAAGACTCATATTTGCAAGGCTTATGTATGCAATCTGATTTGATGATAGAATAATTTCTCATATGAATTTCTTCCTCAACTCACCATCCCTTGTATCATGACATGTTTGATGAATAAATTTATGTTAAAAATATGCTATGCTCTTCGAATTCACGATTTGATGAGCTAGATTTTGAGTTGACATAAGGTGATGAGGTCATACACGATGAAGAAGGAAATAATGTAATAATTGAGCATCTATTTTATGGCTTGCATTCTATAGATTTGGATGGAATTAACCCTTCATTTCAGGATGTTCATGAAATATTTTCGATCTATACATTCTCAGATAAAAGACCAGAAGAATTTTATGACTTTAATAATCTATTTGGTGATTTTGAAACCTCTGATCAAATTGGTGATGTAAACAATTTCCATCTTCTCAATAATGATCTTGTTGAAATAAATCATAGTAGTTGTCCATATAAAACTACTTATTTGACCAAGCTCTCAGAATTTGATCACTCATCATTATAAAGTTCTAGGGCTTGTTAGGGAGACGAAGCACTTCAACTCTCGTTGATGGTTCTGTCAGGTTCTTGTGATCTTGATGAGATCTTTGAACAAGGTAAGATTAGAATTTTATTGCAAGATTCTTTTCTCTGCATTGTTTCACTAGATGTAAGCTCAGTCTTTAAATATTTTCAATGTTTTCAAGTTAGTTTTCCTAATTTTCAAGATTGTGTTCTTTATTAGATAGAAGATTTCATTTCGGTTAATTCATCTTCATGCAAACCTCTTGTATTAAATCTAGGGTTGGAGTGCATATATTTCACGGATATACCCATATTTGAAACCTTCCATTCTAATTATTGAGATAGAGATCATCATCGAGCAAAATATTTCTTCCTATTGAAGTCCTCCACGAATGATCAACTTCTCATATTTCTAGTGTATGTTATGAAGTTAATCATTTTTTTTTCTGGCACAATCTATCCTCTTGAGTGTTAGTAAATTCTTGACTAATTTGGGGGAGAAAACCCCTTATGTTGATAGATTAATTTCCCATGCTTATATGAATACTGGATATAATTTGACACTTTCTTCTAATCTTTTGTTTGCCTGGTTTCACTATTCTTTGTATCCTAACTGGTTTTCTAAATCCACTACGTCAACAATGATCTTTAATCCTCAAGTCTCCCATGTTACTGGTCTAGTTTGTAATCGAATAAAATGTAATGATTTCTTGTACCTGAGAAGAGGAACCAATGATTCCCAATCATCAACATGTGGGGAGAAAGATCTTGTAATCTAAATCGTTCATAAAATCACTCAAATTGACTCATCTCTATCTTTGAAAAATGGAGCATCTTATGGTTCAACTAACCAATCTAATTGACCTATTGACCTCAATATCTATCACCCAATTGATCATCATCCCACTAATATATTTCATGATAGTTGTTTTCTTACATATATTTATTTCACTGAGTCAATAAAATTTTACGATTTATCATCTAACAATTCAAATACTTATCAGAATGATGAGGCGCTTCAACTGTTGTTGATGGTTATGTTAGGTCCTCACCATCTCGACAAGGTTTCTGAACAAGACCAAATTTAGGTTCTTTGAAAGAATCTTCCCATCACCTATATAGGCCGATTAAAACCTCATCTCTCAAATAATTTCAATATTTCCAAGTTGGTTATTTTTCATATCATGATCGAATTGCTGATTGGTTGGAAGATTCATATCTAGTGAGCACTGTTACTGATAAGAAGTTTCAATCTCACTTGGTGCTTTCTATGAATGAAATTATAGATGAATATTTGATATGATTTCAGGGTATTTGTGCTCATTGTTTGGTTCATCCAAGTAAAATTGTAGCCTGGATGGAGAAAACCTTTAGGGCACACTTTTTTTCCAGCAAGCAAGACCTTCATATTTATGTGCAAGGTATACGGATATGTATTTTTATTTTTGCACATTGTTTTATATTATTACTAGTTGTTTGTATCTTTTTTTTCACATGTCAGAAGCAAATCCTGTGGCTTCATTGGAAGTTTCATTCCACTTAATTCTAACCTCCTTCCCAATTAGATTAGGATTTATAATAGTTTTTCGTTATTGTTTCTCATGTACATAGCTGCATTTTCTTTGCATTTCATTTTGAAATTGTTTGTACGAGCATTACATAACTCTTTGTGGTATTCAACAATGTTGTTTGATTTTCATTTGTTCTTATTACAATGCATTACATCAACCTTTAATTCCTTGTGTCATTTCATTGAATTACACATGTGCTTCTCATGTGAGCCTAGTTCTCTGCACGTTCTTTGCAAGTTTGTACATAATGAAGTGGTGAAGAGATTTCAGTATCTTCCTGTTTTTCATAGTCCATCCCATTTGTTGGATGGGTGGTTGTTGTGGTCACTCTAAGAGGAAACCTCCTATAGATACATGTATCGAAAAATTGTCCCTTACATTTATAACATGAGCCTGATCGATTAACAAGGAAAATATGATTGGATGTTAGTGGGGAACTCTAATCAAGACTTGTATCTCTAACCTGAGGTTTGTTTCTAATATTTTATTGTGTTTTCATTGTCCACTTCACAGTTGGAGACATAATGTAGAAATATGGCATGAGGACACACTTAACTCATAATATATTTTCATTTCTTTCAAATAAGAAACAACCTATCTTTCCCGTAAAATAAGTCAGGATCCTTCTTCTGTCTTAAAACAATGAAAAATTGAATAAATTATGCCAAAGTGCATCTAAAAGAAAATGAAAATAAAATAAAGGGTGAAAGAAGAGAAAGGCTTCCTGCACAAAGAGGTGACGCAAGAAACTTCGTTGGGGTACTGAATTGGCCTATTGGTAGTGAACAAATTCTTGTGATTTCTTGAGTGAATCCATTAGGGTATTAAACATGCCTACTCGCAGCAGAGCAACACGAAAAATTCACTTTAAAATTCTAAAATAATAAGCCCTCTGTCATGTTCTCTATATCATTGTTGAAGACTGATATGTGGACTCTTGAGATGGTGTTTAAAGACTAAAATGACCTAGTTATGGAAATAGATGAATGGCACATCTATAAATGGTCAAATAACTTAAGTGGTACCCACAATATCTAGTTTAATACCTCCTTGCATCTATTCTTAGAATCAACCTATTGAAGGGACTAAGGTAGAGCTGCTGGATTCTACCAATGGTTCACCATTTGTTGTAGCTGCTACAACAACACCCTAAAATTTTGCCTACCACCAATTTTGGGTCCCCCTCCACTTGTATAGGGCTTTGGGGGTTATGGTGGTGACCTAAGTTAGTGAGGGCCTCTTAATAATATAGCTGCTCTCAAAACCTATCAATGTGCATGTTTACATAGTGCATATTACAAATATCCACCTTATTTTTCTTATGCCTCATTCTGTTCAATGCATTAGGGTTGTGATTTGCTACTTTCACGATACATTCTTAAAGCCTCATAACCCCATGATATGCATTGTGAATTATAGGCATACACCATGGTTTGTTGACCATATCACATATTTTGTTATCATGCCCTAGTTGCATCTTCCAACCTCAGCGTATATAGTGTCATGAACTCATAGACTAGGTTTTCAAATTGTCACACCATGCATTAAAAATTGTTCCAAGAGAATTCATTAAATACATCTTTACCATTATGTTATTAACTATTTTTTTTTAAATAAACTGGCATGATGTGATAATACTTATTTGTACATTGTAATTGGCACATTTCTTCTTATGTGTGAGGGATATATGAAAATTTTATACAATATTATTGGTTAGCAAGAATGATATTTAAAGCACATGCAAAATTTACAAGGGATATCATGCACCATTAAGCATTATATTGAATAATAATAATGGATATGATCATAAATGTTGCCATAAAGAAAGTTTTTTTATTATTCCAATGGATTCTATGTCAAAATGATATAATTATTTCATTTCCACATCTATCGGGGCCATTGAAATGATACATTCTATGCATGTGAAGGGCTCAATGATACATCAAAAAATATACAAAAGGTCATATTACTTATGTCAATTATAAGGACCAATATACTCATAGGCCTTATCTATCAACCTATGCAAAGGGTTTAATATTATTCACTTGGGTTTATAGTCCATTAGGATTTTAGTGTTAACACCTTGTGTTTATAATATCAATCTCTCAAGTTTATTACTCTAAGGGTTTATATACATAGGGTATAATATTATTCATAGGGTTTATAATATTATTCATATGGTTTAATATAAATCCCTTGGGTTTATAATCATGGTCAACTATCGTCTAATGTCAGATTATGACAAAGATTGTCTCAATATTAAAATCAACCATGGTCAACCATAGTCAACCATGGTCAACAATGTTAAACCATTGGGTTTATTCATAGGGTTTATAATATTAATCCTTGGGTTTAATATAAATCCCTTGGGTTTATAATAATGGTCAACCTTAGTCAATCATGGTTCAACGTCACATTGTGACAAATATTATCTCAATCTAAAAATGAACCATTGTCAAACATCGTCAACCATGGCCAACAATGTAAACCATCGTCAACAATGGTAAACCATTGTCAATTGTTGTCGACCATGGCCAATCATGGTTAAACATCATCCAATGTCACATTGTGACAAAGATTGTCTCAATATCAAAATCAACGATGGTCAACCATGGTCCAACGTCGCATTGTGACAAAGATTGTCTCAATATGAAATCAACCTTGGTAAACCATAGTCAACCATGTTTATTTTAGGGTTTAAAATATTTATCATAGGGTTTATACTATTAATCCCTTAGGTTTAATATTATTCCCTTGGGTTTATAATCACTTGGGATTTTATTATTAACTCCTTGGGTTTATTATTCCCTTGGGTTTATAATATCAATATCTTGGGTTTATTAATCTAATGGTTCATATACCTAGGATATAATATTATTCACAATGTTTATAATAATAATCCTTGGGTTTAATATAAATTTGATGGGTTTATAATCATGGACAACAATGGTCAACCATTTTCCAACTACACATTGTGACAAATATTGTCTCAACATGGAAATCAACCATTTTAACCCATCATCAACAATGGTATACCATTGTGAACCATGGTAAGCCATTGTCAACCATCGTCAACCATGGTCAACCATGGTCTAATGCCACATTAAGACAAAGATTGTGTCAATATGAAAATCAACCATGATCAAACATGGTTAATGATGGTCCAACCTCACATTGTGACAAAGATGAGCTAAATATGAAAATCAACCACGGTAAACCATAATTAACCATGTTTATTTTAGGGTTATAATATTTACCTTAGTTTTTATATACCTTGGGTTTCTAATATTAATCCCTTGGGTTTATAATCCCTTCGTTTTAGTATTAACCCCTTGAGTTTATAATATCAATCTCTTGGGTTAATTAATCTAAGGGTTCTCCCTTCGTTTTAGTATTAACCCCTTGAGTTTATAATATCAATCTCTTGGGTTAATTAATCTAAGGGTTCATATTCCTAGACAAAGATTGTCTTAATATGAAAATCAACCATGGTCAACTGTTGTCAACAATGGTAAACCATTGTTAGTCGTCTTCCACCATGGTCAACCATGGTCAACCATGGTGGAAGATGAATGACAATGGTTTACCATTGTTGACAATAGTTGACCATGGTTTATTTTCATATTAAGACAATATTTGTCTAGAGGATGGTTGAATGTCACATTTGTCTAAAAATTTGTCCAACATTGCATTGTAACAAACATTGTCTCAATGCGATAATCAATATAATATTGATTGTTTCAATGTTACATTTCATTGCAATTTATCATATTAAAAAATTGGGGTTTAATATTAGAGTTTTGAATATTAGGTTTTTAATATTATGTTTAATATTAGATTTATAATTTTAGAGTTTAATATGGGGATTATAATATTTGGGTTTTTAATATTGGGTTTAATATATCCTAGGATTTGTAATATTAATGCTACTATTTATATTAATTCCTTGGGTTTATTAGTCCCCTAGATTAATAATACTAATACCTTGGGTTTATTAATCCCTTTGGTTTATAATATTAATAATCTCTTAAGTTTATTAATCCCTTGGGTTTATAATATTAATAATCTCTTAGGTTTATTAATCCCTTATGTTGATTGAATTTATAATATTAATAATCCCTAGAGTTTTTTAATTCCTTGGGTTGACTAATCAATTGAGTTTATAATACTAATAATCTCTTGGTTTTATACTATTAATAATCCCTTTGGTTTATTAATGCATTGATCTTATAATATTAATAATCCCTTAGATTTATAATATTAATCCGAACTGTTCATAATATTAATCCTTTGAGTTTATAGTCTTAATCCCTTTCAATTATATATATTTATATATATAGATAAAGTTATAATATATTTTAATTACATATATAATTTATATATTCTTAATATTATCGATATACTCCATATATATATATGACCATAACATAATGGTGAGATATAAATAAGTACTAATAATAATAAGTAATTGCTATTATTATGTTATATATTAATTATATTTTTGTTTCAAATATAACTATGAGAATATATATGAGGCGGTTATTATTTATATAATTATTAAAATTCATATATAATTAGTTTTTAATTAATAAGATACACTTAATAATTATTAATGTGATTGATATAAGTTTATTAACATATATTAAATTATACATGTGTTTCATATATATATATATTGATAAATATAATTATAAAAGAAAATGCAATGGATAAAAGACCATGACAATCGCTCAACTAATGCACTGGGCAATCATTCAAAGAAAGCGATAGGACATCAAAACCCTACATGCGCATTGTATAAGAAGCATGAACGAAAGATATTTAAAACCTTGCCACATGATGATGTACCTGAGCGTGAAGGATCACCAAATGCTGAAAATTGTGTATGTATTGCATCGTTCGATGATATGTCACTAGGTAAACAAAAGTCATATAATAAATATGCTAATGAAACATTATATCCTCACACCTCAAATTCTACAAGCTCGACTGTAATAAGTCCTCCAGACCAAGGGGTACGAAAGAATGGGTTTATTGATAATGATCTCGAGCCTATTTTGACAAGTTTGCTCTCAGTTCAGCTCACCTTTGTTTCTTCCTGTGCAACACCAGAATACAAATACAAATGCTGACAACCCTTCTCCGAAAATAAGAAAATCTCTTTAGAGAAACAACACATTATTATATAAGCTACCCCAAGAAAATCCATTGATACGTTTGGGCAACTCACTTCAATATATCGAAGTGTCACTAAGTACAATTTTTCTGCTGACTCATTCTAGACTTACTTCAACATAACTATCATGTTCATAAATCTGTATTTTTCATTGTGGTGGGGGAGAACATGAAATCTGTATTTTTCATGGTGGCGGGAAGAATGGTTGTAAATGTCAATAAATATATAATTTTGCAGACATAGATGGACTGGAAGGTATGAGACTCATCTATGGAACAATAGTTGCAGGAGAGAGGGACAGACCCGTAAGGGTAGACAATGTGAGCTTTGTAATCTATTAAAATATATTTTTCACATTTTGGTTTCATGGCGATTTGTGTTTCACTGCATTTTAGTTTAGTTGTATTTATTTCATCGGGGAGGCATTAACAATTGTGCTTTTTTGTAAGGTGAATAATTTGATAGCCTTGTGTGCATATCATACATTATTTAGGTGGAATAATCAATTTTCTTGTGTGTCTTAGAATTCAAGTGAAAATTTGGGGGAAACATCTATCCATTTGGAAGTTTTGTATACAAGGATCACATTGAAATTTTTGGATGTTTGCATTATTTGAATTTTCAACTCATTGGTTTCAAGTTTTTCTATTTTTTTTCTCTGAAAATTCAAATTACGATCATGTTGATAAAATATTGATATTGATATTTGCGGGAGGTTTCAATAATTATCGCTCTGCAGTGGTGTCTATGCAATTTTCGACGCACAATCAGGTTGATAAAATCTTTATATTTGTGGGAGGCTTCAATAATTATCGCTCTATTGCAGTTTTTATGCAATTTTTGATGAGTGTTTATAGTGTTTATGCAATTTTCGATGCACAATGAGTTTTGATGCATTGTTTTTCGAGACCATGAAATATGGTCTCGAGCTTTTTATTGCGATGATATATTAATTTCTGGTGGAACTCAAGATTGAATGTGAGATATAAGAAATTCTTTTATATTTATTAATGATATGAAACAAGAATTTTGGTATCCTTTGAATTGGTGCCATGAAATATCCTAGTAGATGTCTTGGAAGAGCATGCAAACAGTTTTAACCATGTGAAACCATGCTATAAACAAAAGTTACATTGAATGTAGTAAACTCATTGCCTCTTTTTGCAAGATTATGTCACAATTTTGGATTATCCTAGCTTGACAGTGCATTGGCCAAAGAGTAAATTAATGACTAATTTTCCATTGTTTTCTCTGGTTCCTACACAGATTTTTATCGTTATTGTGAATCTATTCTATTCTTTTCAATAAATGGCAATATTTATTTATGGGATTTGTTGATCTTAGGCTTAGAAGTAAAACCAAATGTTGTCTACCAGATTAAAGACCAGATATAGTCTGAGCATGTTTGAAGAGATGGTGATTCAAAGAGACCAAAGAGTTAAAATAGATAAAGATGCACTAACATAACATATAAATTGTAACATTAAAATGCAATAATAGAGCACCCGGTAAAGACAATAAAATAACATATGACTAAAACCCAAATGTCCAAAAAGCAAAGATGATGGAGAACAAAGTTGCTAGTTCAATAACATAGAAACTAAGATAAAATACAAAATAATGGATGGCAAGGAGCTTTATACAATTAATATTAATATATGATTCTTTGGAAATCTAGTCCTCTCTTTACATAATCATTTTCGCATTTATGCAGCATGAAATTTATACAATTAATATCGGTATGTGATTTTCTACAAATCTAGTCCTTTCTTTATATTATCATTTTCGCATTTATGCGGGTTTCATGTTCTATGGAGTATGGAGGTGGCCTTACTGTGCGGAGTGCGAAGCCACCTCCACATAATTATCTTGAGCCTATTTTAATAAGTGTGCTCTGAGTCCATCTCACCCTTGGCTCTTTTTGTTCAATACCATATTAAAAATGATGAGAACCTTTCTCTCCAAAAGTAAGAAATGCTATTTAGAGAAGCAACACATTATTGAAGAAGCTATCCTAATAAAATATATTGATACGTTTGTCCAACACACTTCAATATATCGCGGTGTCACTAGGTACAATTTTTCATTGGTTCGAGTAACTTTATCTCTGTCACTTTTGGAGAAGAGAAAGTAGTTCAATATTATTACATACATGATATGTATCCCTAGAAACTTTACCTTAATAATAATAATCCAAGAAGTCACTTAGTTGTGCTTTGAGAGGCTGTTGTCTTCTCTTCTATTCATAACATTTTTATGTGCTTTGAGAGGCTGTTGTCTTCTCTTCTATTCATAACATTTTTATGGGTGTATTTATAAAGTTGTATCTTTTTATGCAAGGGGAATTTTTACTTTTTCAAATTTAATTGTGTGTTGAATACCAACCAGTAATGGAACTAGATTGGTTTTACCCAAGGAATAGATCACAAAGCGGATAATCGATCATGGGAGAAAATGTTGGATCATGAAAAGGAAAATTACATTGTATTTGTTGAGATTTTCTGTTTTAGTCAAATAGGCAAAAATCTCTGAAGGATGACAACAATAGGGATTCAGCTCCTAGATTAGCTCCAGGTTGTTGGGAGGGAGTTAATGCCTCCTATATTTGATGTGAGAGAGTTATGAGGCTGTTAGATTCTCTATGCTATATAACAGGCAGTCATTCGGATGATTTGCTATGTGAGTGTGAGGATTTCATGATGTAATCTCCTAATTTGATTAATATATTCCTGATGCCTATGTTTGGTGGACGTAGCCCAGATTGGTTGGGTGAACCACGTTAATTCTTGTGTTTATGTGCTTGTGAATTGCTGTGTGTATTTATGTTTGCTGTGCACCTGATCCAACAATTGGTATCAGAGCATGTTGGAGGTGCTGCCTGGAGCGCTGGCTGTGCTAGAGCACTGAAGGAGCTGTATATTGCTGAAGTGGCTAGTGTTGTGAGACTGCAGCAGAGGTTCAAGCGTGCTGTTGCGCTGAGGGAAGAACCCGCGTGTGTGCTGGAGCTGGAGCGGGTGCGTATCTGTTATTGCTGCGCGGAAGAGACCTCAAGAAAGGCTGCGTGGCGCTGTTTTTTAAACTGTTGGTGCGTGGAGCGGATCAGAACAGTGGAGGTATGAATGGTTTGCACATTAAATTCACTGTTTGGTTACAACTTGCACACGATTGCAGCATGGAGCCTGTTCTTTAAATTGCTGGTGCGTTGTTCTTTAATGCGTGTTGGTAAAAATTCAAAACGGCGTTGATTTCCATTGAAAATTGCGTGGGAATATTTTTTCAATCAGTGTGAATGTATGGTAAAACGGTGATCTCCAACACTCGGGGGTATATATATATTTAAAAACAGCATGCATCTATTTTGGAAACGGCATGGACATAAACAACGTGGGTATTTGTTTTAAAACCAGCGTTGTGTTTTTTTTTTTTTTTTTTTTTTTAAAGCAGCATGGGTATTTGTTTTAAAAACAGCGTGGATATTGCAAAGGTAACCTGCGTTGATATATAATCAAACACGACATTGATATATATTTAAAGCTGAGTGGATATGGTTTTTTAAAAACAAATATATTTAAAGCTGAGTGGATATATATTTAAAGCTGAGTGTATGTGGATATATGGTTTTTTAAAAACAACGTGGGTATATATGGGGCGTAGTTATATTTGTTAAAAACTACGTATGCGCTGTGTTTTTTATATTTATGTTGCTTGGCACGAATTTTATCATAACAGTCGCTCAGGGCAGTTTTTTAAAAAAAACAAAAAAAAAGGCACAGGTACAAAAGGCATAGGCAGTTTTTCTTTGTTGTAACAAAGGCATAGGAAATTTTGTTTTTTAAATTGCTGGTATTTCAAATTGAAATTGGAGATTCTTTGACAAGATGGCCAAAACACAAAGTGCCCGTTTTGAAATTGAAAAGTTTAATGGCAAGAATAATTTTGAGATCTGGAAGGTGAAGATGCACGATCTGCTGGTTCAACAAGGTGTGGCGAAAGCACTGTTGGGGAAAAACAAAAGGCCTCCTTCCATGACGGAGGATGATTGGGATGAGATGGACGATAGAGCTCTGAGCGCAATTCGGTTATGTCTGGCGGACGATGTTCTGTTCAACATTTTGTTAGAGAAAACCGCCGCAGGCCTGTGGTCGAAGCTTGAGAAGCTCTATATGACGAAATCTTTGACAAATCGAATTCTCCTGAAACGGCAGCTTTACAGTTTGCGGATGAAAGAAGGTACCTCAATTGCTGATCACCTGAATGTTTTTAATACCTTGTTGGTGCAATTAAACAGTCTAGATGTGAAATTTGATTCAGAGGATAAGGCGATAACTTTATTATGTTCATTGCCCGAATCCTGGGATCACTTTGTTACTTCCATAAGTTTTAGTACATCAGAAATTCTTGAATTTGACGATGTTGTTGGAGCCTTGTTGGCTGAGGAAACGAGGAAAAGGTCGAATGCAGACACCTCTACATCAGAGGTAATGGTGGCCAGAGGTCGCTCACGAGAGAGACACTCTGGGGGAAAGCATAGCGACTCTCGTTCAAAGTCCAAAGGAAAGAAGCCAAAGATGAAGTGCTGGCATTGTGGCAAGGTTGGACATCTAAAAAAGGATTGCTGGAAGCGAAAGCAGGCTGCTAAAGAAGGCTCTTCGACAGAAAAGAAGGAAGCCAACACCACAGATACAGGTTCAATATCTGGTTCAGGTATGAGTGATGAGGTATTGTCAGTTAATGTTTCAAAACATGATCAACATTGGTTGTTAGATTCCGGGGCATCTAACCACATGTGTATACATAGAGATTGGTTTAAAACATATAGATCAATTGATGATGGTGTTGTGTACATGGGTAATGATGTAACATGTAATATTGTTGGGATTGGAAGCATACAACTACAAATGTTTGATGGCACAACCAAAATATTAACTGATGTGAGACATGTACCAGATCTAAGAAAAAATCTAATTTCATTAGGAGCACTGGATACGAATGGATATAAAACTATAATTCAAGGTGGAGTTATGAAAATTTATAAAGGTATCTTACTAGTGATGAAGGCTAAGAAAGTAGGAAATCTATTTCAGTTAGAAGGTAGAACTGGGTCAGATCATGTGTCTGTGTCTGAACATGACAGTAGTTCCATTCACTTATGGCATCAAAGGTTGGGGCATATGAGTGAAAGAGGATTGAAAATTTTGGCTGACTGAAAGTTACTTCCTCATCTAAGATCTGGAAAATTGGATTTCTGTAAACATTGTCTGTTTGGTAAACAAAGTAAACAAAAGTTTAAAACAGGCAAACATACTAGTAAAGGCATACTTGATTATATCCATTCAGATGTTTGGGGTCCAGCTGCTACAGCGTCATATGGTGGTTCGTCTTATTTTGTATCATTCATTGATGACTTTTCTCGGAAAGTTTGGGTCTTCATGTTGAAAAAGAAGTCTGATGTTTTTACAGTTTTCAAGCAGTTTAGAGCATTGGTAGAAAACAGCACTGGTAGAACTATAAAATGTTTAAGAACTGACAATGGTGGTGAGTTTTCCTCCAAGGAGTTTGACAGCTATTGCAAGGATGCAGGGATCGAAAGACATAAGACCACGGTTTATACTCCTCAGCAGAATGGAGTTGCTGAACGCATGAACAGGACTCTTCTAGAGAGAGCAAGGTGTATGCTGAGTAACGCCGGGTTGCCGAAGGAGTTGTGGATGGAAGCAGTGGCAACTGCTTGTTATGTGATAAACCGATCTCCATCAACGGCAATAGACTGCAAGGTTCCGCAAGAGGTATGGACAGGACACCCTTGTGACTATTCTAAACTCAGAGTGTTTGGTTGTGATGCATATGCTCTAGTGCCTAAACATCAGCGAACTAAATTAGATCCAAAGTCTAAAAGGTATATCTTTGTTGGGTATGGTGATGGAACAAAGGGATTTAGATTGTGGGATCCTACTACCCGCAAAATCATCATCAACAGAGATGTAAGGTTTAATGAATCCTCTCTTGTACAGTTAGATGTAGATAGAAGATTGAAACAGGATGATGTATCTGATTTCCAGCATATTCAGTTTGACAGCATTTCTAATGATAGTCATAACAACCATAGTTCAGATTCTAGTCATGAACAGGTTTCAGAATCAGATTATGAACAGGGTTCAGATGGAGGACATGAACAGGTCTCAGATGGCGATCATGAAGAAATTCCTACAGTTGATAGACAGCCAGTTGTGGAAGCACCAGAAACATTCTTAAGGAGATCTACAAGGATCAAACGCCGTCCGAGAAGGTATGATGATTCAGTTGCTTTGATCGCTAATGATGATGAACCTTTATGTTATCAGGAAGCTGTAGAAGGTTCAAATAGTGACAAATGGAAAGCAGCCATGAAGGAAGAAATGATGGCCTTAGGTAAGAATGGCACGTGGGATCTGGTTGAACTTCCCAAAGGCAGGAAAACTGTGGGATGCAAGTGGGTGTTCAAGCTGAAACGGGGTGTGAATGATACGGAAGACAGGTACAAAGCTCGGCTGGTTGCAAAAGGGTTTTCTCAGAAAGCTGGCATAGACTTTCATGAGATATTTTCACCAGTGGTTAAAATTGTTTCAATTAGAATTGTGTTAGCATTAGTGGCTTTGTTTGATTTGGAGTTGCAGCAGTTAGATGTTAAGACTACATTTCTACATGGTGATTTAGATGAGGAAATATATATGGAACAACCGGAAGGGTTTGTTCAGCATCACAATGCGAAATTTGTCTGCAGGCTCAAGAAGTCATTATATGGCCTGAAGCAGTCGCCTCGGCAGTGGTATAAGAAGTTTGATTCTTTCATGTTGAGTCAGAAATATGTAAGAAGTGAATATGATCATTGTGTTTATTTTAAGCAGTTAAATAATGGCATGTTCATTATCTTAGTGTTGTATGTTGATGATATGCTTTTAGCAAGCAAAAGCATTGAAGAAATCAACAGGTTGAAGACTCAGATGGCAAGGATGTTTGATATGAAAGATCTAGGAGCGGCAAGACAGATTTTGGGCATGGAGATTTTCAGAGACAGGGGCAATGGTAAGCTGTGGCTATCACAACAGAAGTATGTTGAGAAAATACTTTTGAGGTTTGGTATGAACAATGTGAAGCCTGTGTTGATCCCTTTAGCTTTCCATTTTAAGCTTTCTTCGAGTTTATGTCCTAATACAGATGAAGAAAAAGATTATATGTCTCGAATTCCTTATGCCAATGTAGTAGGATGTTTGATGTATGCGATGGTGTGTACGCGACCAGATATTTCTCATGCAGTTGGGGTTGTCAGCAGGCACATGGCAAATCCGGGTAAAGAACACTGGTCAGCAGTGAAATGGGTGCTTCGGTACTTGAGAGGCACAAGTAGTTATTGTATTTCTTACAATAAGAGTAGTGAATTTGTTTGCGGATATGTTGATTCCGATTTTGCAGGTGATTTGGATAAGAGAAGGTCAACTTCAGGGTACGTCTTTACTCTTGCAGGTGGAGCTATAAGCTGGATGTCAAAGCTACAGAACTTTGTTGCTTTGTCTGCTACTGAAGCAGAATACATTGCTGCTTCTCATGCTTGCAAAGAAGCGGTTTGGTTGAAAGGTTTGCTTGGTGAGTTTGGTAGGTTACAGGATAACATCAGGTTACTTTGTGACAGTCAAAGTGCAATACATTTAGCTAAGAATCCGGCCTATCATAGTAAGTCAAAGCATATTCCAATCAAATATCATTTTGTAAGACAGATTATCACTGAAAGGGGAGTTTCTCTTGAAAAGGTGCATACAAAGGAGAACTGTGCAGACATGTTCACGAAACCAGTTTTGTTGGAGAAGCTACGCTGGTATTTGGCTTCTCTTGGCTTGCAGAAAAGACAAAATAATAATAACAGGGCATCAGGCGAATTGTTGTCAAGGTGGAGATTGTTGAGATTTTCTGTTTTAGTCAAATAGGCAAAAATCTCTGAAGGATGACAACAATAGGGATTCAGCTCCTAGATTAGCTCCAGGTTGTTGGGAGGGAGTTAATGCCTCCTATATTTGATGTGAGGGAGTTATGAGGCTGTTAGATTCTCTATGCTATATAACAGGCAGTCATTCGGATGATTTGCTATGTGAGTGTGAGGATTTCATGATGTAATCTCCTAATTTGATTAATATATTCCTGATGCCTATGTTTGGTGGACGTAGCCCAGATTGGTTGGGTGAACCACGTTAATTCTTGTGTTTATGTGCTTGTAAATTGCTGTGTGTATTTATGTTTGTTGTGCACCTGATCCAACAGTATTGAGTGCGGAGAAAGCACAATAAAAGTTTTTTCTGTATAATGAAATTAAACAATATTGAGTTAGATTTTGTCACCATACTTTATCATCACTTGCACTTTTGCATTATACACAATGAAAGCTTCCTAGCATATTTGTTCACCCTTTCCTAGGCTCTAACTTAGATAAGAGACTTAACACATATTAATGCTAATATCATTAGACAATGCAGTAACAATACAAACAATGTTAATGTTAGAACACTCATTGTTAAAATAAAAATAAAAAATACATTTTTCAAAAACTATAAAATTATTTAATAATTTTTAAAAAATGGTAAATAAAAAAATCCTAAAAACTCTGATCATACACATGAAAATGACATTAAAAAGACAAAATGAAAAATCAACGAAGTTTGACCACGAAGCAGACCTAAAATTTGAAAATTCAAAATATAAATAAAACTTTAATATTCGAAGTTTAAAACCACATTTATGAAATTACTCAAAAGAATGTCCATACGCGTTTTTTTCTCTCGTTTCATAGTTGATTTCATTTTCTTTGATGTTTGAGGAGTACATGGAGATGGGCCAAGCAGAAATTTTGAACTAGTCAGGTTCATTAGTCTTCTCATATTGATTTTATATTGAAATTTATAAAATTGAAATAGAAAATATTAATTATTAAACTATATTAGACATATAGTATAGGTTGAGGCTATTAGTTTGGACTGTACGAGTAATTTTTTTTTGTTTTTACAAAGTCCATATTCTGTTTTTATATGAATTTCTCTTCTGGCATCATCTCACCACTGCATGCCGGCTCCAATTTGTGAGTATGCCATGTTAAAAAAACATAGCTTCTGGCTAAATTGCATGGCGTTCTTGTGTATTATGTAAACGATATTGAAATATATTCATGAATATAATAATTATTGTTATAGGAAGTGGCTTCAGAAAATGACTTTGACAAACAAATTAGATTGCAGGTCATTCTTGCTGGTGAAATTTGTGTGAGTTTTTCGAATATTAGAGCCTTGGAAAATGTCAAAGAAACGCTTCAAGAACTTGTGATGTTGCCTCTTCAACGTCCAGACCTCTTCAAAGGCGGGCTTCTTAAGGTAGCATATTTCTCCAGATGGTATGTTGGATAATTACTTCCTTTTCTAGAGGTTCACGTAATAGTGCAGGGAGGGAAGGAAAGCAGGCTACCAATACCAGCAAGAGGAAGAGTAGAGATCTGGAGGAAGTTGAGTCCCAAAGTGAGGTGAGCATTATGCTGGTCAAAGTGCTCTCATGTATTTATTTTAGACAATAGATTTTCAAGAGGGAGAATTTGTTATTTTGCAAAGGTTAAGAAATATGTTTAACTCGAAGTTATTCTTTCAAATATTATAGATCAGAGAAGCCTCAATTCAAATATGTTTAAGTTAATATATATATATATATATATATATATATATATATATATAATCAAATTTAATGAGATTTTTCCCTTGCACAATGTTTTAAAGCATTATAAACAATTTATTGGTTTTTTTCCCAATTTTATTGCAGAAGAAAACAATTATCCCAATATAATATATAATCTATCGTGTCTCTCAATCATTGTTTTAAGATCCGGTTGGCTCGGAACTGACTTGGCCGAGTTGGTCCAAGCCAGAAAAAAAATTTCAACCCGACAGAAAATTCGGTTAGGTCGGCCGAGTTATCACTGACTCGGCCGAGTCATAGCATGGCTCGGCCGAGTCACTTATAAATCAGCGGCTGACTTGGTCGGATCCGTAACTACTTGGTCAAGTCCCTAACAGTGGCCAATGAACCATAAAAACATGTCTTTTTTTATTTATTTTTAAATTTTTCTAAATGTGGGGGACTCCAAAGGGGTTTATGAATTAGTTTGCTGGTCTTTGGGGTCCATTCCCCTCTCCCAAACCCTAGTATTTGATCATATTGTCCTACTAAGGCTATGTTATTCATGGTAATGTTAAATTATTAAAGTAAAAGTGACATTCTCCTTAATATTCATTTTCATCATTTTACTTAAATTTTTAACATTACCATGAAATGATTCAGGATGTTTGAGAGTGGTTCCGGCCTCATTGGATTTCATATGGAGAAAGTAGAATTTTAGATTTCATTCAAAATCTAGCAGACTTATAGGTTTTTCAGGATTTCAGGATTGGGGGATTACAATGTTTCCATTGAATTTTGTCATGTATTAGGGTATGGAACTTGTATTTAATCAAGAGCACCAATCCCTCTATGTACCTTTATGTTGGTGACATTGGTTGTCGAACTCCTCTGGGATTCGCTCCCAAACCGAGAGCTTTTGAAAATGTCACTCCCTCTCTCGTTTTTGCTCCCGCTCCCCACTTTCACTCCCACTCCCAAGTAACACTGAGCCAGATGATGTTGGCAACTCTAGCAGTAGCGAATAGTACTGGTCATAGACTTTTGTTGTAGAGGCCATTTCTAGCCTCCTTGGTTATGTGTTTTTGTTTTGATCTCTATATCATCATCGTGTATGTATTGGACAGTGCACTCGGTGCCATTTTAATATAATGGATATATTCATGAGCCTACTTTGATCATATGTTATCTTCTATCTATATTCTAATGCTGTGTGTTTGGAAACATGAATGAAAATCTTTAAAATTATGTGTTTTTATAAAAAATAAATATTTAATGTATTTTTTACAACGATCGAATCATTGAAATCGAGCTGGCCAAGTCGATACCGAGTTAGAGTTGGAGTCGGAGTTGACCCTTGGCCGAGTCGGAGTCCGAGTTAGAGTTTTAAAACATTGCTCTCAGTTTTGTGCAAATCATTTGTAGTTAATGTTAGCTCTGTTTCTGCATGTTAGTAGGTGAATAGAGCTTTACGATTTACCACTTTATTTTGTACTTTCTAAATATTAAAAATCTGAAGAGATGTGCAAAGAGATTACACAACCAACACAAATCACATTATATACTATTCATCACAACAATTACATATATATAACACATAACACATTGATTTAGACACATCTAGATCATGACTCCAACTCACTACATAGGAATCAACACCTTCTAGACTGACGCCTAGGGAGTCATAATGGCAACTACACATGACATGGAAACATTACTTCCAACACCCTCCCTTAATGCTTACATGGAAAATGACGAAAACACATATTACAACAACAATATGATATATGTTTGACTAGTCTTCATTAATACTCATCCACTATGGAATTTCGCAAACATCACTCTTTCTTCACCACCACATGTAACTTGACCTCCATTTAAAACATAATTACCATCATTGACGAACTTTGTACAATTGACGTTTCTTGAACTACCCCAAAAAATACCCTAGATATTGAATATCTCTATAGACATGCTTCCATCCTAGTAGTATGCATTGAAATACATACTTCCTGTTATATAAGTACTCTGTCTATCTACTGAATTTATCAGTAGTCCATCATACCACTGACCTTTTTTACATACTCACAAAAATATATTGTTAGTGATTCTCTTAAACCCGGAAATACAACACATAACCATTAAATTGAAAATGCTTTTCTGCTCATTAACTGGTCTTTCCTATAATTACAATGAAAACATGATAAATTTACATATCAAACCCCAAAAACAAAATACACACTAAAACAATGACCCACAATAAACATTAGATAAAACCGCAGGAGTTTGCCCATATGCCATATCGAACTTCATTTCTTCAGCGGACTTCAAAATTTTCTGTTACGAAATTGGCTTCGATGAACACCGCTATAGCCTTCTCCATCGCTAGTATAGTTTCCTTGATCTGTCCCGCCTGTTAGGATTTTTTCTGTCAAAATCCCAAAAACAACATAAACTGGACACAGAGACAATGCTCTGTTTCGCTTCAGGATCTTAATACAGCAGAAACCAAAAGAAATATTTATTTGCAGGGGACAGAGTTTTCACACACACCACAAATTTCTATTCATTAATAAAAACTGCTGTTACAAACTACGGTTCTTCCTCTCTCACAAAGGGATTTACAAAAAAAAAACTCACACTGCTATGTCTGCTGTATATTCTATTTTGCTGCTGCTGCCTTTCTTTTTCATTCACGCGCTGCTGCGTTCTATATTTTCACTTCTTCGCACTGTTGTGCATTACAATATGATTTACACTACTGTGTATTACCATTCTATTACATGGGCGCTGTTGCGTCTCACTTCTTCACTCTCATCAACACAACAACAAAAAACATTACATATATATATCAACAATAAGAAGTTACTTCACGTTTTCACTTCCCATGCTTCCGTAAAAGAAATAATGAAAATTAAATGGTTTTACCAACTTTTCTTGTGCCCATACTCCTGCTGAAATAAAATTAAAATCTTCACCAAAACTTACCAACTCACAGTAAATAGCGTTTACTGTTTTATTGACATTTACTGGTGGTAAAGGAACTTTTACTTCACGTCAAATTTATTTGCTGCTGGCCTGTACTTCAACCATTTACTTCAATTGGATCGCATCGTAGAATCTCTTTTGGCGAAACACAAAAGTGGAGTACAAGCATATGGTGCGATCTGCGATATGCGATCGGATCGCATCGCACCATCGCAATCGCCAGAAAACACAACACATAACGGAGGGTGACAAGGTGAGTTTGCGATTTGCGATATGCGATAGATCGCATCGCAAATAAAATAAAGCTGCAGTTGAAATTATATTTCAACACTCCCCTTTAATTTCAACTGCTGGGTTATCAATCATACCCAAACATTTCCTCAAAAATTCAAAGCTCTTCTGATCCAGTGGCTTTGTCAGGATGTCTGCTACCTGTTCCTGAGTCCTGCAATGTTGTAGAACAATTTCTCCATTGTTCACCAATTCTCTGATGTAGTGAAACCTTGTATCAATGTGTTTCGTTCGCTTGTGAAACACAGAATTCTTGGACAACGCAATAGCTGAGCTATTGTCACAGAAAATCACTGTTGTTGTAGCCTGCTCTTGGCATAGACTTCTTAACAGTCTCCTCATCCAAACCGCTTGACATGCTGCTGCTGTAGCTGCCACGTACTCTGCTTCTGCTGTAGACAACGCCACAATTGGCTGTTTCTTGGAAGCCCATGAAATTGCTCCTGAACCCATGTGAAAGACATAACCGGAAGTGCTTTTCCGATCATCCAGACTACCAGCCCAATCGCTATCAGTGTATCCAACTAAATCTGAATTTTTTGAAAAAGTATATAAAATGCCAAATCTTTTTGTACCTTTGACATACCTCAGAATTCTTTTTGTTGCCTGCCAATGTGCTTCTTTTGGCTTCTCCATGAATCTGGAAATTAAACTAACAGCAAACATTATGTCAAGCCTAGTTGCAGTTAAATACATAAGGCTGCCAACTATGCTCTTATACAAGCTAGGATCAAAATCCTTGCTACTGTCCTCTTTGCTGAGTTTTAATCCCATTACTGTGGGAGTGATTGCTGCTTTGCACTCTTGCATATTAAATCTGCTCAACACATCATTTACATATCTTGCTTGAGAGATAAAAATTCCATTTTCATTTTGATCTACTTCTATGCCTAAGAAGTATCTCAGCAAACCCACGTCAGTCATCTCAAATTCCTCTTTCATGACTGATTTGAAGTTTTCAATGAGGTAGTCATCATTACCTGTAAAAATTACATCATCAACATACAAGACAACAATTAAAATCTTGCCATCCTTTTCTTTGATGTAGATTGTGGGTTCTCCCTCACATTTGTCAAATTCATTCTCCAGTAGATTGGAATCTATTCTACTGTACCATGCTCTTGGCGCTTGTTTCAGCCCATAAAGAGATTTCTTCAATCTGCAAACTTTGTGTTCTTGGCCTTTCTTCTCATAGCCTATAGGTTGTTCAATATAAACCTCCTCCTTTAACACTCCATTTAGGAATGCCGACTTCACATCCATTTGGTAAACTTTCCATTTGTTTTGTGCTGCTATGGACAGCACTGCTCTCACGGTTTCCATTCTTGCAACCGGTGCGAAAGTTTCCTCATAATCTCTCCCATATTGCTGCTTGTATCCCTTGACAACCAATCTTGCCTTGTGTCTTTCAATTTTGCCTTCAGCATTGCATTTGGTCTTATAGACCCATTTAACTCCAATAACTTCTTTACCTTTTGGTAGCTCAACCAAATCCCATGTCTTGTTTCTCTCTATGGCATTCATCTCTTCATCCATAGCTTCTATCCATTTCTTATTTTTAATAGCATCTTCGAAATGAATAGGATCATCAATATGACAATACAAGGCAAATAAGGAATTCATTCCTTCATTATAAATGTCACTTAAGTTTCTGAATTTCTTACGTCTTTCACTTGGTGTGCAAGTGCTTAAAGATGCACTTGAATTTCCTCCTTGTGGTGTGCTTGAAGAAGCACTCTCATTTCTCCTCAAGAGTGTTCCTTGATGCCCTTGTGTTGGCGCTGCTGTTTGGGGATGTATTTCAGCGATCTCTTCATCATCTTCATCATGAGACAAATAGTTTTTCATATTCACTGTTTTCTCTATGCTTCCATCCCAAGCTTCCTCCTCAATAAATTGAACATCTCTGCTCACAAAGAACTTCTTGGTAGATGAGATATACAACCTGTAAGCTTTGGATTCCTCACTATATCCAATGAAGATACATTTCTCCCCTTTGCTATCCAACTTCCTCCTTAGCTGATCAAGAATGTGTGCATAGGCCACACATCCAAAAATTTTCATGTGGGTGACTCCTTGCTTTCTCCCACTCCATGCTTCTTCCGGCACTTTGTTCAACACTGCTTTTGTAGGACACCTGTTCAAAATATACACTGCACAATTTACAGCTTCAGCCCAATAATCATTTGGCAAATGCTTTGTCTTCAGCATGCTCCTCGCCATATCCATAATGGTTCTGTTCTTCCTTTCAGCAACTCCATTTTGCTGTGGGGTGTACCTTGCTGTAAACTGCTTATGTATTCCATTTTCTCTGCAAAAACATAAAAATTCTTTGGAGATATACTCACCTCCTCTGTCAGTTCTCAAAACTTTGATGCGCAGCCCACTCCAATTCTCCACAAGTGCTTTGAAATTTCGGAATTTTTCAAACACTTCACTTTTGTTTTTCAAGAAATAAACCCAAGTCTTTCTTGTAAAATCATCAATGAATGTTAGAAAATATTGGCTGCCTGCTAAAGATGGGGTTTGCATTGGTCCACATAAATCTGAGTGGACAATTTCTAAGGGTGCTTTTGTCCTTATGCTTTTCCCGCTTGGAAAACTTTCTCTGTGTTGTTTCCCCAAGATGCAACCTTCACAAAGGCTGTCCGGTTTCTCTATCAATGGTAATCCTATTACCATCCCTTTTCTACTCAACAAGTTAAGACCTCCAAAATTGAGATGTCCAAATCTCAAGTGCCACAACCAATTTTCATCCTTTGGCACACTTTGGAGAGCCTCTTGGGTAACTGCTGCCATTGCATCTTTGTTTTTCAAATCTGCCCTTATTCTGAGAGGGAACATTCTGTTCCTCGTCATCCTCACTTCAACAATGCATCATTTGCTGGGTGGAATATCCATGATGGTGCATACATCATTCTCAAAGAAAACATTGTAACCCTTTTGAACAAGCTGTCCAATACTCAAGAGGCTACATCTCATTCTAGGAACATAATAGACATCTGCTATGGTTTTCCTTTCACCTTGCTTTGTAAATATTTTAACTTCTCCTTTACCCATAACAGAAATTTTGCTATCAGTCCCAAGTGTGACTTGTGACTTCACACTTTGATCTAAAGCAGAAAACAAAGCTATGTTTCTTGTCATATGGTTGCTGCAACTGGAGTCTAGAAACCATATATCTTCACTATTTGTTTCAGCCATATTGCAAGCTAACAAAACATTATCTTGGCTGACATTTTCTCTAGTAATATTTGCACTAGACCTATTATTCACATCATGCTGCTTCTTCCTACATTCACTGGCATAATGCCCATATTTTTTACAATAGTAACATTGGACATTGGATTTTTCATACCTTTGTCCTTGAGCATGATGTTGTCCACTTTGTTCGCTGCTGCCTTGGCCTTGGTTCTGATTTGGATTGCTGCCTCTTCCTTGAGCATTCGCTGGACTGTTCTTTCCACCTTTGTTCTGGCTTCGGCCTCTTCCTCTCTTGTTTCATCTGCCTTGACCTCTTCCTCTTCCAAAGGACATCTGGGTCTTGAAGGCTTGCTCTAAAGATGAGTTTTCATTTCTACTCAACCTCTGCTCATGTGTGATCAGTGATGCATGAAGCTCATTAACTGAAAAGTTTGAGAGATCCTTTGTCTCTTCTATGGTGGTGACAATCACATGGAACCTTGAGGGTAGGCACCTCAATAGTTTTCCACAATCCTCCTTTCTTCAAGTATCTCTCCATGAGATCTTATTTGTGTGACCAGGCCAATTACTTGAGTGAAGAATGAGTCAATATTGTCTGACTCCTTCATGCAGAGATTCTCAAAATCTTTCCTCAGCAACTGTAGTTTTGTTGTCTTCACTTTCTCCATGCCTTGATAGGCCATTTTAAGAGTTTGCCATGCTTCTTTGGATGTCTTAGCTGCTGCTAACCTTGGAAACACGCTTCCATGCACTGCCTGATACAAGAAGAAGAGGGCTTTTGAGTCCTTCTTCTTGTGGCTCTTTAATAGATCCTTCTCTCCCTGAGTTAATGCATTAAACTCATTTTCATCTGCTGGTTGTTCAAAACCATCCTCAACTATTTCCCATAAGTCTTGGGAAGCAAACAAGGCTTTCATTGTTATTGCCCAATAGTCATATTTTTTACCATCAAATAATGAGAGCTGCATACTCATGCTATTGCTGGTGCTGGTGCCAGCCATTTTTGCATTCTTAACTATGCTTCAAATACTTCACTGTGTATTTAAAATAACAGACTGTCTTCAACAGCAACACACAAAAAAAACTTGAGAAATACCTTGGATACTTTTGCCTGAGTCTTCACACTGCTGGAAAAGTTGCTGCAATAAGAATCCTTCCTTCAGCTTCTTTGAACCCTTCAAAGAGCCTGGACAAGCTCTGATACCACTGTTGGGGATTTTTCTGTCAAAATTCCAAAAACAACATAAACTGGACACAGAGACAATGCTCTGTTTCACTCCAGGATCTTAATACAGCAGAAACCAAAAGAAATATTTATTTGCAGGGGACAGAGTTCTCACACACACCACAAATTTCTATTCATTAATAAAAACTGCTGTTACAAACTACGGTTCTTCCTCTCTCACAGAGGGATTTACAAAAAAAAACTCAGATTGCTATGTGTGCTGTATATTCTATTTTGCTGCTGCTGCCTTTCTTTTTCATTCACGCGCTGCTGCGTTCTATATTTTCACTTCTTCGCACTGCTGTGCATTACAATATAATTTACACTGCTGTGTATTACCATTCTATTACATGGGCGCTGTTGCGTGTCACTTCTTCACTCTCATCAACACAACAAAAAAAACATTACATATATATATCAACAATAAGAAGTTACTTCACGTTTTCACTTCCCATGCTTCCGTAAAAGAAATAATGAAAATTAAATGGTTTTACCAACTTTTCTTGTGCCCATACTCCTGCTGAAATAAAATTAAAATCTTCACCAAAACTTACCAACCCACAGTAAATAGCATTTACTGTTTTACTAACATTTACTCGTGGTAAAGGAACTTTTACTTCACGTCAAATTTATTTGCTGCTGGCCTGTACTTCAACCATTTACTTCAATTGGATCGCATCGCAGAATCTCTTTTGGCGGAACACAAAAGTGGAGTACAAGCATATGGTGCGATCTGCGATATGCGATCGGATCGCATCGCACCATCGCAATCGCCAGAAAACACAACACATAACGGAGGGTGACAAGGTGAGTTTGCGATTTGCGATAGATCGCATCGCAAATAAAATAAAGCTGCAGTTGAAATTATATTTCAACACCGTCAGCTTCTCCTTGTTAGCGGCCACGAATTCGGACCTGGTCATTAATGTGACCTGGAGCTTAGACTCCTCATATTTCTCCATCAACTCTAGCATAACTGCATTATTTTCAGTCTATTATCCCAATGCAGTGGAAATAATTATTAATATTTCCGTACCATTTCCATCTGCCCTTTTTGATATGTAAATCTTCCTCCATAAGAAACATAAAAAAATCTAGTTCCACCCATTATTAAATCTTCCTCTCGAACCCAATGCACAACGCACAAAGCCAAACATGAAGGACACATCTCAGATCCGTTTAATTCCAAAACACTCACGTCCACATTTAATTAAATGAATCAAACGATTTCAATGAAAGGGTTGACTTTAAAAAAAAAACTTTCTCCATGTGACCTTTACCAATTCCCCACATCTCGACAACTTCTGCTACTCATGGTGATCCCCTAGGTCGTGAATCTCTGGTGTCAAAATGTTCGACGCCACGGTCATGGAGGTTTTCGTTTCAAAGTCACCTGTCACGGATCTGGATGTGAAAAACAGTGCTGGGAAGTGATACAACAATGGTTGACTATCCTCTCAAGCAGACAGGAAAATGATGATCTCCCACATAGCTATATGTGTCTTGAGAGCGACTTCACCCACAGCTCCAAACCACGTGTCTCTTCCTCTAATATTCAACGAGCATTCTAGATCCTAGCAGACGCAGATCTCTGCGTAACAATTGACGTTGTAAACTCAACGAAGATTCTACCTGCAAAATCACCCTATCTCTCCACATAGATTAACGATCCACACAAATAAAATTTACTCACAACAAACACTCCACTCAACACATTTTTCTACCCTAATCTATTTACATAAGATTAATAAACTCAAGGCCCTCTCACATCTTCCTAGCATCCGGTAAAGGAGTCAGGCCATCTGGTAAAGGAGTCAGGCTATAATAGGCTCTGATACCATATTAGAAATATGAAAAGATGAGCAAAAAGATTGCACAATCAACACAAATCACATTATATATTATTCATCACGACAATTACATATATATAACATATAACACACTGATTTCGACACATCTAGATCATGACTCCAACTCACTACATAGGAATCAACACCTTCTAGTCTGATGCCTAGGGACTCATAATGACAACTACACATGACATGGAAGTATTGCTTACAACACTAAGCAAAGGCCTATACTCATAGTCAAGTATTTTTTTCAAAGAGAAGCTGATAAATTTGTATTACTTAAAAGGCTATAGCCCTTCTAGCCCTTCTAGACAGCAGGATAATACAAAATGGAAAGTCAACAACAATACTTGGGCTTTTTAAAAAATGACCAACAATTAAAAAATGTTGCCCTAGATACAAAACCATATATTCTACTTGATTATATTCTTACATATTGAGAAAAAAAATACTTTTTTCAGTGCATTTAGAAAACCTTGGCATAATTATAGTCATGTTCTCTAGGAGCTTTGTACTTGATACCAGTCCTCTTCAAAGGATCCATTTCTTCAATCTTCATTTCCACATCTCCACGAGGTTGTTGAACAATTTCTTTCTCCTGCACATGAAACCGAACAATAGAATGTGAGGAGTTTTCTCCAATCCCTGAGCCTCAAGCTCAAGCCTAAATCCAATTCATAGAGCATTTTGCAATGAGCCTCCAAATGTCTAATTGGAGACTTTGCCTTGCCAAAGTTTCCATAATCTTTGAATTCTGGGAGGCCACTTAGTCTTTGCAAAAGGGGAGTTCTTTTGGCAACCACTTTGCATTCTTTTCACAATGACGTTGGGCCCTTCAAACTTCACATAAACAATGGAAATTGCACCCTTCCCTTTCCATTTACCAGATAATTCCCACAAATACAATGAAGAAGAGAAAGATCCATAATTTCACCCTCAAACAGAGATGGATATGTATCCATGGATGCCCAAAATATCTTCACACTCAGTGCATATGCAGGCCAACAAATCTACTAGCTAAACGCATTGATTCCCTAAACAAGCAATGACCAACCACAGTCATGGTTCTCACCACCAATGACTGCCAATTGGAGGATGGAACCCTGAATACCATGAGAATATTTCCCCCAAAATATACGGAGAACCTCTAGATGAACCAACAGACAAGTACATCACCGCAAATAGGAGATTCAAAACCCACATTCTGCCATCTGAACCATCTCCTGTGACCTAAATTTTGTTTCTTAACTGGTTAAATGTGTATGTACAAGAGATTTGGGGGGATTTATTTCACATACCGTGGATGCTATGGAGTGCCATCAATTGCCATCTTTAAAACATGAACTATCCATCCTTTGGGTTTTCATGTAAAGAAATTATATCAATTCAGGGGAGGTGGGAAGTATATGGAATAGCCTCTCCCCTCCACCCAGTCTTCCTCCAACCTCCCATTTACACATATTTTCCACACTTATAACGATATGGCTTCATTGCTCTTTTTGCATGCAGACTCGTTACGCTTCTGGAGAACTTGATAAATTCATTTTTTACAAATAGTTGTTCTATGCTTTGCGTTCTGTGAATAATCCTCTGCAATCAACGGTGTGACAGATCCATTTTCATATGCTTGAAAAGGATTATATGTGTTGAGTCTCTAATCATAGTTTAGCCTCTGGGTTCCTATTTCCTTTAGAAGCATTAACCCTTTCCAAAATGCCATCCTACTGCATGGTTATTAGTAGCATTTCCAATATCCCATCGGAAAGTGGTTTCTTGGTTTCCAGCAGGATCATAGCCAATATCCCGCACACCTGCCGCTCCTTATATTACTAGTGATGCTATCAAGTATAATCAATTCATATATGTTGAACTACAAGTTATGATTTCTTACATGCTTAGACTACAATAATATATGCTTGTACATTTGTGATTCTGACTTTGTTCTGTAAAAAAATTGAGGTTGACAATTCCATATGCTTGTGTTTTCCGGGTTTGGGGTTTGTTCTATAATGAATTTAATCTTGACAGTGTTAAATCTGCTATACTTTATGTTGGACACTTATAATGTTTAATGTTTTGAATCTTTTAGTGATTGAGGTTAAGTGACTCTTTCTGTAATAAATGTGCAGTAGAGATATGTGTATTGTTAATCTATTTCTAATATGTTTGAGACTTGAGAGGGATGATGCAATTGATTTGGTTGTTTTCAAGATGTTGAATATGAATACGCAGAAGCAAAGAAGTCACCTGCATTATGCACTACAACCTCCAAAAGAAGTCATGTTGTAGAAGTTCATAATTTGTCTAAAAGGGCAAGCCCGTAAACCATATGAAATGTCTATTGTGCCAAGTTCTATGTTTCTTCTCATAATGCATGTAATTATCTAATTTTAGTTTTTCTTTATTCTCGCAAACAGAGGCAAAGGGGCAGGATAAATGAGAAAATATGGGCTTTACAAGAGCTTATACTTCACTGTAACAAGGTTTTCACTCCAAGCCATGTTGCAGTAATCTGGAATGCCTCAGGCATAAGCCACTACCAAGAATTAGATCTTTTTAATTATGAACATTTAATTTACTCAAGTCTCATGCTTGTTAGAATATTTGTTTCTTTCGGTGATACTTGTTGTGTGTGATTTCAGTTTGACAAAGCTTCGATGCTGGATGAAGCTATTGAGTACTTGAAAACACTTCAATTGCAAGTATAGGTAAAATATTTATATATAATCAAAGAGATCTCTTGTCATTTTAAAGTATATTAGTTATTATATTGCACATTTTTCTTCCTCTTCTGATGATGTCCACTTTGCTTTCTTTTACATCACAGATAATGTAAATGGGAGGTGGAATGGGTATGCCTCCATTTGTGTTTCTTGGAGCTATGCAACATTTTCAGGTAACACAGATGGCACATTTGTCTCCTATGGGCATGGGATACAACATGGGAATGCTATATATGGCTGCCACTTCAGGTCGACCTATTATGTCTTTTCCTTCCATGCATGTATCGAAACTTCCTGGTTCCACAATTCATTACCAAGTTGCATTGCCCTTGTCTGGAATGTCTGGACTAAACCTTCCAATGTCCAGACTTCCTGGAATGGTATTACAAGTATCAAGGCTGCCTATATCAACTCTTCCAGTGTCGGGCTTACCTGGAACAAATCAGCCTGGATTAGTCTCAACCTCATCTCCAGGCTCTACTGATGTGCAGGACCATATGCAGAATGCAAATGTGATGGGTCATTATAAACATTATATGAATCATCATCAAATGCAAGGGCTGCCTCAGGTTGGTGTTGTGAGTGAGAAACATATTTTTTTGTTCATCTAATAAGATGTACATATGAGTCCAGGAAAATATGAACTGTTTTTGTCATGCTATTTATTTTTCTACTCTCCTTCAACATGAGAGGTCTAAATTATTTACGCCGTAAGGCGTTTCCCTCTGAAATAAACTCTCCAAACTGCTGTCGTGTCAAAATATGTGCCATTAGATTTGGTTGTTAGACGATGGAGTAATCCTTAAGCGTTGATTTGAATTGCGCAATGCCAGGCGGGACGCTCCATACGAACCGTCAACCGTCTTTCAACAAGATACGTTGCGGTGAGCACAGACCAGAAGGTGAGGCGCCTGGGGAGGCGAGACATCGTGGTGGTGTGGAGGGAGAGACATTAGTATTCGCAGAACCACAAAATCGATGGCCACGCTCAGCCAAATAATCAAGCAAGACCGTCATCCCGTCTGGCTTGCCGATGCGCTGATTCTTTCAGCCGTTGCATACAGCGACAATCCTCGGCAGGAACTTGAAACACTGAATACCACATTCGGCTTGCCGGAAACGGCGATCTATGAATTTCTGGAAGAAAACAGCTGCGAATTTATAGCAGATTATAGCAGATTTCGCAAGGCTCAAATTATGCCTGTTGCATCGTAACACATTTCGATAGATGAAGATACGCTCAAGGTACGCGCGAGTTTTTCTAACCAGTTTACAGTGGCAGATTATACAATAACATACGCTTTTATTGACATAGATTTATTGATCCAAGGATAGCTTTTGTAAACTCCTAGTTACTAAAAAATGGTGCAGGCTAGATTCAACATTTGCTTTTTCACATTCAGTATTTTCAATAGCGTTCTGGATTTTCGCCTTCATGATGGGGTACTAGAGAAAGGTTATACTGCATTTGGCCTGCATCTGATTGCAACATTCCAGAGTCTGGAGAAAGGGATTTTACAAGCTTTCTGAGACCCTGTACATTAGCCTTAGGAATACTCAATCCTTTCTCTAGATCTCTAGATTGTTGGGTTGGGACTTCTTATCTTCTGCACTGAATTGATGTACACCTCCACCGCCAATCTCGATATCCGTCACAAGTTTAAAGTCCTCAGTCTTTACAACTTCGTCTCTGATTCCTTCTCGCCTGGGCTTCCCCTTTCTATAAATCAAGTACAGAAGAAGCTGTGCAGCTCCAAGGCCGAAGCCGATTCCATTCGGGATCTATACATTACAGCAACACATTTGTTTGAATAATATGCATTCTACCTAAATCTAATTTCAATGAAAAACTTCAACACTAACTCCAACAAACACGTCTCGTTCCAGCACTGCCCAAACTCCTCCATTAAGAAACAGGAAGAATGACAGGAAAAATGGCATGAATTCCACGCTCTTCGTTACTATGACACTTTTCTGTTGCCACCCACATACGTGGGGATTACAAGGTCAGTCTGTAAAATTCAAAATGGCACTAATCTTCCTTGAATTATTGACAATTTTTTTTTCTGTGCCTAAATGTTGAAAACCAAGCTTACCATAACTGTTAATGGAGAACCATACATGCTTAACGTTAAACACACGCATAGAATTCCTACTACGTTTATTCTCGTTTGTTGATTTAGTGCCAGAAAGGTCACCAAAAATACAGCAGCAAAAAATACTATATCCACAAGCAACACCAGAATAATAGTCTTGAGCTGCATAACAACACCAATTAGATGTACCATGAGTCATAAAATTTATTGGTCGACAAGATCCATCTTTCACTTTGGATTTATGAAGTGTTATCAGAATTCCAGTTCTCTATGTGACATACTAATATTTGTGTTCGATCTAATAGTCGTGGAAGCATCAACTGAAACACTCAATATGAAGGTGACTGAAAAAAAAAAAATACTAACCCGAAGTCCCTTATGGGCATAAATTATAAACAGAATGATATATGCTGCTTCCAATACCGCGCCTGCCCCATTAATCGTAGAGATCAACAGTCCCCCGGGCTTTATTAATCCATAATATGTCCATTGCGAAGTGCTCAACAACGTGCAGATATAAGGGAGAGGTTTGAAGTCCTGTGTGGACTTATTCTTCACTATACGCCAAAATGTCTTCCTGTAAATAAAATATTATTGAACAACACTTGCAAGATTGACAAAACTCCCTAGAAACTAAATGTATTTAACCATTCAAAACATTTAAGAGCTTACACCGGCGATATGAAAACGAGGAACGATATCACATTTCCTGCAACATATTGCCCAAACATATAATAATTCAGATGAACAAGCGATTCAAATCACTAAAGAAACATTAAATGCGACTCTGATCATATATTGTATGTACTGACCGACAACACCAAGAATGAAGCTCACATCGGCCATAGCGAGTATATGGTGAGGACCAATGCAATTTTTTTCCTTATTCTCGTGGAAGATGCTGAGATTAATGATAAGGCAGGGCTTTTTCTTCTGAAGGCCTAAAATGCATCGTCCAACCAAACAATTGCAGCAATGGAGTGAGCGCCACGTCAAAGATGGCAGTACCTACTGTTAGGTGTATGAGTTCGACATGAGAGTTAGTCCGGAGCTTTCCGGAACTGCCATAGGTGGCCCATTCAGATGGCCTGAAAAATGTCTGGGATAAATGCCATTTGGATCGTTTCTTATTCTGGTCTTAGGATAAAAGTCAGATAGCTTCTTATCTTAATAGCCTTTTTGGACGAGAGGTGATGGTCAAAATGAGATTCTGCAATTTCAGTAAAGTAATATAACATTCTTCATGGACCCAATTTATTTGAATGGCAATTTAAACTTTTTGGTATGAGAATCAGATCTGGATTTCATGGCGGAAATCAAACCAATGAGATTATATAATTACGCCGTAAGGCGTTTCCCTCTGAAATAAACTCTCCAAACTGCTGTCGTTTCAAAATATGTGCCATTTGATTTGGTTGTTAGACGATCGAGTAATCCTTAACCGTTGATTTGAATTGCGCAATGCCAGGCGCGACGCTCCATACGACCCGTCAACCGTCTTTCAACAAGATACGTTGCGGTGAGCACAGACGAGAAGGTGAGGCGCCTGGGGAGGCGAGACATCGTGGTGGTGTGGAAGGAGAGACATTAGTACTCGCAGAACCACAAAATCGATGGCCACGCTCAGCCAAATAATCAAGCAAGACCGTCATCCCGTCTGGCTTGCCGATCCGCTGATTCTTTCAACCGTTGCATACAGCGACAATCCTCGGCAGGAACTTGAAACACTGAATACCACATTCGGCTTGCCGGAAACGGCGATCTATGAATTTATGGAAGAAGACAAGCTGCGAAAAGAAGGCTTCGAGATCGGCCGAAAGCAGGTTCTTCTGGTCATTAAAACCTGGCCAAAGATCACATGATCATCACCTGCAAAGGCACCACGGGGTTTATGGATGCGCTAACGGATCTCAACATAATGCAGAGGTCCTTGAGCCTGGGAGCGGGAGCTGCTCATGCGGGGTTTCTTGACAGAGCCAAGAGCATCCCATTGAAGTATCTTAGGCGCCAGTTAATACAAGGGAACAAAATTGTATTGACGGGCCATTCTTTAGGAGGAGCCGTTGCCTCGTTGCTCACCCTCAGATTGTTGGAATCGAGCCCTAAGTTTTGCCACGAACAAGTTCAATGTTATTCGTTCGGATGCCCTCTCTTCGCGGATTCAAAATTGGCAAAACATATAAATTCGCGTTACAGAAGACACTTTGTGCATATAGTTTCCAAGAGCGATATCGTCCCCAGGCTTATGCCGTTTGCGCATTTTCTGTACACCCTGTGGGCCGGCTTGGAGGTCGGCCCACTGGAAGATGTGTTCAACATAACGCGGCTAGCGCTTCTGGTATGGCAAGTGCTCCCCAGAATCCGTAAGCAGCGTCTAGGAATAGCAACAGTGGCGACGCAGGCGGTGTCGTGGGTACCCGGCTTGATTCGTGGCTTCGTCCATCGGTTGTTAGCTTTGGCGTTGTCCTACCATTCGGGGTCAGGCTACTCCTTCGCAGGCCAGATGGTGCTGCTTGATGCAGACAGAAGCTTCGATGAGGATATCGATGACTCCTCGGATGTGGATAAGCACCTAGCCTTTCAGTTTACTCAGGTTGTTTCCATGGACAGCATAAATGAGCACAACCTTCTTAGCTACATCGAAAATGTCTTTTCTGTTAAGACGAAGGAAGAAGAATCTGATTCAGAGCCGGAGGTCCACAGAACCACGGTTAGTGTTTCGCTTGCTGATGGTAGGGATAGGAAGAGTAAATCGAGTAATAATCGGATTCGTCTCACAGAGTTCGAACCCGAGACCTCTCATTCTACCGAAAACCCTGCCGGGAATATTTTGAATAAAAGAAAGAATTCAAAGGCTTTCCGAAGCAAGGTTGTGTGCTTAATATTTGCTAAGCGTATGCAGGAGTCTGCTCCCATACCCATAAGGCAGAAACCGAAAGAGAGAAGGAGATGGCTTGCAATAATAAGGAAAACTAGAAATTGGAGAACTAGAAATGTAATGGTGTTTTGGATTTTGAATTTTATCTCTCGGGGAGATAAATGATTTTGTTAGTAAATATTGAAATCTTTTGGGATGAATAAGTGGTAAAATAGGTCAATATGAGCACAGTGTGGACACTGGCGGAGTTGGCCATGCTGGGAATAAAAATCCAACACAATGAAAAACAGGAAACGAATGAAGTTATAAGTGAATTGAAAAACAACAACCGAATGAAATACAAACAACGAATGAAGTTGTAAGTGAATTGAAGAAAAGACATTTGATTTATTAGGGAAACTAATTCACTGGATCACAAATCTGTCCATGATCAAATCTTTTATGTGGCTCTAGCATCATACTAGACTAACAACTCATCTCCAAAGTATCTATATTCTCAAACTTATATCACCTACTTACATAGGTTGGGTTTCTATGGTCATAAAATATTCACTCTTTATCCTGAGAATATAAGATTTGTGAGAATCTCGCAACAACCTTTAACTAACACAGTTTCATCCCGTATGACATCACTGGAGGCCGAAAGCAATTGAGCCTTTTTATCCCATCAATGCAACTTTTTAAATCCCCAAATACCTGAATATCTTTGATGTTGAGCCACTGAAACAAGTATAAAAAACCCGAGATGCAATAATTTTTGCCCAGTTATTAGTACCCTACCGCCTTAAAAACATGTTTATGTTGTATATATGGCCGTAGTACCAGCTCAGATATGTCAAAATAATAATATGGTATAAGAATTCTTATAAAGGTTCATAGTTGTGTGTATGAAAGATATATAATTTATCAGTTCTGTTGAATATATAAAAACCAGTCACAAAGTTTATAATATAGAGAAAATAAGATTGTCCTCCTGATAATCTGCAATCAAAGAAAAAGCATGTAAATTGCTTTGAAGAAAAACTGACTTTATTACATTCTTTGAAGAAAAACTTATTTTATTACATTGTTCCGAGAATTGTTGATCCTTTTGTTTAAATAGACTTGCTTTGCCTTTGTCCATTTGAATTGGATACGGAGGAATTGTTTGGATGGCCAAAAGTGGTAGGAATCTGGGCAAAATAATTTCAAAAAATCTTGTAGATGCAGTGTTTGAATTTTATTTTTGATAGTAGAAATAGATTCAGCACCATCAGTAGAAATAGATTCAACACCATCAAAAACGTCTAGGACACTTAAAATTTTGAAATTTAACAACTATAACTTGGATTTACAAAAATCTTTACCACATATTTTCTAAATATAACCTAAATTTCCATAACAATCCAGAAAATTCATCAGCTAATTAAACTATGGCATTTAGATTTGTTCTTACACAATTCATGGATCCTTTGATTCTATGCATGTGATGAAAACTGATAGGAGAGGCATGAGATTTGAAATCATATTTTGATATATTGATAACAAGGTGTAGTTTCTTATTTCAAATGTTCCACTAATCGATCTATAATAAGTTTGGAATTTCTAGGTGATATTTTTTTCCTTTTCCATTAGGATATTTAGAGAAAATAATTGTGGATAATTGTTTCACACTGTGTCTATATTTACACAGAATAAAAATTGGAGTATGAATTGTTTATAAAAATTGGAGTATGACTTGTTTATTAAAATTCAGCCTCCCATCCATCCTTTTGATGTGTCTCGTCACGCGGCTCTATTTTCAGTTTTACTTTACATATTTATTGCCTAGCATATTTATTTCTTTACATATTTACGCCGTAAGGCGTTTCCCTCTGAAATGAACTCTCCAAACTGTTGTCGTGTCAAAATATGTGCCATTCGATTTGGTTGTTAGATGATCAGGTAATCATTAACCGTTGATTTGAATTGAGCAATGCTAGGCGCGACGGTCCATACGAACCGTCAACCGTCTTTCACATGCTGCAGGCAACGATAGCAAAACTCGTCGTATTTTGTGCCTGCCAGGAGCAAAAGAGAGGCTCAGACTCTTCAAAGCCGACCTCCGCCAAGAGGGAAGCTTCCATGCTGACGTTGAGGGTTGTGAGTACATTTGTCATTTGGAAACTATAATGGATTTCGCCATTGAAGCACAGGTATTTTTTAACAACCACCTGAATGCACAACTTCCGGAAACAACGAATTTATTACTGGATTTTGACCCCTTTTTTGGATATAAATTTTCCCTTTTAATGTACTTTTTCTTCAGACACAGATGAATGTTATTGAAGCTTAGGTGAATGGTACTCTTGATATTTTGACTCGACTGTAAAATGAGCTTCTCAACCATTATTTTGAAATTACTTTGAAATGCAAATCTCTTGATATTTAGAAAAATGTAATTTACATTTTTATCTTGTCACACGTATGGTATGCGTTCATTAGATATTTGATCTTATTTTTGTAAATTTTCATGGCTTGGTGTTTCTCTTATGGATTGTTTTATTTCATTGAGTTTAGGTTGATTATGGATTCTCTGTATCTCATGGGTATAAGCATAGTTTTGTTACATATCAATAAGATACATGAAATCTGAAATCAATATAAAAATGTTCATTTCATCTAATCTTATATTAAAGTCGCATCTCTGTATCAATGTTGAACATTTTGATTCTCAGTATCCAATGGGTAAGAGCATAATTTTCAGATCTGCCATTAACAGAAAAATGCCCATTTTTCATGTTCTTATATTAATGTTCACATCTCTCAGGCAACGCTGAACATTTTGAATGGTTAAGGGAGCTTCATGATATCATGGGTTCCATTTTATTAGTCCACACTGAGGATGCTTGTAATGCTCACATATTCTTGATGGAGCGTCCCTCTGCGAGAGGTCGATATATATATGTTCAACAGTCCGTGCTACCAGCATTTTTCCAAGGAAAATTTTGAGAGATGGTTCCCAGTTGATGGAAGAAATTTGGTTTTTTGCTGCTAACCCACCACCCCAACTCGAGACTCGTTGTAAGTTCAAGGAATCACAAAGTCCTGTCAGAAATTGGAGTTGCGAAGACATCTATAATAAGAATGGGGGATTTGGTAGAAGAGGAAAACTGGCAGCTATTTTTTATTCATCCTTTTTGAATTCCATGATTCAGTTGGGGCTTACTCACGAGGTTCTTCTTCGGTTGTCCACACTCAGAGAAAGTGTTCAACCTTCATCCAGTTCTTTGTTCTTGATTGGCATATCTGATTACAAGTTATTTTCTCAGTGATATACAACCAATCAATAGGATGCTCATGTCTTTCACAACCATTAATTAATTTTTATGAATAAAAGGTGACTTTAGAAATAAATAAATTCAAATTGAAACTAAATTACTATGATTTTAAAGTAAATTCAAATTAACTCACATGTACAATTTATAGTGTTCTTCCTACCTCTCCTCTCCTTTGGCTATAGCTTTCCCATTGAGCAACTTGGTAGCTTCATAGTCATGAACAACAATTTATATGCAATATTAATTCAATAATTAATAAAAAATAGTGTAAGGCACCCTAAATCAATTTCATTTCTACTACATCTCTACAATTCATTTAGATTTGCCCATTCCATGTCCTGATTGTTCCTCAATTTATGCCTTACGGCGTTTCCTTTGCAACATTTGGTGCAAATGCTAGTTAAAAGATTATTTTAGTGTTATTGGTCCAGATATTGTCTTATCTAAACTTTTTCTTCTCATCATTTGCTATATAGTAAATGGAAACTTGTAAAATGCTTCAATGGCACAACCAGCTCCTCAAAATCTAGTTCAGTCCGATGGTAGGGGAGTCCACAATACAGTTAGTGCATCTGGAAAAGCAGGCATCACTCGTAAGCATTATGACTTATTAATTTTTATTTTTATTTTTTTCTGTTTGTTGTGAAAATGCAATTTTATATTACATTATTGATAAGCAATAAGTTTACATCGTTTGCAACATCAGAGAACTAAGGCTGGCTATAGAGGCCTCCTCATCTAACAAAAGCAAGAGGGCCAGAATTTATGTCGGATCAACGCAGAATGATTGTCATCTTCACATTCATCTTGTTATTTTTTTCAGAAGTAGTTTATGGGTTCTCAATGTCTGTATATCGAGTTACAGTCCACTAATCCAGGATAGCAGGCTTCACCTGTATTGGTCCTTGGTGTATGGAAATTCACATATAATTCAAAATTCAGCTAATATTTCATTTATTTTAAATTACAATTTTTTTATTTTATTTTTTTAATGTGTTATTGTGTTTAAATATTAATTATTTTAATAACTTTTTATTAGTTAAAGTATATTTTAATTAATTTTGAAATAATTTTTTAATATTTGTTAATTTTGGTATTTTATAAAAAGTTAATTTGATTAGTTGATGGTGTAAAATGTTATGATCTAAGAACATTTAAACTCTCAAAATGATTAATGGTGAAATTTATTGAAATTATATATATATATATATATATATATATATATATTTTCAATAAAAAAAAATTATTTCGAATAATTTTTTGTTTATATATCTCATTTCAACCAAATAAATTAAATACACACAGTTCATGTGTACAAATAAATAGTAACATACCATTACGTGGCTTTGATATATATATATATGAAAATATCAATCATATGTAATTGTTGCTATTGAAATTTTAATAAAAAATAAACTTTCAAACTTGCGAGATCTATTATCTTGAAAGAGGGTAAGAGATGAGTGGAATTGGTAAAGAGAAAATCTGTGATACTCTTAAAAAAAATATTTGAGAGTAAAGGGTGTAAAACTATTTCTTTTGCTTTGGGTTGCTTTAATGTCAATCAAATGTGTTTGTCAAATGTTTTATTTATATTAGGTTGAAATTATAATAAACTTTGTATTTGTATTGAGTTATTTATATAATATTTTTTAATATTCAAGCTGAATTTTCAATAAATTTTTGTAGTGAGTGATTTATGTAATGTAGGTTATGTTTGTTTTTTTTGAATTAATATTGGTATTATTTTAAAATTTTAAACATTAAGATATAACTGTTAGATGTTTATAATTCCATTGAGTGCATTGTTGTTGGTCTCAATCTATCACAGTAGGAAATCCGATATATTGATTATCTATAGAGGGTGAAGTATGAATAAAATAAAAACAATTGCTAAAAATACACAAGTCTATCAACTACTAAAATTCAAACAAAATACTACTATAAAACAAAAGAAAAAATCAAGATTATGAGGAATTTACTAGAATAAGATCCTTGCCACTAGAGACGGGAGGGCTGGAGGTTTCTCATCACACTAGAGATGGCTCTCCAAGTGATTTATCTTGGCATCAAAACTCTCCATACACAAACATTGGTATCACTAGGCACACTTGATGTCATTCAGGGCAGAGAAATTGTCATATTGTTCCTCTTGTTTCTCCCTCAGAACTCTACCAAGAAGGATTTTGAACTACCAAAGAAGGGTAATAGAATTACGGTATTGTTTTTGTCTTCCCCTCATGCGACCAAGATCAAGAACCTAGTGGGCTAACTCTTCAAGGATATTAAAGTCAGAAAAATATTGATGGTAATCAAGTGTGAGAGTCTCAAGGTGGAAAGTCTCATCTCGAATAACAGGGGGGTTGACTAAATGGTAAATTACCACAACCTTAGTTGGAAACAATGATAATACTGAGAGGGGGGGTGAATAAGTATTAAGAATAATTTTAATTTTTTTATGCCAATTTACTTTTTTGATTCAAACTTAACAACCATCCATATAAAAAGAAGCAATATGAAATCAACATACAAGCATACACACCATGAGCATTATACACATGAGACACAAGGTTTTATGTGGAAACCCTTTTGGGAAAAAAACTACCAAGCTTGTTATTTTTATTGATGTAAAATAAGAGCACCTACTCTATTACATCAATCTATTTCGTGAGCAGCCATTCAAAGGAAGCACTAACTCCCTTTGATTGTTTATTAGCATTGACTAGAAAGAAGCACGAAATCCCTCTTTTTGTAGAAACCTATCCAACTTACCAGGAGCACCATGTGAGGCACCAGCCTCATGGATTTGTTGCAAGCACCAACTTGCAATGCCTTGGATTTATGCAAGAACCAACTTGCAAGAGGCACTGACCTCCAATCCTTCTCAAGCACCCACTAGAAATGGAACCACCAACTTCTTGTATGCAAACACCAATCCACACTCAAATAGGAATTGTATGTTCACTGTAAATGGAAACCCTTCTGTTGGATCTCAAATTTTTTCTTTGCTCACTCTACTCACTCTGCAACAACCCACTGATTTTATCTAACAACAGTCACTCATCATTGTCCACGCAGGTCTCTGATCTCTGCTCTTCATCAATAGTCACTTAACTCTCAACCTCTTTCTCACCACAAGACAAGCTCAAATCTCAACCTCCTTTCTCTATACAGACACTTTTGGCCTTTCTCACAACATATGAAACTTATACCTTTACTCACAACATAGGCGACTTCGGCCTTGCTCACAACAACATAGGCAAATACACCTTTCACATAACACACAAGAAACTTTCAACCTTACACATAGAGCGTAGCTCTCATGGTCTCTTACCTTTGTATAGGCACTCTTGCCCTTTCTCTATAGAATAATCTCTCACACAACCTTACACAACAGTGCACACTCTCATAGAGCTATTTTTTTTACTTGGCTCTCTGGAAACTATGTTACTTTCCCACACTTTGATCATTTGAGCTCCTGGGTTTTTTTCCTCTATTGTCTACCCAATCAATGTTGCCACTCTGTCCTGAATTCACACTACGTGAGTGTACCTTGGCATGGCCCTTCATTATACTATCGCATCTAACTTGGTCTCTGCCACTGCATTAACCATGAAAATGGGCACCTGACTGTTTCTCCACATTGAGAATGAATTCTCAGTCCACCTGCACATTCCACCAAGCACAGTCCTCTATGTGAACAAATATCCTATCACTAAGTCTCTCCATGCTTATTCATGGTTTCAAAGTACTTTGGCATGGCTTCTTTGTGGATCATTGTCCTTGTTGCCTTGTCTCAGATTTTTCTATTGTTCTTTGACTATTACCATTTATTCCAACGACCAACTCCTATACGCTCATTTACTCTTCAGCTGCCGACTCATACAATCTTCAATACTCCTTGTACCATGCGTATCGAAGAAATTCCACCTCATGCTTCACCAATACTACGCAGTCCTTGCACTTTTCTCCTTTGGCATTTGTTTTATTATATTGCCAGGTCGATGACTATCAACTTAATACCACATCGGAGCCTCTTTTGTATTGTAACTTAACACGAATTTCCGATTGGCCTTTAGCCCCTTCTTCTTATCTCCTTATCTCATCTTTCACCTTAGGACCGCTACCTATGACCATCGGTATAACACTTAGGTGCTAAGTCCTTTAGCATCCTGCAGGGCCCCTTTCTCCTAGTGTTATTGCTCTGCGCCCTTGGTTTTCCTAGTTTCCTCTTGACCATGTGCTAGCCACATATTGGAGCCCCTCTCATTGGAACTTTTATAATAACCAACTATTATAAAGTTCTGATATCCTCAATCCTTCGATCATCAAATTCTGATATAATGTCATCACTGCCACATGACAACTCCTGAATGGTGACACATGTCACCCATATATGGCCCATTAGGCCACCTTAAAATGCTAAAACTGCCTGCCACGTGTCCTTCTGTACAACCACATCATGATGATGTCAGTGGCCACTTGTCCCTTATCAGAACCAACCAGACGTTGCCATGTGTTGTTATTAGAGCCAAGCATATGCCACCACATGTCCTACTCAAGGAGAGAGAAAAGGGCTTGCCCACCTTTGGTTTTGTGATGAAATCTTTTGTTAATTCTCTTTTGGCATTCCTGACGGCTTTTAATGCTATCAACATTTTAACCCTGTTGCAATATTTAGAAGTTTCACTACTTGGAAAGTTCTGATGTTATGATCGTTGATCTCTGAGGTGTGATGAACAGGTATGCTCAACCTCTGATATGCGATCGTCGATATGCTTGACCTCTGGGGTAGCGATCGTTGATTATGCGATACAATGATAATGTGACCTCCATCATTACAATGCTTTGATAATGCGACCACTGACATATCTGACCTCTGATGTTCTGATGTACGATCACTGATATGCCTAATGTGATCTTCGATATGCTCTATGTCACTGGACCTTTGATCATCGATCTCTGATATGTCAATATTCCTTCTTGCCTAAGGCTTCAAATCCCTGAAATTTAATAGGCCATAAATTTTGAACCAAGAATCCATTTCTGGACTTCTGCATATCATTGGAAAGGTCTTCCACAGAGATTTCGAATGGAGAGAATCCAGTGTAGGATTTGAGCCCATATGCTACCTCTAATATGGCTCCAAACTCTCTGCCATTCTTCTATTCCTTGACTCTCCAAACAGTTGAAATTATACCCACCATGGTGATCTTTTGCATGAAGCCTGCAGCTACCATGGACTTCCTCCTAGTCCATCACTGTAATCATCATTTTTTGGCTTCTTCAGTAAGCCTGCTACCGTGATGATTCTCTATAAGAAGCCTGTAGCTACCTTCAGATTCCGTCCTAACTAGCACAATCGTTCATCATTTTATGGCTTTTCCACTAAGCCTGCTACTGTGATTATTCTCTACAAGAAGCTTGCAGTTATCATAGGAATCCTTCTTAGCCATGAACAACCATGGGATTCCTCCAAATCCATCACTACCAACATCTACTTCAACCATCATCCAAGCTAGTCTGGTTGACATCAATGCCAACACTCTTGCCAATAGTTAGGCAATGGCAACTAACAAACACATTTCCCCATAATGATTGTTGACATCAATCCATCACATTTGTAGGTGCCTTCACTATGCCAATAGCCAACCAGATAATGACAACTGTCCAACAAACTCCTCGGCCTAAGTCATGGCTCAAGTTTTTCCTTAGGGGCCACGCCTTCCTCCCCCTCGACAACTGCACATGTGTTGCTAAGGCATGGTGCTCAAAGGAGGGAAGCACCAATTGCATAGCGCATGAGTCAATATATTAGAATAGAGAAAGGAATGATAACAACATGGGATATCAGGATGAGATTTGAAGTGTAAACTGAGGAGGTGGTTGGTCAAAATAAGCTAGTCTGAGATGATAGAATGGAAAGACAAGTTGACAAATGAAATTTCCTGAATAGGGTAGAGATTCCTATAGTTTCCTTTGAACCTTAGAGTAGAAATCCAATTACCAACAATCACAATATATCCATCTAAACTAAAATTATCCAAAGAAAACTAAAAGGGAATGTAACTAGAATCACTAAGAGCAAGGAGTACCCCACAAGAAGTCGTCCTCGCTTCCAAAATCCACAAGTGTCGATGAGTTGTGAAAGTGGTCACGACCGCTACAATTACAAGCTCCAGTTCTAGATAGAAACCCCTATACTAGTGAGAAACCTTGTTGGTGCGGCCAATAGTGATAGTGACAATGTCCCCTACTCATTCTACCTGTCCCATTTAATCTTATCGCCATTTAATTTTCTAGAGCTCAAGCTAAACTCGGTCACCTTAGCTCCATTGTCTAGAGTGGAAAACTACATAACAAGAAAACATAGACTATAATACCATAATTTTACACCAAATTCCCCATGAAAATACCCCTCATTGCCTAAGGACCTTAGAAGAAATACCACTTACAGTGAGGGGCGAAGCAATAGATGATATAAAAATCGCAGTGGGAATACACTGCAAATGGAAGCGGAATAGGATTAGTAACTTGCCATTTCTATTAATTCTGATACAAGCGCTTGCATGCTTAATGCATGGGGAGGACTAGCCATGCCAACAACCCTCTTAAGCTAGGCTGGCGGGCTTGCCCCAACCTTCTACCGACTTGCGCTATTCTCCCCAATCATATATATATAATTTTTTTATATTGCATTTATGGAATACTCACATTGAAGTTTATTAGAAATGCAAGATGAAAATTTCCCTTCTCACACAAGCCTTCAATCTTAAAATAGAATATATATATATATATATATATATATATATCAAAAATACTATATTTTATTTTAGTTTTGGACTTATAAAAGACTCTCTATATATTAGTTTTTAATAATTTTTATATTTTTTATTATTAATATATGAATTTTTAATAAGATGTTTATATTTTGAAATATTTTTTATGGATCCATCACATAAAGAATTATTATCATTATTATTATTATAACATTTTGACTCGAAAATATTACATAAAAGCAAAAAATAACTAAATAATTTTTTTTAGAAAAAAACTAAAATAAATAAATAAAAAGTATAATTATAATTAATTATATTTATTAATTATAAAACCCGCCTAGATCCATTTTAATTTTCGATCTGCAAAGCATCTATAGGGATCAAATATATTTTCAATCTAAAAGAGATTTGCACCTCACCTCCAGGGATTTGATCCCTCTCGACGCTTGGTAGATCTGAAGTTAAATATGGATCTAGGCTAGTTTAATTATTAATAATTATAATTACAATTTTTTATTTTATTTTAGTTTTTAAAATTTTATTTAGTTATTTTTCATTTTTATGTAATATTTTTGAGTCAAAATGTTTTAATAATAACAATAATTAAGATATATATATATATATATATATAGTAATTTGACTGAGTCAAATTTTTTATATAACATAACATGATAAGAAAAATCTCTTCCATACTGGGATGTAGAGCACCTCTTAGTGCAATTTTATATACACTGGCCTAGATCCATCTTTAACTCCGGATCTACCAAGTGTCAAGAGGGATCAAATTTCTTTTCACTCTAAAAGAGGTTTGCACCTAAAGACATTTGATCTCTCTCAGTGCTTGGTAGATCCGAAGTAAATATGGATCTATGATGGTTTAATTATTAATAATTGAGAATTGTAATTATTAATTTTATTAATTTAAATTTTATTTTATGTAATTTGACCCAACCAATTTTCTTTCTTTTTTTAATTGTATTTTAATTTTAATTGTATTGTTATGTAATTTGATTAAGTCAAAATGTTTACATAATATAACATCACATAACATAATCTTACGACATCTCTTTTACACTGAGCTAGAGTGTTATAGTGTTTTCTTCTCAAAGGTGTACAGAAAGAAACCACCTAAGACCGTGGATGACAAATAGTCTCAACAATATAAATGCTTGCTAAACATTCTAGATTTGCAACAACTGATATAAACAAAACCTACCAAAGTCCTGATCTATGCCACAATCATAGTTAAACAACAAAATGAAACAGTAATAATAACTCCAATAATCCAATGGAAACCAGATATACAAAGAATAGATTTTATTATAACACCTTTGAAGAGAACAAATAAATGTTACCAGTCCCCCTCTATGGGATGGGTTCATGACTATCCTCAAATGTCTTCATCTCATGTAGAGTCTCTCTTCTCTATAATGTGTAAACCCAACAAATAAAATGTTTGAGCTCAATGGGAACTCAAATGGAATGAAAAATGGTGTGTGACAGTGATAATAATCAAAGTTACAACAATAAGTGCAACAATGAAAATAATCAAAAGTGAATAATGAATGGAAAACTCTTCTATTTATAACAAAATATTGAGTTATCCTCGAATAATGAGGAATAATAAAATATTATTAATGTCATTATAGGAACAACCAATTGAAATATTTTATTTTATTTGGTTAGGAGGGAAAAAGTATTTAAACTTTTATTTAGAAATAATAAATAAATAAATGATTTATTTATCATCTCAAGAAATATAGTTAAGGAATAATAAACAAATAATGATTTATTTAATTATTTCTAAGGGATTTAATCAAACTTGACAAGGAATAATAACTAATTAGTGATTAATTAATTATTCCTAAAGAAAAATAAGATAATTAATAATTTATCTATTTATTTTTCATAACTGGGTCAAATATGACAAGGAATATTAATTAAACAATAGTTTAATTAATTATTCCTAGAAAAAAATTAACTAAATAGTGATTTATTTAATTATTCTTAGTGCGTTTAATTACAAATTACTTAACAAATGTGGTTTATCAAGTAATTTCTCACAGTGAAATTTTTTCTACTATGGTAAAATTGGGCTCACATGGTCTACTTCGATCCATCTAGTAAATTAGACTAGATAATCATTTTTTTGGTTATAGAGCACTTCTCAACCTAATAATAATAATATTGAAAAAATAATTACTAATAATAATATTTTAATATAAAAAATATCTTATTTATAATATTGATGTTAATATTTAATATAGGCTGATAATTATTATAATGTATTTTGTTGAAATATATATAATAGATATAATATAATGTTATTCTCATTAAAATTAAAATTAATTAGAGTAACATACATGTATTATATTATATTATATATGTATAATGTGAGGTAGTAAAATGTGAATCGATTTTATTAAAGAACATATAATAGTTAGCTTTTAAAGTCATATGTGATTATTTTGAACAAAGACACATAATAATAGATTAAATATGTAAATAATGAGATAATATCAATGTAATATACTTTACACATTTCCATTACATACATGTATTATCTTTCTTTGTTATTGGTGACTTAGACTTGAATTCTAGGCTTAGATATGCATATCTATTGTTTATTTAATTAGCCCAATTACTCGCACAATATTAATTTGTTCACCTAACTTTGTTTTTGAATACACTATGATTTGGTTATAATGTATATCTCACGCACCAACAAATAATGAGCAGTTTCCAAAGGTTAAATTAAGTATTGGAATTAAATGGAAAATGGCTCTAAAAGGGTTAATATAATTCACATGGCGACTCTGAACAATCTAGATGTTTTATTTTTATTTTTTCCTGTCATCTCACACCCCATTTCATGGGATTATGAAGGGACTATGGAGCTCAAGCCCTCACTCCAAATCAACGGTGTGGAAAGGTTGGAGGGAGTTAGAAGGTAACTTCCATCCTCCCCTAGGCTATGTGAGGCTCATTTTCCACTTTTGTTGTTCCGAGAATTTTTGCTCCGAGTCCAGATTAGGGTTACAAGTTTAAGGGTTACTTTCTAGAGCAAAACAGTCAAGTTCATCCTGCTACAATTTGATGTCTTGATTTATGGTCCAAAAGAGAATTCCATCAGTGTTCCAACTCTATTTTCCTTTTCTAGTGGTAAGATTTCAGTTCCCTTTTATTTGCTTCCCTTTTTAGTCTAATTTGTTTGTGCTTGAGGTTTCGTCTTTGTTATTTTTTGATAGTGTAATATTACGAGGGTTTCCTGATGCTATTTCTCCACATTGATATTAGAAGAGGGTCAATTGTTCTCAAAGGTGGGTTCTTGCATTACCCTCATGAAGCCCCTCCCTTTAATTCTTCCAAGTAGTGCTCTCCTAATTCGTACTGAGTGAGTAACGACTCTGCATTCTAATAGGAATTCTCGATTTCTTCTTCATCACATTTTTTTACTCAGGTAATTCTTGCATTTTATTTGTTATTCTAGTGTCGTCTGTCTTCCATTTAAGTATGGTTTGTATTAAATTTGGGTATGTGTCATTTTCTCTTTTACAAGTACCCTTTTCTTGGATTGCACAGTTCTATATCTGCCTTTAGGATTCTTCGAATTTGGTCATAATAATGATTTTGCCATAAATGTTTCCAATTTAGGGTTTCTGGCTATAAATGTTAAGTGAATCATTTTCACGGGGACTCCTTTTGAAGTCAATTTCCTCCAGCACGCATTAACTTGCAAACTTTTCGGAGGCAGGGTTAAATTTTTTCTTATTGAAAGGCCCTAACAGCCAGAGCCTAAGGTTGTGTCATATGTCTATGAACACTGGAAATTTCCAGTGAGGTTAGGGTTTACAATCAAAGATAAAACCTCATATTTATTAGTTTCCTTCTTGTTTTATGCTCATTTAATGTTGGCTACTAAGCGTTGACTGTTACCGAACATATTCACCCACACAATGGTACATTGTTCATAAGTTTTCATGCGATGTACATATAGTTATTTGTTTTATTGGGTAGAACAAGTGAGTTTTGTCTATATATTATTAGTACACTCTTCTGAATTGTTAGCTCTATGGAAATAGGCATGCTTGTTTTTTTTTTTTTTTTAACTTACATAATTATTAAATGGAAATGATGTTACCATGCTTATATAAATGCCTCAATGGACCATTTCAATTCATCAGGTGAATCATATAATGGATTTTTTGCTTATTTATTTAGTTCTACATAAAATATCTTCTGCTTACGCAAGTAATTAAGGTATAATCTTGTCAGACCTATTTTATTGAAGGAAACTTATTTCTTTAGTCGTATTACAACAACCCTTACTATTTTTCCTAGGTTTTGTCAATTGAGGGGTTACGAGACTGTCGCTGGGCTGTTGGTGCTCATATCAGCCCAGGGACTAACCCACACTCTTGGGTGATGACCTTATGCTAATATTTTTCTCCATGATATTGTTCTTTCTTGTTATGGGTTCAATTTTTTTAAAAAGAGATAAAATATTACTGCAACCAAAAAGATACACCTAGAATCTACTCATAGAGTTTTCTTTTATACAACACACAAGTTCTTCTAGAACAAAAAATTAACTATTAAATCGTTATTCACAACTTATAATTTCGTACAGAGGTTATAAACTTATTTCATTTCAGTGATTGAAAATGGAACAGACTTACTGAAAATTTATCTGGTTTCCTTCTACAGGTATCCAGAAATATATGGGGAAAGGAATGTTACTCCCATCCCACGAGAACCACTAACACCGTTGGTGCTCCCCCCGAGCCAATTACATGTTTAGAAATAGTTTTTAGACTTGAAATATTCACCCTTAGACCACCTAGCCCCAACTAGGTTCAGTCTAGGGCTTCTTAGGTAGAGATAGTAGTGATACATTGGCTAACCAACTACAAAACTCTTAATATTCCAACGTCTTGCTACCTCTACAATGTCCTGTCAGAGGTTCAACCATAATCCACTCTCCTTCCTTGTTGCCTCAGGTTCCCTTTACCCTCTTGGCCCTTGTTGGCTTCGGTGGCTTAGACCTAGGTTCGAAGTTAGGATGTGCTAACCAACAAAACCCTATATTATCGACCCTTTTGGCAATGACTTGCGCAGGGCAGATTGCAGTCTCACCCGAGGTAATATGGGGGGATGCTAGAACTATGTCTTTTCACCCAGAGGGGTATGTGTGTGGTTGTAGGGTTTCTACTAATCTAGGGTTCAATATGACCTTTGCAAACCACTAACTTCACAGACATAGTTGTACAACAATTTCCCTATTTAACAAATTCAGAAACTTCGCGTAACTACTTCAATATGTATTATTCAACATAAATAACAATATTCATGTCTTCACAATGTAATTATATGGAAAATATGCTACAACAAATAATATTCAAACATAAGTACAAAAACTTTAAACATATAATAGAACACATATATGCTTAGCTTGTTGCCATAGGAATTGATATTCTGGGTCTTTTAAGGAAACATCTCTGATCTGATTAGTGAAGTCAAATTTCAGTTGATTGTAAGTGATTTCATAAATGCAACTTAATCTTCTTCTTAGAGCATCTACCACCTGATTATCTTTTCCTTTCAAATGTTTAATATCAAAATCGAATTCACTCAGAAAAGCAGTCCAACATGCTTGTCTAGCATTTAATATTTTTTTCTTAAATAAGTTATTCAATTTGTTGTGATCTGTCATTAGGGCATAATGTTGCCATATTTTAAGGGAATGAACTACTTCAGTTAGTTCTAAATCATAAGCAGAGTAGTGTTTTTCAAGTTCCTTATATTTTTGTGATTCATAGGTTATCACTCTTCCCTCTTGCATTAACACACCTTCAACTCCTATTTGGGATGCACCAATATAGACAGTAAATTTGTGATCCGGATCTTCCATTTTTAGGGCGGGTGTTGTGGTCAACAAGTGTTTTAGCTATTCAAATCTTTGTTGAGATTATATTGTCCATTTAAAAACCTTTCTGTTCTTTTGTAATGAAGTTAGTGGGTGTGATTCTATTGAAAATATTTCTATGAAATAATGATAATTACCAACTAACCCCATAAAAGAGTGGATGTCTACCACATTTTTGGGGATAGAGCACTCCATGATGGTTTATTTTTTCTCAGGATCTATTGCGATTCCTTATTTCGTAATAATATGTCCCAAGTATTGTATTTGATCCTTGTAAAATTCACATTTACTGTATTTGACATATAGTTGATGCTTCTACAATGTCTACAATACTATCTGTAAATGCCCGTTGCGTTCCTCCATATTTCTAGAATAAACTAGAATATCATCAATGAAAATCAACATGAATTTGTGAAGATAAGGATGAAATATACTATTCATAAGATACATAAACGTAGTCGGGGCATTAGTAAGCCTACAAGGTAGAACCACAAATTCATAATGTTCATAGCAAGTTATGAATGTTGTCTTGTAGATATCTTCATCACTTATTCTTATTTGATGATACCAAGATCGTAAATTGATTTTTGAAAAGACAGTAGCATCTTTAACTTGATCAAATAGGTTATTAATCCTTGGAAGTGGGTATCTATTGTTTGAAGTCAACTTCTTTAAATGTCGGTAATCAATGCAGAGTCTTAAAGTTTCGTCCTTTTTAACAAAGATGACAGGGGCTCCCCAAGATGACACACTAGGTCGTATGTATTTCTTGTCCAACAATTCTTGTAGTTGAATTTTTAATTCTGTTAAATTTGGTATACTCATCCTATAGGGTGCCTTGGAAACTGGGGAAACTCCTAGAATGAGTTCAATAGTAAAATCTATATCCTGTTTAGGTGTTAGCCTAGGTATCTCTTTAGGAAGTGCATCTGCAAAATCTTGGGCTATTGGCAGGTCCTCCAATGTTGTTGTTTTTTCCATAGAATTAACATAACCCACTTGGACCATGTAAACTTGGTAGCCTTTCGTAATTCACTTTCCTAACTGGGAGGTGATAATTGGTGTTAACTGCACAGGCCTTTTAATCCCTTGGATTTCACATCTAATCCCCACCTCATTCAAAAAAATAACCGTCTTTTCTTGTCAATTTACAAGAGACCAATGAGCCTCTAACCAATCCATGCCAACTAAAACATTATAATATCCCAAGGGTAAAAGATTCAAATTTACTTTTATAGGTTGATTTGCTCACTCAACTAAACAATTCTCCACTTTAGTTATCACCCTTTTTATTTCCCCTGTGGCAAATTAAACCAGCCATGGAATTTTAAATTTATGAACTTGTAATTGACACAAATATACAACCTTAGGACTTATGTAACTTAGACTGGCCCAAGGGTCTATTAACATAGAAACATTATGCTTGAAAATATTACCTTCAAAATTGATCATGCTCAGTTGATATTCCGCTTGATGAAACTCCAATGAAACATTGATTTTAGGTATGTTTTCTTCCACTTCACCCACTATTAAGGATTTTTTCATGTTGGTTACTTGTTCAAATATTTCACGATAGGGACAATTCTTGACATAATGTGGTCCTCCACATCCCTAACACTACAATGGTGAATTTTCTGGTTGGTTGGATTTTTGTTTAGTTGATTGTTCAACAATTTTAGATTCACCTTATGGACAAGGTTTTTTGCTGACCCTTCTCTATGGATTTCCCTTGTTGACTCTTATGGGAATTTCTAAAATTCCTAGTTATGTTATTTTTTATATTTTGCACATTTTTATGTCCCTTCTTGGCTACCTAGGTTTTGTTGCTATATTTATTTTTCATTTTTTGATAAAAAAATCTAGGGTTTTCTTACAACATCATCGATAGTTCTAGGATTATCAAATTCTAACCATTCCTTCATATGAGCTAGCAAGATACTAATTAATCCACGTACCTTAGATTTTTCTTCGCGTATATAGGGCACATACCATAATAGTGAGGTGAACTTGGTTACAGATTCATTAATGCTTAGGTGTCCTATCCAGAGGTCATGAAATTCTCTGGCCTTATCATCATAAAATCATTCAACCGGATATTTATCTTTAAAATATTTTTGGAAAGCTTCCCAAGTGACTAACTATTTATCCACGCCATGTACCGCCTTCACCTTTTCCCACCAAAGAGTTTCTTTCCCTTGCAATTGATAAATTTCTAGGCAGGGTTTCAAATTTTCATCATACTCATAAATCTGAAAATACTTATTCATATTTACTAACAATGAATTTTCTTCCTCTTCAGCTTCACAATCGTAGCTTGAGGGTTTTGTTTTTTTAGATTCCCCTTGTAATTCCACCTTCCATCTCTTATCTCCCTTCTACATCTTACCCCTGGAAGTATTTCCAAACCCTCTTTCATGTGTTTCATGCTCGCCCTCCTACTCTTGTGTTTGACTACCTTTAGGTATGTTATCCTCTCTTCTCTGGTAGGAGTCAACCCTGTTACCGTTGTTAGGGTTAGGAATGTATTTTTGATGATTTTTTCTATCTATAAAACTCTTCATTATCCTTTCTTGTTCATGCATTAGGCACTCATTATCTTCCCTTAAATTTTTTGTTTCAACCCTCAATTGTTGTACAGTTTCCATTAGTATGGCATTGGTATTCCAAGAATCATTCTCTAGCTGAATCCATAGTTCTGTGTCAGTGTCCATATAAGGTGTTGAACTTGATCCTGCAGGGTGTCTTACTAGTGGAGTAAACACTGCTCCACTTCCCCTCCTCATCTTCTTCCACCCTTTATGTGAACAAACAACACAATTTTATTATTTATGGTTCCGCCCATTTAGGCCACAGTGTGGAAACTTAGCTTTGATACTGCCTATAATATACCCCAAATTTTTGTTTTTTTACACATTTACATTTACATACATGTATTACATTTATTGGTTACTCGTGACTCATAATTGATTTCTGGGCTTAGTTATGCATATATATTGTTTATAAAATTAACCTAATTACTCACACACTATTAATGTGTTCCCTTGACTTTGTTTTTTAATACCCTATGATTTGGTTATAGGTATATCTCATGCACCAAAAAATAATGATTAGTATCCAAAGCAACATTGCAGGAAGCGCCCCCCCCCCCGCTCCGAAGCTCGGAAGCACGCCCCGTACGGAAGCGTCGTACGAAGCGCCTTCTGAAGCGCGCTTCGGAAATTAGGAAGCGCGATTCCTAAAAAAAAATTGCGCTTCCTGGTTTTTCCAAAGCGCCAGCTCTGAAGCGCGCTTCGTACGGCGCTTCGTCGGCGCTTTGGAGTAGGAAGCGTGCTCTTCACGCACGCTTCCGTACGCTTCGGCGGAAAGGGGCGCGCCCAAGAGAAAAACAAATTTTTTTTTTAATTTTTTTTTAAAGTTAAGTTAACTAAAGCTTAAGGGAGTGGGTTAGGGTGAGGTTAGGGTGAGTTTAAGGTGAGGAATGAAAAGAATAAAGCCCCCATTCATTCCTCATTTTCTCACTTTGAGTTTATGAGAGTTGGAGACGAGAAGAGAGGAGAGGAGAAGAGAAGAGAGGAAAGGAGAGGAGAAGAGAGGAGAGCTTGGAGGAGTGAAGAAGGAGGAGCTAGGAGAAGGAGGAGGAGCTTGGAGCAAGAGCTTGGAGGACTTCATCTACAAGAGCTAAAGAGGTAAGTTCAAACCCCAAACTCCCTTGTTTTTTTGAAAAAAAATTTGTATTTTTCTCCTCCCTCTCCTACTCTTTCCCATTGTTTCTACTTGCTCCTTTATTTACAGGTTGTCGTTGTCCACCACCTATATCCATATTCCAAGATGGTGTTCTTTTGGCTTCTATGTATCATTCCACTCTTGGTTTTAATGATGGCAAGGGTGAGGAATAGAAGGGAAGAAACAGAAGAGGACATTGGTGATGGTCCTAATAGTAGTGACCCAATGTATGATGAGGAGGAAGGGTTTGAAGAGGAAGGGGATGAACTTGAAGGGGACACTGAAACACAAGATGGGAAAGCTACATCAACACCCTTGTGGAACTATGTGACCAAACTTGATGGGGGAAAGGGTGGTGGATCTTACAAATTTGTGTGCCCTCGTGGTTGTCATGGAGGAAAACCATATTGTGGTTCATATACCCGTCTGAGGAGGCATCTTTGTGGGGTGCTGGACAGTGATGAAAAAAAGGGTTCTGTGGGGGTACAAATTTGCCCAAACATTTCAACTGAAGAAAGAAGAAAATACATCCAAATAGAGATGGCTGCACAACAAAAAAACAAGAAACAAAAAACTCATTATGAATCAAGTGCAACCTCTAAATTTGGTAGTTGCTCATCTCCTCATGGTACTTCTGCAAGCTCTGGAGGTAGAAGAACAATAGGGGATTTCCTTAATGTTGCTGGGAGGGATGATGTGGATGGAAAGATAGTCCGTTTTCTTTGTGCTTGCGGTGTACCATTCAATGTGCTTCGCTCTCCCTATTGGCATGACATGGTAAAGGCCATCAATGAAGCCCCAAAAGGATACAAGGCCCCCAACTATGAGAAAGCTAGAACAGTGTTATTAGAAAGAGAAAAAGCTAATGTTCAAAGAGCTTTGACACGTTTTACAAATGAGTGGGTAGATTCCGGGGTATCCATTGTATCAGATGGGTGGACAAATATTAGAAACCAACATTTGATAAATGTTCTTGGTGTTTCTTCTAGTGGTGCAGTATTTATTGCATGTCATGACTCCTCCTCCATCACTGCAACTGCACAAAACATTGCAGATCTCCTATTGAAATCAATCAAAGATGTTGGTCCGAATAATGTGGTTCAAGTGATCACAGATAATGCAGCAAATTGTAAGGCAGCAGGAAAAATTATTGAGCGTACTCATCCACACATCTTTTGGTCTGGGTGCCTGGTTCACACATTGAACCTTTTGATGCATGATATTGTGAAACACAAAGAATGTGGGTGGATTGTTGAGGTTTACAGGAAAGGGAAGCAGCTCATTAAATTCATCACAGGGCATACAAGGGTAAACTACTTCTATGGCACTTACTCCAAGTTGCAATTGCTTAAAATTGCAAAGACAAGATTTGCTAGTTATTACCTCACCTTTAGGCGGCTAGTGAAGGTGAGACAAGCTTTAACTAATCTGGTGTGTGCTGAAACATGGGATGAAATTAACACTGACACAGATGGTGCTAATGCAGTCAAGGACACTGTTCTTGACAGTTACTTTTGGTCACAGGTTAAATATGTTTTGCAATTCACCAAACCAATTTATTACATGATCAAGTTTGCAGATTCAGATCGACCAGTAATTGGGGAGGTGTATGAGCAAATGGATAGCATGTTGGGGCAGATTAAAGACATTGTTGAGCCTAGAGATACCACCTTGTACAATTATATTCGTGTAGAGGTGCAAAACTGATGGGAAATGCTAAATATTCCATTGCATGCATTAGCATATGTTTTGACACCTAAATACTATCATCCATCATGGCTTTCAACACCAGCACCTGGGGGGGGAAGCAGGAGAAAACCACACCAAGATCAAGAGGTTCACCAAAAATATATGGCTGCATTGAGTAAATTAATCCCTGATGAGGAGGACGCTGCATTGGTACGGAGACAGGTGAGCAACTATACGCTCAACACTGGTCCATTTGGGAGCATGCATGCAATTAAAGATCGAGAGACTTTTTCTGCTCTTGAGTGGTGGAACATGCATGGAGGGGGCACTCCACTTTTACAGAGTTTGGCATTGCGGGTGCTATCACAGGTGGTAAACACTTCTTCTGCAGAGAGGTGTTGGAGCTCTTATTCTTTCATCCACAGTGTTAAAAGGAACAGGTTGAGTTTAGACCGGGCAGAGAGCTTGGTTTATGTTCATTACAACTTGCGATTGTTGTCCCATTACTGTGAAGATGCAAAGTCTAATAAAGACTTGTTGATTTGGGACAAGAATCCATAGGAGCCCAATTTGGAGGATGGAGTGTTGCGACTAGAGCAATTAGAGGATGCTCTTTTCCAGGTATGTCCATTGTGGTATTAATTTTCCAATTTTCCCTTATAAAGCATTTCTCTAATTCATGTTTTTAATTTTTTTGTTAACTAGTGTTTTTTTTTTTGCATGAATTTTTTGAGCGATTCTAGGATGATGATGACCGTGTTGATATGCCACCACCCCCACCCCCATCTGGTCCCTTGGTTCCTAGGTTCCATGGTTCAACACCAACAGCAGGGGGTTCTTCTTCATCAGTTTCAGTGCCACGACTTACATAGGCACCATCTTCTTCATTGCCACCACGTGGAGGCCCGCCACCACGTTCTATTCGTGGTGGAAGGAGGAGAGATTAGTAGATATATTCACAATCTACTACTTTTTGTCATAGATTACTCATTAGACTTGTAGACTTGTGAATTTGAATTTTGAACCTTTTTGGCTTGGTGGTGACCAAGTGACATATTTTGTAAACATTATTATTTGAATTTTGGACATGACAAATGTTGACAGTTGCTCACTTGCTAGATAAATCATAATATGCTCTATGTTTCATGTTTTATAATATGCTTAAATGTTTTATGTTTTATAATATGCTTAAAAATTTGATGTATGTTTGTAATAGCTAGAATATAGTTGATTGTTGTACATACTAGTAACTACAATGGAATCATGGATGCCATATCTATCTTGATTTATGCAAAAATATGCATGTTTTCATGTCTTCTACAATTAATTTGGTATTTGGGATGTTTGTTTTGAGTATAAATGCAAAAAAATATAAATATATATATATATATAGCAGACGCTTCCGCGGACGCTTCGCTTCCTAGATTTTTGGAAAATGACGCTTCCGCGCTTCCGCTTCCGCCTCCGCTTCACTCCCGCTTCCTGCAACATTGAGAGATACATTGGCTAACCAACTACAAAACTCTTAATATTCCAACGCCTTGCTACCTCTACAATGTCCTGTCAGAGGTTCAAACATAATCCACTCTCCTTCCTTGTTGCCTCAGGTTCCCTTTACCCTCTTGGCCCTTGTTGGCTTCGGTGGCTTAGACCTAGGTTCGAACTTAGGATGTGCTAACCAAAAAAACCCTATATTATCGACTCTTTTGGCAATGACTTGCGCAGGGCAGATTGCAGTCTCACCCGAGGTAATATGGGGGGATGCTAGAACTATGTTTTTTCACCCAGAGGGGTATGTGTGTGGTTGTAGGGTTTCTAATAATCTAGGGTTCAATATGACCTTTGCGAACCACTAACTTCACAGACATAGTTGTACAACAATTTCCCTATTTAACAAATTCAGAAACTACGCGTAACTACTTCAATATGTATTATTCAACATAAATAACAATATTCATGTCTTCACAATGTAATTATAAGGAAAATATGCTACAACAAATAATATTCAAACATAAGTACAAAAACTTTAAACATATAATAGAACACATATATGCTTAGCTTGTTGCCATAGGAATTTATATTCTGGGTCTTTTAAGGAAACATCTCTGATCTGATTAGTGAAGTCAAATTTCAGTTGATTGTAAGTGATTTCATAAATGCAACTTAATCTTCTTCTTAGAGCATCTACCACCTGATTATCTTTTCCTTTCAAATGTTTAATATCAAAATCAAATTCACTCAGAAAAGCAGTCCAACATGCTTGTCTAGCATATAATATTTTTTTCTTAAATAAGTTATTCAATTTGTTGTGATCTGTCATTAGGGCATAATGTTGCCATATTTTAAGGGAATGAACTACTTCAGTTAGTTCTAAATCATAAGCAGAGTAGTGTTTTTCAAGTTCCTTATATTTTTGTAATTCATAGGTTATCACTCTTCCCTCTTGCATTAACACACCTTCAACTCCTATTTGGGATGCACCAATATAGATAGTAAATTTGTGATCCGGATCTTCCATTTTTAGGGCGGGTGTTGTGGTCAACAAGTGTTTTAGCTATTCAAATCTTTGTTGAGATTATATTGTCCATTTAAAAACTTTTATGTTCTTTTGTAATGATGTTAGTGGGTGTGATTCTATTGAAAATATTTCTATGAAATAATGATAATTACCAACTAACCCCATAAAAGAGTGGATGTCTACCACATTTTTGGGGATAGAGCACTCCATGATGGTTTATTTTTTCTCAGGATCTATTGCGATTCCTTATTTCGTAATAATATGTCCCAAGTATTGTATTTGATCCTTGTAGAATTCACATTTACTGTATTTGACATATAGTTGATGCTTCTACAATGTCTACAATACTATCTGTAAATGCCCATTGCGTTCCTCCATATTTCTAGAATAAACTAGAATATCATCAATGAAAATCAACATGAATTTGTGAAGATAAGGATGAAATATACTATTCATAAGATACATAAACGTAGTCGGGGCATTAGTAAGCCTACAAGGTAGAACCACAAATTCATAATGTTCATAGCAAGTTATGAATGTTGTCTTGTAGATATCTTCATCACTTATTCTTATTTGATGATACCAAGATCGTAAATTGATTTTTGAAAAGACAATAGCATCTTTAACTTGATCAAATAGGTTATTAATCCTTGGCAGTGGGTATCTATTGTTTGAAGTCAACTTCTTTAAACGTCGGTAATCAATGCAGAGTCTTAAAGTTTCGTCCTTTTTAACAAAGATGACAGGGGCTCCCCAAGATGACACACTAGGTCGTATGTATTTCTTGTCCAACAATTCTTGTAGTTGAATTTTTAATTCTGTTAAATTTGGTATACTCATCCTATAGGGTGCCTTGGAAACTGGGGAAACTCCTAGAATGAGTTCAATAGTAAAATCTATATCCTGTTTAGGTGTTAGCCTAGGTATCTCTTTAGGAAGTGCATCTGCAAAATCTTGGGCTATTGGCAGGTCCTCCAATGTTGTTGTTTTTTCCATAGAATTAACATAACCCACTTGGACCATGTAAACTTGGTAGCCTTTCGTAATTCACTTTCCTAACTGGGAGGTGATAATTGGTGTTAACTGCACAGGGCTTTTAATCCCTTGGATTTCACATCTAATCCCCACCTCATTCAAAAAAATAACCGTCTTTTCTTGTCAATTTACAAGAGACCAATGAGCCTCTAACCAATCCATGCCAACTAAAACATTATAATATCCCAAGGGTAAAAGATTCAAATTTAATTTTATAGGTTGATTTGCTCACTCAACTAAACAATTCTCCACTTTAGTTATCACCCTTTTTATTTCCCCTGTGGCAAATTAAACCAGCCATGGAATTTTAAATTTATGAACTTGTAATTGACACAAATATACAACCTTAGGACTTATGTAACTTAGACTGGCCCAAGGGTCTATTAACATAGAAACATTATGCTTGAAAATATTACCTTCAAAATTGATCATGCTCAGTTGATATTCCGCTTGATGAAACTCCAATGAAACATTGATTTTAGGTATGTTTTTTTCCACTTCACACACTATTAAGGATTTTTTCATGTTGGTTACTTGTTCAAATATTTCACGATAGGGACAATTCTTGACATAATGTGGTCCTCCACATCCCTAACACTACAATGGTGAATTTTCTGGTTTGTTGGATTTTTGTTTAGTTGATTGTTCAACAATTTTAGATTCACCTTATGGACAAGGTTTTTTGCTGACCCTTCTCTATGGATTTCCCTTGTTGACTCTTATGGGAATTTCTAAAATTCCTAGTTATGTTATTTTTTATATTTTGCACATTTTTATGTCCCTTCTTGGCTACCTAGGTTTTGTTGCTATATTTATTTTTCATTTTTTGATAAAAAAATCTAGGGTTTTCTTACAACATCATCGATAGTTCTAGGATTATCAAATTCTAACCATTCCTTCATATGAGCTAGCAAGCTACTAATTAATCCACGTACCTTAGATTTTTCTTCGCGTATATAGGGCACATACCATAATAGTGAGGTGAACTTGGTTACAGATTCATCAATGCTTAGGTGTCTTATCCAGAGGTCATGAAATTCTTTGGCCTTATCATCATAAAATCATTCAACCGGATATTTATCTTTAAAGTATTTTTGGAAAGCTTCCCAAGTGACTAACTATTTATCCACGCCATGTACCGCCTTCACCTTTTCCCACCAAAGAGTTTCTTTCCCTTGCAATTGATAAATTTCTAGGCAGGGTTTCAAATTTTCATCATACTCATAAATCTGAAAATACTTATTCATATTTACTAACAATGAATTTTCTTCCTCTTCAGCTTCACAATCGTAGCTTGAGGGTTTTGTCTTTTTAGATTCCCCTTGTAATTCCACCTTCCATCTCTTATCTCCCTTCTACATCTTACCCCTGGAAGTATTTCCAAACCCTCTTTCATGTGCTTCATGCTCGCCCTCCTACTCTTGTGTTTGACTACCTTTAGGTATGTTATCCTCTCTTCTCTGGTAGGAGTCAACCCTGTTACCATTGTTAGGGTTAGGAATGTATTTTTGATGATTTTTTCTATCTATAAAACTCTTCATTATCCTTTCTTGTTCATGCATTAGGCACTCGTTATCTTCCCTTAAATTTTTTGTTTCAACCCTCAATTGTTGTACAGTTTCCATTAGTATGACATTGGTATTCCAAGAATCATTCTCTAGTTGAATCCATAGTTCTGTGTCAGTGTCCATATAAGGTGTTGAACTTGATCCTGCAGGGTGTCTTACTAGTGGAGTAAACACTGCTCCACTTCCCCTCCTCATCTTCTTCCACCCTTTATGTGAACAAACAACACAATTTTATTATTTATGGTTCCGCCCATTTAGGCCACAGTGTGGAAACTTAGCTTTGATACTGCCTATAATATACCCCAATTTTTTGTTTTTTTACACATTTACATTTACATACATGTATTACATTTATTGGTTACTCGTGACTCATAATTGATTTCTGGGCTTAGTTATGCATATATATTGTTTATAAAATTAACCTAATTACTCACACACTATTAATGTGTTCCCTTGACTTTGTTTTTTAATACCCTATGATTTGGTTATAGGTATATCTCATGCACCAAAAAATAATGATTAGTATCCAAAGGTTAAGTTAAGTATTGGCATTAAATGGAAAATGACTCTCATAATGTATAAAAGGGTTAATATAATTCACATGGTGACTCTGAACAATCTAGATTTTTTTTTTGGTTTTCCTTTCGCCATCTAGCACCCCATTCCTTGGCATTAGGAAGGGATCTATGAAGCTCAATCCATCACTCCAAATCAATGATGTGGAAAGGTTGGAGGGAGTTATAGGGTAAATACCCTCCTCTCCCAGGATGCACAAAGCTCATTTTCCACTTCTGTTATTCCAGGAATTTGGCTCTAAGTCCGGATTAGGGTTATAAGTTTTAGGATTCATTTCTATCCCGTAATAGTCCAGTTTGTCCTGCTACAGTTTGATGTCTTGTTTTATGGTCCAAAAGCAAATTCCATTAGGGTTTCAACTCTATTTTCCTTTTCTAGTAGTAATATTTCATTCCCCTTTTTCTCTTCCCCTTTTAGTCTAATTTGACTATGTTTGAGGTCTCACGTTCCTTATTTTTGGATAGTGTAATATTACAGGGGTTTCTTGACACCATTCCTCCACAACGATGTTGGAAGAGGGTCAATTCTTCTTGAAGGTGGCTTCCCACACTACCTCATGAGGCCCCCCCTTCCATTGTGCCTTGTAGTGATCTTCTAATTCCTATTGAGGGACTAATGACCCTACATTCTAATAGGGATTCTTGATTTCTTCTTCATCACATTGCTTTACTCAGGAATTTTCTACATTTTATTTATTCTCTTGGTATCAAGTTTTCCATTTAAGTATTCTTTGTATTAAATTTGAGTCTGTATCATTTTCTCTTTTATAGGTACCCTTTTCTTCTAGTACACAACTCTATATCCACCTTTTCTATTCTTCGAATTTGGTCGTAATAACGATTCCACCATCATCATTTCTAGGTTAGGGTTTCTAGCTATAACTTTTAGGGGAATCATTTTCATGGGGACTCCTTTTGAAGTCAATGCCCTTCGACGTGCATTAAATTGCAAACTTCTCTGAGGCAAGATTAATTTTTTCTTATTGAAAGGCCCTAATGGCCAAAACCTGAGGTTGTGTTATATGTTTGTGAACACTGGAATTTTCCAATGATATTAGGGTTTACACTCAAGGAGAAACCCTCATTTTTATTAGTTTCCTTCTTGCTTTATGCTCATTTGATGTCGGCTACTAAACTGTGACTATTTCCAAACATATTCACCTACAAGATGGGAAAAGCAAGTGAGTCTTCTCTATATATTATTAGTACACTCTTCTAAACTACTAGCTCTATGTAAATAGACATGCTTGTTTTCTTTTAAACTTCTAGAATAATTAAATGGAAATGATGTTACTATGATTATATAAACGCTTATGCGGATCATTTCAATTCATCTCGTGAATCATATGATAATTTTTCTACTTATTTATTTTGTTCTGCATAAAATATGTTTTTATTTACATAGGTGCTTAAGATATATTCTTGTCAGACCTATTTTCTTGAAGGAAACTTATTGCTTTAGTCATATTACAACAACCATTATTGTTTTTCCTTGTTTCTGTCAACTAAGGGGTTACGAGACTGTCCCTGGGCTGCTAGTTCTTGGCTCAACCCAGGGACTAACCAAGACCCTCTTGGGTGATGACCTTCTGCTAGTATTTTTCTCCATGCTATTGGTCTTTCTTGTTACGAGTTCAAATTTTTTGAAAAGAGAGAAAATATTATTGCAACTAGAATGATAGACTTGGAATATACTCAGAGGTTTTTTTGTACAATAAATAAGTTCTTCCAGAACAAAGTATTAACTATATAATCATTCTTCATAGCTTATAATTTCATACAGAGAGTATACCCTTATTTCATTTCAGTGAGTGAAAATGGATCAGACTTACTCAATATTTATATGGTTTCCTTCTACAGGTAGCCATAAAGTTGCAGGTTGCGGGGAAAGGATTGTAGATGAGAACCAGTAACACTGCTAGTGCTCCCCTCGAGCCAATTCCACATTCATAAATATTTTTTAGACTCGACAAATTCACCCTTAGAGCAATTGGTCCCAACTAGCTCCACTGGAAAACCAGCTACAAAACTTCTCAATATTGCAACGTCCTGCTACCTCTATAACGTCGTGTCAGAGATTCGAATGTAATCCAATTTCCTTCCCTGTTACCTCAAGTTCCATTTACAATCTTGAATCTCTCTTTTAAAAGTTTTGTCTCCAGGGAAGAGGTTGGGCAGGCAACTTCCTTGCCCATAACTACCTTCAACTATTTATGATTATGAAATTTACTTTTACATTTCTTTCCCTGTAGCTTTATAGTTGACGCCTCTTTTTTTCAAAGAAAAATTTTCCGGTAACTAAACTTAAACATGCATATTTAAAATCTATTTAATTAGAGTCCATAGCTTTTCAAGTTAAACAGTAAAACAAAGAAATTCCGATGTTACCATAGTTATTGAACGGTATTACAATGAAATTAAAAATATATATAGTATTATTAGTATTTTCTTATAACATTTATGTTTAAAAATTTATTTATATAATTAATATATTTTTTCTAATAAAAAATAAAAAAGTTTTCACTGCTTATGTTAAGTACTTTTTAATGAAGTTAATATAAACTTTCTATTTCTTTATTTTATATTTCTTTTTATTGTGATATTTTTAGTTGTACATTAATATTAATTAAATAAGCCTAAATCCATTTTAACTTTGGATCTACTAAGTTCATAGAGAGAACAAATATATTTTCACTTGTTGATTTTTTTTGGAGCTTGGTATATCGTTAAGATGGATCTAGGCTAGTTTTATTATTAAATAATTATAATTATAACTCCAAAAGCCTCTTGGAGAATTGACCACATGACCTCTCAATAGCAAGGTGCTTTTATCCATAGGGCCTTGACCAATTCAACTAACCTTCAAGGATATTGCTTTTCATTTTTTATTATTAATTGAGCCAACATTTAAATGTTTACACTCATTTATGGACACTAAAGCATCTTCCCCACATCCTTTTTCTTTTAGATTTAATTTTATAAATGTTGTAAAATTAAGCTAAAATAAAATATTTATAAAATGTTTTGATTTTGAAATGAGTTATGGTTTTTGGCATGTGGTATTCATAAGGCATGGTATTGTAAGCAAGTCTCTTTAGAAGTTAATAATATCCATGGTAAAGTGGGGATAAATATTCATGGTTAAGAATCTTGTTATATTATAATTGTATAAGAATTAAATTTTTATATGCTTATTACTTTCCTTTTTATGGTTATGGAATTGTTATTTTTTTTAAGATGGCTTTGAGTCCTTATATTTCTTTCAAAAAGGAAGATTGTACATACACGTCTAAAAAAGAACCAAATGGTCTCATCTTTCCCAAAGGGAAACCAGGTCTGTTGACTATCTAGTGGAGTCATATCTTGACCAAAATTTGTATGCCTCGATCAAGTCTTGGAAAGCTAAAAACACTGAAATATCATGTTGACTTCTACCACTATCCTGACAATACCCAAGGAATTCTAATTGTAGATAAAAAAACTCTAATCATCTGATGAAACAATGAGAGTTGGATCCTTTACACCGGATCCATGTTACGCTGACAGGAGAATACATGTAATGTGAGTTTCAATTCTTGCAAATTGCCCATTCACTTGTAACTTACAAAACTTCAATTGTTGTATTTATCATCTAATCAAATAGAAATCTCCTGGTGTTATTGAGGGACCAACTGGTGTTGATACCATGGCCTTGGCCATTAAGGTCTTCATTCTCTAATAGAGAAGCAATGTATGAGAGTATAAGGTCCTTCTCCCTCTGGTGTATCCAGGATCTACTACGATGTTTCCCATGTCACTCAATAACACTGTCGTGTTTGGTTTTGACTCAAAGTGTATAATCTCGTCCCACTCTTCTAGTCTAAAGCTTGCAAAGTTCAAATAATATGATTTGTGGTTGGTGGTTACCTCCACACCTAGGAGGGTCAACAACCATGCCCCCTTCCTCTGCCATCTCTATGTTGTTCGCCACCTCGGCCTCCTCTAGTTGTCCCCCTTACTTGGCCTCAACCTTGATTGGGGTTAGCATTATTTTGGTGTCTCATACCTAGACGTGTCATGCTTGTCACTGTGAAAAACTTCCATACATGACCATAAGCCTATTTTGGCGTCCAACCACCATAAGTTGATCGAGAAACTTTGAACCAACCAATATGTTGAATTGATTCTTCTACAGGTGATGAATGAAGGGATACGACTGGTTCAGACCATGTATGCATTTAATTAATAGAAAAACATACCACAACTTGAGATAACATTGAACCATGAAAGATGGTGTCCCAATAGAATATCGATAGTTCTCACCCAGCCCATATGCATTGAATTAATAGGAAGACATACCAAAAATTGAGATAACATTGAACCATCTGAAAGAGGGTATCCCAATAGACTATCCATAGCCCTGACCTAGTAAGTAAGGTGAGAATGTCACACTGAGTGAACCATAGAACTTAGACTGACCATATATACTAACCCACCAACCTAGAAGACGACCAAAACATATTTAATCTCAAGACCATATATAAAATGCATAAAACCCATATCCTCCATTATGTAATCTACACAAGTTACTCAACCCAATTCTAGAGAGGTAGAACATAAACAATATGTTTGAAACCTCCTATAGGAAATTTGCATAGACACAGGCTGAACATTGTGGTGACCACCAATACAAAAAGGCATATACATAAATACCCATCCGCGTTAAGTTTTTTTGCCCATAAACTGTTAAATAGATAAATCACATTGATTCCAAATAGACATAGAGACAAAATACCGATTCTCATTCCATGTAGTCAGTCATTCAAATAGTTCACCAAAATATATGTAATTAATATGAATCAGAAGGAGTGGAAGAAACAACACAACATACCTATAGGTATCCATGCCCAATTGCAATTCCCAGATCATCATTGCACTACGAGGTTATACATCCTCCACTGTCCCTATCTTTCTTGCTGCAATTAGACTCCCTGCAAAGTCCAGAACCATCTATAAATAACACTAGATACAATATAGGTCTGCCAACTTACCTTGTAGCTTCAAACATAAGACTCGCAAGAGATCCATTCACAATAGAGCCAACATACATTACCATCTTGTTACACATGTGAATTCATGTGAGGGGGTTTCAACACCACACCCTACATTTATTATCCTCGTTCTTATAACCATCATGGTGCTAATCTCACCGTAGATTCAACCTTGGCTCTCACCCTGATTGGGGATTCCTAACTTGATTGTGGCTGAACTTCAAAACTCTCCCTGCAATCTTGATCTAATATGGGGATCAACTCTTGTAGATCTACCATTTGGTTATAGTGGGGCCAATTCCTTACCAATTATCTATCTGGATGGCTATAGCCCTAATTGACCAAGAAGTTTACCACCTTATTGCAAGTTCTACGAGTGTGCATTGGGATTATGTAGTTGAATTGATTTAGTAGTTGGCCTACGTGACAAATCGATATGGAGAAATGCGAGCTAGATGAAACATTTTCAATGCTAGTACCTTGTAACAATTTTTGGATTATCTTAATGGAAAGGTGGGAGTCCCCATCCACTACAAAGTTGGTGTATCCTTCTACTAAAGATAAAGTCATCCCTTTCTCTAAAGAATGAAATTCGACTTCATTGTTATTGGCATAACCACAATATAAAGTGAATATTTTCAAGACCTTGTGATATCGATCTCAAAATATCCCTCCAAACTTGGCCTTCCCAGGATTCCCTTTTCACACTCCATCAAAATTTAGCTTTATAAACCCTTGTGGAAGTGGGGTATAATGGTTCCTAGATGAAATCAGAGGCAATAAAGGTTTCCATCTTGAAGGAACTATCATTGAGGGAGATAAATTCAATTTATTCATGATTTGAGACTCCTATGGTTGGACTTGCAAATCATCCAATTTCCATGGTTTTGAAAGAATCAAGTCTCCCTATGTTTTGTATTATTCCTTGCAATATTTGGTTCAATGATATTTTGGTGTTTTTAAAGACTCACCTATTTCATTCTTTCTATATCACGCAAAACGGAAAGCCCGAAGATAATGCCAAAGCTCTATTAAACACTGGGCATGAGAATATGCCTTTCTGTCACATGTACATTATCTCAATTATTCTCTGTTTGTCCCTATCCATATGGTTAAAAACCTATTGCATCCTCTGCCAGAGTGTTTCTGAGAAAGTACAGTGGTCTGAAAGGTGTTCCATCTCTTCATTATGTTGACCACACTAGATGCAATATGAGGGTCCCAAAAATCCCCCCTTTTTCATTTGATCCCATGTCAGAATCCTTCCTCTTCCTACCATCCACAAGAATTGGGCTATCTTTGGCCATAAACATTGGTTCCAGATCTTTCTCCATATGGTTAAAAACCTATTGCATCCTCTACCAGAATGTTTCTAAGAAACTATAGTGGTCCAAAAGGTGTTACATGTTTTCATTATGTTGACCACACTAGATGCAATATGAGGGTCCAAAAAATCCCCCCTTTTTCATTTGATCCCATGTCAGAGTCCTTCCTCTTCCTACCAACCACATGAATTGGGCTATATTTGGCCATAAACATTGGTTCCATATCTTTTTCCATAGAAAAATGTGTGGTTCTAAATGGTGTTTCACATGGATATGATAAGATTCCTTGATGGTGTACATACCTTTCAAAGTGTAACCCCATTGAAGTATATCTAGGCCTCGAGTTGGCATAATCCTCTTAGATCTGAGCTCTCACTGCATGCTCTCCCAATGGTTGGTATTCGGGGGGTTCAACCAATTTGCATGTTCTTTCCATTGTCTTCATTGTGCTTCTAGCTGATTGTTCTTCCAATAATTCCCCACCATTAGAGCATTTTGTTGCATATTGTAGAGAAATATATCGGCCAAATCCTATTAACTAAATATTTTAGGGTGCTATTTGTTAGGTTCCTATACCAATAGGTTTCATTTTCATGATTGACTATGGAAGTGCCAAATATGTTTATCCTTGCATGCTGCAATGGTTCCATATTTTGTATACAAATGAGGAAAATTAAAAAATGTAAAGAGGGTATGCCCTAAAAGAAAAATCAAAGGGAAAAAAGAGAAATGAATTGGTCAGAAAAAAAATAATAGAAATGAACCCCAAAGAAAGACCAGGAAAGTGGCCAGTCAAAATGCCACTGCTAGCTTGTTTGCAAGTTCATAATGTGCAGATATTATTGTTCATCACACTTGATGGATGGCCCAACAGTTCAATCTGGGCCATGCCATGTTTAAATTGCTTGTTCTAGAATAGAGAATGAATATCTATCCAAACAGTTCAAGATTGGCAGATGAATAGATAGGCAGAGAAATTAAGGAGCCCAACTGCTTAATCTGGGTCCTTGGAAGAGATAAGGGTAGACTTAGATAGGAGGGTAGTCAAAAGAAAAGAGGACAATCAGGGTTTGCTAGTTCAAGTGCACCCAGTCCAAAAGAAGAAAAAATGCTAGCTGTATTAGGCTGGGTAGGTAGTTTGAGGTTGCAGAAGCAAGGTTATGATCATTTATTGTCTTATCAAAGAAGACTCATATCATCAGTGACATAAGCACTAAGGTAGTTGTTGGACTGAAAAATAATGGAAGCATAACTAATTCCCCTCCATTTCCGCATAAATCTTTGACTAACATCCCCTCAAGGACCTTGGGATCTGCCCAATAGTCATGTTCCACTTCATTTTATAACAAATGTCAAGTTGAACTCTGAGTTTACTTGGTTGTAAGAGCCACATTTCTTGTGTAAAAATCATCATTCCAAACTCCCCTCATTTCCCTATGCCTAAGTTTCATTCCAAAAGCCTGGCATTTGTTCATCTAGTTTCATTCCACAAAGTCATGCTAACGTTTAACCTTATTATGTAGCTCCCTAAATCATTTTCCCTACCCATATCATACAAAGAACTATGTAAAGAACCCCAAACAATATTAAATATCCCTGATCCTTGGCACTATAGCCATTCAACCCTAGTTGGGGAAATATTTAGTCCATTTGGGACTAATATTAGCCCTTCCGCGTCTAAACCTTTGGGATTTGTTTAACCCCACGTTAAATAAATAGCCATGTCCCCCTTCTCATGTATAAACCTAACCATTTTACCCTTGTGCTTACGAAGTTCGGGCTCTATTTGATATTTGGTTAAATTAATAACCACATGACCCCGGTGCCCATCTCATAAAACCTACTAACCTAAAGTTTTGGACCCCCGCTCATTATAAAATGTTTAAATATAAAGCGGGTCCCCCTTGTTCTAAAGCCCCGCAGCTTCAAACACCCCGACTGCCATCCGATCCCGAGCCCCTGATCCAACGGTGGGTGGCAATTTCGGGCGCCCTGATCTGCCGGAGATTAGCGTCCGGGGGATGGGCGGTTTTGCTGCCGTACCCCCGCCACGCATCGATCTCCCGGCGTGATCAGAGGCCCTCCCTGCAATACCCCCCCGGGGCCAAAGGTGGTGCAGGAGAAACCAGAAACCACCAGCCCCTGTCACCTGAAGTCAGTTCCCGTCACTTACCACATCACGACACGTTGGCCTGTCATTGCCCTGTACCATTGCCACCTCATCCGCCGACGTAAACGCCCCGCCATCGTGTCATGCCACGTCACCTCATACACGTCGACTGCCACGTCATCTTTTGTACCCACTCCGCGCCAAATTACGTCATGCTGACGTCATCAATCAAACGCGCCAAAAAGTGTCGAAATGTTCAAAATTCAATAAAAAGTCGCGAAAGCGACCATTTTGTTTATTTTCTATTATGCGCCCATGGAGCCGTTGCATGAGATTTTACGTCCAAATCACCCGACAACCTGCACAGTGCATCACCCAATGAATTCGACGCCATAGCTCGATTCCGCAGCTCCAACTATACCTGCAAACTGTCCTCTGTGCCATAAAACCAGGTATTTGCCCGTAGTTTGCCTCCAAACCCTATTTTGCTGCAGTTTTCTCCATTAAAATTGTTTGAATATCTACCAATTCAAACAAAAAACCACTACCTGAAATCCCACCTCTAAATTCACTAATTGACCCCCTGTTCAAGAGAAGCTCGGCAAACCTGCCCTCCTCTGCAAAATTCCCTGCTAAAAGACATTTTTAAGTTTGTTTCTCTGGTAGATGCTCTAAACTATCCAAGCATTGACTTCCTTTATCAAAATCCCTTACAAAACCTCATTCCTTTGGCAAGAAATCAATCCCAAATCCCTATGCAGTTTACCCACAGAGCTTTTCAATCCACTGAATTCAAAAGAAACATGTCTAAATTCTGCAAATTGCTCTTCTACCATAAATCATACACAGTGAAGACCAGTTCTATATCTAAGCCTATTCTACGGCTTCTTCACAAAGTTCCTGGGGCAATTCTCACCATTCAACTGTTTCAACAATCCAATTTCAAATTACAGACACAGAGCATACAACATGGCCACTCTAGCAGCCTTGAGCATTGCTCCCCTTAATGCACCTCACAAGGAACTTGAAGCATTGCCATTAGCTGATAGGGACCACCTAATTCAGGATTTGGTTGGGGAGAGAAACCACTTGCAGAACTTCTGCCAGCTGAGAAACAGTTACCTGAACAATAGTGATATCTGTGGTATTTGGGAATCAAATTTTCCCATCTACTTTCTCCCCTCTGTCAATATTTTCCCTGAAATCATTCTCCTCTGTTGTGAAAACTATGACCCAACTCAAAGAGCCGTTAAGTCTCCATCTGGGAGCACCCTCTTCCAAATAACTCCTGATTCCATTAACCAAACGCTAAACTTCAAGCAAACCCAGCTTCTGGTCCCTCTCTCTATGAAGTACCTGCTTGATGAAGGTCCTAAACTCTCCAGCTCAAAAATAGCCCGAATTGCCAAAGTTTTCATGGGAGCAGACCGCCAGCCTACAGGGCCACCTCCCTTTATCTATGAATGTTTCAATGAAGTGGGCAAATTGTTAGTAGATATGATATCTTATGTACTGGGCTTCAAGACAAATGAACATATTGATCAAACCATATTGGTCTTGCTATCTGCATATAGCCTAGGACAGCCCCCTGCTGTCAAGTACAACTATGCCAAATTCATTTCCAATAAGATACATGACCAACTGGTAAAGCTGGACAGGGAGGGAGTGTTCAAATATTCATCATACATTTATCATCTATTCATGTTTTATCAGCCAGATTGCTTCTAGTGCCCCATCAAAAGATTGGATTCTAAAGGGGAAAAGAGATCTGTAATTTTCTGGACCTTGGTCTTTCATGAAGTCCAGAACTCCCCCTACTCTTACTGTGAGTTTATTGACCTGTTTGTCTATCCAGTCTCTTGTCTCCTAATGAGAACTCCTCCTGCTAGACTCTCCTATGACATGCAGAAAATACTGCAGCTTTCAAAGAACTACAAAATAGGTGACTGGTACTTTTACCAGAATCACACTGTCATTAGGATTTATGGCTGTGAGCTCTGCCCCTACAGGCTCCCAAGATATGTACCAATGAGTCTCTTTGCCTTGGAGTATTATAGGCAACTCATCAATTCAGACTTAACTCATTTCCACAGTGCCAAGAAGAAAGCTCGCCTGAAATTCAAAGACCAACTAGGCCCCTTTGTCATGAACAAGAAAGAAGGTTGGCAAGATGCTGACCAAATATTGGGGGAAAAACTTAAGTTGAAAATGAGTTTTTGGTGGGTTCCTTATGACCCAGATGGTTTCATTAGTGCCAGAAAAGTAAAATATAGGCTGACAGCCTATGAACATTGTAAAATCCCACAGATTGAACAATATGCTAATCAAGATGAGTGGGTGCAAGGTACATTAGTTGAGGAGTTCACTCAAGAAGAAATTATGGAGCAAAATGTCAAAGATTTAGAAAAAACTCTTGACTTGGATTCTTTTGACTAGGTAACATTCAAACTGCCACAACAAGTCGGAGAAGGCCCATCTACTGCTGCAGCTTCCTTAGCTGCCCAACAAAGGTCTACACCAGCAACAGGTATAGCAAAAGGCAAGGAGCCAATGGATATGGGGCAAGAAATAGTGACAGAACAGCCTACTACCTCAAAGGAGCAGAGTCAAGGGCAAGCCCCTCCACAGCAAACAGAGGCACTACAAGTGCCAGCTTTACAGACTCCCATTAATGAGGAAAGAGGTAAAAAGAGGGACCGGGAAGAGACTACACTTGCGAGTGGGTCAACTCAGCAACCAGAATCCAAAAGACAAAGAATTGATCCTCAAATTGAGGAGGAAATTAGTGAAGAGGTGATAGAAAGTCCAAGGAGACAAAGGGAAACCAGCCAGCAGACACCTACTAGCTCATTCCAGCAAGAGCAAGAGAGACAACAAGGTATGGAGGTGTCTTCCTCAAGACAGCAGAGCAAGCAACCACCTGGCATCAAATCAACTTTCATGGAAATCAAGGCCCAAAATGAACTGTTAAGAGTACAGTTATATGATCAGTTTCTCAAGGCAACACCCTCCAAACAGCAGAGGTTAATGGAAGCCTATGATTTTAAGGAGGAAAAGATGATTCTGAGTCATTTCAAGCCAAAGATCCCACAGCCCCAAACAACTGCAGATTATATAAAGACAAGCTTAGAGGTCCTCTCCAAGGACATACATCCAATGGATCAGATAGAGCTGCACAAGAAAACAGGTGAGATGGTCTATGCCACTCTAGCAGACAAGGCCATGCTAGCTCATCAACTAAAGGAATCACTGAAAAACACAAACACTCAATTGGATTTGGAAAGAATTCCTTCCTTTGCCAAAGATAACTGAATAAAGACATTGGAAGAAATCATTGTGGATCTAGGGCATGATCCTAAGAAGGATTCCAATAAGGAAGAAAGAGAATGATATTGCTGCACTCAAAAAACAATTGAAGCTGCCCTCAACTATGCACCCGCAAACTGCAGAACTTGTGCAAGAGAAGGAAGGTGAGGATACAATGGATCTGCTGATGCAAATGAACCAGAGAATAATTCAGATGGAAGGAGAGTTGGAGAGAGCACTGCAAGGCAAGCAGGGAGAGTCGACCTCCCAGCCACCTCAAACAGCTCCAACTGTGGTCACTGTTCCTCCCACACAAACAACAGCAATCCCTCCTATTATCCCAGAATCCATAGCAACTACAACAACCACAGATGGTACAACAGAAAGAACAACAGCACCTAAAGCATGAGCATGGAAGAAATGATGAAAGCTGTCAAAGAGCTAGAAGTTCAGGTAATAGAGGTGAAAGAGGCCAAAGAAAAGTTGGCCAAACTAGAAGTAAGCTACGACAATTCCAAGATGACAATAGCTGAAAAAGAAGAGAAATGAAGGCCTTGAATGACAAAATAAAAACCTTAGAGAAGGAGCTTAATTTGGATAAAACTCTAGCTGAAATAAAGAAGATCTTGTGGGCCAAAATTGGCCAATCAATCACTGACCAATGGCGATCAATTCAAGCCATATATGAACAAATACAATTGATAGGCCTAGCTCAATTTGAGAATCAAAGGGTTAGAGCAGCATTGGGAAATATGCCTGAGCAGGCCAATAAGATGATTCACTTCCTGAACACTCATACTAAAGAGGAGTTGGCAGCATTAGATATCAGCAACACGACAGATACTATTCTGACAGCTAAGAAGGTGCTGACCCTAAGAAGTTTTGTGCAAACTCTAGAAAGAAAGTGTCAGGAAATGCAAGCAGACATAGATGACTTCAAGATAAAAATGACAACATTACAGAGCAAAGGATTACCCAGCCTACTGACCAGTGCTACAAGACTGCTGACCCATGAGCAGTATGCTACCAGGATGAATAATTATATTTCAAATCAGATTACAGCATCCACAAGTACCTCAAAGGAAACAGGGCCTCCCTCAGGACAGAGTCTTTATGAAAAGTTAAAGAACCTGTTTTACATTGAACATGAGATAAATCATCTCTTCGAGGTTCCACCAAATTTCTATATATATACTGAAGCTTATGAAACACTCATCAAGATACAAAGGCATCAGTTGCCTAAAGAAGATTGGTGGCAAGCAATGCTAGAAATTTTGCCAAAGTAATCTCGGTCCTTTCCCTCTATTGGTCAGCTTCAGATTTTGGTTAGCTACAATTCAGCGAAATTGGGTACATAGGCCACCAGCTAAAGCAAGCAGACAACAGGCAAAGAAGTCAAAGTATGACTACAACATTTTTATAAAAGACTAAGTATGCATGCCAAGAGCAGGACAGCAAAGCAATGACTCAGCAAAGCACCAGAAAAGCAAACACAGAAACCATAAATCCAAGACGCAGCTCCAGCGGACTTATTTGGCCCAAAATGTCAAATTTCTCTGACAAAGTGGATAGCTAGTGCACCAACACTTATTGCAGCATTTATTTCTTTCATTTACTTCCTTGAATAGTTGGTGAGGGAAACTTATTGCATAAAGACTTAGCTGCAAGATATTTTGTATCTCATTTTTGTATAAATACCTCCCCATAGAATGTATTTGGGGTTGGTGATTTTCTCTCTAAGCTACGCTGTAATTTCTGAGACTTCTTAATACAAATGGTTGTTGAAGTTCATGGTTTCTGTGCTGTCTGAATGTGCTAATGATGTTCTGGGACTTGCTACAGAATTCCTGTGTCACTTTATGGAACAATAAGTTATTCTAAACCCTGTTTTATGTTTTCTGTGTTTGCAAAATGTCATGTATGTTCCATAATCTTAGTAACAGAGAAGAAGAATAGCCCAGGATTTGTTTAAATGCACCCTGTGCTCAATCTCTGCTATTAATAATGTTTTCTTCAGGATTAGTCATAAATATGAATTCTTAACTGCTCATGTTTGCACTAAGTCCTTTCATTTTGAATATTGTTTAGGAATTCTTAATTGCTCCTGAATAACATTCATACAGTTAAATAATGAATCCATACAGGTGATTATGGTTTTAGATAGAGAGTAGGAATGACCTGTTACAGAGTTTTGTGAACCCAACGTTTCAGACTGCCAGGTGAGTCCATCATCAGGGGATGCGACAATAGATATTCTTCAACATTAATGATGAATCCAAGAGCTATGTTAGGGTATATATATAGGTTATTAAGGATTGATGTGCGGAATTAGGTCGGCCATTTATTTATTTATTATTTATTGTTATTTATTTATTAATTAGGTCGGCCATTTATTTATTTTATTTTTATTTATTATATTATTATTATTATATTTTTTATTTTTATTTTTTATTTTATTTATTTATTTTTATTTATTTATTTATTTATTATTAGAGTTTAGGCTTCTGTGATCCATATCAAGTTAGAGAAAGATTCTTTGGCGAAAATCACATGGAATCTCATTTGTCGACGCGTTTCGAACCAACTAGTTTGGTTCATCGTCAGGAGAAGTTGAAGAAACAGATCTAGCTCATCATGCTAAATAGTCTGAGCGGAGCCTCCAATAGCTATCTTCCCTAACAACTAGTTTGACTCAAGGACAGGGATCAAAATTATTATAATAGTTTAATTCGTAAAAATAAATAAATTATTATTAAGGGTAAATGGTACGAGACCTAATAATTAAAAATTATAAGTTAATTAATAATTTAAAAGGAAAATTAGTCAAATAAATGACCTTGAAATGCCTAAAAAATATAAATAATTTCATTTAAAAGTATTGAAAAATAAAAGGTAATAAAGAAAATCAAAGTTAATAATTAAAAATTATAATTTAATTAATAGTTTAAAAGGAAAATTAGTTAATTAAATGACCTTATAATAAATGGATAAGTGAAATGCCTAGATATATAGAGTAATAAATAAAATATTATTATTGAGGGTATTTGGCACGAGACCTAATAATTAAAAATTAAAAATTATAAGTTAATTAATAATTTAAAAAAGGAAAATTGGTTAAATAAATGACCTTATAATAAGGGAATAAGTTAAATGCCTAAGAAATATATGAAGAATATATAAAAATAATCTTATTTAAAAGTATTATTAAAATTGTATGTTAATTAAAAATAATAAAAGGTAATAAAGAGAATCAAAGTTAATAAAAATTATAAGTTAGTTAATAATTTTAAAGGAAAATTAGTTAATTAAATGACCTTATAATAAAGGATAAGTTAAATGCCTCGATATATAGAGTAATATATAAATTAATTTTATATAAAAGTATTATTAAAAATGTATGTTAATTAATAAAAGGTAATTAAGCTATAAAAAGGACCTTAAATGGAAAATTAGTTAATTAAATGACCTTATAATAAAGGATAAGTTAAATGCCTAGATGTATAGAGTAATATATAAATTAATTTTATTTAAAAATATTATTAAAAATTGTATGTTAATTAATAAAAGGTAATTAAGCTATAAAAAGGACCTTATAAGTTCAGAATATAATAAAGAAAATCAAAGGATGATATGTTAGATCGGAAATTAGTTAAAAATATAAGCTGTAAAGAATTTGAAAGGAAAATTAGTTATATGAAGGCCCTTAAATAAAAATAATCAATATATAAAAATAATAGGAATTAAAATGGAAAAATAGGCATAAAGGACCTTGAAATATCAGAAGAAATAGGTTGCTATACATAAATAAATAAATATCACGCGAATAAAAACTAATAAATAAATAACCAAAAATTAAAAATAAAAATCGAAAAATAAATAAATCAATAAAAATAATAATAATAATAAATAAATAAATAAGTAAAAATAAAGATAAAAGACACAAAAAACCAAAGAGGACGGAAAAACGACTAGGAAGAGAGGGCTGGGACCCAACACCTACTGACTTTCCAACCATCCTCTCTATTGAGATTGCTTGGTCTCTTTTCAATCTCAAGCGCTTCCCTGAATTTTCGATGATGGAAATGCGAAACCTTAGCAATAACACTGGCTTCTTCAATACAAACATGATGATTGGTTTTCTCAGCATGTTCAGCCAAAGCGGAAGACTTAGATCTCCTATGCTTCAGATCCGCTGCGTGCTCGCTAATCCTCTGATTAATGGAACGACCAGTCTCCCCAATATAGGGGGTCCCACAGGAACAAGGGATCATATAAACACCCTTCATATCTTTAGGGTCGATGGGATCCTTCACTGATCTGAGGGACGAACGAATGGTGTTCAGGGGCCTAAAGGACACAGGGATACTATGTCTCCTGAGAATCCTACCAATTCTATCAGTGGTCCCTTGAACATACGGAAGATGGACACCAGGAACTCGATCTTTTGGTTCTCTTTTAGCCAGAAAATTCTTGGAAGCTTTAAGGAAAGCCCTTTGACCCATGTATCTACTGTAACCATTCTCCACAAAGACATCCAGCAGATGGGATTTTTCCTTCTCAAAGCTCTTCTTGTCCGAGATCCTCAGGGCCCGAGTAGCAAGGGTACTGAGAACACCCATCTTTTGAGCCGGGAAATGGTGGGAATTGGCATGAATTGGTATGAGTTTTCTTTCGAAAAACTTGATGGGCGAGGGAACCATCATCATTCCTAGAAATAAGAATGTCAAGGAAAGGAAGGCATCCCTCAACTTCCTGCTCCTTAGTGAACTTATTTATTATTATTATTATTTTTATTTTTTATTTTTTATTTTTTATTTTTAATTTTTTAATTTATTTATTTATTTATTTATTTATTTATTTTTTAATTTATTATTATTATTATTATTATTTATTTTCCTCTTCAAATACCCTATATTATTATTTCTATTCATATTACTATTACTTTAATTAATTAATTAATTAATTAATTTTTATTTTTATTTTATTATTGTGTTTAATTGCTATTATTAAGTTAGGTAGGTGGATTAATTCCTTTAATAAATAGCTTAAAGAGATAAATAGATTAATTAATTAATTTTATATTTTATAGGTTTAATTATTATGTTTACTAATTTCTTTATATCAAATTAATTATTTTGAATAATGATTTACTTAATTTATTAATGTGTTTTAAATTATTTATTTATTTATTATTGTTATTATTTATTTTATTTTATGTTATATATATATATATATATATATATATATATATATATATATATATATATATATATATTTTATGTTATATTTTTTTTTTTATTAAAATAGTTGATTAAATAATATTTATATTTTTTATTATGCTTACTGATTTATTAATTTGATTAAATAAATAATTAGTTGATGAGATATAAGTTAATTACTTAATTTTATTATTTCTTGATTTAATTATTATATTAATTGCTTAATTTAATTGTTTAATTATTATTTTTATGTAAAAATTAACAATTTCTTAACTATTGTATTTGATTTAATTGATAGCAGATTAGCTTATTTTAATATTTACTCATATTTATTTAATTGTTTTAAATTATTTATTTATTTATTATTTATTTATTTAATTTATTCATTTTTTTTATTTTTATTTTTATTTTTTAATTTATTATTTTTTCTCTTCAAATACCCTATATTATTATTTCTATTCATATTACTATTACTATTATTAATTGATTAATTAATTAATTTTTATTTTTATTTTATTATTGTGTTTAATTGCTATTATTAAGTTAGGTAGGTGATTAATTCCTTTAATAAATAGTTTAAAGGAATAAATAGATTAATTAATTAATTTTATATTTTATAGGTTTAATTATTTTGTTTACTAATTTCTTTATATCAAATTAGTTATTTTGAATAATGATTTACTTAATTTATTAATGTGTTTTAAATTAATTCTTTATTTATTTAATTGTTTTAAATTATTTATTTATTTATTATTGTTATTATTTATTTGTTTATATATTTTATTTTATTTTATTTATTTTATTTTATATATATATATATATATATATATATATATATATATATATATATATATATATATATATATATATATATATATATATATATTTATTTATTTATTAAAATAGTTTATTAAATAATATTTATATTTTTTATTATGCTTACTGATTTATTAATTTGATTAAATAAATAATTAATTGATGAGATATAAATTAATTACTTAATTTTATTATTTCTTGATTTAATTATTATATTAATTACTTAATTTAATTGTTTAATTATTATTTTTATGTAAAAATTAACAATTTCTTATGTAGTATTACCTTTGCCCAGGAAACACTTTCAACTGTACAACATCTTTGACTCCATAGCCCAATGGAACAGACTGTCTTGGACTTGCATCCTAGCTCTGCCTGAAATCACCATCCAACAAACTTAAAACAAAAGCCTGTGCATAATAACTAGCCTAAAATACTCCAAAAACAAAGCTAAATTTCAAAAAGAGAGCCCTCTCTGATTGCAGGTAGGTTAGGATCTGCAATTAAAAGATTGGTTAGTGGTTACCTCGGCCGTATTCCCTCCAGGAGGCAAGGAACAACTTGAGTGATAACACTATTGTTAAGCCTCCTTCCAGAAAAACAATATTTTTCGATCCCTTAGCTGCCAAAAGGTGTGATTCCAGATGAGGTCATAGTGTTTGGAGACTAGATTCCATGTGGAATATCCCACAGGCAATTTCTCTTGTCTATGTTTTATAGCTTGATGTTGAAGCTCATGTACTTGTGTCCATATCTTCTTCTAGATGTCATGGCCACCTAATCATCGCCACCAAAATTTGGCTCTTAAGACCCCATTGAGTAATTATAGGTCTCTTAGGCCTAAACCTCCTACCAGTTTAGGTTTAATGAGGTGTTTCCATGCTAACAGGGTCCATTTCTTCTATCTTTGAGCACCACTTTGTAGAAATTTTTTAAATATATCGAATATATTAATCATGGACTTGTAAACAATTTTAGGGGCTGTCATACCAGACGATTGATATATAGAGATGGATTGGAGCACATATTTAAGGAGTACAAGGCATCCAGATAGATTTAGAAAACAAAAAACCCATCCCTCCAGTTTTGCAGTAAGTTTTTGAAGGAGCTCTTTCCAGCAAGAAGTGTGGAGGGAGTTGAATACTAGAGGTACACCTAGGTACTTGATAAGTATAGTTATAATCTCGAAACCCATAGTTCTATCCAGGAATGCTTGGGAAAATAGAGGGGTATTGAAGAAAAATATGTTCGATTTATCACTATTAATAAGAGTGTGAGAGGCTTGCTCAAAGTCATGAAGTATCTCTTTGGATTTTCACACCACTCTCATGGAAATCCTACAAAAGATCATTATGTCATCTACAAATTTCTAATGTGTAAGCGCCAGATCATCCCCCCATAGAACCAATCCCTTGATATGAGAGTTTTTGGCTTCATGTTTGAGATATTAACCAAGAACTTCTGCGACTAAAATGAAGGGAAATAGGAACAAGGAATCACCCTGTCTTAGACCAAGAGATGGGTTAAATGTATTCAAAGGGGAACCATTTAGCATAATAGAGAGGACTCACATGGATATGAGGGAAAATATCCATCTAATCAAATGTTGATCAAAACCAAATGCCACAAGGACTTTGAGAAGATAATCCCAATTGTGTTGGTCATAAGCCTTAGATAAGTCTAGTTTGATTAGCATACCTGGGATTTTATGGTGCTTTAAGGAGTTCCTAAGAGGTGATAATTCCATCCAGAATTTGTTGGCCTTCAACAAAACGAGTTTGTTCTGAAGATATAAGCTCAGTAAGGAGGGGCTTTTATCTTTTTTCTATCACCGATGTTATGATATTATAGATGAAATTGTAAAGAGAAATATGTTTCTATCCATTGAGGTCTTATGCTTGATTAGATTTATGAATCAAAGTAAAAAAAGTGGAATTTGAACCATGGCTTACCAATTGATTGCGATGTGGCTCATCTATTACTCATTTCACTTCTAGGCCTAAGAATTTCTGGGCTAACTGCTAGAATTCAGTCGTGAATCCATCCAGTCTTGAGGATTTATTCTAGGTCATGCTCTGGACCACTTCCTCTACTTCTTTAGGAGTAACTTTCCGCATTAATGCCTAATTTTGATCCCTATTGATCACCCGAGGGATATGTCTAGTTATTCTATCAATAGCCTCATTTTTATCTTGGGTTGGTTCCATGAGGAGGGTTCTGAAATGATCGACTAGAGTATGTTACATCTCCTTGCGTTGGACCACTCATCGACCCTTGGAGTTTTTTAAAGAAAAAATATGGTTGTTTTGTCGGTGCTTGATCATGGACTTATGAAAGAATCTGGTGTTATTTTCACCCTCCCATAACCATTGAAATCTCAATTTTTTCTTCCATAGGATTTCATCCTATTTCCTTTTCTCCCCTAGTTGGTTCAGGATTCAACCCTTCTCCAGTGATAACCCTTCCGTTTTCCCTTCATTGATCATATGCTACTGGATTCAACTCATTCGATCTTGCAACTATTTCTGAGCCTCAAATATGTTCCTAAACTCCTGCTTGTTCCAATCCTTAATTTTTTTCTTTAGCTCCTTCAATTTCAACTAAAACGTATGCATTCTATTCCGACCTTGAACCCGAATTTTCGTCCACCATTTCTCAGTTTGCTCCAGAAATTGTGGGTCTCTTAACGAGAAGCCCTCGAATCTAAACGATTGATTTCTAGGGGTGATTTTCATATCCATTTCAACTTGGATCAACCAATGGTCTGACCCTAAATAGGGAAAGATAAAAGCCTCTATATAAACATCCTTACTCACCATTTCTTTTGAAGCCAGAAAATGATATAGCCTAGATGCAATATGGTTACAACCCCCTCTCCTATTATTCCATGTACATATACCATTCTTTGTTTCAATATCTACTAACCTCAGTTCTATGATCAAGTCCTAGAATGTCTCTTCTCTTGGTTCTAACCTCCTTGTGCCCCATTTTTTTCTCTCCAAGGGATTTAACCAGATTAAAATATCCTCTCAGAATCCATAGCTCGTCTTTAGGGATTTCTCTGATCTTCTAGAGATCTTGCAAAAATGCATGTTTCTTTGCCACTAAATGTGGGTCAAAGATCACTGTCAATGAAGCTATCTCCCGTCTGCCATTGTATCCAAAATGACCTGAGAGGATCTAGGGGCATGCCAACCAATTTTCAAAAGCGATCTTCGCTTGCTTCCATAGGACCATGAGTCCTCTTGTACTCTCCTTTAGATCTATTTCCATTACTTTGTAATTTATTTTTTGCTTCTCTAGTATATATTTTATTTTTTCTTCAGAGACTTTCATTTCCTGGATCAACATAATCTATGGTTTTTCCTACATCATCTTTCCTTCAGATACCTTTATTTTCCTCTACTATTGAGGCCTCTTATATTCCAGGGCAAAATATTCATCAGGAAACTTGATTGGGTTGGTTGAACACTGATGATAGTGGGATTCCCTATCCTGTATTGACCAAGAAATCACCCACTACTTGAATGGAATCCTAATTCTTTTTCCTACCTATTTTCCTTCCTACTTTTGTTGTTAAACCTAGCTTTGGACCACTAGGTTGTGATTGATTTTTCTCCCATGTAGTAAGATCCAAATCTAGCTATTTTTTCTTTTGTTAGTCTTGTAGTTTTTGGAAGGTTTCTCGGTACAAATTATTTTGCTCTTCTGGAAGAAAGTGACCATCTAGGTTCCTCCATTCTGTTAACAACTTCTTCAAGACCCACTCTTCATTGCTAAGTTCTTCCACTGTCTCATCAATCTCCATGACCTCCATTGCTTTTAGGGTTTCAAACTCACCTTAATCCTTCAATTCGTGATGATATTTTTGTTTAGACTTAGGATTTCTATTTGGAGGGACTGACTCCTCTAGCTGCGATGTATTCTTCTGCTTGGTTGGGTTGCTTGGACATTCATCTTTTGTTCCCAAAAATTCATACCTATTACCCTTATAACCTTGTTGTGGATTTGGTGGCGGGGCTATTGGAGTCCTTTGATTCCTCTTTATCACTATTTTATTTTATATGGTAAAACAAATCTTAATTTATAACTAGCCTAGATCCATCTTAACCCCAAATCTATCAAGTGCCGAGAGGGATAAAATATTTTGAGATACAAACCTCTTTTAAAGTGAAAAGAGATTTGATCCCTCTTGACGCTTGATAGATCTAGGGTTTATATGGATCTAGGCTAAATTTTATATACACACATACCATATCTAGTCTGGATTCATCTCTCCCTCTCTCTCTCCTCTCTATCTCTCTTCCATTTTTCTCTACTCTCTTCCTCCCTCTCTTGTTCTCTCTTTCAAGTCCTCTCTCTCTCTCTCTCTCTCTCTCTCCCACCTCCCTCTATGTCTTCCCCATATCTCTCTCTCTCTCCTCCAACCTTGTCACTATCTCCCTCCCTCTCTCCTTCTTTCTCTTGCCTTGTTTCGCCCCTCCATCTCTATGTCTCCCTCTCTCTCTTCCCTTTCTCTCCCTCTCTCTCCCCTCTCCTCTCTCCCTCTCTCTCCATCTCTCCCTTGTCACCCTCTCTCTCTACTTCTATCTCTATGTCTTTGTTCTTTCCTTTCTATCACCCTCTCTCCTCTTTGTCCCCTCCTCTCTCTCCCTCTATTTTACACCTTCCTCTCTCTCTTTCCTCCCCATCTCGCTCTCTCTCTCTCTCCGCCCTCGAGCTCTATCATCATCTCCCTCCCTCTCTCCTTCTCGCTCCCCCACCCTCTCTCTCTCTCTCCATCCATATGCTGGAGAACTTTCACTCTATGTAATGAATGTTACATGTAATGCTTAACATATTTTACATTTTATTTCTTTATTATGAAATGAGTTATAGGTTTTCGGCATGTGGTATTGATAAGCCATGGTATTGGCCAAGGTATTTTAACAAAACCTATTTACAAGTTAATAATATCCATGATAAAGTGCTTGTGGATATCCATGGTTAAGAAAATTGTTCTATTGTATGTTTATTGTAAGTATTAAGTTTTTATAAATTTAAATATGGTTTTTATATGCTTATTAGTCCCTACCGCTATTGTTTTGTTTGTTGATCACTATTATTTTAGCATTCACGATTACAAATTATAATGTTTAACTTTGAAAAATAAATATTTATTTTTCAATATTATTAAAAAAATTATTTTCCAAGAGTTGATTGGACCATAATTGAAGGTCTTATTACAACCTTTTCATAGTATAATGTCATGTGGATAGTTGAATTACATATTTTATGTCATAATTTATGGATATGGTTGCAATATTCATGCATGATTTTTAGATTTTTGTGTAGTGATTTTTATTCTTAAGCTTTGCAAGAAAGCCATCAAAAACTAAAATACTTGAAAATAACTTATATTCAAGTAAGTAACATATCTACCATCAATTACTTCCCATCATAATTTAAGCAAGTCTTTGCATAAAAATTGGATAGGAATAAGATGTAAAAAATATACTTACAAGAGTTACTTCCTCCATTATTTATGTTCACTTCAACACTTACATAGAAGTAAAATTCTAAATGTGTAGACTTACTAGTGGTTACTACTCACCAAAATTTATTCAAGTTCTTCTTTCTTAAGCAAGCATTTTACTTATCCACTTCACATCTCAATTTATTAGTCATTGCCAAAGCAAGACTATAGTATGATTTGTCTATCAACCATTATTAATTTAGCATTGACCAATATAACTTGTAATTATTTATACAATTTTTCCCGGATAATTTCTCACTTGAGTTGGAGGGGCTAAGATGCCATGCAGAACAAAATTACTATTGAACAAATTGAATTTTATTATTTTTATTACTTTTAACTTTTTATTATTAATTAAGCCAAGATTTAAATGTTTACAATACATCTCCACTGGCTCTAGATATTACTTTTAATTTTTTAGTATTTTTTTAATTGACCTGACATATAAAAGTTACTCTTATAAGCTTCTCTGGGCACAACTACAATTTATATGTTATATAAATTGTCACACTACCAACATTCTTGACTTGTTAAGTCAACAAAACTACAATGATCTCAGAACGCTTCTCTCCCTTCTTTTTGATCATATAAATCAACTATTAAAGAGCCTATCACTTTCTTTCTTAAAGTATGATAGACCATATTGGTCTTTGTGGACGTTAACCATCATCACCATCATCATATTTTAATGTGATGTGTATATTATGATTTTCTTTTATCTATTTTTTTTCTAATTTTATTAATTTAAAAAAAAATAAAAAATTTGATATCTAACTTCTAACATTTAACATCTAACATCTAATTACTACACATCTCCCCTATAATTTTATTCTTCTAACATCTCCCCTATACATTTTTGCTTTTAGGTTTAATTTTTAAAATGTTATAAAATTAAACTAAAATAAAATATTTTGATTTTTTTGAAATGAGCTATAGTTCTTGGGCATGTGGTATTCATAAGCCATGGTATTGTAACAAAGCCTATTTAGAAGTTAATAATGTCTATGGTTACGTGGGTGAATATTCATGATTGTGAATTTTCTTATATTCTAAGTATTAAAATTTTATGTGCTTAGTAATTAAATTTTAATATGGTTACAAAATCATTATTTTAGTTTATATGGTAAAATGAATCTTAATTTATAAGTATAATTTATATGTTATACATTTTAATGTAATATATTAATTTATAATTATTATCTATATGTTATATATTTTAGTGTAATATGTGCAGTATGATTTTCTTTTATTTTTGAATTTTATTAATAAAAACAAAATTATATTATAAACAAATCGAATTTAAAAAATGTTTAAAGCTAACACCTACACATTTCCCCTATATTGGGCTATAGAGTGTCTCTATTCAAATTTAATTTATTGTAACTATGTGATTTACAGACTCCAAAAATTGGTCCACAGATATTTGTATTGTAACTATGTGATTTACAGACTCGAAAGATTGGTCCACAGATGTTTGTACTAGAAAGATTTGGATCAATTTATTGTAATTATGTGATTTACAGACTCCAAAGATTGGTCCAGAATTGAACTCATAACCACCGAGCCTAATCCACAGATATTTGTACTAGAAAAATTTGGATCAATTTATTGTAACTATGTGATTTAAGACTCCAAAGGTTGGTCCAGAATTGAACTCATAACCACCAAGCCTAACCTTAAGGGTCTTGAGAGAATTGAGCTCATAACGTGTCAATTACAAAGATGCTTTAAAGACAATACTCAACCAATTAATCTAACCTTCTAATAATTTTTTACACCTATGAAAAAAAATATGTAATATCTTTTTAATTAAGAAAATTTATATATATATATATATATATTTAAAATTTTCTTAATTAATAAAATATTACACATTTTTTTTTCTCAGCACATGCTCATTCAACCAAATATACTAGTTTTATAAGAATTTAAATATATATATAAAATATAATAATACTAAATTTGTAATGACATTATCAAGTTTTTTTAAGAAATAATCTATCGAGGTAGAGGAATTTCCCGGGAATTGTAACCAATCATACAACATTTTGATTCAGATGACAGAGAATGGCGAATGACAATTGAATGAGATAGCCACCTCGACGTGTGGACCCCTCTGGTATCCGATGACCCTTCCTATCTCCGGCAACGTTTGCTTCAACCTTCTTTAGGTCTCTATGTCAGTCATGTGCACCAACATGGCAACAAATAATGGGCCTATGATAACGCCCATTAACCCATACATAACCATGGATGGTATGGCGTGAATTTTTCTTTTCCGGGGAGCGACATATGGTGGACAAGACTGCCGCGATAGATGTAGTTAATGAAGGTATACATCCCCTTGTCACCCGACGCTCGGGAATTCAAACTGGGCACTCCTGCTCGAAAAGTTTGAAACAAAATTTTGAAATGAAATTATGTGTGGATGCAAGGACTACCGCCAAGTGCTGCAAGAATAAGAAAACATGTTCCATGCAACGGAGAAATAAAGATTAATTGCCGTGGAAATTTTGGTTGCTTACTGAAACAATAATGTTTGTGAGCTTTATCACCCAGTGGCCTCTATGGATTTCAAACATTTGCACAGTTAGAACACCTCTGAAACAAAGGGTAGCAAAACCAGAAATTGGCTCGAGGGCTAGAGGTGAGCCAACAAGCCTTCCTTTAGGTAGACAGGTAGAAAATAACGCTCATTTCACAGGGTTGGATGAAGCGCAGGTTGTCTGGATAATAAAAATTTGCTTCCAGAAGGATACGAGGGGCATATCGTTGGACGGTGCTACCTGTTGAGAAACTAGGCACCCCACTGTGATGTGTTATGACATGAATTGGCTAACTCTCTCTTTCTTGCTATGGCACTATGGCTAATGAAGTGTATATATGGATATATAAGAGTGGTAACTTCACACTGAAGATGCAGAATTGGTGGCTGACATCCTTGCCTAAACCTCGTTAACTTTTTGGATTTCTGTTGCACTTATCGAACATCGAGGCTCACCGGGACTACCACAACAAAATAAACATTGAGTTTCTGGGAATAATACCAGGCCGGCCTTATACGTCACAGACCAACATTTATGTAAGAGCAGGAAATGCAGGAAGAGGGAGGATTATCACGAGAAGGGAGCAACAAATCCACCTCTGGTGTGATCCCACCAAGGATTTGCACTATTACAACATTCTTTGGACCCATTGAAGATTGTGTAAGTAAAACAAATATAAAATACTATTATGCAAACCAATTATTTCCTCTTCTTTATTATTACATTATACAACTATTGAAATATTGAATCCCATATTTACATAATAAAGCATAATATAGCCATTATCTATATACTTCGTAATACTTTGTTTGGATTGATACTTTGTTTGGCTTGACCTGCAGGAAGGGAACTTCAGAACTATTAAGCATGGGAAATGGAGGCCCAATATTTTGACCAATTTTGGCTGGGATTTGAACCCCCATTTCATTGTATGCGTTTGCAAGCATATTTTTCAAATAGATCAAAATTAAAAACAAGGGGAGCTGCGAGGCAGCGAGTCCCTGCATGAAGTTAACATTTTGAACACAATATTTTGTGATATTTCAAAGAAAGTTCAGACATGGTGCAGAAACACGCCCAGCAACACTCAGTTGCATAAAAGACTTTTGTTCTCTAATATTCTTTGCATGTAAAAGAACATTATATGCTGAAAATTATATGCTGCAACAGTTTATACAGATACATGGAACAAACCAATGTTTTTCTGGATTGTTCTTTCCCAATCCTGTCCCATCCCAGGGCACCGCTCAGTAGCAACCTCCCTTTGCAACCTATACCTCTCAAGTAGGGTTCTTGCCTTTCCGAGCTAGTTGGAAGCTATGCATCGTGAACTGCAGCGTTCATTGAACCCATTCTTGCTATCCTTGCTACCTGTGAAACCAGTCCCTCTTTCATTCACTAAAGAAGACGCAGAGCTAAGAGTCAAGATGCGGGTTCATCTGACGAGCTGGATTTTGAAAGAGTCAGGCACTTATGTTTACTAAACGAACAGGCTCGGTAGTACCTTAACTAAGTTCTTCGAATGGAGGACAAGGGACAGATGAAATTCCCAATGGTATCGAACTAGCTTCTATGATTGCCTTCACATAACTTGAGTAGACGACAGCTGGAAGTCCCTTTTGGTTAATATAGCCGCTTGATTGCTTATTTACTATGAACCAGAATTACTTTCTTTCCCATTTATAACTTCAGATTTGTGTTTGCCGCTGGTTCGATCTCTAAGCCGATGGGCTTTACCTGAAAATAAGGTATCGAGACCTACTGACATAGATTAAGCAGCTACTAGATCCCCCGTCTTGTCGAAGAATCAAATACTTCGTTCTCATCGATTGGGATTGATTGTCTTCTTTACTTCGAAGCAGCTAGTCCCTGCACCTGCACATAAACTGCAACATTATATATGTCTTCATGTTTTGAATCATTCTACTTAAGATATATTTATGCCAGATAAGCATGAATATTGTAAAAATCAGAGCTTTATAAACACGCATAATCTGAAGGCCTTGTCCATGTTGAATTCGAATGGTTGTCTTATCCAACAATGAAATTTAAGGTTCTAATCTTTATAGGTCAAACTTAAAAAATTATTATTGTAATACGCTCATTGTTTTGGAAAAAAAAATGATTTAAATATTTTGACCAAAACGTAGAACTCCAAAGTGAAAATTAATAGGAAGGTTTGGTTGTTGTTTATGCCCAGCATTGGAACTCCGGGTTTGTTGGGATCACGCCATGAATACTATGAATTAATTCATACTCCGAAGGATTGGCGTTGAAAGACCCTTGTATACCATAAAAATATATCAAGATGATCTTCAAATATTTCAGAATTAATATGCCAAGCTAAAATATATGAAAATGCACAAATGCATATAAGAGTACATTTTCGGCGGTGTTCAATGCTTACATCAAAGAAAAAGTTTGGTTACACATGGCGTAAGTTAAGCTGGCGAGGATAATAATTATCATTGTTGAAAAGGCATATATCGTCACAGGCTAAATAGAATTATGTTGGATATGAGAGTTGCATGGTATTCGGTATCCAAAAAATGTTCTTGAAAATCCCACTCGGTCATGATGATTTTGTAACGATCATCATACAGAATTCCATGCGGAGATAATTATTTCCATCGTGTTGAATTAACTGTCCTTTTAAACAAAAATACCCACATAGATTTTAATGATGTGTTTGATTTTAATGGATTTTCTTGGGTGTTATAGATCAGACTAGAATGTTGTTATAGCTTGATGGAAAATAGGAAGTGAATCCCGTGCACCTGGACTAGTGATCCAAACAAGATAAAATTCATGATGTAGCAAAATTGCATTCTTAAATGAATTTTGTTATCAATTTATCGAACTGCATCGATCAATACCATCAATTCTCTGAGGAAACTGTACACAACAAGTTTTCTTCCCAAGAGAATGATCCATGAAAAAACACGAACAGACATTGACTTAGCAAGAGCTTCGACTTGACATGGGCGCGACATTACAAGTGGCATGTTACCAGCTGCGAGCTGGATCGTCCCACCATTTTCCTCAACCGCCACCACGTTCAAAATCATTTTAATTTCAATTAAGTTGACTTAAACTGCAACGCTTCACGCTCCCTCCTGCCTGAGTCGTAGATCTGCGACTCAGACGAAGCATCTACTGGCATACGTCGTTGAGAATAAATCTACACCATTCATTTCAAAAATAAAAAAGGCTCAACGACGCCCCCATCGACCTGGGGTCGATATAGGAACGCCTATGACGAATTATTATATATTAAAATAAGCCAATAAGTATTTTATGCCACAGAAAATATGAAACGACTTCCACGACAACCCCAGCAGGGTTTCCGGCCCCACCACCAGAGACAAACCTAGCGCCACGGAATGTTTGAACATAACAAGCCAGGGGATTGAACATAACGTGCATGATAGAAACGTGGCTGAACCGCAGGACAACGGTGACAAGTGCATGTTGGATAGCACTATCTGAAAACGGCCTACAGCTCACGACTGACCGTGAACTGGCGCTTTCTATTTGAACGGAATTAGTCTTCGGTTATCAGCCCTTCGCATCCAAACTCGAACCCGTGACCTACAATGGACTGGGCAAAACTTTGTTGAACTCTCAGAATATTATCTTACATTACCTCCGGGTTTTATAGAAGCAGGTAAAGATTTGGTTTCATTCGTTAGGCAACAGCTTGGTGCATTAGATATTCCACAGTTAATCCCTCCAAATGCCCATTTTTCCTTCAATCATTTGGATAAGGAGAGTGCATTTGTTCTGCTGGATTGGATAAGTTCCCAGAAGCTACGTCCCTCTTTTAAACAGAGTGTATCAGATTGCAAATGGCTGAAAACGGGCAGGGGTTTCGAATCTCCTGCTAAGTCCTTTTTGTTTGATTCGAAAATGAGGCTTGCTCAGCATTTGGAAGAGGATGATCTTCCTTGTATTGACGAGGCATTCTATGGGTATGCTATTCATAAGTTCAAAGATGCTCTTGAAAAGATAGGAGTGGTCACTGAGGAAGGAGGAGGATGCGATGTTATTGTTGATCATCATATTCAGATGCATACAGATTTCAAAACCATAAAAAGGCTATATAGTTATCTCCAGGTTTCAGAGTGGGAGCCTTCTGTATTTAGCGTTTTACCAATTTGGATTCCAAATGACCAAAAATGGACGCCGACAGAATCCTGTGTGATTCATGACGTAAATGGGCTTTTCAGGATTTCATGCTTCAGCGCACCATAGCCAAGAGAGCACCCCCTGGGCAGCGTCACTATGTACAACAAGACCCAGCAAGACGGTGTGCTTACGTAACTCAATCTAAGAATTGTGATTTTCTGATTTCTGTAGATTATGAGTAATAATTTGTTAAACTATGAAATGAAAATTACAGTATTGGAGAATGATTGTGCAGAGAGGGAGCAGAGTTCCCAAGAGCAGAGTGGCCAGGGCTCGTAATTCATTTTGAAGCCTGGCCCCTTCTTTTTGCAAGTGCTTCAATAATGCCTTCGGGTGAGTTCAGAATTTAATAAGAATTCTGTAAAGATTTTAGGGGAAATTAGTGAATTACTGTAAGGTTTGCAAGATTTTGTTTACTACTGAATTTTTTTTAAAAATTAAAATGAAAGTTCCGAATGGAATAAACACTCTGACCTTAATGTTGCCGTATTCCAAGAAACTGAATAAAATTTTGCTGTCGTACTTTTGACTTTAACTCAGAAGCAGTGGATTTCATGCTTCAGCGCACCATAGCGAAGAGAGCACCCCCTGGGCAGCGTCACTCTGTACAGCAAGACCCAGCAAGACGGTGTGCTTACCTAACTTAATCTAAGAATTGTGATTTTCTGATTTCTGTCGATTATGAGTAATAATTTGTTAAACTATGAAATGAAAATTACAGTATTGGAGAATGATTGTGCAGAGAGGGAGCGGAGTTCCCAAGAGCAGAGTGGCCAGGGCTCGTAATTCATTTTCAAGCCTAGCCCCTTCTTTTTGCAAGTGCTTCAATAATGTCGTCGGGTGAGTTCTTCCGTTCTGTTCAACAGATGGCGTCTGATCGTCTTGCTGCTATCTTGTTTGGCTTAATCAGAGTCTTTAGCTTTACAAACCAGCGCAATGGCCCATAACCAGAGCAGATGTTTTTGGATTGTTCAGACTGGAAATAGTAGACGCTATAGATGGCGTCTCCTCAGAAATTTTTCATCCAGAAATTTTTCATCCAGGAAATAAGGGATGCCGGCGCAAGATTAATGGAAAGGAGCAGAGGGAGGTCTTCCGCAGAAAACATAGTGCTGTCAACTTTCAACTTTTGAATGTACGACACTTGTTTATATGCCATACACTTGTTTAAATGTAAACGAAACAGTGGCAGTCGTACATGCGAGTGGTGGTGTACATGTACATGCGAGTGGTGGTGTACATGCAGTGTGAACATAATAGGAATCGAAGTAATGTTTTGGAATCGAAGTAATGTTAACATTAAAACCAGACCAATTAATGTTAACATTAAAACCAGACCGGTGACGGTTAGCCAGCTAAAATGCACCGCTTAAATTGCTTTTAAGCTATGGTCGAGCCTCTTCCGCCTCGGGAAGAGGCCAAATAAGATGGCGAAGTTGAGGTCCGAATGAAACTTAGCATAGATCGGCAAAAAGCCGCACAGAACATTTCGAAACTTTAGCATAACAACGAAAGGAAAGGGGTGAAGTAATACTAAGTAGGGGTCATATCGATTACTATAGTCCCTGCCGGATGCCAGATGGCAGGGACTAATAAGGCTGGTGTCTAATTTAATGTATTTCCCAAATTAATAGTTTTTTAATATAGTAAACTAATGTTACGGTGAAATTACATATCCTCCGCACACAACTTTATTTTTATTTTGAATTTGTTTTATGTTTTCGGCGTAAATTGACTCTATTTTTTTTAAGTGGGAGTGAATTTAAATATTAAGAATGTGTATTTAAAAAAAAAACAAAAAAAATAATAAGTTACAAATTAAGAATGAGTTTGATTATATATATATATATATATATATATATAATTTTAAAAAATTCAACACATTGCAGAATAATGAATATATATATAATTTTGAAAAATTCAACACATAAGCAAAAAATTAATGGATATAATTTTGAATAATTTCATATACGAGGCATTGGCTATCAGTGTTTAATGTGATCAAAATATTCAAAATATTGTCATGAAAAAAGTTCCTTTAAATGAAAAAACATTGTATGCATCACATGGAAGAGAGCAAAGATCTTTTAAAAATTGTGTAGGTATAGATTGAATAAATCTTTTTAAAATCAAAACTTTTGTATGTGCCGAATATATGTTAACATTTCACTCAAATAATTTAACATTTTTTTTTGTTAATATTAATTATTTTTTTTAAATATTATACTAGATTAAGATATAGATATATAGAGTTAACATTCTAGTAAAATTTTATTTTGTTTTTCTAAATATTTATCTATTTCACTGGTTTTAATTAATTAATTTACTATGAACTTTAACATATTTATTTATTTCAAAAATGACATAAAATTAACACAATTTAAAGAAAATATCTCACACTATATATATATATATATATATATATATATATATTACTCTAAATTTGGTAAAAGGGTTAAACAATATATATTAGGAAAATGAAATGCTTAAAAAGAAATATAATTAGGTTAAAAAAGGAGAAAAGAAATATAAGAACATAATACTAAAGTTAGAAAAATGAAATATAATATTAAATTTTTAATTTTTAATTTAATATATTAAACATTATAGCATTTATTGAAACCTAGTTCAATAAAACCTTCTAAAGGCATTGATTATAAATTGAGTAAATGTTCCTAGGTCTAAACATTTGATCCTCTTAATATATACAAGTTTAAAATGGATTTAGGCTAGTTTAATATTATTAGTATAGACATTGCAATGAGTTTTATTATTATTATTTATTCTTTACTAACTAAAAGTTTCTCATTTTCTCTATGATTCTATATATCTAAAAATTAGGAAATCAAACATTAAATTAATATTAATTGAAGGTTATCAAATTATGAGTACTATTCACATTAAGTTGAACTCAGTCTACAATCATTTGCTATTGCTATTATTAAAAAGGTGCATTGTTGTTCTCGCTCCTCTTATTGCACTTAGAATTTATTAGCTTGCAAGATATTCTTTTAATTTTTAATAAATTCTTTCGATCATACTTGAATATATATATATATATATATATATATATATATATATATATATATATATATATATATATTACGTTTTTCTATTTCAAATTAATGAATTAGTAACATCATATATATAGAGAGAGGAGTTTTTAAAACTTTAGATATATATTTTATATCCAGTTAAGCTATGAAATTTATATCAAGTGCATGGAAATCAGATTCTGCCATTAGTTTTTCCAATCCCCGACCTTTGATCAGATTAGTGAGTTTGATTTCAAGATCATATTCTAACATAACATCAATCCATTTTCCCCTCTTACCATCAGGATTAGTTTGTGTCCAGATATCTTTTACAATAGCATTAGGAACAAATGCAATTATATGGGAGTGTAAGATGTAAACTCTAAAGTTCTTTAGTGATTTTATCAAAGGTGAAAGCATGTTTCTTTATTATATAGTATTTCAATGATGCATCCATTGAAGACATACTAAAAAAAGCTATTGTTTTCTCCTGTCCTTCTTTGTTCTTCTGCAATAAAACAACTACAATAGTATGATCAGATGCAAAAGAAAATATCATAAAATCTTTGGTGAAGTCAGGACTAATCAATATAGGAGCAGTTGTTAAAGCTAGTTTTACTTCACTGAAAGATTTTTTGGCTTCAGAGTTCCATTTTATCTTAGTATCCTTTTTTAACATATTTGTGATGGATCTTAAGATTTCTGCTAAGTTAGGAATAAATCTCTTGAGGAAATTTATTCTCCCAATGAAGGATTGAACTTCTTTCTTATTTCTAGGTGGGTCAATTTTGAGAATAGCTTCAACTCTGATAAGATCAATTTTAATACCTTTCTTGGAAATGATGTGGCCTAGAAGCTTTCCCTCCTCTAAACCAAACAATGTTTTCTTGAGGTTTAGTGATATGCCATATTTCCTACATTTTTCAAAGACTCTTCTTAGATGCAACAAGTGTTCTTCCTCAGTCTTTGAAAATACAGTGATATCATCGAGATAAATGACAATGAACCTGCCAATTTCATGAGCAAAGAAAAAATCCATTTCCCTTTGGAAGGTGGCTCCAACATTCATCAGACGAAAAGGCATCTTTACATATATAAAGGTACCCCACGGTGTAGTAAATGTTGTCTTTTGTTGGAGGGTGAACCAGGACCTGGTTACAACCCGAAAATCCATCTAGTAAAGAGATCCTACTTGATCCAACTACCCTTTGTAGTATATCATCCATTTTTGTGTTGAAATGTGGCAACAAGAATATTCCAATTTTAATTTGTCCTTGAATTAAAATTGTGAATTAAAATTTGAATTTAGTCTCACCAGTTGCTTGAAAAATAATTAATTAATTCATCTTGAGTTAATTAGTTGGAGAAATTCAAGTTAGAAGTCTTTCTAAAGTCATGCAACAGTTATCCTTAAATTAAGGAGATTATCCCTTAATTAAGGAGATAAGATTGAGTTATATTTGAGTTGTAATTAGTTAGCTCAGTTTATCGAGTTAAGTCTAGTTAAATTAGTTCCAAATTGTTTGAGGAAGTAATTGTGGGTTATTAGTCAGTTGATGCATGCATGCACTCAACTAGTGTACTCCAGATAACTGAATATTCTCTCATCATTAACTCATGCATGTATATTCTGAGAAAGACTTAGTTGAGATTAAAGATAGGGACAGTGTACTATCAGTTGCATGTGTTTTCCTATAAACAAAACTCATGCATGCAGAAGGAATTCATTCCTTGAGGATTGCGTAGTTTTACAGGGTGTGAGATCAGTGTGAGTGATCAGTGTTCCACTTGGTAACAGGAGGATCACCCAGGAGAAACAGCGCAAGGAAATAGGAGATCAGGAGGGTAGAGGAGAAGGCCTTTGTGTAATTCTGAGATATTTCCAACTTGTAATGATAATATAAATATTGGGGTTTTTAGCTGAGGCTTTCCCCTGAGTATTTTTTGTGTTTCACGTGCTTTGATTCTTCTCTAGTTATATGTGTTCCACTTGATCTTGCTCAAATCTTTTAAGCTTCCGCTAATTGATTGTAGAAGTAGATTAAAGTATTTTTCTTTAGTTATATTTCATTATCAGGTTAATCTACAGTCAGAATTTCTACATGGTATCAGAGCAAAGGTTATCAGAGTTGTGAATAGTATACTAAGAAGAGAATTCAAAGTTTGAAGTTCACGGTTGCAGGTGCAAAATCGAATTCTTATCATACTTCAAGGTTGGCCAATAACGTTCAGTGGCGTGAGACTCGAGTATGCCTTGGATGGTAGCTCGAATTACATAGCATGGAAAAATCGCATGGAGGTTGTATTAGAAGACAACAGCTTGAAGGAATTCATTGATCAAGAAATCCAAAAGCCAGCTTCAACTAATGCACAAGAGTTGGCTGAGTGGAAGAAGTGTGTGACAAAGACGAGACGGATCATCCTTGAGGGAGTTCGAGACTATATGTCTTGAGTCTCCATGGGAAGGATACTCCATTTTCAACGTGGAAGAAATTGAAGGACCTCTACCAGAACAGTAGCAACTAGAGGAAATTGGCGCTCAAGGATAAGCTTCAAAGAATCAAGATGGAGAAGGGTAATACTATTTCCACATATCTGAACAAGCTCACCACCTGCAGAGATGAGATTATCAGTGTGGGAATAACTATTGTCAATGATGCTATGGTGAGCCTCGCTCTCCTTGGCCTTCCAAAGAGATGGAATAGCTACCAGGACTCTATGAATGGAAGGGAAAAACTGCTGAATTAGGAATGACTGTGATCAAATCTCATGCAGGAGGAGATCAGGAGGAGCACACGAGATGGTTCTTCATCCAAGAATGACGATGAAGAAAATCTAGCCTTAGCAAGTAAGGCAAGGAAAGGGAAGGGGAAGGCTTCCCATTCCAAATCAAATTCTTCTCATGGAGGGAAGAAGGTTGACAAGTCTAAAGTGAGATGCTTTAATTGTCACAAGATGGGACATTATGTGACTAATTTCCCATCAAAGAAGTCCAAGAAGGGATCCTCAAAAGGAACGGAAGGTGAGGCATTAAGGTGAGGCATTAGCCTCTCAGTTCGAAATGGACTTTACCCTCATCGCATGCATGGTGTCATCGATGATGAGTTGTGTCTGGTATCTTGATAGTGGAGCCTCATTCCACATGACCAGTGATAAAAATTTATTTAGTACCTTGGCGGAGAAAGACCTCAAGATGTGCACAGAGATGGGTGACGATGGAAGGTGTAGTGTTTTAGGAGTGGGCATGGTTGCTTTTCAAAGGAAGCATAGAGCTCCTCTCACCTTGACAGATGTGATGTATGTGCCTGGGCTGAAGAAGAACTTGGTATCAGTCACGATGTTGGAGGACAAAGGCTACTATGTTCTCTTCAGTAAAGGGAAGGTGTTCCTAAGACACATAGCCACGGTTCAGATCAAGAGGATGGGAATTTGGGTGAAGAATCTCTATAAACTAGAGGTAGATGATTGTGAAACATTGAGTACGAAAGCAGAATTGGTGCAAAGCAAAGACATTGGTGAGTTGTGACACAAGCGGTTATGGGGCCTTGAAGATAATGCAGAAGATATCTACATGTCTTCCCAAAGGTAAACTTGAGAAAGTTGACACATGCGAAGGTTGTACCTTGGGAAAGTACACCAAGTCTTCCTATTATGATCGAGACAGTTGAGCAGATGCTATCTTAGAGTGAGTTCATACTGATGTGGGTGGATCATTCTGGACGAAATCCACAACGAAGCAAAGGTATTATGTGATTTTCATTAATGATTATTCTCGTAAATGATGTATTTATTTCATGCAGAAGAAGGAAAAAACCTTCACAAAGTTTTGTGAGTTCAAAAATTTGGTCGAGAAAGAGTCAGGGAAGAAGATCAAGGCCTTGAGAAGCGACAATGGTGGAGAATATGTCTCTCAAGAGTCTAAGGACTTCCGTGCAGTGGAAGGAATTAAACGAGTGTTGACGACACCTCATAACCTACAGCAGAATGGGGTGGCTGAGAGGAAGAATAGAACCATTGTAGGGCCAGCACGAGCGATGTTGCAAGACCAAGGCCTACCACTTCACTTGTGGGCTGAGGCATGCAACACAGTGGTCTATTTGTAGAATAGAAGCCCGCATTGCATACTTGGGATGAAGACACCAGAGGAAGCTTTCTCTAGTAAGAGACCAGATGTGGGTCACTTCATGATCTTTGGCTCATCAGTATATTGCCATGTGACAAAGGATGCATGGAAGAAGCTTGATCCAACAATAGAGTTGGGGATACTTATGGGGTACACTGATACACCCCACAACTATTGGGTGTATCTGCCTACCAGTTGGAGGACAGTGGTTTGCAGAAATCTCAAGTTTGATGAGCAGAAGGCCATGCGAGTTTCCCTTGAGAGGGAGCTCCAACTACAGGCTGTGGAGGAACTGTTGGTTCCTAAGGAGGAGGAGCCTTAGACTGATGCAGAGCAGCCGCATGCAGAGGTTGCAAGAGTGTAGACATCCACTCAAGCATAGTCTTCGAGAGATGGACGGAAGCTCAGAAGAGAAGCTGACAGATTGTTGACGGATGCGAGAGAGAATGCGGGAGAACCATCTTCTCAACGCAGACAGAGGAGGTCACCTGAGAAGTACACTTGATACATAGCCCTTGTTGGGGAATGTGTTGAGACCGAGCCATCTTCCTTTGAGGAAGCAATGCAACAGCCGATTTGGGTTGATGCTATGGTGGAGTAGTATGACTCCATAGTTCATAACAGTGTTTGGGACGTGGTTCTAAGACCAGAGAACAAGTCAGTTGTGAGTTCTCGTTGGCTTTACAAGCAGGGAAAATTTTAAGAACCCCCCCTAAATTTATAAATATAATAAATGGGCGAATCTCCATGGTATATAGGAAAAATGGAAGGCGATTTTATCAATAATATAATATGTATATATAATTTTTTGGCGAATCTCTCACCAGGCATGGCGAATATTTTACTCAATTAAAAAATATTGTAAGATCTTGGCGAGTCTTTCACTAAATAATAAAACTTTGTAAATTCCTAGTGAATCTTAGCATAGGCTACATGCTGGTTTAATTCCCCCATTTAAATAGGCTACATTCCAGGTGAATACCATGGGTCAATACCATGTGCCATTTCCATTTAAATAGGCTACATTCCAGGTGAATACCATGGGTCAATACCATGTGCCATTTTGGTGAATACCATGGGTCAATACCATGTGCCATTTTTGTTTTTATTAATTCTAATATTAGGGTTAATAATGGTTTTTTGCATGGTATTAATAACAATCTAGTCCATGGTATTTGTCCCATAGTATTTTGGCCATAGGTTTCACCTAAATATAACCCATTTTTTGAGTGTTCGTAAATATAAGGTGACTTATGGAGTAAATATAAAAAAATGTTTTATTTGTTTACCATACCTCTCGTTTATTTATATTTTTATTAATTTACCGTACCTTTTTTACAAATATGGTATTTGGCCCATAGGATTCACTTAAATAAAACCTCTTTCTTGAGCCATCATAAATAGAACGAGGGTTATGGACTAAATATAAAAAGAGGTTTTATTTATTTACGATAAGTCTAGTTTATTTATATTTTTATTTATTTACCATACCTTTTGAGTAAGTATAAAAAGACGTTTTATTTATTTACCATACCTCCACTTTACTTATATTTTTATTTGTTTACACCCTTACATGTATATAAGGTGACTTATGGAGTAAATATAAAAAACGTTTTATTTATTTACCATACATCCACTTTACGTATATTTTTATTTGTTTACATCCTTACATGTATATAAGGTGACTTATGGAGTAAATATAAAAAATGTTTTATTTATTTACCATACCTCTCATTTATTTATATTTTTATTAATTTACCATACCTCTTTTATAAATATGGTATTTGACCCATAGGATTCACTTAAATAAAACCTATTCTTGAAAATGGGCGAATGGATTCACTTAAATAAAACCTATTCTTGAAAATGGGCGAATGGAAGGTTGTAAGTCCTAATTTCAAGGGCTAAATTTACCTTTTTTACCCTCTCCCTTAAAATAAGGTGGGCTATTTGAGGTGATTTGTAAAAATGTACTATGATACAAAATATTCGCCCACTAAAAATTTAAAACCCCTTAATTTCGCCAAAGGGCGAACATTCGCCCCTAAAATTATCCTTGTTTACAAGGTAAAGAAAGATGCTAATGGTAGTGTGGAGAAGCATAAGGCAAGATTTGTTGCCCGTGGTTTTTCCCATGCCGATGGGATTGACTATGATGAGACTTTTGCTCCTATAGTAAGGTACTCATCTATCAGATCGATGTTGGCACTATCAGCACAGATGGGTTGGAAGATCCATCAGATGGATGTGAAAACTGCATTCCTCAATGGCAAGATTGAGGAAGAGGTGTACATAAAGCAGCCGAAAGGTTTTGAGACCTTTGATCGTAGTCGCATGTGTGCCGACTTAAGAGAGCTTTGTATGGGCTAAAGGAAGCAGCTCATGCTTGGTACACCAAGATAGACAACTACTTCATCGGGTTGGGCTTCACAAAGAGTGAAGCAGATGCGAACCTGTACCACATCACGGTGAAAGGTAAGTCGTTGATCATTGTAATTTATGTTGATGATCTCATATTGACAGGTGATTATTGGTTGATCATGTCTTACAAGGAGGACCTTGCAAGAGAATTTGAGATGAAAGACATGGGTCTCATCCATTACTTCCTTGGCATGGAAGTGTGGAAGAAGGATGGGAAGTTGTTGGTGTCTCAAGACAAGTATGCCATCGAGATACTCAAGGGATTCCACATGGAGAAGTGCAAGCGCATGCAGACTCCTCTAGCAAGTAATTAGAGGAAGGAGGATGCTACTTTAGGAGAAGTAGTAGAGGCTACTGTGTACAGGCAGCTTGTGGGTTCACTGATGGACTTAGTGAACACACTACCATATTTGTGCTTTGCGGTGAACCAGCTGAGTCAAGCGATGGTTCAACCTACCAAGATGTTTTGGAAGGCGGAAAAGCATGTATTGAGATACCTTAGAGGCACATCTTAGTATGGATTATGGTACAGATGAACAGAGGGAGTGAAGCTACAGGGCTTCACTAATGCAGATTGGGCAGGGAGTCCATCAGATTGGAAGAACACATCAGGAGGTATTTTCAACCTTGGGTCAATGGCAGTTTCTTAGTATAGCAGGAAACAAAGGTCAGTTGCACTTAGCTCGGCAGAGGCCGAATACATGGCTGCAATTCAGGCAGCATGTGAGGCCATTTGGATGCGAAAAATCTTAGTTGGTTTGTTTGATCAGAGGATGGATCCAACTGTGATCTACTACGATAATCAGAGTTATATCAAACTCTCTGAGAATCTAGTATTTCATGATAGGTCCAAGCACATCGATATCTGGTACCATCATCTCAGAGACAGTGTAGCGAGGAGGATCATGTTGTTGTAGTATATTTCAACAGAGGAGCAAGATGCTGACATTTTGACAAAGGCATTGTCAAAGTGTAAATTTGAGCTCCATAGAGATAGGATCGAGGTGGTAGATAATCCCTTTCTTGTTGAGAGGGAGTGTTGAAATGTGGCATCAAGAATATTCCAATTTTAATTTGTCATTGAATTAAAATTCGAATTTTGTCTCACAGGTTGCTTGAAAAATAATTAATTAATTCATCTTGAGTTAATAAGTTGGAGAAATTCAAGTTAGAAGTCTTTCTGAAGTCATGCAACAGTTATCCCTTAAATTAAGGATATTATCCCTTAATTAAAGAGATAAGATTGAGTTATATTTGAGTTGTAATTAGTTATCTTAGTTTACTAAGTTAAGTCCAGTTAAATTAGTTCCAAACTATTTGAGGAACTAATTGTGAGTTATTAGTCAGTTGATGCATGCATGCACTCAACTAGTGTACTCCAGATAACTGAAGATTCTCTCATCATTAACTCATGCATGTCTATTATGAGAAAGACCCAGTTGAGATTAAAGACAGGGACAATGTACTATCAGTTGCATGTGTTTTCCTATAAACAAAACTCATGCATGCAGAAGGAATTCATTCCTTGAGGATTGCGCAGTTTTACAGGGTGTGAGATCAGTGTGAGTGATTAGCGTTCCACTTGGTAACAGGAGGATCACGTAGGAGAAACAACGCAACAAAATAGGAGATCAGGAGGGCAGAGGAGAAGGCATTTGTGTAATTTTGAGATATTTCCAACTTGTAATGATAATATAGATAGTGGGGTTTTTAGCTGAGGCTTTTCCCTGAGTATTTTCTGTGTTTCATGTGCTTTGATTCTTCTCTAGTTATATGTGTTCCACTTGATCTTGCTCAAATATTTTAAGCTTCCACTAATTGATTGTAGAAGTAGATTAAAGTGTTATACTTTAGTTATATTTCATTATCAGGTTAATCTACAGTCAGAATTTCTACATTTTGGGAGGGGATAGTTGTCTTTAAGTGAGGCTTTATTCAAGTTTTAAAAGTCTACACATAGCCTAATTTCTCCCGTTTTCTTCCTTGTAGGTACTAGGTTTGAAACCCACTTATAAAATTTGAGAGGAACCATAATTTTGGTATCGTATAGCTTCTTAACTTCCTTTTCTATTAGGGGCAATAGAACTGGATTCACCCTTCTTAAATTTTGTTGAAAAGGTTTCTAATCTTCTTTAATGGGAATAGTATATTGAATGATGTTGGTGTCATAGGATTTTATATCCTCATAACTCTAAGCAAATACATCAAAAAATTATTTTAAAATTTCTATGTACTTATATTTTTCATTGGGAGGCAAGGATTTGGATAATTTAACAATTTTAGGGCTTTGTGCAGTCCCTATGTTGCATTCCTCTACCCCAGCCCCTGTTGGTTCAATTTTGGGCTTTTTTGCTACATCATTGAAATCAAACAAATCTTCTAAAGGTGTTAGTCCCTTAGGCAACAAATTATCCTTTAATTGCAACACTTCTAAAGGTTCTGAATCATCATTAGATTCTTTTAACACTACTTCACTCTTATTTATTTCTACATCATTATCTAAATCTATATGTGTACATTTGAATTCATCTTCTAATTTCAAGAAATTTTTGATTTGTTCATCATTGCCAAAATCTTGCCAGTATATGATGTTATCAGGCACATCTGTCCCATGTTTAACTTCCACAACATATTTCCTATTTGGACGGAAAGGAATCTTGCAAGCACTGGTTGAAACAACCAAGGCATCTGCTAAAATGTTCTGGTTTCGAGGTATCATAGAAAAACCATATTCAGGAAAACATTGTAAAAAATCAAAAATTTCATTTTTGTAAGCCCTTAATCTAGGTAGAATATTCACCCTTAATTTGTTTTATAATTAGCTGAGAATCTCCATGCATAGAAATTTGTTTTTTCTCCTAGTTTCTTTAGAATCTGCAGCCCTAAAATTAGTGCCTCATATTCTGCAATGTTATTAATGCATTGAAAATTAAGTTTGTAACCGTGTTCTTCTACCCTATTTGTTGTTGAGTTTACAACAAATACACCTACCCATGCTCCATATTTACACATAGCTCCATCAAAATCCTTATTTCACAAAGCTTCTCCCTCTAGATTTTCTTCTTCAGTATTAAATTTTATTATTTTTGTATTACTCACTTCAGCCTCTAAGGGTGAAACTTCATTTTCTACACAGTCATTATTGTATAAGATGAATGAGCCCATGTCTAAATGTACTGAATAAAGGGGATAGTTTTTGGGCTTATCTTTACTGTTGACCATATAATTCATGAGTGTTTCCATATAATGTCTTCTGGGTTGGCCAAATAGAGGAATGGTGGCATAAGTCATATCCATTTGCAAAGTGCCCTGTAACATTTCCCCCCATGATGATAGAAACATCCCATACTTTGGAGGTATATCTACTACTACGATGTCCATGACTAGGCTCTTAATAGGTATCTGAACTAGAGTGACATATAAATATTTTATCAGACCAAGACACCTAACTTTATTTCAATCAAAAGAGTACAAGTCTTTGTATGGTCTTGTGATGTCTAGCCCTGATTTCTCCATGATAGCTCCGAGCATCCAATTGTGAGAGGCTCTAGAGTCAACAATTGCATTATGTAGGATTTTATCATGAATGTTGAGGCTTATGTAGAAAGTTGGAATAGTCCCATCTTGAGGTTTACCCTCAATTTTGGGTCCAAACAACATTTCAAGACAATCATCAGTTAAATTGACTGTGTTTGACCATTCTCCTAATTTTAAGTCTTTCATGACTTGAGTCTTGTATACACTTTTGTTCATCAATTATGTTAAAGTAATGGGGATCTTTACCTTATCTAGTTCAGTTTCCATATTAAAATATTCTTGAGATTTATCACCTTCCTTGACATTTACATCAGATTTTTTAGCAATTTCTTTTTGAGAATCATATTTTGGTTGACTAGAGGAAGGGGCATCATTTTGAGTTTTACTGGAAGAAGTTCCAATAGATTTTTTTCTTCTTAAGTTATATTGTTTATGCACCTCCATAATGAATTTTGATATCCTTGTTTATAATCTTCTGATTCTAAAGGGATCTCTTCTAGTTGTGAGAGAAAAAATTGATCTTGCTCTTCTTTGGTCAAGAATATGTGATCTATCTCACTTTCTTCAAATAGATTTATTTTATTTTATTCTAGTTCTTCAGACAATTCAAGTTCTTCATCAGTATAATTTTCCTGAAATGGAGGCCTAACTGGTTTTTGATCACCAGGGCCTCTCTGTTCCCTTTGTTTAATCTGTGGTGGGTTTCTCTTAAAGTTGGGATTTTGAATTTGAGGTCCTCCCTGAGGTTCTCTAGGAGGTGTTCTATCTACCACTGTCATCCTCTCCATCATTTTTTCCATAGTTTTAACTAGATTATCTAATTTTGAGTCTGATGAAGAGGAGGAAGGTTCCTCCTTAAAAGAGACCCTTATTTTTGTTCTTAGTTTAGCTCTTTTGGCTAATAAATTAGCCTCTACCTTAACAAAATTGTTTTTCATCTCTTCAAGAGTGGTTGGGTCTCTTTCTCTTACTTGATAGGCCATGTCTACATCAAATCTTCTGGAAAATGAATAAGGGTTAATCCTAGTGGGGGTTTTATAGCAGCTGGAATGGATTGTAGACACGATTAAACCTAGCACAATAATCTTCAACAAACTCATTTGGAGTCATTTTCAAGTTTTTGTATTCATTTAGAATTTGGAGGGGGTTTCTTTTAGTTTCCCATCTAGTAAGAAAATTTTGGCAAAACTAAGGTAAATCAACTATGATCCAAGTTTGTAATGCCCTATACCAGTTCTTAACCTCTCCTGTTAAACTTTGAGCAACCAGCCTTATTTTAACATCATCAACATTGAATTCTTCTAAGTCAAAGAAGTCATTCATCCTATCAATATGTTGTTGTGCTGTCACAGGACCTGTACCATCAAATTGTGGCAATCTCTGAGCATAGTTTTGTGGCATAGCATTTAAAGGTGCTTGCAATGCCAAAGGAGCATATCTACCTGCCATGGCTGGTATGTGAGGCACAAATGAAACTACAATAGGTGTGGGTATGGAAGGTATGAAAGGAGGTGTAATAACATTTTTTGTGTAGATGTAGGGATGGTAGGGATTGAAGATGAAACAAGTGGACTGGTAATGGGGGTTGTTACTACAGAAATGGTGGAAATGAAAGGGGTTTGCAGTGGAATGGTATAAATAGGGGAAGTTTTGGGTGGGGTGGAAATTTTAGGAGAAATATTAAGTGGATTTTGGGATGAAGCAGTGGAGGAAGAGGATGCAATTTTAGGTGACTCATAAGATGTCTATATATCTTGATCTAGTTCAGATACCAGTTTCTCAAGTTTTTCAAATTGTTTAATGGCATCATCTTCAGGATCAGGTTTAACAACTTGATGTTTTAAAATGTGAGGTTTGAATATATTCTTATCAACCACTGTTTGAGGTATCCAAGTATCTGACTTGGTTCTAAATAAACTATGCTCAAAAGCTAGATCCAACCCAATATCAACTTCATCTAGATTCTCAAAACCTATAGGGAGAGATTGAGCTTTAGATGGAGGGTTGTTACTCCCCTGGCTTTCAGTTAGAATTTTCCTTCTAAGGATCAGCTCAGGGTTGTCTACAATCTGTGGTGGATTGGGATCTGGGTTGGCTCTAGTATGTATTATTTTGGGAGCCAAATCTATTACAAAATATGTACAATTATTAAACTTTATACAACCTTATGAATAATAGACAGTCTTAGCTCAGATTTTAGAAATGGAAATTTTAAGCACTGAGATGAATTTTAATTTAGGGAAACTTAAATATGAATCAAGTTTGTTCTTCCCCAGTATGGTCGCCAGAATGTTAGCACTCTATATTTCCTAAGACTATGAAAGAAATACAAAGGTAACCACAAAACCACTTTCGAAGCTGGGATCTAGCCTTGCAAGCTTCAGAGAGGGATCTCCCTTTCAGATTTAGGTTTGTTTATATTGAGATATTAGGCTAGTTATAAAATTTCAATAGTTTAGTTTTTTATTTGGTTTGTTTGTTTGGTTGATAATGTAACAAGATACCATTGGGCAATGGAGTCAATTTATTTCAAATGGATTTATTTCAGCATCGACAGAAAGATCTAACAGGGCAAGGTAGAAGATTTATTAGATCTTATATGTTTGATGAGATGGAAAAAGAAGAAATGATCAAGTGTCCATTAAGAAGAGAGAAATTAAGAATTATATTGCTTAACTTTAGTATAAAACATTAAAATTTTCCAAAAGAAAGAATTGAGTGTACTTAAACAAATTCATATTCATAATTTTCTTTGAACAAAACAAATTATAAAACACATATGAAATTACAGAGAAAGGAAAACATAGAAACAAAGGAGAATATCACTTCACCAAAAATCTAACACAGGAATCCTGTAAGAGCTTCTGTATTACTGAAATGTGTCCACTGGAACTTTGTGGAACAACTTTACATCAATGGTCCTTTTCTTTTACATAAACATCAACCCCTACTACTTCGAATTATGAAGTAATTATAGAAATAATTACAAAATATCTTGATTTCAAAAGATCAAGATAGAATCCTAAAATATCTAAAATTGATTACACAAATAGTACAAAAATTTAGGAATTTTGAATTGTTGGAGTTACTGGCACTATTGTCAAGGATGGTTGTTGATGACTGGTTACAAAAAGTTGTTGCCTCACTATCTGAGATGAAACATATTTCACTCAAGTAATTCACATAATTGATCCCATCGTTCTTCACTAGGGATAGAACGTTTTATTAGCTTTCTATATGTTTCATCAACTTCAGTATATTTCTCAAATATAGGCTTGTTGATGAAAATGTGTTTGATCTCATGTTTAATGATCAAATAAAAAAGCCTCTAGGAAAGATTTTCCTGTAATACTTCCTTTTACCCCTATTAACTTAGACTTATCTTGGGCAATAGTAAAAAATTTGTGGTTGTAGTCACTTAAACTAATCAATCCATCATTCATTTCTACCAACCCTAGTAACCCTCTTTGATTCAGTAAATTGAACTTGCTATGAAACCTATGAACAACAGTTTCCAGAGTCTAACACTTATTCTCTACTTGTATCATAAGATTCCTCTTCTGTAAAACTTTCTTTATCTCCAAAATTGTTTTTGTTCTGTCTGTAATCTAAAGCTCCTCTAGTTCTTCCTTAGATTTAGAATTCAAAACATTGATTAAGGTTGTTGCTTCACTCGGTTTCTCTCCCAACATTTCTCTTACCTCCTCTATCACTGTTTTTGATCTTTGCATCAATTCTTCATGTTCAAAGATGATCTGAATTGATGGCCAAATTTTTGTTATGGCCTGATTGATATCCACCCATATGTTTTCTTTGGCTTGTGCTAAAGTTTGAGCCATTACTGACCCACTCTCTAAAAAATCTATTCTTTGAGTAAGCCTATGAGCAGGGAAAATTTTAAGGATGGAATTTTATATTAAAGTTTAGAAACCTTGACGAATCTTGCTAACTTCCCTAATATGAAAATTGTAAAAATTTTGATGATATTTTTCTACAAATATTTAGATTTCCAATGATTTTATATTAGTCAATATAAGATTTTGACAATTTTGAAGGTCAAATAATGTTGTACTGTAAAATTTGGGTGAATTATTTTTGAAAAAATGGAAATTGACAAATATTTGTTTGGAAAAAGCATGGAAAATTATCCCACCTGTGAATATTAACCCCTAAAATTTTCCCTGCCTATGAGATTTTTGTAATTTTGCTACATAGAAGTTGTATATCTTCAATTTATGTTCATGTAAATTCTTTAGCTGATCTTTTAACTTCTCAATTTATTTTCCCTGAAGGGACATATCTTGCATGGCTTTAATCAATTCGTTGGAAGAATATGTGGTTTGTGTTGTTGTTGTTGTCGATGTAGAAGCCTTTATTGTTCCTGCGACTGAAATAGGAACTGCAGTCAGTGGAACTATATCCAACTATGAGGATTTCTCTTTCCCCTTGAGCAATATTTCCAGTTCCACCTCCATTTCTCTTATTTGGATACTTTGTTCGATTATTATCTTGAACATGTCTTCCTTTTTCTTTTCCAGTTCTCCCATTTCCTTGGTCTATGGATCCTTAGTAGATGGCGGCTTGAGCTGCTTCTTCAGACATGCTATATTTGCATTCGTTTTTCTCAAAATCTGCTCTGCTGTCTTTACATTACTGGGGTCATAACTTAGCTTAATGACTAAGTCCTCTAGTGATTTAGTTCTAGTATCCTTTTCCAAAGATGAGATCTTTTCCAACTTCAACTGTGACTATATGTTGCTGATAGAGGCCTGCAGTTTTGAAGTTGTCATGGTAGTATTAGTCAATGTGGAGTACAAAATCTCTCTAGTCTATTTGTGCATATCAATCTGATCAATCAGATGGATTTGATTAGTGTGAAAGGAGAAAATTGTCTTCTTGTAGTATGTTGGTGATTTTGGGAATGGAACTTGTGCCTATAGAAAAGACATTTGGATTCTTCCCTTTTCAGTATCAAAGGTTGATAGAAGCATGTGTTGGGAAGAAGTAGTTTGTTTCCATGTTTGAGTATACGTGTTGGCCTTTAGCATCTCATTTTTCTACTTGATTTCTTTGTACTTAGCAAAAATATTTGGTTCTATTTGGCCTTGAGCCAACTCTGTTGTCTGTGCTGAATCTGGAGGATCTTGTGAGGCTGAGGAAGATGGAGAGCCTACAAAATATCTTCTTGTCTTGTACTTGCAAAAAAAAATTCTGGTCTCGTAGAAATATGTGGACCTGTCAAAACTATAATAGTCTATTCTTCATCATCCTGCATGAAAATTGGTTTTGGATTAGTTTTCTACTTCTTTTTATTTATTAGGAATTCCTTGGATCAAATTTATGTTATTGCAAGAGGCTCTTATTCTCTTGGCCTTTTGTCATGCTTCTTCTAAGGTACTAGAGTCTGTGAAGTGGTTGTAGACAGGATTTGTTCTTCAACTTCTTGCAAAGTGTTATCCTCCAACTAATCATGGTTCATGAATTTTTCAATTTCTGCCCTGGGAGTGTGAGTGTAAGGACTGGCCTTCTATTACACTCTTAAAATGGAAATGATGTCAAAGGGGTCATATGACCAAGTAAAGCTTAATTGGAAGTTCATTTGTTTGAGAAGTGCATTTTCCTCATTACCTATTGCTCTCCTGTTGCATATGAATGGCCCCACCTATGCCTTGATCTTGAATTGTGCCTTATTTTTAGCTCAAACAAAGTGTAATTCATCCATGTTGATAATTTGCCTTATATGTTCCAATGATAAAATTCTCATAGGAACATATTTTGGCAGTTTGTATGGTGGAAAATCACAACCATACACTCTAATTTCTATGTAGTTCTAGTACAAGTACCAATCTCGTATTTTAACTTGTTCACTGAGGTGTAAGGTTCATTGTATCTGAGAACCTATTCTAGGTTCCACATTATTATTATGAAGACATAAAACTGTATAAATGAATTGGTCTATGAAGTCACTAAACCTGAAATCATTCAAATTCTTCTGCCAAAGAGGTCCACTGGATGATTGATTGTGCATTGCCTTGTTATCTAGTTTCTGCAAAGAAATTGTGAATCTTTCTGCCTGGTAAAATAAAAACATATAAAATAGCTCTAATGCATGTTTAAACATTCATTCTATGGTAATATTGAGAAATCTCTCATGGATGTTGTCTACAAGGAATTGAATGAAATTAAATATTACAAAAGTTTTTTCTTAGTGGAAAAGATGGACAAAAAACCTAGGATAGGTTCATCCACCCATTGATCTGATTGATACCCTAGGAGACAAGATACTAATGAGACAATTTTTTTGGTCTTTTCTGGAAACATGGAGGCTAGATATGGTGGATTCTTCTTTGGAAGTTGGACATCTTATGGCAAGAAAAATTCAAATATTCTGGCTCTTCGAGGGAAGGTTAGCTTTTGGTAGAGTTTCATGAGGAAATCTACAGAGAAAGGGCTCAAAGAATCATTCTGGGGGACTTGAAGCATATGGTTAATTGACTTTGAGGTTATAGTAAAAAAAATGTCTCCATTATGGGCCACAATGGCTCTTTGGCTAGGGATATACCTGGCTTGACACCATAAAACAAAATCTAGGAAAGGGTGAGTCTAGGGAAACATGAATTGTGGCAAGAGGGATTCCCAGAGGTTGATTTCATCACTCTGGCCTAGAAAGGTTTGCTTGGGCAAATTGTGTAGTTCTAACAAGTCGAACTCACAATTGGTCTTTGTGATTTTATATTGCTGGTCAACCATGGGTATATGGTTTAGGCCAATGGAAGGAGGGGTCATTGGGTTTTCACTCGTTGATTTCAACTTTCCCTTAGTGGTCATTTTTTAAAATTGTTAGGAAAAGAGGTGAACAGCCAGTGGTATTTACCTAGGAAAATTTGGTTGCTTGCTTAATCATTCACTCATTATAACAGGCACCTAGCTGGGAAACAACTATCCAGAATCTTCAGTGGGTGACAGAGCAATTTGGTGGAGGAGACGGGGGTTTTAAATCATTGTACCTATTCTTTGAAGGAAATAGAAATCGAAAAGGGGGCCACACTAAACAACTAGGAGGTTTTTATAGGAAACTGACAATCCCCGTTGCATATGACCCATTATGGAGTAGGTACGTTGTGATCTGGTACACGGTCGGGAGAAAACGGTTATCTTATAATGGATAGGGTGTAACGGGAAATGATGGGTGTCAAATAGGAAGATACATGTGGCAGAAGGGAAAAGCAACGGTATGCGGGAGTGGGGAGGACGCGTGGCATGACAGGATTGTAAGGGGAGCAGAGACGTGGCAGGTGGTACTGAGGTGAAGGGTGCTTATAGACGTTGGATGGAGATGGTGGTTTTCTTTTTGGGGGTGGGGTAGGTGGTAAGAGGTTTTGAGCAGGGAGTATGAAATGTTGATCGCCCGCCATGCAGCGTGGGGCCATGGAATAGTGAATCTGCTTTTCAGACCCCCTACTGATAAAGGTAGAATGGACCAGGGGGTCTGAAATTGATTCCTCATCGTTGATCTAAGCGGGGTTGATTGTGAGCGTTGGATCATGCACACATTATAACACAAGTTGACAATTGATTTTGTTGCTTTCAACTTGATTTTGTGGATCTTTGATGGTTGATAGGATTTTCATGATTTTACCTTGTTAGAGTTTGGAAAGCTAGATATTGTACCAATTTTGATAAATTTGTTCACATGTATTTCATTTCTTTATTATATAATATAGTTACTGATCAAACGAGAAAATTACCAGGTACCCATTTTTTTGAGGTAGCAAAAAATCACTCGATTTTGAAAAATGGTGATTCGGAATACACCTTTTTTTTAGCATATTTTTGGCACTTTAAATTTTTTTATGTATCAAGTCTGAACAATCTTTTAAATGTTAGCGATTTTTATGTTGATTTTGAAAAACAAATTATTTTAGAGGGCTTATTTTTTACACTTCAAATCTTTTTATGTATCAAGTGTGAACATTTTTTTTGTTACTGGCTTTTGTCTTGATTTTGAAGAGCGTTGATGAGCATCAACCTTTTTTGTTTAGAGGGTTTATATTTTACACATTAAATTTTCTAATGAATTAAGTGTGGATACTTTTTTTTCAATTTTGGTGATATCATGTTGGTAAAAAAAAATGACAAAAAAAATCAAATACAAAAAAAAACCTATAAAAGTGTTAAAAAAACCAAAATTAACCTGTAAAAAAAAAATAGAATAAAAAATTAATGGAAAAAAACAAAAAAATAAATAAATAAATGAATTTTTTTTCAAAACTATATATATATATATATATAGATAGATAGATAGATAGATAGATATTTTAAAGAAAAACAAATTAAACCAAAAAAAAAAAAATCAAAAACCATTTTTTTAAGTTAAAAAAACAAATAAAAAAATAAAACATCATTAGAAAAAAAATTAAAATTCAAATAAAAAATAACATAAAAGGAAATAAAAAGAAAATTAAATTAAAAAAATAAAAATAAAACATTAAAAAAAAACGTTAAAAAAGTTTTAAAATTAATAAAAAATCAAAAATCAAAACAATTAAAAAAACCTCTGCCCCCTCCCCTCCCTCCTTCCACCTCACCCCATCACCCTCGTACCCTTCCCCACCCCCCTCGCTCCCACTCCCTCTCCACCGCACCCCACCTAGTCCCCTTGCGAAGTATTTTTTTTAATTCTAATTTTTTATTATTATAATTTAAATATTTTTAATTTAAAATCTTTTAATTTAAATTTATTTTTTAGTTGTTTATATTTTTTCTTTTGTTTTATTTATTTATTTTTTGTAATTATTTAACCTTTCTTTTAAATGATGTTTTTGTTTTTTTTTTTTTTTTTTAACTTAAAAAATTGTTTTTTTTTTTTTTTTTAATTATATTTTTTTTGCTAATGCAAGAGTCAGACCTTTCAATTCATTAATTAAAACATAAAGTACATAGATTACATCAAAACTCTCATGGTCGTTGACTATGGAGATGTCCCAATGGAACTATTCCTTACCCCCTGCCTCCAAACTTTACCTATCTCGAAAGAAAAATACATAAGTTTGGACTCGGATACAAAAAAGAACATGACACATGGTTGTCTGCCAATAAAGGTAGCATTACCGCCCTGTTTCTCAAACTTAGGTACAGTCCCTCGGAAAGAACTTTTCTCGCCTTCCTCTTTGATCTCGACCCTTGAACCTTACCATTTGCTCCTATGGAGGCTAAACCAACGGCTGTAGACCAAGTTAGACTAACGAGCTGTTCACCATTTACCTCAAGGGTTCGCCAAGTAGCACGAGCAATCTGAACCGTTGAATCTCCATGAACCATCCGACGGTGGAGATTAAAGTCGTGCCAGCCTACATGCACGAGTGATAGCATGCGATGAGGGCGGTAATCCCTCCGGCCCCACTGCCACATGGAGCTCAAAGAATGGGATCGCTTCCGAAAGCTAAAAACTGTTTCCCTCTTGTGAGGGCTGCGATCACCTGAATACCACTCATGCCTCGGTAAAAAGAGTATAGTTAAAAAAACTCTGGTTTCGCCTTTTTCGGTTAAAAGATCTCTGGTTTCGCATTTTCTGGTTATCCTCTGATCCGAGCCACTCGCATCTCTAACCCTTCTAACCCCGATGCGTAAAGGATTCGCCGCAATCCTGCCTATAGTCCCTGAAGTCCTTTCATTCCCTTCATGACATCTGGATTCTTCCGTGAACCTGATAATCTGGAGGTCTCTGGTTGACCTTTCCAATCCTCTTTCAAAAGACCCCATTGTGAATGAGCCACTGAACCAGCAGCTGCTAGTTAACTGAATCCGTCTCCACGGTTCTCTTAAGAAACACTGTATTGTCTTCATCTGCTTGGTTTTGACACTCCATCTTTAATCTATTTCAAGGGAACTCTTGCCAGTTCATCGCAACCCTAGTATTTATGCAGATCACTCCTTGATTGGCAAGAAAATCCGCAAGTTTATTGGCCTTTCTTCATACATGTGCCAAACTGACTGTTCTCAAGCTCTGAAGATGACTGTGAATCCGTTGGAAGACCTAAATTAGCCTCCAGTTTTTAGAGGCTTTTTTCGGTGATGTTCCCCAGCTTATTCTCTTGGCTGAGTTAATGACTAGCTCGGAGTCAGCTTCAATGATCATATTTTGGCGATTTTCCTGAACCAGGAACTGAAGACATTGTTCCATGGCCATTATCTCTACCATGTTGTTGGTGGGCTTCCCTAAGTAGTCATGGAAGATGAACATAATGTTTCCCTTGTCATCCCTTAACACCCCTCCATAGCCTGCCGTGCCTGGATTACCTTTAGAAGCCCCATCAATGTTGAATTTTAGAAAGCCCTTAGAGGGAGGATGCCAGAAGTCTAGCTCAGTCTCCACAGTTGAAACATTCCTGAATAAACCCTAAGGAACTAGTCCTTGCAATTCAAGCCTACAAAGAATCCTCGAGTCTGTAGCAGAGGGGGGATTCGAGGGGAGATTTTGAATTGTGGTTCTAACCATTTCTTTGATTTGTTTTAGGATCAGATCAAAGATACACTGGGAAGACTTCTTAACATTCTTGAAGATTCTATTGTTCCTTTCTTTCCAAATGTTCCAAATAATGAAGCTTGGTGTAAGTGCCCATGCTGAGCAAAGTACTTCATTATTCAAAAAATTCCTTCTCCATTTGGTTAGGGTGTTGAAAATACTTCCTATATCTCTCTCATATTGTTGGAAGATTGATGCAAAAACATCCCATAATCTGGAAGTGAAAATGCAGGTATTGAGAAGGTGTTATATGGTTTCCTCTTGAGGCTCACAGAGTTGGCATCTAGAAGGCCCTAGAAAACCACTTTTCTTAATATTGTCCTAGGTCAGGATTTTCCTTTGCAAAACCAGCCACAGAAAAGGTTTTAATTTCATTTAGCCCTGATGCTTCCATAGGTTTTGCCAAATCCTTTCAGGAGCTTGGGAATCAAGGTCCAGGAGTATGAGTTTGGCTTCCTTGAGATTAAAGTTCCCCTCAATGTTGTTGCCCCATCTCAGCTGGTCATGCCCCTTTGAAATGAGAATTTTCCTTTGCTCTAACATTTTCATCAGTCTTTCGGCCTTGGATTTTAGAGGACTGTCATTTCTGAGATCCAAATTTCTCCAGTTTCTCCATTTCCCTGAACTATTGGATTGATCCCAAAAATCCTTAACCTTAGTGAATTCCTTAGTATCAGTCTTTGTTTTCAGGTCCTTCAAATCCTCTTGTAGTAGAATAGGTTCTTGTTGCCATCTGTCCTCCCAGAATAAGGCTAAGTTTCCCTCTCTGATTTCCGAGAAGCTGTTATCCTGAATTAAGCCTCTGTTATCTCAGGCTTTGTTCCAAATGTGAGAACCTCTTATATTTCCATCCATCCTTATGCGGTCATTAACTAGCCAAGAGCTTGCATATTTTTCTTTCCAAGTGATGGACCATTGTGCTTCTAGTTCCTTTATCCATCGCCACCATAATTTTGCCCCTAGAACTTTACATAGAATTTCAGGATCATCCAATCCAAGACCCCCATGGTTTTTGGGTTTGCAATTTTTTTTCCCAGGCAACTAAGGCCCATTTCTTCTTTTCCTCCCCATTGCCCCAGAGAAAGTCTCTTTGTATGTTTCTCATTTGATTCAGGATTCCTTTAGGAGCAGGGATAGCTGATAACATAAAGATCAGGATTGATTGCAAAACAGTCTTTGTGAGGATCAACCTACCAGCCAAGTTTAAAGATATCATTGTCCATTTCCTGGTCTTGTCATGCAGTTTACTGATCATAGGCTCCCAGATGCTCTTGTGTAACGGTTTTGCAATTAAAGGAACCCCCAAGTATTTCGAGGGGAGAGTGTCTCTTTGAAAGTCCAAAATTCTAGATATGTTCTTCTGAATAGCAATGTTAGTATTGAAGAAAAAAATCTTAGATTTGGAGAGATTAACTTCCATACCTGAGGCCATGGCAAAGTCACTAAGGATTTGTTTATAAGAAAGAGCTTCTTTGACTATAGGAATTCCCTGCAGCAAGGTGTCATCCACAAATTGTTGATGAGTCAAGGCCTGTCCATTGTCAGAGCGTTGGATACCCCTGATGTTACCAACTACTTTTGCATGCTTGATAGCCCTGCCTAGTCCTTCCATCATGAGGATGAAGAGAAAGGGAGAGAGGGGGTCACCTTGCCTGAGACCTCTGGAAGGAGTGAAAGTCTCCGAAGGAGAGCCATTAACAAGAATAGAAAAACTAGAAGAGGTAATCAAAGCCAAGATCCCTCTTACCCAATTGTGGTCAAACTTGAAAGCAATAAGAACTTTCCTTATATAGTTCCAATTCAGCTTATCATAAGCTTTGGCAATGTCCAGTTGCATGATCATTCCAGCTTTCCTCTTGCTAGTTAGTGAGTGCACCACTTCATGAGCTTGGATGATGTTATTAAGAATTTGCCTTCCTTCCACGTATCCAGATTGTTCCCCCAAAACTAGAGAGGGCAAGAGGGGTTTAAGTCTGTTTGCAACCACTTTTGATATTATCTTGTAAACCACATTACACAACGCTATAGGTCTGATTCTATCAAGGGTTTGGGCCAACTCCTGTTTAGGGATCATGGCTATAAAAGAGGAATTCAGCGCTTTCAAAATGGTTATGTGCCTCCTAGAATCTTCCACAACCTGCAGAATGTCCTGTTTGACAATATTCCAGCAAGCTTTGAAGAAGTCGACATTGAAACCATCCGGGCTTGGCGCCTTTCCATTCTGCATTTCTTTGAGAACCCCACTGACCTCCTCTTCAGTCACAGGTCTGCAAAGGTTAACATTATCCTCTCTTGAAACCATCCTAGGTATATGCTTAGTGAAGTCCTGGATGTAGAGATCTCTTTCATAACAGGTTTCCTGTGCTATGCTTCGAAAGTGCTGAACTAGAGCTACTTCTATTTCTTCATGAGTGTTGAGATTATTTCCTCTTTTATCCTTGATCAAAGAAATTCTATTGTGTGCTCTGTTAGCCATGGTGGATTTGTGAAAAAATCTGGTATTATGTTCCCCTTCTTTTAGCCATTGGACTCTAGATTTTTGTCTCCAAAATATTTCCTCTTGTTTGCATATATTCTCCCATTGTTGCTGATATTTGGTAGCTTGCTCATCTCTGACTTTATCATGGCCTTCTATGATGAGGGTTTGGTTAAGTTTCTGCATTCGATCTTCAGTAATTTTTTTTCCTACAAAGATATTACCAAATTCATTCTTGTTCCATTCTTTAAGCCTGAGCTTGATGTGTTTCAATCTTTTTTGTAGAAGGTACATTCTGGTTCCCTGTATGTTTAAATCCTCTGCCCACCACTTGGTTACGTTGCTTATAAATTTTGGGTGGGATAGCCAGATATTCTCAAATCTAAAAGGTTGTTTCTTGGGGTTACCAATGCCCTGAACCTCCAGTTGCATCGGCTAGTGATTTGAGCCTCCAAAGGGAAGCACTCTTGCCACCATTTCCTTGTTATTGAGCATAAGATCCTCCGAGATGATGAATCTGTCTAATTTGGAAGCTACTTGGGACTGTCCTCCTCTTTTATTGTTCTAGGTGAAGATTCCGTTATCCATTTCTATGTCCACCAGCTTCATTTTATCAATAAAGGTTTGAAAAGCGATGGAGTCTTTGCCTAGAACTCTAGTTCCCCCTTTTCTTTTCCGTTAGTGATCTGATCATGTTGAAATCACCCCCTAAGATCCAGGGTATTCCTGCATATCTATCTCTGAGAGTCTCCAGAGAGTGTAGAAGCCTGAGTTTGTCATCCATTCTTTGAGGGCCATAGACATTCGTTACCAAGTAGGTTTCCTTATCTTCTACTGGTTGGATTACTAGAGATAAGTAATCCTTTGATGCCTCCGCATCTATTAAGTCAATTTTTTATGGATTCTAGAGAGTGAGAATGCCTCTTGCTGCCTTCTCTGCTTTGACTTCCAGAAACTCAAATCTATTGAGCCACTTACTATGGATATCTCTTATCTTCTGAATGGAACATTTAGTTTCCTAGATGAAAATCACCCTTGGAGATGCTTGTTTCATCCTATTACTCAGTAAACTTTGTTTCCTTTTACTACCTAGACCCCTAATATTCCAAGAAGTGAACTTCATAATTAAAGGTTAGTAAAGGAGTAACTGGATAGGTCTTTCATCTTACCTGAATCTATCATTAGCTTTCCACATTCCATCAACAGCTCATTCTACTTTTTTCTGCCCCTCTTCTTTCCTGGGATTCTGGGTGCTAGTCCTGCTGTATTCTTCATCGTTTTCACTCCTTCGTTGCCTTGTCTTTCTTTGTGTTTTAGTCTTTCCACCCATTTAGTCTGGGTTTTCCATAAAAACAACTGTTGAACCCTATTGAAATCCTCTGTGGGTAATGAGTCTAACCCTTCTTTGGTTCCTTGATTCTGTTAGGGTCCCACCCTAACCCCCTTATTTATGTAATGGGATCACGTCATAGTCAAGAGTCAATAAAGCCCATATTAATAATTGTAAGTGGTTAATCCGCAATTAATGACGGAACCACAGTTAGTTGCAAATGGGCCGTAGTATTAGATAGATGGTATTAATAAAACCCACGGTATTGGCCCGTGGTATTGCATGTATGAGTCATACATAAAGGATAGAGACTCCCTGGGAGGAGCATCATGTCTTATTTTGTAGTCGAGCTCTGCTCTATTGGAGGTTGCCCCCTCGAAGAGGCAAGTGAACATTACTCTCTGAATAATAAAATCATTGCTATTATGTGTTCTGGGTATCTTTTCTTTGCATATTCTATATTTGGGTACCATTTTGCAGGTTAAGAGCATAACAGATTCAAGAAACCTTCTAAATCTAGGTTCTCTTTCTCAAGAATCTCTTGGAGTTCATGGTCCTCCATTTCCATCACACTTTGGGTCATTTTAAGATCCATCTCCTGTTTTGCATTACTTATCATAAATTCTTTTTTCTTGTTGTTTCCTTGTATTTGTTCATTGTCTTCTGCCCTCTCTTCCTCCTCTGGGCTTCCTTCCTTTGCTTTATTTAGTTATGTTGGACCTTCGTCTGCTTCAAGGATGTGGAACATGTTCTGGATGGCTTGCTGCCCAACGACTTTATGTGTTCTTATTCCTCTTTTGCCTCCTTTTACTTTGTGTTCCATCTTGAGGTAACTTTCTGAATCCTTCATAGTATCAACTTTGTTTTTGTTCTCTATCTTACTAAGAGGGCAGTCTCATGACATTTACAACATCTGAATGGTATATGTTCATAATCTACCATTTGTATCCACTCTTCATCAAAATGTTCCAGAATAACTTCCTCTGGCAAAGCTCCAGAGAGATCCATCTCCACACATATTTTGGAAAAGGAAGTATACTTTCCCCTTCTAGTGGCCTCAGAAACTTTGACAAAACGCCCTAACTTATTTTTTATTGCTGATAGAGATTCTGTTTGCCAGTAATCAAGAGGTAGAGAATAGAGTCTGACCCAGACTGGGACCGAAGTGAAAGTTTCATGTTTCGGAACAAAATTCATGATCCACGGTCACATATAGAGGCATGCTGCAGCATAAAAGTATGGCCCTCCTTCATACACTCTGTCCCTATCTTCAAGATTTGCAAATACTACAGTGAAAAATCCCTTGGACCCCAGATGTAGGTCAATGCTGCCTTTTGGTTTCCAGTGGTATTTAATCCACGTTTGTAAGGATTTTTCAATGGGCCAAAACCCCATGAATTTACATATGATTGCATAAGTTTGCATGTGATCCCTGTGCACCTGCAGCGCTGGATCATTTAAAATGACTCTGGGGGTTACTGCCACTTTGGGTTTGCATGGGCCCATGTGCGCTTTGTCTTTAGTGCCTTGTTCCTTGACTTCTTCCTCATTTTACGTTGCATTAGTGTGCTTCCTTGACTTAGTTCCCTCTTGCTCTTCTTCACCGTTTCTATCCTTTCCTTCTGAAGACTCTCTATCATTTTCCATTGGTTTTTTTCCCCTGCTAGCCACAGCCTGCTTGTAGGAGGGAGAGGAGCTCCCTCCTGTGTGTCCTTTCATGGAGGATTGCCCCTGTCACCGTTTGAAACCCTGGTTCGTCTTCCCGCTTCCTTCCGCTTCCTCCTTAACCTTCAACCCCTTAACCTTCAACCAATTTATTCTTAAATTATATATCTATATATATATATATATATATATATATATATATATATATATATATATATATATATATATTATTTTATTTTATTTTTTTTGTTTTATTTATTTATTTTTTATTAAAATAAATCATTTTTACAAGTTAATTTTGATTTTTATTTTTTATTTTTTTTTACATTTTTATGGTTTTATTTATGTTTTTTAATTATTTTTTGATATTTGATTTATTTTAGGCCATGAATTGTCCCCTTGCCGCCTTGGGACTCAGGGGGGAAGGGGATTTTTTTTTTTTTTTTAAGTTTTTAATGTTGTATTTCATTTTTGTAACTTTTTTAATTTTTCTTATTTTTTAACTTTTAACTTTTTATTTTTTATTTGGATTTTATTTTATTTTACTCTTTTTTTGTTTTTCTTTTTCTTTTTAAAATTTTACATGGTATGGTTAACTTTGTTTACATTTTATAGTTTTTTAATGCCATTTCTATATATTTTTTATATTTGATTTTTTTGTCATGTTTTTTTTTTATGTTTTATTACTTGTTATTATTTTTATTTTTTATTTTTTTTCAATATTTGAATTTTTGTTTTCTTTTGTATTTCTGTGTTTTTTTATTGGATTTTTTTCAATATTTGAATTTTTGCATTTCTATGTAATTTTTATATTTGATTTTTTTTGTCATGTCTTTTATGTTTTATTACTTGTTATTATTATTTTTTTTTTAATTCAATATTTAAATTTTTGTTATATATATATATATATATATATATATATATATATATATATATATATATATATATATTAGGGTCCATGTCGATGCTTGTCTAGCAACTCAATCTCATTATGTGCAATTTGATAGTTGATTTTAAAATTTTCATTATAATGAATCGAGTCTGTCTCACAATGCGTTAATTTCATGGTTGGTCTTTAAGTTTTTATTACAATGGGTTGAGCTCACCTACATTGTATGTCAATTTGATAGTTGATTTTTATTTTTTTTTGCAATGTATCAAGTTGTCTTAGGCTAAGATTTTAAAATCGATATACATTTAGCATTTAAAAAATTAATCTTGGTATAATAACTCTTTCATTTAGGTGTTCATTTTTAAAGTTTTTTTAGTCATAAATTTTTTCCATAATGTCATGCTTCAAATATTTTGAAAACTTAAAATTGTTTTGTAGTAATAAATTTTGGTTTTAATTCCATGGTTGAAAAATTGTCAAGATTTTAATGTTATTCTAAGTCGTGATATCTTATCTTTATTGCTATAGTTGAAAACAGTTATAAGTATTTTTTCTTAGCACCATGCTTGAAATTTGTTGGAATTTTAAGGTTTTTCAAAGAAGTGATATTTTAAATTTAATGTCATGCTTAAAAATCATTGGAATCTCAAGGCTTTCAAAGACGTGATATTTTATCTTTAATGTCATGCATGAAATCGTTGGAAATTTAAAGTTTTTTAGAGTCATGATATTTTATTTTTAAGGTCATTATTAAAAAAATGTTGAAAATGTACCCTAAAAAAAGAAAAAAAAAAAGAAATAAAGATGACATTATTTTGACATCAACATTTTTTTTATTTCAAGGTGTTTTCTGCACCAAACAAAATGGGTTTTTATTGTTTTTTACTGTTATTTTTAAAAAATATTGAAAACTTACTCTGAAAAAAATGGTGATGCAAAATCAACACTTTTTATTTTTGGGCTCGAGTACCCGTTTTGAGGTAATAGTTCCTGTTTGATCGGTAACTATGTTATATGTAAAAAGTATATTGTTATCCGAAATTGTGTGATTACAAATTTGATTTTTCTTCTTGCATTGTCTTCATGATCAAGTAATTTCCAAGAGTTATATTTATGTTGATTTGATATAACATAGGGTTGAAATTATTAAGTGATTTAATATAGAAATTTAAGATAAAAAAAAACATATTTCTACTACATAAATTATTGTAATAAAGTGATTTTCGATTTGGCATACGCTTGGAGAAGTGCACCCTTAGGGATAAAACTTGCAATACGTTTGCGACCATCAACTACATGTATCACCAAGAATATTCTTAACTGACATGTCTTTAAAAACCCAATTCAAACATCTTCAACAATACAACATGTTAGAGTGCTCATTTCACCATAGGTGATATTGCATCATCAACACATAGATACAAATTTAACCTAACTATATAACACTTGAACATCAAATAAACAAACACTTCAATTCATAGCCATGCATGCATCTACATACACACACTCAAAATTGTCTCAAATGTACATTTTTAACAAAATGACATAGCATGCCCAATATACAAAATGACACCTTGTGTCTAAACATGGAAGTATGTCATATGACAATCTATATAGAAAATGATTCTAATATGCTAATGAAATCTCATGCCAAAACATGATCATATGGAATGTGATTTCATATAAATACAAAATGGATTTCATTGGTCACTCATTGACCACTTTCACCCTCAGCATCATCATTTGCATCTCAGAGGCCAATCTTTCTCCTCTTAATAGAAGAATGAGGATCACTTTTTTTCCTTTTTAGTGTGCTTCATCTCTCGTAGGACTACACAAAGAAAGAACATTCTCATTAGAATATTTTTCCACAACAAATTACACACTTAAAAACTAATACATCCATTAGAAAATGTGGTTTATGTGGGTGATGATCAATGCCCATGGCTTGTACCAATTATGTAAGTTCCTCAATTGAGGTAATTTGGATACCAAGAATTAGGGAAATGTGATGATAACGATGGACAACTCAAGGGTGAATAATGGATGGCAGTGAATGATATGTAGGGGTAAGAGTGGAATCTAAGAAAATGAATGAACATGCATACACATTTATAATATTTCAATTAGAAAACCAAAATAGGATAACGAAATAAACATTTAAACAAAATTTGATTTGACACATGATACCTAGGAAGGGGAACATATTTCGACCCTAGATGGGCCTGTCTCCTCACCTGGAGTCATTGTAATCTATAAAACATTAAACGCACAATACAATAATAATCAAATTATAAGAATCTATATATGATGGACTAAAAAAATATGAAAACTTTTACGAGGGATAATTTTCATTCATCATACCTAACTATGTGGTGCACCAAATGAGAAAGCAACATCAGTGGCCAAAATTGGCACAAATGCACCTATGGGGGTGGGAGAGTGTTATTAGGGAATAGAAACTTCAAAAAACATATAATTAAATATAAAAATAAATAAAAAATAAACTTTATATATACATATGTACACACACACACAGAGTCAAGATAATAACCTCCTCCTAAACCTCTATTGCCTATTTCCCTCCATTTTCCCACAACAGTCTCTCCACATCTGCTACATTTATGAGGCTAAAGTGAGCCTCCATGTGGCCTTTTCTAGTCAAACTGTGGTGCAATATCGAATGGTCCAACTGATCCTACAACATTTATTGTTGGTGGCTCTTGGCACGATCATGCTATCAAGATAACATGTTGCATAAGGCTGTGAGTCAATTTGGTTATTTTTGTTTGCATTTCCATATTTCTATCCATTATTGGAGGATGTTGGGCATAGGTCTTAGGTATTCATCTAGGTGGAAAAGGACCTAGTGTTGTGTTATGCCTAGGATTTTTTCTATCTTGTGCAAACCCACGACCCACCCCTTATAATTCTCCCATGTAAAGGTGGTTGACAGGGAGTCCTATCTAAAACTCAACTCATAACTTCATTAAGAATCTCTTTGTTATTATAAGGAGATTTATCAAATACCATAAAACATCTATCAATCCAATTGCCTCAAAATGGTTGGTAGGTGCACCAGTCCATACAAATGCATTTTTTATTAACTAGTAAAGCTTGGTTGTTTCTTGGGTCAATAAGCAAAGATAAAAAATCTTTTTTAGTAATGTTGAGATCTTTGATTTGGTCTTTATTTAGATTGGTTCTCTAGTGTTGATACATTCTAGCCTTATAACTATAAATATTGGTTAATTGGCTTTGGGCATTGGAGATGGATGATATAAGTGAGTTTAATGAACTTGTAAGATACAATCTTGATGACTCTATGGTGTTTTGGAGATCTTATATTAATGGCCTCAATGTAGCAAAGGATGCATCAATTTCATCATTTGGATTTATTGGTTCTTAGTTTAGGTTTGGTTGTTTTAAAATTTGGTTTGGTGATGGTGGTTTGGGTTCTAATTAGGCTTCATGTCAACCAATTTCCCTATAAATTAATATTGTGATTGCATCTAAAGTATTGTTTTGGGTATATTTTCCAATTTTGAATCACATTTAAAGAAGAAATATCATTAAAATGCTTGTTTGGACTCCAAAGATGAGGTATGGTGTTGATTTGACATTCAAGGTTGTTCAAGGATCATCAAATTTGTACAATATGTCCCAAAAACACATCGCATAGTGCAAATATGGTAAAAATTGGGGACACGATCGCATAAAGTAGAAATTGCATCAATAACATGTGCATATTCGTAAAACATGTGCATATTCCTAAAACATGCGCATATTCCTAAAACATGCGCATATTCCTAAGAATGTGTGTGAATTCCTAAGCCATGCTAAGCTAGAAACTTGGTTGGTAGCTCAGGCTTTGCCAAGCTTGGATTCCTAGGAATGCATGTGCATTGTTGGGAACACTCATGTGTTCCTATGGGTGCACATTCCTTATAGACCCAATGCCACTTTTGGGGCCATCATCTTATTGAGAGAAACCACATGTGGCTTTTGCGCATGGAAATGTTTAGAGTTAAGGTTAAATGTTTATGATCATAGACAAGCTCATGGTCATTTAATAGACCTCCAAATTTACAGTTTGGTTGGAAATAAGGATATCAAATATCATATAATCCACAACACTACTACTTTAGCCCATGAATATAAGTCATTGAGATGGATTTTGGCCACTTGATTAATATGCCATTGCAAATTATAATGTCTTGAGAACTACATAGCTTGACTAACTCGGTACCAAATAAATTCTCAGTCAGGTCTTCAAAGTTTATATTGTACCTACTAGCTAAAACATGGTCCTCACCTAGCCAAAGAAGATTAGGGTTGGAATCATTGCTTAGAAAAATATCTTGGTTAGTTGGAGTTCTAGCATTAAAGTCTCCTAATAAAAAATATATTACCTTCATTCCTGATAATATGAATATCTTGTTCTAGTATATTATAAGAGCAATTTTCATCTAGGTTGTCTTCTTTATAAAAGGTACAATTGATAAGTGCAAAATAACAAATTATGATATAAATCCTCTTAGCATTAATGTTAGAGATCCTAAACCAAATGTACTAATTGAGAGAGTTTATCTATGAAGTTGAGTGTGAGGAGAAACATTCTTTTTTATATTCATACAACCCCTTGCAAGAGGATTTCTTGTTCCATATTGACCACAAGATGAATCCATCTATATGAGAAACCTTAGATTCATCATACTCTCAAGATATATACACATACATACACACATATTAATACTAAGAATAGTGAGAATAATAAACCAATTATTGATTTAATGCAAAACTTGCTTTTGAAATTCTGATTTCAAATATTTATTATCATTAATAACATTATTTTAACCAAAATCATTTTGATAATATCACCATTTTCTTTTATGTTTTATTCTTTTTTCCACTTAATTATCATATTTGACTAATCATTATCTTTAACTAATAAAAACAATGTAAAAAAAATCAAAATCATTTATTTATTTATTTATTTATTTATTAATTTATTTATTTATATATGCTATTAAAAAGATATACATTAATATTTTTTTTTGAAAAATAAAATGCCAACCATCTTTATTTTCAATTAAGACATATAGTATAGTCTGTATACTTTAATGACATTCCAAGAAGAATATAGAAGATTCTTTTCCTTGGGTTTTGGGAAGGCTCTTTATCAATACATTCTTTTATATATATATATATATATATATATATATACATGGGGAAGCTCATGCTAAAGCATTCTCCTTCAAGAAACAAGAAGTATATACAGAAAATTAACTTTCTCATTAATTGCCACTTGTCACTCATCTTCCGGTATCAAATTCCATATAATGCGATTGGATACGAAATGAGGTTCACGCGTGCTGAAAGTAATGTTTCTGATTTGTTTTGAACCCGTGAAGAAAGTTTTACCTTGTGGTTGTGGGATCATGAGCATACAAGGTTTGGGAACATGCATGCAATGTAAGTAGGTTGCCTCTACCAATTTCGCTAGAGCCAACCTTCTAGATTTACCTTGTCATTGTGGGACTATGAGCTGGTAGACCTTTCTTAAGCTTCTAGATTTCCCTGGTGGGTGTGGGATTATGAGCTCGGTAGACCTTCGTGGGATTATGAGTTTGGCAACATATCTATCAAGCTTCTAGTATAGCTTTTGGTTTTTCCTTTTTTTACATTTCTATTTGTTGGGAGAAAGGAGAAAAGAGAAAGGTGATTTATCTATATTAAGGTTTTTTTGGTGGTGTATTTTTTATCTTAGTTTTTAATAATCTATCATGTGTCGTGGGCTTAATTTTGCTTGGCATTTAAAAATAATGGGTAGTTATGTACTCTAGTGTAGTGTAGTGGTTGAGAGTAAAGTTTTTTTTTGTTTTTTTGTTTTTTTTTTTTTTTTAATTTGACCTAATCATTGATTGATTATCTTTATGTTTAGAGTCTATTATTATAGAGTTCATTTTAATTTTAGACTCCCATTTTGACTTATCATTATGGATTACAGAGTAAGATTAATAATTAAAAAATATTGTAAAAACTTACGAAAACTTAAACAATGCCACAAAACATCAATATTCTTTATGATCTTTAAGGTCCACAACAATGAACCTCAATACACTCCTTAAACTATGACTATCATAATAATAAATTCTCTTGTTCAACCTAATCATAAAATGGAATGCAAAATATTGAAAAAACTTACTTTTTATTGAATAAAATTTCTAATCAACTTCGAATAAAAAAATATCAATAACTTTAAAATAAATTAACGTCAATAAAAAACTTTTTTTTTTATTGAATAAAATTTCTCAACCAACTTCAAAAAAATATCAACTCTAAAATAAGTTGACCAAAAAAAGTCTCTATATACACCCAATGTTGAAAGACATAAACCTTAAGAAGCATGAACTCCTTCCACTAACTCACTATCATAGTAACCAATCAATAATCATAACTTTTATTAATTTTAAAATATTTACAAAACCTTTTAATTATAATTTTTTAAAAAATTAAACATACATGTAAATTATTTAATATAAATTATTGGAAGGTACATCATACATAATAAATTTTTGAACTGGTATTTTTAATCAAGAGTTACAATTTTTATAATTGAGTTTTAGTCCTATATATATTCTATTTAGCATTCAAAAATACAATTTAAACAATGAAAAATTAAACTCTCAAAAAGTTTGCACGTGACTAAATTTGATCCCTCTCTGCTCATGTTAGATCCATTCTATGGATTTATGCTGGTAATAATTTTGCACTCATAGAACATCATTGTTCATTGAGCCTAGAAGATGTGTAAGTTTGTCCGTTCTTTCATGCCCCATAAAAATAAAAATAAAAATTATGTTCTAAATAGAAAAATAATGAAGGATATAATTTTAAAAAAATGAATATGCTATAAAGTAATTAGAAGTAAAGAAAATGTATGAATCAGATGTTTAAATCTTATACTTTTCAAAAATATTTCAATAAGAAATTTAAATAAACTATTTGAAAATTTATGTTAACGATATTAATTTCACATATATCTATTTATAAAAAAATTAAGATTTTATGATTAAAATGTTTATTTAATCCTATATATTATTTAACATTCAAAAATACAATTTAAATAATAGAAAATCATACATTATATTTTATATTCTCAAAAAAAATTACTTCTTAAATAATATTAAATCCATACTTAACATAATCTACACTTAAATGTTACCATCAACTTTAAAATATACCAAAGTTACCGAACACTTTTAGACTACGGTATTTAAATTTAGATACAATAACAATATGATTGTACTTTGATGATAATCATCACTGTTACCATCCGGACATTGGTTTCCTGAAAATCTTATATACTTTGAGGTATTTTTTTGGCTGGCGCATTTTAGTAACGTGGATCTGTTTTGAACGGAATATCTGTGTTTTGGAGTGACTCCCCGTTCATAATTTCCTTTATTTATGCATGTGTATGGAAGACTAGCTGCATCTATATTAAAATGTAAAAATTCAAATTTATGATTTTATTTAGTCAATTTTAACACAATTAATGTTTTGGAATTTAATGTAAATATTTTGATTTAATCGAGGAAAAATAAAAATATGTTAAAGATGTGTAACATAATATTATGTAATGTATAGATTTTAATTCAATGAAGATACAATGAAAATAATTTTAAGTGAAAATATTAAGGGTAGACGAGTGGTTGAGGTGGAATGTTAATTTTTTCACTATAAATTTGTTGTGATGAGGGTAGAAGAATAGACTAGGCTGGAGTAAGGAGTTTACTCCATTTATATACTCTTAGTGTTATAGTGGCAATAGAAAGGCCCTTCACCATGATAAAAATAAAATAAAAATAACTTCATGATATTTACCCATAAATAAAACATATAAAAAAATTAATATCAATTTATATTCAATTTAAATATAAAACTTTCCACATATATATATGAAAATTAAAGAAAGAACACTTTTTAGTTATATATTAAATTTATTAGAGTAAGTGTCATCCTTATGAAGAAAGGTTTACAATGATTAATGATAATTCATAAATTGGAAGATTAAGATTTGGAGAGGAAAAACTTCTTATTAAAATTAAAGTTATCATCTTCATGAAATCTCTTCATTTCTCTCTAGGAGCTTTAATTATAATAGTGACAGCTCTCAATTAGGAGATCTTCATATTCACGTTTTATTCTTTATCTTCATTTGGCACTTTTGGACAAACAATGTGGTCCTTCAATAGAGTAGCATACTACTAATTGGGATAATTCTAGGTACTCCATCCTTCAAGTATGGTTACTTACATGATTTCCCTATTTTTTATTAATTTAGATTAATGTCCTTCTTCCTTTTTGAGTAGGCATATGCACGAGGATAAGAATCCTTAGTATCATCTAGTCATTGGCAAATATAAGATTAAAAATAACATTCTCATACTTCAAATTTTAATGAATGCATCTATATTTTATGAAGTGATAGGTTCATGATTTGAATTGAAACTTATTTTTTGTTTTAAACATTTTCAAAGGATAACATAGAAATCAAGGGGTAACAAAAAGGCTTGCTCTACTAAAAAAATTAAGGTTATTTTAACTATACTAAAATCATTAGATATGGAGAGAGGGATTATAAACATGTATGGGGGAGAGTTAGATTAGGTGGTTTGGTCATTTAGCTTAGGTTAATGGGTGGTGGGTGGGCGAAAGGTAAGGTGTTAAATAGTATACTAATTTACACCTTTCAAGATCCATAGTAACATATTTATTCTCCTCAAATGTTATTTTTCGTCTCCATTTTTAATGTCTAGAACCTTCTTTAGCACACCAAGAAACTCTCACATATACAATAATTTATATAATTTCTTACATATTACATAGTTTCTCATATCTCCTAGCTCTTCCATATCAACCCACAATGCGTATGTTCCCATCAACGTAGGGTCATCTAAAATCAAGGATTTGACCAAATATTTTAGTAAAATTAGATGATTTGACTAAGACATTGAAAGCTCTCTAGTGTACGCTTTTTTAATGAATCCCATGGGTAAAAATAGATAAAGGGTCATAATATATTGTGCATTTAGCTTCTAGAGATGATTATGATGTACTCTAAAGAGTGTAATGCATGAACTAATGACTCAAAGATTAACCTCTCTACTAGTACTATTCTTTTTGTTTTGTCACTCCTTTGAAAAAGAGAAGAGTAGGCATGATTTGGATAACTATTTTGAATTCATTATGTAAAGAAATTAATGTTTTATTTTTTTTGATCTAAACTATTGCCTCAAAATGAATTCATACAAAACTAGATGTCATTGTTTAAGCTAAGTCTTCTCAAGTCTACCACAAGGGAAAGAAGTACTATTTAGAAATGACAATAGTCTAGGTGTATCAAAATGTAAACAACTAGTAGTGCTAAATACATGAATACTAAAATAAAATTTACTACTAAAAGTAAATAACATATTCGAAGAGGATAAAAGGGACATCAAGTATTTGATGAAGTGTCTAGGACTAGATATTGAGCATTGGTGCCTACTAGGGCTCGAGGTTTCAAGCCACATTGGAGATTTCCTTCAATGTGTGATAATCGTGCATCCATATTGACGATATAAGGACATTAGTGGCATTGAACTCATTGAATTTCATTCATAAAGGAGATGATGTCAATGTGGTCCTCATGTTTTTCCTTTAGGACCTTTCCCAGGAGTATCTTCATTTTCCAGTGGACGGTAATGGAGTCAAGTTATTGGCTCCATATTTCACTAGTATGCCCAAGGTTACGAACCTAATTGGTTACCTGAGATTGGATTTCAAAATCAGAGTAAGCTTCATGGTCATTCATGGTCAAGGCTTCAAGTTGTTGGATTCCTTTTGGATTCCTAGAGGAGTGGAAGAATGGAAATTAGCAACAACATTTTGAACTTGAGATTGAGCACAAGACCAGCCTTGAGGGCCTCCACCACCAAACCTCGACAAGAACACATACTTTGGTGTGGTATGGTTTTCCAAGGAACAATAGGACAAAGTGAGGATAACCCCTAAAGGAAAAAGAAAAAAATAATACCACAAAATAATACGGAGTAAAAGGGATGCCTAGTAAAGACCAATATGTTAAGGAGGTTTGGAATAGACTCTAACAAGGTGAAACAATTGGTTAACAAAGAGGGTGGAACTCCGGGCAAGATCTGACTTCCATAAGAAACCAAAGATGCTAGTACCAATATACATAGCCAACACTATTTGTAGAGTATGAACCAAAAGCCACCACGCAAAACTATCAAATTAAAAGAGTTGAAGAAGTAGTAGAGTTTGAAATTACAAATAATTACTGAGTATTATATAGTCCACGAGGTTTTGAACTACTACAAGTTGAGGACGAACCTTCGTCAATCACCTTCTCCTCCTGCTCAAGCATTCATTGTAGCCACCACCACTGCCTCAAGGACCACCTCCTCGACTATTGTCATGCTTCTCCTCTCATAGATATTCAACACTAAGTTCATATATTGAAGGCTAATGTTCTTGGATCTAAAATGACCTTGTAAGGAAACTTTCATACACCCATCACTATAGGTGTTGAAAATAGAAACAAGAAATGTTAAAAATAACATTAAGAAAAATCCTAATTTAATTTGTCCTTGGATTAAATTGGGAATTAAATTGTAATTCTAATTCTCATAGAAACTTGTAATAGTTAACTAAGTTAATTTGACTTAGTTGACTCAGTTAATTCAATTTGGGAGTCTATCTATAGTCATGTAGAGTGGTTCCTAAATTTTAGGGGCCTAGGTTGAGTGCTTTTGAGATATAATTACTTAATTCAACTTAACTGAGTTAAAATCAGTTAAGCTAGTTCCAACTGATGGAGGAAATAGTGGGAGATCCAGTAGTGGGGTGTATCCTGTGGTAGTGGGGTGTAATCAACACTGCTCAACTAGTAAACTAAAGATTCACTCATAATTAACTCATGCATGTTAGATAAGAGAAAGACCCAATTGAGATGAAAGTTTAGGGACAATGTACTATTAGTTGTAAAATCATCTAAATTAAACAGATGGTGCATGCAATCAGAAGAAGGCCTAAAATAAATCATTCCTTAATTAGAAAACTCACTAATTTTAGCCATTCGAATTGCCTTTAAAAGGAATGAAGGCATAAGTGTAATCAATTTTTTGGTGAGCACGAATTAGTGAGACCAAAAATAGGAAGCACAAGTTTGTGCGTGGAGCTTGTGAGAGAAAGGTGTGCCAAGAGAAGCTTGTGCAAAGGTTGGTAGTAAGATAGACAGAGATAGTGCAGAGGTTTCTCGTGCTTGAGAAAAGAATTGTAATCTTCTCATAGTTTTTGATTAATGCAATATACAGATAGCAAGGATTTTTACTTGTGGCTTTCCCCAGAAAATTATTGTGTTATGTGTGATTGAATTATTTCTCTTTCATGCTTCATGATTTCATTGATCATTTATTGTTTCTGCTGATGAGTAGAGTAGATTTAAGTCAATTGTTTTAGCATATTACAATCTGCAGTTTGAATCTACAAGGAATTTCTACATGGTATAAGATCTATATTTGTAGAAATTTATACATGGTATCGAAGTTGAAATCACTATGGAAGAGGAGAAATATGAGTTTGTCTTTTTTCAAGAGAAATCAAATTTGTTGTATCATACTAGAGAGCCAGCAGGATGTCATTCTACAGATTGAGACTCGAATATGCCCTTGGGGGTATTTTGAACTATATTTCTTGGAAGGATAGGATGGAGGCAGTGTTGGAAGACAACAGGATTAAGGAATTCATAGACAAAGATATTCCTAAGCCAACTAATTCTCAGGATATGGTAGAGTGGAAAAAGTGTGTGGAAAAGGCAAGAAGGATTATCCTAGAAGGAGTTTGAGATCATATTATCTCAAACCTACAAGGTAAGGAAAATCCATTTAAAATGTGGAAGGCCTTGACATATCTGTTTCAAAACAACAATGACCAGAGGAAGCTGGCACTGAAGGACAAGCTCAGAATATCAAGATCGAAAAGGGTGACACAGTCCTAAAGTAGTTGACCAAGTTCACCCACTGTCGAGATGAGATTGGAAGTGTTGATGTTATATTTTTTGTAAACGATATGGTGATCCTAGCACTTCTAGGCCTTTCCAAGAGATGGCATAGCTTCCAGGACTCAGTTAATGGGAGGGAGAAGCTACCATAGTGGGAGAGGTTGTGGTCTGACTTGGTGCAAGAAGAGATTCGGTAAGAACACCAGAGATGGGACCTCATACAAAGCAGTGGAAGAGGACTTTGCATTAGTCATCCAAGAAAATAAATCCAAGGAAAAGAAGTCACAAGGCGAGGAGGGAAGAAAGAAGGACTTGTCAAACATCAAGTGTTTTCACTATCACAAGTTCAAGCACTATTCCATGAAATACCCGTAGAAGAAAGCAAGTAAGAAGGAGCCTGCAGCAGCAGTAGTAGGTGAAGCTCTAACTTCAAAATTCGAACTTGATTTCACTCTCATTGCATGCATGGAAATAATTGTAATGGGAAGCATGTGGTATCTCGACATTTGTGCCTTGTTCCATATGACGAGTAATAGAGTTCTCTTCAGTGACTTGGAGGAGAAAGACCTCAAGCAAAACATAGAGTTTGGAGATGATGGGAGGTATAGCGTGGTCGACATTGGTACTATTACTTTTTAGAGGTTGTTTGGCTCCCATCTTAGACTCACATATGCGATGTATGTTCCAGGACTAAAGAAGAATCTTGTTTCCATCACGATATTGGAAGACCATGGTTACAATGTGATTTTTAGCAAAGAAAAGGTTTTCATTAGACACATCGCCTCGGGACAGGTGAAACAGATCAGTGTGTGAGTCAAGAACCTATATGCACTTGAGGTATAGGATGCATGCAAAGCCTTGAGGAGAAAGGAAAAGGTTAGAGACTTGATGGTTGATAGGGAGCATGAATTACCTCTCAACATGTAACCTCACATGCAACCTTAGAAGCAACCTCATCAAATTGTGGAGCAGCCAAAATTGGAGGAGTAGAGAGGAGATCGAGTGGAGATATCCACTCAAGAAGAGACCTCCAGTAGGGGGAAGGTTCGAGCCAAGTGGGAAGAGGGAGCACATATAGCCATACCTACAGGTGAGAGGTGGGGTGATGTGAAGCAATAGTCCCAATAGTTTATAAATTCGGGCAAGATCCATTGATGTGTTTCTTTGTCTCATGGATCATTACCTTGCTACGGGGGCCCACAGTATTCAGTAGCAGGAAGATTAGTGTCAGTCAGATACTAACGAAGTGCAGAGCAGAGTTGACAGAAGAGTAGGAGGATCACTAGCAGAGTCAGCAACATCACAATTTTTACTAGTAGATACTTGTAGACACAGTTGATTGAATTTATATTGTTTAGATGCTTTTTTATTTCAGATGTTGTTGTAGCAAAAACAATAGTGACAAGAGTTACATGCATAACATTTCAAAGGTACCGGATCGAGATAGAGTTGAATTCCTTTCTTGTTGAGAGGGAGTGTTGAAAATAACAACAGGAAATGTTAAAAATAACATCAAGAAAAATCCTAATTTAATTTGTCCTTGAACTAAGTTGGGAGTTAAATTGTAATTCTAAGTCTCATAGCAACTTTTAATAGTTAACTAAGTTAATTTGACTTAGTTGACTCAATTAATTCAAGTTGGGAGTCTATCTAGAGTCATGTAGAGTGGTTTCTGAATTTTAGGGGCCCAGGTTGAGTTCTAATTATTTAATTCAGTTAAACTTAGTTAAATTCAGTTAAACTAGTTCCAACTAATGGAGGAATTAGTGGGAGATCCAGTAGTGGGGTGTAACCAACACTGCTCAACCAATAAACTAAAGTTTCACTCATAATTAAATCATGCATGTTAGACCAGAGAAAGACCCAGTTGAGATTAAAGTTTAGGGATAATGTACTATCAGTTGTAAAATCTTCTAAGTTAAATAGCTTGATCCAGGTGGATATTGGTGGCCACTTGCCTATTCCAATTGGACCCCCAACATCGTCTCTTTCAGTTTTTTGGTTTCCGTAATTGTAGCACAGTTTACTATTTTTGGTAGTTTTTCAGGTCCTGAACTTCCAGAGCCGTTTTGAGGCCCTAAACGGTGTTTTTTTGGGAAAACAGAGAGACAAAAATTATGCCAAATTAAGATTTTCATTTATTTTTGGCTTTCTCTTCGAGATCTTCAAAACGAGGTATTATGATAGCCAAACGGAGATCATATGCAAAAGCTACAACCCCAGGAAGTTGATGTACCAATTCGCCCAAACAGGGCCCACAGTTTTGGTGTTTCATCTCCTAGGGTTAGGTTTTTGGATGTTTAGGGTTTTCCATTGTTTCTCAATAATAAATAGGACTTTGAGCCTCATTGTAACACAGTGCAGAGCCATGTAGCCACCACATCTCTCCTCAGAGATAAGTTTTAAACTTCACTCGAGCTATCTTATTTCCATTCTGTTTGTAAGCATAGTTCAATATTTTTCTATTAATGAAATGAAGTGTTTTTCTGCCGCATCTCTATGTTTATGATTATATCTGTAAGTTGTTGCATTCATGTTTAAGTTCAGATCAGTGGTATCAGAGCGGTCTACTCTTTCTTTGTTTTTCTTTGCATGTCCCCAACAAGGTCAGGGTATAAGGAATTAGGGCTCGATCTAGTTGAACCATTGCAGGATCAGCCTCGCAAAACCCGATGACCTCCCATGGCGGAAGAAAAGAAAATCGAGGGGGTAGGAGATCCTTTCAAAATGTTGTTTGAAGAAGCTCTTGAGTGACAGAGGGACGCGATGATGGACAACTTTGCCCAGATCCTTCGACGACTACCCACAGGCGATGCATCTTCATCCAGCAGCCACTCTGGAGGTGCCACTCCTTTTAAGGTACAAGTTAACTTCGATATTCCCATATTCGAAGGCCTAATAGATGCAAGCGTCGTAGATAAATGGTTAAATATATTGGAAGGATATTTTTCAGTTCATGACTTTTCCAATTGGGAAAAGGTTACGTTTGTACTTCTCAAAGCTGCCCCACATGTCAAGGACTAGTGGGAAACCTACTGTGAACAAAAGGACGAGAGTGAACCCTCATTGTTTTTAGTTGCACCCACTTGGAATTCTTTCCGAGATGCCATCAAGGAACATTATTACCCTATCAGGATCTATGAGGATAAATACATAAAGTGGACCACGCTACGATAGGGAAGGAACCAAGATGTGCTGGAGTTCACAAATACTTTCCATACCCTTCACACGAAGCTGGGTATCAAGGATACTGAGCGACATTTGGTTCTCAAGTACCGCAGCTGCCTACACAAGTACATCCAGGATGAGATGGAGTTCCTAGACATTTCCTCGCTTGGCATGGCTTCTCGGTATGTTGTAAAGATTGAGCAGAAGTTTAAACATAAGAAGTAGGACTTTGGAGCTACAAATCCAAAGCAAGGAAAAGGCACCCCCAAACCACAGAACAAGGGACCAAGCTAAGGCGGGGCTACCTAGGACAACCCGACAAAGTCGCAAGCAAAGAAAAACACCACAAAGATGAAGAAGGACATGGGAAAATGGTGTGAGTTCCATAAGAGCTCCGCTCACAATACAAGTGAGTGTCACGCCAAGTAGTCACTGGTGGCCGAGCTGAAGGCTTCCAAATCAGACGTAGGTTCCGACTCTGAATCCGAACCTGATAAGAGGAATGACAAAGGGAAGCAGATCATTGATGAAGAGCCCAGTGCCACTGTGGCCACCACAAATATCCTGAAAATTGAGCCTGAAGATCCAGAGGAGGGGGAACGCCTCTTCCACTCATAGGTGTGGGTGAATGGTTCTCTGCTGTAGTTCATTGTCGATAATAGGAGCCAAACAAACCTCATTCCAAAAAAAGTCATGAAGCAGTTGGGCCTAAAGACTACAACACATCCATACCTGTACACCATTGGGTGGCTTCACCAAGGACGAGATCTTCACGTCAACCAACAGTGTCGCCTTCCCTATAGCATCAAGCCCTTCATGGATGAGGTATTGTGTGACGTTGCTCCTCTTGAAGTTTCTGATGTATTGTTAGGACAAACATACTTGTGGAAGTGACATGTTATATGAGTCTAGACCTCGCTCTGTGATTATTACTTTGGCTAATAAGTTGTACAGGATACTGGAGGTAGCCCCACCTATCGTCATCTCTTTGATCACTGGAAAGCAATGCAGTAAGATCATTTCCTAGAGTAGGAAATTCGTTTTCCTTATGATTCACCCCCAAGGCAAGAAGAAGGTCGTGGCCACAACCTCCATGCAAGGATCATCTGCACAACAGCAACAAATGGACAAGGTTGTGGAGGAGTACAGGGAAATTTTTTCCTCACCCACAGGGGTTCCTCTGCACTGTTAGGTCAAGCACTCCATCCATTTGACCTTGGGCGTGCCGCTACCCAATGGATCGATTTATCAATGCTCTGTTATGGAGAATGATGAGATCAAGAGGCATATTTAGGAACTACTGCAAAAAGGGCACATCAAGCCAAGCTCATCACCCTGTGGGAGCCCGATTGTATTGGTACAGAAGAAGGATGGGACCTAGAGACTCTGTATTGACTATCGGGCGCTGAACAAGATCACTGTCCAGAATAGGTACCCAATTGCGCGGATTGATGATCTTCTCGACCAGCTCAAGGGGGCCAAATATTTCAGCAAGATTGACTTGAAGTCAGGTTATCATAGGTGCCTATCGAACCCTCCGATGTGTGGAAGACTACCGTCAAATCCAAGGAGGGCCTTTTCAAACAGTTGTTCATGTCATTCAGAATGATGAACACCCCTGCAACATTCATAAGAATGATGGATGACATCTTGCGGCCCTTCACCAATGCATTCATTGTGGTGCATCTAGATGACATCTTTATCTTTAGCCAGAGTTGTGAAGAACACCTCCACCATACTCGGCAGGTCCTTCAAACCCTTCGACAACACAAGATGTGTGCTAACTTGGAGAAATGAACCTTTGGCCTAACCCAAGTTCAATGTCTGGGGTACATCATTGATGAGGAGGGTGTACAAGTGGACCCATCCATGATACAAGTCATTCAAGATTGGCCAGCCCCAACCAGTCTAACAGAGCTCCACATCTTTTTGGGTCTTGCCAATTTCTACCGCAGGTTCATGTTGGGGTTCTCTCATATCGCTTGGCCTTTAAGTCAAGTCACCAAGGGCAGAGCAAAAGAAAAGTTCTTTTGGTCGGAAACCTAGCAGTGAGCGTTCTCCAAGTTGAAGAATCACCTTTATTCTGCATCAATGCTCACATTACCTGACCCGCAACAACCATTTGAGATTGAGATAGATGCCTCTAACTATGTTATTGGGGTAGTTCTTACTCAACATGGGCATCCAGTGGCTTACCACAGTGAGATACTTTCAGAAACAGTCTGAAAGTACCCCACTTACGACAAATAAATGTATTCCATTGTGTAAGCCTGTCATCAATGGAAGAATTACATTCTGGGGAAGGAAATGGTCATCCACATAGACCATCAGCCTCTACAATTCATACAGACATAAGGGAAGTTGCAGAACGATTTCCATCAGAAATGGTCCACCTATCTAAAACATTTTCATTTGAACATTAAGTATAAGAAGGGAAACACCAATAATGTCGTTGATTGCCTTAGCAGACCACCGGTCATGGCGCTTATCACTGTGCTCGACTCTTGTGGGCACGAAACATCAGGGTGGCCGCATGTTTACAAGACCGATCCAGAATTCGGCAGCATATACTAGACACTCCTAGAAGGGAAGAAAGTTCCAAATTTTCACCTTCAGGATGCACTGTTATGCCACTTGGGACACATATGTGTTCCTTCAAGAGAGTGTTCCAAGATGATTTTGGAGGCGCAATACAGTTGAGTCGCTAGACATTTCGGAGTAGAGAAAATAGTGGCGGTATTGTAGAAGTATTTTTATTGGCCGAAACTTCATCAAGATGTTGGGAAGTACATTAGATCTTGCATCACATGTGCCATTGCCAAACCAACCATCAAGAAGAAAGGCCTGTACTCCTCTACCTACTCCTAGTCAGCCTTGGGAATTTGTCTCCATGGATTATATGTCAGGCTTTCCTTCTACTAAGCATGACAATGATTGTGTTTTCATGGTCGTCGACAGATTCTCTAAGATGGCCATCATGGCGACCTGCAAGAAGAGTATCTCAGTAGAGGCCACTGCTAAGCTCTTCTTTGAGCGAGTGTGGGTACACTTTGGGATCCCACAGTCCATTATCTTAGATCAGGACAATAGATTCCTGAGTGCATTGTGGTCAAGTCTCTAGTTGATGTTAGATACAAAACTCACTAAGTCCATGACTTTCCATCCCCAAATTGATGGCCAAACGTAGGTTGTCAACAGAATGATTGTACACATTCTTCACATGTACAACTCAAAGCATCCACTGTTATGAAACCAGCTCACAAAAAGATAGAAAAGATAGATCAACGCCTTAGAATTCAGCCTCTTCAAGGGGGCAACCTCCTTTACATTACATAAATGAACAATTCTTGGATGATACAAATGAAAAGACCTCCTTTCTATATATAGGAGTCTAAGGGGTCATACCATAATCAGAGCCGACATAACAATAATAATGTAAGGGCACAATAATAACAATAGTGGGCTTCTATGGGGCACAACAGTAACAATATGGGCACTACATGGGTACATCAATATAATAAGTGGGTTGTACTAATAACAATAAGGGGTTACACTAGTAGTATAGGGGCCTAACATGCCCCTCTCCTTCAAAAAGCGTTGTCCTCAACGCTTGAGTAGTTCTTGATGCTTTTGTATAAAATTCTTGTCCTCCCATGTGGAATCTTCAGCAAGTAAGTTCTTCCACTTGATGAGATACTCTGAAATTGATCGATTTCGTAGTTGTCGGGTTCTTGTTAATGTGACTGCTCCATGTTCCAATATGATTTTTCCTTCCTCTTCAATTTTTGGCAATATTGTTTCAATTTGGATCTTTTGCAACTTTTGAATAAGTGGCCATACTTCTTCGTCCTTCTTCCATTCATCCCTTGCTTCGTTTATCCAATCTGGTTGGATAATAAAAATAGTACAAAACAATGCTTCCACATCCTCATCCTTGAAGAGTCTTCCCATTCGGTAAGGTCGCCATTTTTTAAGTGCATGTAGTATTGCCAACATTTCCCTTCTTGTAAATAACTTGCTTGAGATGTAGTAGTAAAAATACCCAATCACCTACATCAAAACATTTTTCACTACGATGTTGATCTACCTGTTGTTTCATTTGATTTTGCACCGAGGTGGCATTATCCTTTAAAAGTTGGAGAAATTGTTGTTGATGCTCGATGTGATCTTTCACTACTTGAACCTTTTTCTTCTTGATATGTCCTTCTATCTCTAGAGTTTGAGGAGTGACAATTTCTTCCAATCCTTTACAAGATATGCTCGGATTCATTTCTTGATGCTCAATGTGATCTTTCACTTCTTGAACATTTTTCTTCTTGATATGTCCTTCTATCTTGATAGTTTGAGGAGTGGTAACTTCGACCAATGAACTACAAGATATGGGTGGATTTATTTCTTCTTTCTCGATGTGATCTTTCACTTCCTGCACCTTTTTCTTCTTGATATGTCCTTCTATCTTGAGAGTTTGAGGAGTGGTAATTCTTGCCAATGCTTTACAAGATATGGTTTGATTCATTTCTTCTTTCTCTAGGGTGGGGTCCTGGAATATATCCTCTTCTTTTGATGTTTCTTGATCCTTTTCTTCCTCCTCTTCATATTCTATGTAAAATAATTTCTTCTCAACACACTTATGACCTTTAGTGCATTTGCTATCACAATTATAACAAAGCCCTTTTTCTCTTTTTTCTTCCAATTGTTGTGGTGTAACCCTTGTAGGTTGTGGAAGGCTAGGAGAAACAACCCTTCCATCTTTATAGTTGTGAGGGGTATGCTTCCTGGTTTCCATAATTTTGCTTTCCACTATGTCACAAAGCCCTTTTACCATTTCCAATTGTTGTGGTGTTGTTCTAAAGAAGGTGTTGCTCTTTGTATCCTCATAATGTACTACCATTTCCTCCGTGAAAATTGACCACGTAACAAGTTGTTTACGAGAACAAAGCCCTTCATACCATAAAAATTGATCTGGTTCTAAATATGAAGATGCAATACATACCTTTTGTAACAATTGTACATCATGTAGATCAAAATATTGCTCCATCTGAAGTATCCAATTTACCGGACCCTTGCCATCAAATTTCTTCATCTTGGTTTTTCTTAATTTTAGGAGTTCGATCTTGAAACGACTGTAACTCTGTTCTTTCGGATCTTTAGTTCTGAAATTGTGACCTACAGTAGCCCTCTGTGTCCTCTTTCCAATGCCACCAGTCTGACCCAAATTGGATTCTCCAAGGAAGAGTTATGCAAAATCTCCCACAGTGACCTGATTATAGACTAGTACAGTAGAGCGAACTTGTACGACGTGCCACAAGTCACTATTTCGTCCTATGGCTCTAAAAAATATATACAAGAAACTACAGTCCGTCCTCTTTCTGCACCTTCTTATGAAATTTCAATCCAATGCTCAGGAAAAAAGTTATGATGATTTTCCCCAGGTCACCTATTTGGAATGTAATTCAGGAGTCTGCAAAAAGACGAACTTCCTCAGATCATATATCCGCAAATATAGCGCACAAATCTCTAAAATTCGGACCCGAGATTCAGCGCGATGTCTTCTCAAATGGGTTTTTGTTTTAGCTTCTGAAACATCGCAGAAGAAAAGTTATAGCGAAAATTCCACGATTACCTGTTTGGAGCAGCGAAACCCTAGAATCCAAAGCTTTGATACCAAATGTTATGAAACCAGCTCACAAAAAGATAGAAAAGATAGATCAACGCCTTAGAATTCAGACTCTCCAAGGGGGAAACCTCCTTTACATTACATAAATGAACAATTCTTAGATGATACAAATGAAAAGACCTCCTTTCTATATATAGGAGTCTAAGGGGTCATAACATAATCAGAGCTGGCATAACAATAATAATGTAAGGGCATAATAATAACAATAGTGGGCTTCTATGGGGCACAATAGTAACAATATGGGCACTACATGGGTACATCAATATAATAAGTGGGTTGTACTAATAACAATAAGGGGTTACACTAGTAGTATAGGGGCCTAACATCCACAGACATGGGATGAATGTCTCCCCTATGTCCAACACAGCTACAACAGAGTTCTCCATAGCTCAATAAGCCATAGACCCTTTCAAGTAGGGTTGGGATTTTAGCCATTATAGCCCATTGATGTGGCCATACCATTTACAACCACTCAGGTAGATTCAACTCACGTGCAGTTCAAAGCTGAAAGGGCTAACAACTTCATTGAGTGCATTCAACACATCCGCCAACAGGTCCATGATATATTGCACAGATCCAATGATAAGTACAAGCAACGCCATGATCAACATCAAGTGCCACACAAGTTCCAAGTGGGCGACAAAGTTTGGCTTCATTTGTAGAAATATTGCCTTGCTGGGCCCCATCGAAAGCTTCGCCCACTCCGATATGGGCCATACACCATCACCAGGGTTGTCGATGACAATGCCTTTGAGCTCAGCATCCCATCATTCCTTGGTCTACACCTAGTATTCAATGTAGATCACCTTCGGCCATACTTCCCACCATTGTTGGACACATTTGACATTGCAGAACAGCTCACACCAACAGAGCTAAACCCAGACTACATGGAACAAGCCACCACTAATCAGATCACAGACACACAGATCAAGAGCACTCACTAGTAGAATATCCAACTATATCGGGTTGTCAAAGCTGGCCAACTCCTTCACAAAGGAAAGTGACTCACTAGGGACCAAGTTCAGTAGAAGTTTCCCCATCTCATGGAGGCACTCAACGCAATGGGGACCATTGCTTCTTAAGGAGGGAGGAGTGATCTAGGTGGATATTGGTGGCCACCTGCCTATTCCACTTGGACCCCCAACGTTGTCTCTTTCATTTTTTCAATTCCCTTAATTGTAGCACAGTTTACTATTTTTGGTAGTTTTTTAGGTCCTGAACTTCTGGAGTCGTTTTGAGGCCCTAAACGACATTTTTAGCAAAAAATGAGACACTCATATTATCCAAAATTGGCTTGCTCTTTTATTTATTTTTAGCCTTCTCTTCGAGATCTTCGAAACGAGGTTTTATGATAGCCAAACGGAGATCGTATTCCAAAGTTATGACCTCGGGAAGCTGATGTACCAATTTACCCAAATGAAGCCCACAGTTTTGGCGCTTCATCTCCTAGGGTTAGGTTTTTGGATGTTTAGGGTTTTCCATTGTTTCTCAATAATAAATATACCTTTGAGCCTCATTGTAACACAGTTCATAGGCATGTAACCACCACATCTCTCCTCAGAGATAAGCTAACATCGCTCGAGCTGTCTTATTTCCATTATGTTTGTAAGCATAGTTCATTATTTTTCCATTAATGAAATGAAGTTTTTTCCTTCTGCATCTCTGTGTTTATGGTTATATCAGTAAGTTGTTGCATTCCTGTTTAAGTTCAGATCGTAGCTGGTGCATGCAATAAGAATAAGGCCTAAAACAAATCATCTTTAATTAGAAAACTCACTAATTTTATCCATTCGAATTACCTTTAAAAGGAGGAATGAAGGCACAAGTTTAATCATTGTTTTGGTGAGCATGAGTTGGTGAGACCAAGCAATAGGAAGCACAAGTTTGTGCATGGAGATTGTGAGAGAAAGGTGTGCCAAGAGAAGCTTGTGCATAGGTTGGTAGTGAGATAGATAGAGATAGTGCAGAGGTTGCTCGTGCTTGAGAAAATCATTGTAATATTCTCATATCTTCTAATTAATGAAATATACAAATAGCAGGGGTTTTTAGTTTTAGCTTTCCCTAGAAAATTATTGTGTTATGTGTGATTGAATTCTTTGTCTTTTATGCTTCGTGATTTCATTGATCGTTTATTTTTTCCGCTGATGAGTAGAGTACAAGAATTACAATAGGACATGGGAATGTAGTGGACAAAGTGTAGCTCCATAAAGCATGTGTTGTAGGGGAAGTATCCTACATGCAATGGGGGACTATCATAGGTACAACTCAAAACCATAGAGTTGAAGTTACTGAGCTAGGAACACATAGATAGAAAATAGGTTTCCATATGATGTTGGAGGGAATGAATACTATTTAACAGATGTGATTGCATGGGGTGTGATATCCATTCCACCCCCACTCTTAAATGCGATGGGAGGTAGCAGGGTGGCAAGCTATCCCCCTTCCCCTGTTGATCCGAAATCTAACAGCCTAATCGGGGATGTTTTGTCGTGAGAAAGATAATTTGAACCGAACACCCTACCAAGTTAAGTGCATGAAATGCCCAACTATGTAACTTATGGGATATATTTTTTTAGTATGTCCTGCCAATGAGCTACTGAAAATGAATTCTCAACTAGAGGTGCCCCCATATACTTAGCAGGGAGTTAACGTATCTAGAAATCCAATAGATGGGCCAGATGTCTCTGTACAATAGCATTACTATTGAAAAAACATATATTTGTTTTATCAGAATTGATCATTGCACTTAAATCATCCACAAATTTGTTGAGAATTGTTCTCAAATCATTACTCTCACCCACCATTGGTAATCCAAAGAGAATAATGCCATAAAACAATATTGATGGGTGATGGTGAGATCGACACCATACAAATGAATCCCTATGCTATTATTTTGAATTCCTATCGCTTTAAAGTATCAAACCAATCCCTCTAGTACTATTATGAATAGGAAGTGGGAGATTGGATCCCCCTGTCACAACCCTCTTGATGGATTAAATTTTGATGTTGGGCGACCATTCAAAAGAATGAAGAAAAATGGAGTAGATATTAAGGATTTATTCTAGGCAATCGATTGGTTTAAAAACCCAAAGGCCTGGAGGGTTTGGAGAAGATATTCTTATTTTAACCAATCACAGGCTTTTGAGAGGTCGAGTTTTATCATCATCCCTACTCGTTCGGATTCTTTTAGGGAGTGGGTGCCCTCCTCACAATCCCATCCAAGATTTGATGTCCTTCCACAAATCTTGTCAGTTCTAGTGATAAGATAGAACTGAGCAAAGGTTTAAGTTAGTTAAAATTGAAAATTGAAAAAATCCTATAGATGACATTGCAAAGGGCTATCAGACTAAAAACAATAGCATATTCAATTCAATCATATTTTTTGATTAACATAATAGGAGGGGCATTAAGTGCTAGCCATACTAATTGTGAGAGATGAGATTCTCCTACCAATGCAAGCACCTTCACACCAACATGCTTGGAAAAATACCATTGTGAAACCATTTGGTTGTGAAGCTTTATTCCTTGGCATCACCATCATCACTTCTTCCATCTATGCAAAAGAAACTGCATGCATATGGGCTTCAGTTTAGGCTGAATGGATCAAGGTTGGAATGTGAGACGTGATTCTTTGGATGTCTTCCATTCTATTTCGTATAGATTTCATTAATAAGGAGTGATAGTGGGAGACTAGTTCTTGTTCCAATTCTACATGTTTCACTGGGTGTTTCCCATCCTAGGAGGAGAGAGAAAATATTTTTTTGTTATGCCTACGCTTCACCATCACCTTATGAAAGCATTATTTTGGCCACCACACTTTGGATTTCTATTTCCCGAGGATCTCCTATTTCTTTCTTCTGCATTCTATTTGACTAATCAATTATCCCTCTTCCATTGCGAGGGCATCAATGCAACCTCCTAGGATAATATGTTATTGCACCAGTTTCATACAAGATTCCAAGGCTTGTTTCTCTTTGAGTATGTGGATAAATTTATTCTTTTTTCAATCTTTATGTTATTTAAATTCTTTGAGCTTTAGTTGGAATGTATGCATGTTTTTTCTACCTTGAACTTATATTTCCTCCCACCAGCTTTTGGATTTTGAAATAAAATCTCGATCCTCGAGATAAAAGCTTTCAAATCTGAAAGGATTATTATGAGGATTTTCTTTAAGGTCCATTTTGGGGAGAATGGGCCAGTGATTTGAGCCGATACATGGAAGGGTGGAGGCTTTGACAAATATGCCCCTTTCTGATAGGGCCCCTTTCTAATAGGGATTCTTGCATCTAGTCCTTCAATCTTAAGTAGATCTTGTGGTATTGGATTTTAAGATACTCTAGGATCATACTTGGATCTTCATTTTTCCATTCTTCTATTAGATTTAGTAAGATTTTGTCATCTATGTTCATGATCTATATATCCTCCTCTAGATCTATTCTTGCCATGTCTGGCATAAGTACCTTCTCCTGAGTTGGGACTTCCTCTGGGGTTTCCTAAGTCTTCCTTTCAGGTGAGGCTTTGGGCTAGGTTTCCTCTATGTTTGATTCTATATTCATGAGATCCTTTGATAGATCTAGTTTTGCATCTTGATTTGTAACTATAAAGTATTTATTCCCGGTTGGTATTGAGTTTTCGTCTAGTTGAGAAAATTGGTTCCTAGAGTTTCTTCTTCTAGTTGTTGTTCATTGAAAAACTTCTAGATCTGTTGTTTTGGATTCCTTATGAGATTCCTCCTAACGTATCAAGTATTTCTTGTATAAATGGTCATATTCATGGCATCATCAACAATGAAAAGGAACATTCTCATAGTCTATAGGTTGATTCCATATTTCATCTTAGTATGCAATTTCAATTGACTGTAGAAGAGGGTGGGAGATATTCATGTAGACCTATATTTTTGCATATGAGGTATATCTCTCTTATATATATGTGTGTGTGTGTGGTCAAGATAATAACCTCCTCCATAAACCTTTTTTTCTTATTTCCCCTCCATTTTCGCATAGTAATTCTCTCCATAGTTGGTACATCTATGACGCTTAAGTGAAATCCAAAATTGGCCTCTACTAGTCAAACTATGCTGCAGTGTTGGATGGTCCAATCACTCCTGCAGCATCTACTACTGGTGTCTCTTGGCATGACAATGCTACAAATATGTTATGCTACACTAAGGTGTGAATTATTGTTGTTATTTTCATATGGTTACCATAACTCTATCCATCATTGGAGGATGTTGGGCATGGTTGTTAAGCCTTCATATAGGTGGGCAAGGACCTAGTGTTATGTTGCACCCAACATTTTTTCTATATTGTGCACACCCAAAACCCACCCATTTTAATTCTCCCATGTAAAATTAGTTGACATGGAGTCCTAGCTCAAACTCCATCCACAACTTCCTCAAGAAAGATAGAGGTACTTCTCTATTATTACAAGGAGCTTTATCAAATACCCTAAAACATCTATTCATCCAATTGTCCTGAAATGTTTGGTAGGTGCACAGGTCAATACAAATGCATTTTTTTTCCTGATAAGGCTTGGTTTCTTCTTAGCTCAACAAACAAAGACAACAACTATTGTTTAGTAATGTTGATATCTTATATTTGGTATTTATTTAAACTAGTTCTATAGTGTTCCTACATTCTAGCCCTATAATAAAAAATATTAGATAACTGGATTTGGGCATTAGAGATGGATGATACCATTGATTTTAATGAAATCACAAGAGACAATAATGATATCTCTTTAGTGTTTTGGAGATCCTATATTAGTGCCCCCAATGTAACCAAGAATGTATCCATTTCATCATTTGGATTTCTTATTTCTTGGTTCAGGTTTGGTTCTAAATTTTGGTTTGGTGGCTGTGGGTTTGGGTTTTAATTAGGTTCGATATTAATTAGTTTCCTTGTAATTCAATATAATGATTGTGCTTAGAGTATTATTTTGGGTATATTTTCCAATTTTGAACCACATTTAAAGAAAAAAACCCATTGGAATGTTTGCTTGGACTCAAGGACGAGGTATGATGTTGATTTGAAACTCAAGGTTATTCACGAATCAATAAATTTTCTCAATATCTCCCAAAAACGCATCATATAGTTGAAATATGGTAAAAAATGGGGCCACTAGTGCATAAAATAGAAGCCACACCAGGAAAACGTGCATGTTCCTAGAACATGCACGCATTCCTAAGAATGTGTTTGTTCTTCTAACCCATGCTAAGGTGGCAACCTGGTTGACATCTTGGTTGGAATCTCATGCCTTACCAATATCAAATGCCCAAGAATATGTGTGCATTATTGCAAACACACATATGTTCCTGTGGTGCACATTTCTTATGGCCCCAATGTCACTTTTGGGGCCATCATCTTCTTGCGAGCACCCATATGTGGCTTTTGTGCATGGAAAAATTTAGAGTTAAGGTTAAAGGTTTATGGTTAGAGTTAGGTTCATGGTCATTTAAGAGGTCAAAATTTACAATTTGGTTGTAAATAAGGACTTATATCACATAATCCATAACACTACTACTGAGCCCATGAATACAAGTCATTTGGTTGGATTTTGGCCACTTGATTATATCATTGCAAATTTTAATGTCTTGATAATTATATAACATGATTAATTCAATACCAAATAAATTCTCAGTTAGGTCTTCAAAGTTTATATTATACCTACTAGCTAAAACATTTATATTTTACCTACTAGGTCTTCAAAGTTTATATTGTACCTACTAGCTAAAACAAGGTATTCACCTGGCCAAAAAGGATTAGGGTTGGAATCGTGCCTAGAACAATATCTTGGTTAGTTGTAGTTCTATCATTAAAGTCACATAATAAGAGGATATTACCTTCATTGCTCACAATATGAATATCTTGTTCTAGTTTATTATAAGAGTAATTTTCATATAGGTTGTCTTTCTTATAAATAGTGTAGTTGATAAGTGCAAAATAAAAAATTATGACATAAATCCTCTTAGCATTTATTTTTATCCAATTATACTAATTCAGAGGTTTTATCTATAAAATTGAGTGTGAAGAAAACCCCATTTTTTTAAGTTGCAACTCCCTTTCAAGAAAATTTCTTATTCCATATTGACCACAAAATGAATCCATCTACATGAAAACCATAGACAACCATAGACACATTAATGCTAAAAACCATGAGAATAATAAACTAATTGACCATTTAATGCAGAAAGTACTCTTGAAATTCAATATTTACCTCCTCGTCGTCGTGGGAAGTTAGGCTGACTTTACCATATTTCTTTAAGACCTTTCTCAAGCTTCTAGTTCGATTAAGCCATGTAGAATGGCAATGTTGCTCCACCTGGCCGACATAACCTCGGTTGTCTCCATCCATATCCATATATCAAATAGAGCATTCGTGGAGCATTCAGCTTTAATTTTGTATATTTAACTCCACTTGTCACTTAGTGTTACCATAAACTTTAAAATATCATGAAATTCTTCTCTGCTTTTTATCAATCATCCGTTGCTCAGTAGAAGGTGTTTGAACAGAAGGGACGACACTGAAATATTTAGTCTTTGGGTTGGTTTAGTGTCTTTTCATTTCGCATCAAGTAATATTTAATGAACCAGATGTTTAAATTAAAGGAACTAAATTCAAATATAAAATTGTAAATATAAAATATGGTGCACTGAATTAAGAATTACAATTTTTTTTTCATTTAATCCACTGTATTACAATAAAGTGATAGTCAATAAACAAAATATAAAGATACTAAAAAAATTATTGACTTAGTACATGGTGCTTTCGATAAAAAACTGCCACCTTTCCAACAAACAATAGACTTCACTAAAGGTCTTAATTTCACACACCCAATTTCCTTTTATTTAACAGAGGATTCAGCCTACGACTTAAGGAATCAATGAAAGAAAGTTACATAATAAAAGATCACGTAGAAACAAGTTTTGAACACAAAAATCCTTTCATTCATAACAATATTTACATATACATTCAAAACATCTCGTGCTCTGATCTATTCTCACCACTACTTAGCTCTCTCTAACACTTGTCTTTCACTCTCCTCACAGGCTTACATTTATAGATTAATTACATAATTATGGATTATACTAAATCCATGATTTTCCCATAATTTACTCAACTAATTTCTATTCAAGGATCTCATAATCCCTAAGATCTCTACGAGATCTACACATATCAATTATCCCTGATATTCTCACATAGTTGTCACTTTTCTGTAGTAATGTGACAACTACAAGTCTGAATGACTTGCTACCTCCAGGATTTCCAAACTCTATTTTTCTTATGGTCCTTCAAAGGAATAACTTCATCATGTATTCTGGCATTAAATTTGCAGAATAATATCTTCAGAGAATCATTAAACATGATTCTCCTCATCATCCTATGTTCTGAAAATATAGACTCCTAAACTGCATGTGGAAACTTGAATACCCATTTTCCTGGGTTCCAAATTTTGAACGCGTCTCGAACTGGTTCAGTATCTACACCTATAGATTTGCCAGGTAACTCTATCATGCTAAGATTAGTAAGAACTAAATCTGAAAGTTCACCATAATCATCACTCGAACTGTCAACCAAATTTTGTATATCTGTAAAGAAATTTTCTCCACCATGCTCTAGGAGTAATTCTTCTTTGTTAATCACATCAACACATTTGATGTTCTCTATGGTGTCCTTTCCTCCTTTTGTTACAGTTTCCTTCTCTATTTGAGCTACAAACTCAACCTCATGGAATGAAAAACAATCATCCCAATTTCCTTCAGGTTCACAAAAGACTTCTTGATCATAACAATGGTCAATAGTTGTCTCTATAGCAACAAATTCCTTATTTAGTACCATACCTGCATTCACAGACAAATTATTAGTTTTAAAAATACCAGACCTTTATGTCTCTTTTGATGCTTCAAGCACCAAATTCCCACCATGGAATTTCTGGGTTTCAGCAAATCTTCTTTGTTGTGACTCAATTCCTATGAGTCTCTCCTTCTCCAACAAAGAAATACGTATTTGTTCAAGTTTGTTCATCAACATAGCATTCCATTTCTATTGCAATAGATTCCACTTGACCCGTTTCCTTATTCTCCATCCATGTCTTTAGTCTTCATTCTCTTTCTCTTGAAACCATTCCTGTAGTATATTCAACTCTTCTCTCATCACTGCAATACTTATCCTATGCTCTTCATGACTCATCTGACTTATTTGAACCTTTTATAAGTTCCTCCATGTTCATTTTCACTAATTCTTCATACTCAAATCAATATTCGAACTTCAATAAAAGAAAATATTTACCTCAATTAAATTATAAAAATGACTCCTCTTCTTTTCCCTTTACTTCCACTGCGCCTCTGATTTTCCTTGTCATATGATTTCTTAGTCTCTCGTAACAACATTCATGAGCTGCAACAAAACCTCTGCAGTAACAATTCCTCCTTGCTACCCGATACCTCACCAAGCTTCTTTCCTCTGAGCTTAGTCTTTCAACATCTTTCTGGTTCTCTCCTTTGGAACCATATGAGCACTTCTTGCTCTAGGCTACTGCAATCTTCTCACCTTCCTCTATTGTTACCCTGCACAAAAATTATAAAGACTAACGCTGACAAGTCTGCGATATAATCATACTTCATACAGAATCTTCTTTTGCTCCGATACCACTTTGATGCAGCGAAACTACAACTTTACTTAAATACGGAAATTAAATTAATTAAACCCTTGTTTAATTAAATTGTCACACCTCAACCTCTTTAGCAAAACTCAAACCAAATTAAAATTCCGTTCAAACCTTATTGCGTCCGAAAACTATGCTAACCAGCACACATCTTCCGGAGCGATATCTGTCAGATCTCGTCCATACATAATGAACGATTGTGATTGATTCAGAATTAAACTGAATTAAATCACAATCCATAATATATCATGTCCGAAATTTAAATTAAATCTCGTGCACCTTTTAACACGATTATCATCCGATCTGACCTCTTCAACAGACAATCACGATTAACTGAGCTATTAACTTAGTTTTATAAAATATTGCGTCCCTTTTTGTAATTAATGGCAGCGCTTGTTGGCATGCGATGACAGTTGGATCACTTCAATGATCACGATTGATTCATCAATTAACTCAACTTTATAATGTTCTCGGGTCCGTTTCTTGTGCTAAAGTGCATGCACATTCACCATGTGAACACTGTCAATCTTCTCTCAAATAGATCATCATTGATCCATCCTGTGATAAATGATGATTTGTTAGTGCATTCAATCTTTGTCTGCTTTCAACCGGTGACCAACAAGTTAAAGCCTTTGTCCAGGCAGTCATCAAACAACAGACTCCACTAAAGGTTTTAATTTCACACACCCGATTTCCTTTATTTAACAGAGGATTCAGCCTATGACTTAAGGAATCAACGAAAGAAAATTACATAATAAAACATCACGTAGAAACAAGTTTTGAACACAAAAATCCTTTCATTCATAACAATATTTACATATACATTATGAACATCTCGTGCTCTAATCTGTTCTCACCACTACTTAGCTCTCTCTAACACTTGTCTTTCACTCTCCTCGCAAGCTTACATTTATAGATTAATTACATAATTATGGATTATAGTAAAGCCATGATTTTCCCATAATTTACTCAACTAATTCCTATTCGAGGATCTCGTAATCCCTAATATCTCTACGAGATAGACACATATCAATTATCCTTGATATTCTCACATAGTTGAGAATATTTCAAAATGTTGGCTTGATGGGGCTTGACCGAGGTTTAGAGTTATTTACAACAAATCCATGTACTACTGGCCCTTTCAGTAACAGCCCGCAGAGCGCAGATTGAGGTCTCACCCGAAGCAGTATGGGGGGATGCTGGAACCAAGTTTCCGCACCCTTGAGATGTTTGAGTGGTCGATTTAGTCCAACTGTGAATACCTTTGGGCAGGTCACTTCGCCCACTTTCCTGACCTGCGAGGCCTTCACACCCTGTTATACTTGAATTCGTGCAACCCTAACTAGGGGTTGAGGAGCTTCACATCACAGATCTGACTTATCTTCTTATAATAGTTAGTTATCTTCACGTAAAAGATACCTTATATTATATTCACTTATTCAACACATTCAGATAAGTTCGCGCAAGAAATAAACAATAAACTTGCAATTCATACCCAATATACTTCAATGCATAAAATAGGAAAAGGTACACAAAAATATTGTAAAACTTCTCTTTATTAATGCTTCAATCAGTTACAAGCTCAACCTGCCCTGCAGACTCAGCTGTAGGGATCCCCACACTCAACTATAGACTACTAGGCCTTTGTGCACTTAGCTACAGAGCCTTTTCCTACTCTACGACCCAAAGACTCGACTTTCCACTTAGACTCAATGCTTCATCATTAGATCTTCTACCTTCTTCTCTTAGATATCTTTACACTTGGAGCCTCACTCTATTTATACAATCCCATGGTCTGCGGACCATGGGTAGAACTCTCAAGCCGACATTATATTTACAAAAGTAAGGGTGGACAACCCTATGACTCAATTACAACAACTTCGCACTCCACGCCCACAATTCGTGGAGTCTTTACATTAGACTTGGTCAAAACTTGGGCTTTAAGCCCCAAAACTTGTCTTGGGGGGATCCTATGCCCAACAGGCCCCCAACAAAATCATCATGAGTCACCCTTGAGTCATTGTGTCAGTGCAGAGATCTTCGTGTGGAGACCTCCCAGCTCTTCTTGGACTGCTACAAGGTCGGCATCGCACTGAGTAGTTGCTTGCTGTATCTCTTCTACGCATTGTTCGGAGCCCGTGGCTTCAGAACTGTTCCCCTATATCTGTTCCTACGTCCCCTGCATCTGCGCAATCCTGCTTTCAATTATTGCTATGATTATGAAGGCCTCATTGATCCAAGGCTGAACATGCGCCTTCAAAACTGCTTATTTGTGTCGCGCTGCGTCTACTTGCCCCTTAAGCGCTTTGGTATGTTGCATTTGTGCGAGCCTCTATGTGAGGGCCACCGTCTGCACGGTCCCTTTGACGTTTTCATACTGTTGTTGTAGCTCACATGCCTCTGTTTCTAAGTGTTGTATGTTCGGGTCCTCCTGTAGAGTGGTGAGGACCTCAAACGATTCTTCCAACATTTTGGTGCAGTCCCTCATTGCACTGCTGATCTCCTCCATCCCCAACGTAATGGCACTGGTGTGTTGTTCCCTTACCTCTGGAGGAGTTGAAGGTTGTGCCTTCAACCGCAGCTCTGCTATCTGGAGGTTCAGCTCCAGCTAAACCTTGGCCATTTCTTCTCACACCTCGTGCACCCCTCTTGCTAACCTCTGGATGCGCACCTCTGTTGGTGCTTCTGCTAGGATGGCCAACTCAAGGACCATCTGGCAGGCTTCTTCAATTACCTGTACCATCTACCTGTTCTGAGACACGACCTTGTCACACTGCAAGCTCAACTGCTCCATGTTGATCCTCTATTCACTCAACACCTGCAGTGCGTGGCTCTCCCTAGCCTGTAGTTCTGTAGTAATCCCATCCTACAAAACATAGAGCGTCTCCCGAGGGAGCGTAGCCATGTTGATCCCTATTCCTTTCAACAAACTGACCGTAGGCCTGTTGACCTCATTTGCTGTAACCAGTGACCCCTTTGGCAACACTACTGTGCTGGTCGTATGAGCACGCAACATTTCCTCGGCTGTGGCTATTCCTACTGCGAGGCTGGTCGAGAGAGTACCAGCTTGAGGAGTGCACACCTGAAACTCCTGAATCTGTGCTTGGAGGCCCCCCAACATAATCTGATTCTCCTCCGCAAAGTTCTTGAGGGCCTCTGTGGTGACATCGTGCACAGTCTCTCCTATATCGTGCAGATCCCCCTCAGTAAGGGTGATTAGGTCGATAGCCATCTTAGACACTTTTACCTTCTTTCGCAACCCCATCTTCTCTCTCGGGCACTGGCACTTCAATAGTGTCGACATTGTTTGTGGGTCTGCGCTGCCCTCCTCTATCTCTGTTTCCATCTCTTGCTCCTGCTCAGGCAAAGGTGACTTCCAGCCCTCACGCTCCATTTATGTTGCCTTCTGTGCATCTGGTGTAGCCTTATGCTATTTTGTTGTTGTTTGTGCAATGTCCCGCGCCTCCTGCACCTTTGCTGTTGCTACTTCATTCCTTCTCTTTCCGTCAACTATGCCATGTGCAGTTTTGCCTCCTCCTTCTTTTTCTGCGCAGTAGACTTTTCCACCATAGAGATGTCTGGAGCGCGCCATTCCGGCGGCCACGTCTCAAGTACGTCAAAGATCACATCATCTGTGGCAACATATGGTAGTTCATTCCACTTCTTTGCAGGGTCCTTGCATGCCCTGAGGTAGATGTGATGAAAGTTCACTTTAAACTCTGCGAAACGTTTTAGGTTGTCGTAGACAGTGGGTGATAACTGTGGCTTGTAGTTAATCCCCATCTTGATTTTCATCTCCATAACAACCAGAATATTTTACTTTTGTGGATGCGGCACGCGTCTTTAGTAGCCCACAATGAGCTGTACTTCGTGGCTTCTGGGAGATCCCTTTCCATTGTGGGGAACTAGTTATCCTCAGGCAATTCCCCAACCACCAGCACTATGGACGGCAGAATCCATGCACAGTGGAAGGTTTTCCCCTATTCCCGTGCCTCACAAAAATTCTCCAGGAACTCCTTGCACAAGAATTCAGACCAGTTAAACTGGACCCCCTCTGCACACTGCTCGGCAAGTGCAACCATTGGCGCGGGCACCTCATCCATGCGGCACTTCCACATGACCTTACCTACCAGTATCTGAGTTGCAACTTTGACTGCCTTGTTATTGGCACTGGAGATTACGTAGCCCCTCTTTTTCTTCTCCAGCTTGTATTTCTTTTTCATGGCCTCCGCGATGGCCAAATCACTACTTTTACCCTCCAAAATGTCTGTGGGGTATTCTCCTTTACACGGGAGTCGGGTAATTTGATGGATCAGGTGGTCCGTGAGGGGGACAAGCTCCTCCAGCCACAAACACCCATCATGCACCAGGCAGAGGAGCTGCTTGATGATGAAGATAGTTACTGGGGCGCGATGGTAATGTGGCTCCCAAAGCAAGTTCAACAACCCTACCTTTTCGACCCCACACAACCATTTGTGTGGCTCCAACTCTATAACTCCCACCGTAGTGTGTTTCTTTGGCTTCATGAGGTGTGTGGTCTCCAAGTGAGGGAAATTATTGTGGTCAGAAAGATCCCAGTCTTTGAAATTTAAGCTCGGCACCCTTCCCAAGTGCGCTCCTTCGAAAATGATATCATTAGGTAACAACGGAGTCTGCAGAGGGCTTTTACTGTCATCCAGGTCCTTGGGCACCTTTTCCTTCCCCTTTCACGGAGGGACATATGCGGGCATCTTGGTTAGAGGGACGACGCCCTTAGTTTCTTCCTCCATGCCCTCGTCCTCATCCTCTTCGATTATGATATCTTCAAGGTCTTCTTCCTCCTCATCAGTTTCCAAGTTAACCACTTTCCCTTTTTCCTCCATTGTTAATCTAGGTTTCAAGGGGACACATGCACCAGAATCATGGGTTGTTTATCTTTCTTTGGTCTCAACGTGCGCAGTGATTCAGGGATTTCTGCAACAATCCTAGCGCTCTCAAGGGCATCTTCTATGGTCATGGCATGCGCAGCTTCTTCGGCAGTCATTTCTGCAATTTCCTTGACTTCTTCAAATGTTGTTATCTTGTTTGTCCAGAAATCTCTCAACTGTTCAATCAAGTGCTCAAACAACTCTCTCCACAGGACAAACAGGTCTCAGTTCAGAATACTTGGGGTGTGCAACATCTCAATTCTCAAATGACCAAGTGTTGTGTGTTGGGCAGTCCTTTGTAATTTATAGCGCCTTTTGAATTCAAATTCGATCGTTCCCCCCAAATCCGATCCATTAATGCTCCCTTGGCGACAAATTTTCCAAAATATTGCCCATAAAACTCGCCTTAAATGCCTGCTGCCTGCTCCATTTGGTCTCAAGTCAAGCATCACATCGTGAATAGTGACTACAATGGTCACTTTCCAACCGACCCGCACAGCAGCGCAGCTACCCTTGCACTGTCGCGGGCCCTGTGACACTTCGCACCTGCGTGCAGCCCTGGCATTGCGCAACTCTTGGGCAAAGTAGTTTATAGTCCCACGCCTCCTTCCAACTTCCTGGAGCACTAAGACTGTACTTCCCACGGCTAGTCAAGTGGCCAAGCCACCTGTATACAGCTTCAACCGACCATCCATCACCTTTCCTGGAAAAAATCCGCCTTTTATTTTTACTGTCTGTGTCACGCACTTCACCATATGCATCGCGCCACCATGGGTGATCCCTCTAGTAATATACGGTCCAATCCAAGGCATCAAGTTGACCAACTCTCGGCAGTAGTCCCAAAATTTGTCAACATTCTCGTGCGTACCCTGTTTTAACACCATAGTTTTCTTATCGAAAAAATCCTTCTTTATTTCTTCCTCAAGCTTCTTGACTTCCGCTTCCACTAGAGCACTTTTCTCCCTTAACCACACTCTTTCTTTCATGAGTTCTTGGAGCATAAGATCACCCTGTCAAATTGCTTCCTCAAGTTCCAAACGTTCTTCTTCATTTAGCTGCGCGATCCCTTCTTCCAAGGCTCCACGAACCGTCATATCAACCAGCGCTGCTATGCATAGGCCAGGCATAATATATTCTATTGGGACCACAATGTTTGCTCCATAGGCCAACCTAGAAGGCGTATGTCCCATCAGTCTCTTGTACATTTTCCTATAAGCCCACAAAACTGTCGATACGCATAGGTCCCAATCACTTCACTATGCATTATATACTGCGTTTAGTGCTTCACGTACTTTGTTAACTGCTTCTACGTGGGTAACCTTTTGCGCACTTGTTTTTTTCACCCTTTGTCACTCCAACTCAAGGAACCGTTGGAACAATTGCCTCCCCAACATATGCTTATTGACCGTGTTTCCCAACGCGAAGTCCATGTGCATCCACGCAGGTCGTTTACCATATGCTTATACCCACTTAAACATATGTGTGCTCGAACCATACCATACATTGTATTTATCTGTTAGTTGTGTTTGAGGCTTCCCAAACCACATGCACATCATTCTCCTGCATTCGCCTGAGTCCTCAAATCTTCCTTGGTGCGTACCCCACCACTTTGGGTGCGTAGCGCACAGTACCCATTTCAAAGCCTCGAAATGTTATTGTTCATCACCTCCCTTTCAAATCTGTTCAAGAAAGGATCTACCTCACTTAGCCCATCATAAGTAGGCAGATTCCTCACTTCCGTTGATACGCAACGCAACGATCTTGTCATCATGTTACTGTTCAACATGGTTACCTCATTTAATCGGTTCTACCATCGCTCTATCTCTTCATCTGAATCCGATGTACAAGAGTTTTCGTGCTCCCATGAGATCCATCCATTTGTAGTGGGATTTACCTAGTCTTGCTCTTGCGCAGTTATCTTGTAGATGCAGTCCAAATCGTCGTCGCTTTCATAGTCGCGCATCGGCTCTGTGTAGTGCGATCCTTCTATAGGGTCCAAAGGTATGACTACAATCAGAGACTTATTCTCAAAAATCATCTTGCGCTTCTTTAGATTTATCACCCCGTTCATGTCAGTGGCCCAATCGATTCCTAAGAGCACAGGGTAGGGGTTGTTGTCATCAAATATCTCTATCACTTCAAAGTCTGTTAGCGCACTTGCCCCTTCAATGTCCATGGTGATTCCCTGCAATCTCCCCATAGGTATTATTTTTTGTTGGTTCGTCATTTGCAGCTGGATAGGAAACCATTACAGCGTAGGCCTTCCCATGCGCTCCCATGTCTGCTTCGACAGAACGTTTGCGTCTGAACCTAGGTCTAGAATTACTTGGTCCATCTCATATTCTCCAATCTGCGCGGTCAACCTCATTTCTCTTCCCGTCCTTATTGCATGCTTTCTAATCTTTTGGATTATGTGTAGTTCTCCTGGCATGATCCCAGTGCATCTATTAATGAGTTTCTACAATCCCTTTGCAGCCTTACTGTCGTGCAGTAGCTTCATGCATGTTTCTAGGAACGTCGTGAGCATCGATGGGTCCATTTCTGGCTTCGGTCTGTCTTTTCTTCCTGAAGTGGAGGCATCAGCGAAGCTCTTCCTAGCTTCCATGAAGGTTTCCTTAACACGCTCCAAATCAAACTCTGGTTCTTTCGTCGGAGCCTTGCGAACCCAAATACTATCTTCAGGCTGTTTGCCTTTATCATATCCTATCATAATTCCACTTCAGAGCAAAATTCTCACATTGGGGTATTCCTCGCGTGGCTCAGACCTCATCATCTGCAGGTTCTGAGTCGGGGGAGGTTGGAGTGCTCCCTTGTTACTCAACCTAGCTATCAGTGTGGGACAATCCTCTGTCTCATGATCAAACAAGATACAATATAGACATGATGGACACGTTGGATTCATAGAATCACGGGCATAATGTCCTGACACCCTGCAATTGTAACATATTAGCTGTCTGCAACCTCTTCAAGGTCCTCCTCCACCTCGGCCTCGTCCGCACCCCTGAAATCCGGTTCGTGCCACTCCTACATTCTGGTCAAGGGGCCACATTTCGGCCTGAACTCTGTAGGTGGGAGTCCTATCCATCATCAACTCATAGATTCTACAGATATGCTCATCGTGTCCAACTGATCTACAAAAGTTACAAAATAACTGTTGCGAATTCTGTGTGTACTTCTATAACAAATGGAAGTTGTCTGTAGCATGCTTTCCTCCTATTTGAAAAATCGCGCACCACAACGAAGGCACCACGCTAGGTCCTGCTTGTGCCTTTGGTCTTAACGACATCGATCCTCCTCTTATGAGGTAATTCGTGAACATCAGGCATTGGTCCTTGTCATGACCATGACCTTTACATTTAACGCAAAATACTTCTTCGTGCATTTGTGGTCGGGCTATCCTGTACTGTTTCAGACTCTGCATCTCAAGGCATAAGTTTTTCAACTGCGCGTGGATCTGTTGAACTCCCAAGTTAGGATCCTGTATCGGGGTTTCATGCAGCCTCATCGCGATCTCCAATGCCTATTCCTGAGTTGTTAACCTCTGTTGTGACAACGCATTCCTCAAATGCGGCATTAGTGATGCTACAAACCATTCACGGTGTTGTCCATGCGTCAAATTCATATTAGCTTCGTGAATCGTGCACTTCGATCTCTGATCCAATTCCCAAGGAGTCTCGCCTAGTAGCATTGTGATCTCCTTAAACCCAATGATTGACTGTGCCTTTGACTTCGGCCTGCTAAATTCTTTGTTCCGCGCAATTTGGATATCTGTGATCCTCGCATTTGGAATGTCATTAGAATGCTTAATATACCAGGTCAGCGAGTGATCTTGCAGAGCACTGACCAACATTTCTTTCTTTATGTTATCATCTGTAACTCCCCGTGCTTCCCATACAGCCCTTATCACGAACTAAAACTGATCCAGATCTTCATTTCCTACTCCCTTGAACACCGACAACTTTATCGCACTTGCCATATTGACTCGCAGTGGTGGCGGAGGTGGTACGGGAAAAGATGGGGGTGAAGGCAGTGAAGCTGGTGGTGGCATGGGTGGGGGTGGTATGCGTGGGATCCTCTGCCTTATCAAATTGATCACACTTCTCGGTGAGACCTTCGCGAGCTTTTGCTCATCCCTTCGCGGAGGTGAAATCAAGGGGCTATTCTCGGATCCCTTACTTCCTTTGTTTTTGTAGGTTTTTCCACTTCGCATAGCTCCCGACATCAAGATAATTGCATAACCCTTTTCTCACACAATAAAATTTTAATCCAAGTATTCATACACTTTATGTACTTACCTCGCAGTCCTTTGAGAAAGCGTCACTCTGCACCAACTCTGGGGTCCACACAATAGGATTATCCAGTTTCCACCTTCCTTGGCTATCTGCTAGCTTCGTGATCCACTTGTACAGCTCAATAGGGAAAGATGCGAAGAAAAATTCGTGGATCTCCATGTACAGGTAGTAGTCTAAACACTTTTCCTTTGATAGCCGCGGATTCCTATTCTCTTACGCCACGAACTCGTGAATTCTCCTGTCCAACCAACCTTAAATTTCTTTCGCAGTTGGATTCCAATGATACGACATCAAACATCTCTATGCAGATTCCGGTCCCGACAACAGAACCATTTGCTGGCTTTATGGGGCCTAACCTAGGTTCGAAGTTATGTAGCCAAACAAATCCCTATACTACTGGCCCTTTCGGAAACATCCCACAGAGCGTGGACTGAGGTCTCACCCGAAGTAGTATGGGGGGATGTTGGAACTAAGATTCCGCACCATTGAGATGATTGAGGGGTCAATTTAGTGCAACTGTGAATACCTTTGTGCAGATCACTTCACGCACTTTCCTGACCTGCGAGGCCTTCGCGCCCTGTTATACTCAACTTTGCGCAGCCCTAACCAGGGGTTGAGGAGCTTCGTGCTACTAAAGTAGCGATCTGCGCTATTTCCCCAAGTCACACCGCAGATCTTACTTATCTTCTTATAACAGTTAGTTATCTTCACGTAAACAGATACCTTATATTATATTCACTTATTCAGCACATTCATATAAGTTCGCGCAACAAATAAACAGTAAACTTGCAATTCATACCCAATATACTTCAATGCATAAAACATGAAAAGATACACAGAAATATTGTAAAAGTTCTCTTTATTAATGCTTCAATTAGTTACAGACTCAACCTACCCTGCATACTCAGCTACGGACTACTAGGCTTGTACGCACTCAGCTGCAGAGCCTGTTCCTACTATACGACCCAAAGACTCGACTTTCCACTTAGACTCAATGCTTCATCATTAGATCTTCTATCTTCTTCTCTTAGATCTCTTTACACTTAGAGCCTCGCTCTATTTATACAATCCCATGGTTTGCATACCATGGGTAGAACTCTCAAGCTGACATTATATTTACAAAAGTAAGGGCGGGCAACCCTATGACTCAATTACAACAACGCACTCTGCACCCACAAATTGCGGAGCCTTTACATCGGAATTAGTCAAAACTTGGGCTTTAAGCCCCAAAACTTGTCTTGGGGGGATCCTATGCCCAACACACAACTGAAAACCTCACACAAAGATTTCTCACTCAATCTATACAAAATTCCTAAAAATAATTAAAAACATCGCCCTCTAAATCAATCAAATGAACAATAATATTTTGAGCAAGATGCTCCTGCATCAGGCTGGCTCATTTTAGCAATCTGGATCATATTTTGAACAAATCTCTCAAAACTTTGGAGTAATTGCAAGAAGGTTTGTAATTTCCTTTATTTATCCTGGTGTATGGGAAGACTAGTTGCATTTATTTTAAAATGTCAAAACTCCAGCGTAATTGCTCTTATAAAATTATTGATTTTACACATATCGTTGACAATTCATGAAAAGGATGAACTTAGACAAAACTTTAACATCATATCTATCAATTTCTATATAACGAATAATTTTATACATATTGTCGACAATTCATTAAAAGGATGAAGCTAGACAAAATTTTAACATCATATCTATGAATTTCTATATAACGTTGACGATTCGTGAAAAGGATGAGCCTAAACACAACTTTAACATCATATCTATCAACGTTGATAAGTTTGTGGTCAAGTTGGATTTAACCTAATATTATAAAATAAATGCTTAAGATAATGTATAAAATTTCAAACAAGCTAAAGTAAAAATAACAAAGTAAAACGTTCATTTTACAACCTAGTAGTAGGAGGGAGATATGTGATTTTTTCTATATACATGCTATTTTAAAAATAGAAATAAAAATATTCTAAATAATAAAGTAATATTTGCTAGAATTAATTTAGATCTATATAACACAACATCTATCATGTGCAGAGAGGGATCAAATCCTTTGAGGTGTAAACCTTCTTTTTGGAGTGTAGAACTTGAGGAAATGTTTGCACCTCTAGGAATTTGATCCCTCTTCACACATGATAGATCAGGTGTTATATGGATTTAAGGTGGTTCCAGTTTAGGACAGCAATGTCACATTTTTAGATTATCACTATTATGAATATGTTTGAAATTAACTTTAAAATTCACATTATGTTTTCTTTGCTTGACATGACCATATTATTCTCTTCTTTAATTTAGTCAGTGGTTCTTGCCTTGAATGGTTTGTACATCTTTGTTTGGATGGTTTGAGTGGTTTGTGTGTTTGAATGTTACAATTCTTGTGTTATATTTTTATATGCATATGTAATTATTTATTAGTAATTAGTTGGTGATGAAGAAGGGAGACAATCTTGTCAATAGTTTACACGAGGATTATCTATTTAATTTAATTTTAGGTATCACAACTTCTAACAGCTAATTAATTCTCAATAGTGTGGCTCCAGGTATTACTAAATATAACTTGAAGAGTATTTTTAATAATTTATTGTGTCAAGATTACTCTTGAAATAAAAAATTTCTCTGCTAATGTTTGAAATAATTTATTTCCTTCAAGAATATTTTGATGATTTTTTATCTATAGTATTCAACAAAGTCAAGATTTTATTTATTTATTTTTTTAATGAGTGGATAGAATTATAAAATATTTATATTGTTTGTTTCTCCAAACAATTATCACATCTCCTTCAAGAATTTTTTGTTTTGTTTTGAATGTTTATAAATATATCTTTTCCTCGTATAAATGTTATGAATACATTATTATATGCAATTATCTATTACTAAATTTGAATTTATGTAATTTTCAATATATGTAATTGGCTATTAGTAATTAGTTGGTGATGTAGAAGGGAGACAATATTATCAAGGATTAATTTAAAATTTGCAGGAAGATTGATTCTACACATCTATTTCATTTTAATTCTAGGTATCACAACTTTTGACAGCTAATTAATTCTTAATAATGTGTTTTTAGGTATTACTATATAACTTGAAAATGTTTTTTCTTAATAATCTACAACGTCAATATTAACAACATCTAATGCATCTAACAAAAGCAATCAAATAAGATTACAAAACAACATCTACTTAAACAAAATCTAATTTATACCTTTCAACATCCATAGTAACATATTTATTCTCCTCAAATGTTAATTTTCGTCTCCATTTTTAATGTCTAGAACCTTTTTTAGCACACCAAGAAACTCTCACATATACAATAATTTATATAATTTCTTATGTATTACATAGCTTCTCATATCTCCTAGCTCTTCCATATCAACCCACAATGCGTATTTTCCCATCAACATAGGGCCATCTAAAATCAAGGATTTGACCAAATATTTTAGTAAAATTAGATGATTTGACTAAGACGTGAGAAAGCTCTCTAGTGAAAGATTTTTTTAATGAATCCCCATGGGTAAAAATAGATAAAGGGTCATAATATATTGTGCATTTAGCTTCTAGAGATGATTGTGATGTACTCTGAAGAGTGTAATGTATCAACTAATGACTCAAATAGTAACCTCTCTACTACTATTCTTTTTGTTTTGTCAGTCCTTTGGAAAAGAGAAGAGTAGGCATGATTTGGATAACTATTTTGAATTCATTATGTAAAGCAATTAATGTTTTCTTTTTGTTGATCTAAGCTATTGCCTCAAAATGATTTCATACAAAACTAGATGTCATTGTTTAAGATAAGTCTTCTCAAGTCTACCACAAGAGAAAGAAGAACTGTTGAGAAATGACAATAGTATAGGTGTATCAAAATGTAAACAACTAGTAGTGCTAAATACGTGAATACTAAAATAAAATTTACTACTGAAAGTAAATAACATATTAGAAGAGGATAAAAGGGACATCAAGTATTTGATGAAGTTACTGGGACTAGATATTGAGCATTGGTGCCTACTGGGGCTCGAGGTTTCAAGCTGCATTGGAGATGTCCTTCAATGTGTGATAATCGTGCATCCATATTGACGATACAAGGACATTAGTGGCATTGAACTCATTGAATTTCATTCATCCATGAGATGATGTCAATGTGGTCCTCATGTTTTTCCTTTAGGACCTTTCTGAGGAGTATCTTCATTTTCCAGTGGACGGTAATGGAGTCAAGTTATTGGCTCCATATTTCACTGCTATGCCCAAGGCTATGAACCCAATCGGTTACCTCAACTTAGATTTCAAAATCAGAGTAATCTTCGTGGTCATTCATGGTTAAGGCTTTAAGTTGTTGGATTTCCTTTTAGATTCCTAGAGGAGTGGAAGAATGGAAAATAACAACATTTCGAACTTGAGATTGAGCACGGGACCTGCCTTGAGGGCCTCTACCACCAAAACTTGACAACAACACATCCTTTGTTGTGGTATGGTTTTCCAAGGCACAATAGGACAAAGTGAGGATAACCCCTAAAGGAAAAAGAAACCAATAATACCATAAAACAATACAGAGTAAAAGGGATGCCCAGTAAAGACTAATATGCTAGGGAAGTTTGGAATAGACTCTAATAAGGTGAAACAATTGGTTAACAGAGAGGGAAGAACTCCAGGAAAGGTCTGAATTCCATAAGAAACAAAAGATTCTAGTACCAATGTACATATCCAACACTATTGGTAGAGTATGAACCAAAAGCCACCATGCAAAACTATCAAATTGAAAGAGTTGAAGAAGTAGTAGAGTTTGAAACTACAAATAATTACCAAGTATTATATAGTCCACCAGGTTTTGAACTACTACAAGTTGAGGATGATCCTTCATCAATCACCTTCTCCTCCTGCTCAAGCATTCATTTTAGCTACCACCGTTGCCTCACGGACCACCTCCTCATCTTTCATCATGCTTCTCCTCTCATAGATATTCAACACTAGGTTCATATATTGAAGGCTAATGTCCTTGGATCTAGGACCACCTTGTAAGGAAACATTCATAGACCCATCACTGTAGGTGTTGAAAATAGAAACAAGAAATGTTAAAAATAACATCAAGAAAATTCCTAATTTAATTTGACCTTGGATTAAATTGGGAATTAAATTGTAATTCTAATTCTCATAGCAACTTGTAATAGTTAACTAAGTTAATTTGACTTAGTTGACTTAGTTAATTCGATTTGGGAGTCTATATAGAGTCATGTAGAGTGGTTCCTAAATTTTATGGGCCCAAGTTGAGTTCTTTTGAGTTATAATTACTTAATTTAGTTTAACTAAGTTAAATTTAGTTAAACTAGTTCCAACTGATGGAGGAATTAGTGGGATATCTAGTAGTGGAGTGTAACCTGTGGTAGTGGGGTGTAACTAATGCTGCTCAACTATTAAACTAAAGATTCACTCATAATTAACTCATGCATGTCAGATCAGAGAAAGACCTAGTTGAGATGAGAGTTTAGGGACAATGTAATATTAGCTATAAAATCATCTAAATTAAACAAATGGTGCATCAAATCAGAAGAAGTCCTAAAATAAATCATTCCTTAATTAGAAAATTCACTAATTTTAGCTAATCAAATTGCCCTTAAAAGGAGGAATGAAGGCATAATTTTAATAAAAATTTTGGTGAGCATGAATTGGTGATACCAAGCAATAGGAAGCACAAGTTTGTGCGTGGAGCTTGTGAGAGAAAGGTGTGCCAAGAGAAGCTTATGCAAAGGTTGGTAGTAAGATAGATAGAGATAGTGCAGAGGTTGCTCGTGCTTGAGAAAAGCATTGTAATCTTCTCATAGTCTATGATTAATGAAATATACAGATAGAAGGGATTTTTAGTTGTGGCTTTCCCTAGAAAATTATTGTGTTATGTGTGACTGGATTCTTTCTCTTTTATGCTTTATGATTTCATCGATCTTTTATTGTTTCTTTTGATGAGTAGAGTAGATTTAAGTCAATTGTTTTAGCATATTACAATCTGCAGTTTGAATCTACAAGGAATTTATACATGGTATAAGATCTATATTTGTAGGAATTTATACATGGTATCAAAGTTGAAATCAATATATAAGAGGAGAATACGAGTTTGTCTTTTGTAGGAGAAATCGAATTTGTTGTATCATACTTCAGAGCCAATGGGATGTCATTCTACGGACTGAAACTCGAATATTCCCTTGAGGGTATTTTCAACTATATTTCTTGGAAGGATAGGACAGAGGCAGTGTTAGAAGACAACAAAATTAAGGAATTCATAAACAAAGATATTCCTAAGCCAGCTAATTCTCAGGATATGGTAGAGTGGAGAAAGTGTGTGGAAAAGGCGAGAAGGATTATCCTAGAAGGAGTTCGAGATCATATTGTCTTAAACCTCCAAGGTAAGGAAACTCCATTTTCAATGTGGAAGGCTTTGACAGATCTATTTCAAAACAATAGTGATCGAAAGAAGTTGGCACTGAAGGACAAGCTAAAAAATATCAAGATGGAGAAGGGTGACACAATCCCGAAGTACTTGACCAAGTTCACCCAATGTCGGGATGAGATTGGAAGTGTCGGTGTTATAGTTGTTGTAGACAATATGGTGATCCTAGCACTTCTAGGCCTTCCCAGGAGATGGCACAACTACCAGGACTCAGTTAATGGGAGGGAGAAGCTACTAGACTGGGAGCGATTGTTGTCCAACTTGGTGCAGGAAGAGATTCGATAAGAACACCAGAGATGGGACCTCATATAAAGAAGTGGAAGAGGACTTCTGATTAGTCAGCCAAATAAAGAAATCAAAGGGAAAGAAGTCACAAGGTGAGGAGGGAGGAAAGAAGAAGGACTTTTTAAACATCAAGTGTTTTCACTCTCATGAGTTCGATGACTATGCCACGAAATGCCCACAAAAGAAAGCAGGCAAGAAGGAGCCTACAGTAGCAGCAACAGGTGAAGCTCTAGCTTCACAATTAAAACTTGATTTCACTCTCATTACATGCATGGAAAGCATTGTAATGGGAAGCATGTGGTATCTTGACAGTGATGCCTCGTTCCATATGACGGGTAATAGAGATCTCTTTAGTGACTTGGAGGAGAAAGACCTCAAGAAAAACATAGAGTTTGGAGATGATGGGAGGTATAGTGTGACTGACATTGGTACTATTACTTTTCAAAGGGAGTTTGGCTCCTCTCTTAGACTCACATATGCGATGTATGTTCCAGGACTAAAGAAGAATCTTGTTTCCATCGTGGTATTGGAAGACCATGGTTACGATGTGACTTTTAGCAAAGGAAAGGTTTTCCTTAGACACATCACCATGGGACAAGTGAAACATATCAGTGTGTGATTCAAGAACCTATATGCACTTGAGGTACAAGATGCATTCAAAGCCTTGAGGAGCAAGGCAAAGGTTAGAGACTCGATGGTTGATAGGAAGCATGAATTACCTCTCAACATGAAACCTCACATGCAGCCTCAGATGGAGCCTCAGAAGAAACCTCATCAAGTTGTGGAGCAGTGAAAATTGGAGAAGTAGAGAGGAGATCGAGTGGAGATATCCCTCAATAAGAGACCTCTAGTAGGGGGAAGTTTCAAGAAAAGTGGGAAGAGGGAGCACATGTAGCCATACCTACAGGTGAGAGGTGGGGTGATGTGAAGCAATAGTCCCAAGAGTGTATAAATTTGGGCAAGATCCATTGATGTGTTTTTTTGTCTCATGGATCATTACCTTGTTATAGGGGACCACAGTATTTAGTAGCAGGAGGATTAGTGTCAATAAGATACTGACGAAGTGCAAAGCAGAGTTGAAAGAAGAGAAGGAGGATCACTAGCAGAGTCAACAACAACACAATTTTTACTAGTAGATAGTTGCAGACACAGTTGATTCAATTTATTTTGTTTGGATGCTTTTTGGTTGGAGATGTTGTAGTAGCAACTACAACAGTGACAAGAGTTGCATTCGGAACATTCCAAAGGTACCAAATCAGGATAGAGTTGAATTCCTTTCTTGTTGAGAGGAAGTGTTGAAAATAACAACAAAAAATGTTAAAACTAACATCAAGAAAAATCCTAATTTAAATTTTCCTTGAATTAAATTGGGAATTAAATTGTAATTCTAATTCTCATAGCAACTTGTAATAGTTAACTAGGTTAATTTGACTTAGTTGACTCAGTTAATTCAAGTTGGGAGCCTATCTAGAGTCACGTAGAGTGGTTTATGAATTTTAGGGGCCTAGTTGAGTTATTTTGAGTTGTAATTATTTAATTCAGTTTAACTTAGTTAAATTCAGTTAAATTAGTTCCAATTGATGGAGGAATTAGTGGGAGATCGAGTAGTGGGGTGTAACCAGCACTGATTAACCAATAAACTGAAGACTCACTCATAATTAAATCATACATGTTAGACTAAAGAAAGGCCCAGTTGAGATTAGAGTTCGGGGAGAGTGTACTATCAATTGTAAAATCATCTAAATTAAATATTTGGTGCATGCAATCAAAATAAGGCCTAAAACAAATCATTCCTTAATTAGAAAACTCACTAATTTTATCCATTCAAATTACCTTTAAAATGGGGAATGAAGGCACAAGTTTAATCATTGTTTTGGTGAGCACGAGTGTGTGAGACCAAGCAATAGGAAGGACAATTTTGTGCGTGGAGATTGTGAGAGAAAGATGTGCCAAGAGAATCTTGTGCAAAGGTTGGTAGTGAGATAGATAGAGATAGCACACAGGTTGCTCCTGCTTGAGGAAATCATTGTAATCTTCTCATAGTTTCTGATTAATGCAATATATAGATAGCATAGGTTTTTAGCTGTGGCTTTCCCCAGAAAATTATTGTGTTATGTGTGATTGAATTCTTTCTCTTTTATGCTTCATGGTTTCATCAATCGTTTATTGTTTCCACTGATGAGTAGAGTAGATTCAAGTCAATTATTTTAGTATATTACAATCTGCAGTTTGAATCTACAACGAATTTCTACATAGTATTAGAGTTATCTTTGTAGAAATTTCTATAGTAGGAAAGAGCTTTCCCTCGATACAAAGAAAAATCACAAGAATTACAATAGGACATGGAAATTTAGTGGAAAAGGTGTAGCTCCATAAAACATGTGTTGTAGGGTAAATATCCTCCATGCAATGGGGGACTATCACAGGTACAACTTAAAACCACAGAGTCAGAGTTACCGAGCTGGGAATAGATAGATAGAAAACAGGTTGCCATATGATGTTCGAGGGAATGAATACTATTTAACATGTGTGATTGCATGGGGTGTGACATTCATTCCACCCCCCTCTTAAATGCGATGGGAGATAGTGGGGTGGCAGGCTCCCCCCCTTCCCCTGTTGATCTGAAATCTAACACCCTAATTAGGGATGTTTTGTCGTGAGCAAAGATAATTTGAACCAAACACCCTACCAAGTTAAGTGCATGAAATGCCCAACTATGTAACTTATGGTATATATTTTTTTAGTATGTCCTACCAATGAGCTACTCAAAATGAATTCTCAACTAGAGGTGTTCCCAGATACTTAGCAGGGAGTTAACCTATCTAGAAATCCAATAGATGGGCTAGATGTATTTGTACAATAACATGACTATTGAAAAAAACATATATTTGTTTTATTAGAATTGATCATTGCACTTAAATCATCCGCAAATTTGTTGAGAATTGTTCTCAAATCATTACTCTCACCCACCATTGGTAATCTAAAGAGAATAATGTCATAAGAAAACTATTAATGGGTGATGGTGAGATTGACACCATACATATGAAACCCTATGCTATTATTTTGAATTCTTATGACTTTAAAGTATCTACCCAATCCCTCCACTACTATTATGAATAGGAAGGGGGAGATTGGATCCCCCTTTCATAGTCCTCTTGATGGATTAAATTTTGATGTTGGGAAACCATTCGAAAGAATGAAGAAAAATGGAGTAAATATTAAGGATTTATTCTAGGAAATTGATTTATCTTAAAACCCAAAGGCCAGGAGGGTTTGGAGAAGATATTCTTATGTTAACCAATCATGGTCTTTTGAGAGGTCAAGTTTTAACATCATCCCTACTCGTTTGGATTCTTTTAGGGAGTGGATGCTCTCCTCACAATCCCATCCAAGATTTGATGTCCTTCTACAAATCTTGTCAGTTTTGGTGATAAGATAGAACTAAGCAGAGGTTTAAGTTAATTAAAAATGAAAATTGAAAAAATCCTATAGATGACATTGTAAAGGGCTATCAGACTAAAAACACTAGCATATTCAACTCAATCATATTTTTGGATTAACATAATAGGAGTGGCATCAAGTCCTAGCCATATTGATTGTGAGAGATGAGATTCTCCTACCAATGCAAGCACCTTCACGCCAATAGGATTGGAAAAAGACCATTGTGAAACCATTTGGTTGTGGAGCTTTGTTCTTTGGCATCACCATCATCACTTCTTCCACCTATGCAAAAAAAAATACATGCATTTGGGCTTCATTTTAGGCTGAATGGATTAAGGTGTGAATGTGAGACGTGATTCTTTGGATGGATTCCACTCTATTTGGTATAGATTTTGTTTTAATAAGGAGCGATAGTGGGAGACAAGTTCTTGTTCCAATTCTACATGTTTCACTGGGTGTTTCCCATCATGGGACGAGAGAGAAAATATTTTTTTGTTGTGCCTACGCTTTAACATCACCTTATGAAAGCATTTTGAATTCTATTCTCATTATTTTAACCACCACACTTTGCATTTATATTTCCCAATGATCTCCTCTTTATTTCTTCTCCATTCTATTTGTTTAATCAATTATCCCTCTTCCATCACCAGGGCATAAATGCAACCTCCTAGGATAATATGTTATTGCACCACTTGCATACAAGATTCCAAGGCTTGTTTCTCTTTGAGTATGTGGCTAAATTCATTTTTTTTCGATCTTTATGTTATTTAAATTCTTTGAGATTTATTTGGAATGTATGCATGTTTTTTCTACCTTGAACTTATATTTCCTCCCACCAGCTTTTGTGATCCAGGTGGATATTGGTGGCCACCTTCCTATTCCACTTGGACCCCCAACACTATCTCTTTTAGTTTTTCGGTTTCCTTAATTGTCGCACAGTTTACTATTTTTGGTAGTTTTTCAAGTTCTGAACTTCCGGAGCTGTTTTGAGGCCCTAAACGGTGTTTTTAGGGAAAATAGAGAGATTGGAAACGTACCAAATGGTTTGCTATGTTGTTATTGGCCTTCTCTTCGAGATCTTCGAAACGAGGTATTATGATAGACAAACGGAGATCATATGCCAAAGTTACGACCCCGGAAAGTTGATGTACCAATTTACCCGAACAGGGCCCACAATTTTGGAACTTCATCTCCTAGGGTTAGGTTTTTGGATGTTTATGGGTTTTCATTGTTTCTCAATAATAAATAGGCCTTTGAGCCTCATTGTAACACAGTTCATAGGCATGTAGCTGCCACATCTCTTCTCAGAGATAAGCTACCATTGCCCGAGCTAGTATTATTTCCATTCTATTTGTAAGCATATTTCAGTATTTGATATTAATGAAATGAAGTGTTATTTCTACTGCATCTTTGTATTTATGGTTATATCTATAATTTGTTGCGTTCATGTTTAAATCCAGATCAGTGGTATCAGAGCGGTCTCCTCTTTCTCTGTTTTTCTTTGCATGTCCTCAACGAGGTCGGGATATAAGGAGTTAGGGCTTGAACTGGTCGAACCTTTGCAAGACCAACCTCGCAAATCCCGACAGCCTCCCATGGCAGATGAAAAGAAAGATGAAGGGGCAGGAGATCCTATCAAAATCTTGCTTGAAGAAGCCCTTGAGTGACAAAGGAATGCGCTGAAGGAAAATTTTGTCTAGATCCTTTCGTGGCTACCCAAGGGCAACGCATCTACTTCTTGTAGCTACTCTGGAAGCACCACACCCTTTAAGGTACAAGTTAACTTTGACATTCCCATATTTGAGGGTCAGATAGATGCAGACGTTGTAGATAAATGGTTAAATCTGCTAGAAGGATATTTTTCCAGCCGGGAAAAGATAACTTTTTCACTTCTCAAAGAAGCCCCTCACGTCAAGGACTAGTGGGAAACCTACTGTGAGCAGAAGGATGAAAGTACAAACTCACTATTTTCAGCCGCACCCACTTGAAACTTGTTCCAGGATGCCATCAAGGAGAAATACTGCCCTGTCGGGAGCTAAGAGGATAAGTGCATAAAGTGGACAACGCTGCGATAGGGAAGGGACCAAGATGTACCCAAGTTTACCAATGTTTTTCATACCCTTCACACGAAGTTGGGTATCAAGGATTCTGAGAACCATTTGGTTCTCAAGTACCGTGGCTACCTATACAGGTACATCGAGGACGAGATGGAGTTCTTAAACATCTCCTCGCTTAGCATGGCATACCGATATGTCGTCAAGATCAAGCAAAAGTTTAAACAAAATAAGCGAGACTTTGGATCTGTGAATCCGAAGCAAGGGAAAGGTACCCCCAAACCATAGAACAAAAGACAAAGCCAAGGCAAGGCGGCCCAGGACAACCCGCCAAAGCCACAAGCAAAGAACAACACCGCGAAGCTGAAGAAGGACACAAGAAAGTGGTGTGAGTTCCATAAGAGCTCCACTCACAACACAAGTGAGTGTTGGGCCAAGCAGTCACTGGTGGCCGACCTAAAGGCTTCGGAATCAGATGCATGTTTTGACTCTGAGTCAGAACCCGACAAGGGGAATGACAAAGGGAAGTAGACTATTGATGCGGAGCCCAATGCCACCATTGCCACCATGAAGATCTGGAAGGAGGAACCCGAAGATCTAGAAGAGGAGGAGCGCCTCTTCCACTCCCAGATGTGGGTAAAGGGTTCCCCGCTACAGTTCATTATCGACAGCGAGAGCCGAAAGAACCTCATTTCGGTAGAGGTCGTGAAGCAGCTGGACTTACTGACCACAGCACATCCACAACTGTACACCATCGGGTGGGTTCACCAAGGATGGGATCTTCGCGTGAGCTAGCAGTTTCGCCTTCCATACAACATCAAGCCCTTCACGAATGAGGTATTATGTGACGTTGCTCGCCTTCATGTTTGTGATGTATTATTCGGCCAACCATACTTATGGAAGCGACATTCTATGTATGAGTCAAGGCCTCATGCTGTTATTGTCACTTTGGGAAATAAGTTGAACAGGATACCAAATGTAGCACCGCCTACCACCATCTCTTTGGTTACTGCAAAACAATGCAGTAAGCTCATTTCCAAAACCGGGAAATTTGTTTTCCTAGTGATACGCCCTCAAAGAAAGAAGAAGACGGTGGCCATGACCTCCATACAAGGCCCCTCCGCTCGAAAACAACAAATGGACAAGGTCGTGGAGGAGTACGAGGACATCTTCACCTCCCCCACAGGGGTGCCTCTGCAGTATCAGGTCAAGTACTCCATCGATCTGACCCCAGGTGCGCCACTGCCCAATGGACCAATCTATCTATGCTCCGTTCTAGAGAATGACGAAATCGAGAGATAGATTTAGGAGCTACTGCAGAAAGGTCACATCCGGCCAAGTTCATCGCCTTGTGGGATCTCAATCGTGTTGGTACATAAGAAGGATGGGACTTGGAGACTATGTATTGACTATCAGGCGTTGAACAAGATCACTGTCCGGAATAGGTACCCGATCCCACAGATTGATGACCTTCTAGACCAACTAAAGGGGGGAAAATATTTCAGCAAGATTGACTTGAAGTCAGGATATCACCAGGTACCAATCGAACCCTCCGATGTGTGGAAGACTGCCTTCAAAGCCAAGGAGGGCCTTTTCGAATGGTTGGTTATGCCTTTCAGGTTGACGAATTCTCCTGCAACCTTCATGAGGCTAATGGATGACATCTTGTGGAAATTCACCAACTCATCTATAGTGGTATACTTGGATGACATCCTAATCTTTAGCCAGAGTTGGGAAGAGCACCTCCACTACATCCGACAGGTTCTCCAAACACTGTGGCAAAACAAGCTATGTGCCAATTTGGAGAAATGCACTTTTGGAATGACCCAGGTTCATGTGGGGGATGCATGTGGATCCAGCCAAGATCCAAGTCATCCAGGATTGGTCAGATCCAACCACTTTGACAGAGCTCCACAACTTTCTAGGTCTTTCCAATTTCTACTGCAGGTTCGTGTTGAGATTCTCTCATATCACTTGGCCCTTGAGTCAAGTCACCAAAAGAGGAGCGAAAGCAAAATTCTTTTGGTCTGAATCTCAACAGAAGGCATTCACAAAGTTGAAACATCACCTCTACTCTGCACCAGTGCTCACATTACCAGACTTGCAACAACCATTTGAGATTGAGATAGATGCCTTTGATTATGCTATTGGGGCAGTCCTTACTCAACAGAGGCATTCAATGGCATATCATAGTGAGACACTTACAGACATAGTCTGGAAGTATCCCACTTATGAAAAAGAGATGTATTCCATTATGCAAGCCTGTCGACAATGGAAACATTACATTTTGGGGAAGGAAACGGTCATCCACACAGACCACCGACCCCTACAGTTCATACAGACGCAAGGGAAGTTGCAGAATGATCGCCATCAGAAGTGGTCCACATACCTGCAACCGTTCCTTATGAATATCAAGTATAAGAAGGGCAACACCAATAATGTTGTATATTGCCTCAGCCGACCACCGATCATGGCGTTAACCACCATGCTCAACTCTTGTGGGCACGAGATTTCTGATTGGCCACTTCTCTACAAAAGCAACCCAGAATTTGGCCACACATACCAGATGCTCTTGGAGGGTCAACAAGTTCCAGATTTTCACCTCCAGGATGCCCTATTATGCCACCTGGGACACCTTTGTGTTCCTTCAAGAGAGCGTGCCAAGATGATTTGGGAAGCACACTATAGTCAGGCTGCTGGGAATTTCGGGGTTGAGAAAGCGATGGCAGTACTGTAGAAGTATTTCTATTGGTTGAATCTTCGACAGGATGTCGGGAAGTACATCAGATCTTGCACTGCCTATGCCATTGCCAAATTGACCATCAAGAAGCAAGGCCTTTATACTCCACTACCTACCCCTAGTCGACCTTGAGAATCCATCTCCATGGATTACATGTCGGTCTTCCTTCTACTAAGCATGGGAACGACTATGTTTATGGCGACCTGCAAGAAGAATATCACAGTAGAAGCCACTGCTAAAATCTTCTTTGAACGAGTGTGGGTACACTTTGGGATCCCACAGTCTATCATCTCAAATCGGGACAACAGGTTCCTCAGTACATTTTGGTCCAGTCTTTGGTCGATGTTAGACACCAAGCTCACTAAGTCCACAACTTTCCATCCCCAAACTGATGGCTAGACAGAGGTCGTCAACAGGATGATCATACACATTCTTCACATGTACAACACAAAGCATCCACGCACATGGGATGAGAGCCTCCCCTATGTCCAGAACAACTATAACTAGGCTCTCCATAGCTCGACTGGCCACAACCCTTTTCAGGTGGGCTTGGGATTCCAACCACTATGTCCCATTGATGTGGCCATGCCATTTGCAGCTACTCATGCAAGTTCGGCTCATGTCCAGTCCGAAACCGATAAGACAAACAACTTCATTGAGCACATCCAACATATCTTCTAGCAAGTCCATGACATTTTGGAGAAATCAAATGCCAAGTACAAGCAGCGACATGATCAACATTGGGTGCCACACAAGTTTTAGGTGGGCGACAAAGTCTGGTTGCATTTGCAAAAGGATCGCCTTACCGGAGCTTATCGGAAACTCAGACCACTCTGATATGGTCCTTACACCATTACCAAGGTAGTGGGAGACAATGCATTTGACCTTAGCATTCCCCCATTCCTTGGCCTGCACCCAGTGTTCAATGTGGACCGCCTTCGACCATACTTCCCACCATTGCTAGACACATCAGACATTGCAGAACATCTCACACCTACAAAGTTAAATCCAGATTGCATGGAACAAGCCACAACTGATCAGATCATGGACATGCAGATCAAGAACACTCAACAGCAAAGGATCCAACTATATCGAGTTATCAAAGCAGGCCAACTCCTTCACCAGGGCAAGTGGCTCACCAAGGACCAAGTTCAGTAGAAGTTTCCTCATCTCATGGAGGAACTCAACACAATGGGGACCATTGCTTCCTAAGGGGGAGGAATGATCCAGGTGGATATTGGTGGCCACCTGCCTATTCCACTTGGATCCCCAACACTGTCTCTTTTAGTTTTTCGATTTCCTTAATTGTAGCATAGTTTACTATTTTTGGCAGTTTTTCGGGCCTTGAACTTCCAGAGCCATTTTGAGGCCCTAAACAACGTTTTTAGGGAAAACAGAGAGACTGGAAACATCCCAAATTTCCTTACCATTTTTCTTTTTGCCTTCTCTTCGAGATCTTCGAAACGAGGTCTTATGATATCCAAACGGAGATCGTATGCCAAAGTTATGACCCCGGGAAGTTGATGTACCAATTTACCCAAATAGGGCCCACAGTTTTGGCGCTTCATCTCCTAGGGTTAGGTTTTTGGGTGTTTAGGGTTTTCCATTGTTTCTCAATAATGAATAGGCCTTTGAGCTTCATTGTACATAGTTCAGAGGCATGTAGCCGCCCAATCTCTTCTTAGAGATAAGCTACCATCACCCGAGCTAGTCTTATTTCCATTATGTTTGTAAGCATATTTCAGTATTTGATATCAATGAAATGAAGTGTTATTTCTACTGCATATTTGTATTTATGGTTATGTCTATAATTTGTTGCATTCCTATTTAAATTCGTATCATTTTAGATTTTGGGAGAAAATCTCGATCCTGGAGATAAAAGCTTTCAAATCTGAAAGGATTATTATGAGGAGTTGCTTGAAGGTCCATTTTGAGGATAATATGGCAGTGATCTGGGCCGAAACATGGAAGGATGGAGGCTTTGAAAAATATGCCCCTTTCTAATAGGGCCCCTTTCAAATAGGGATTCTTGCATCTAGTCCTTCAATCTTAAGTAGATCTCGTGGTATTGGATTTTAAGATACTCTAGGATCATAGTTGGATCTTTATTTTTTCATTCTTCAATTAGATTTAGCAAGATTCTATCATCTATGTTCAAGATCTATATATCCTCCTCTAGATCTATTCTTGCCATGTCTGGCGTAAGTACCTTCTCCTGAGTTGGGACTTCCTATGGGGTTTCCTATGTCTTCCTTTTAGGTGATGCTTTGGGCTAGGTTTCCTCTACGTGTGACTCTAGATTCATGAGATCCTCTGATAAATCTCGTTCTGCATCCTGATTTGTAAGTATAAAGTATTTATTCCCAGTTTGTATTGATTTTTCCTCTAGTTGAGCAAGTTGGTTCCTAGGGTTTCTTCTTCTGGTTGTTGCTTGTTGAAAAACTTCTAGATCTGTTGCTTTGGATTCCTTATGAGATTCCTCCTAATATATCAAGTATTCCTTGTATAAATGGTCATATTCATGGCATCATCAAAAATGAAAAGGAACATGCTCATAATCTATAGGTTGATTCCATATTTCATTGTAGTATGAAATTTCATTTGATTGTAGAAGAGGGTGGGAGATATTCATGTAGACCTATATTTTGGCATATGAGGTATAGCTCTCTTATATATATATGTGGTCAAGATAATAACCTCCTCCATAAACCTTTGTTGCTTATTTCCCTCCATTTTTGCATAGTATTTCTCACCACATTTCGTACATCTATGACGCTCAAGTGAAATCCAGAATTGGCCTTTACTAGTTGAATCGTGTTGCAATGTTGGATGGTCCAATCGCTCCTGCAACATCTACTATTGGTGTCTGTTGGCACAAAAATGCTACAAAGATGTTATTCTACACTAAGTTGTGAATTATTTTTGTTATTTTCATATGGTTACCATAACTCTATCCATAACTGGAGGATGTTGAGCATGGTTGTTAAGCCTTCATCTAGGTGGACAAGTACCTAGTGTTAGGTTGCACCCAACTTTTTTTCTATCTTGTGCACACCCACAACCCACCCATTAGAATTCTCCCATGTAAAATTAGTTGACATGGAGTCCTAGTCCTAGCTCAAACTCCATCCACAAATTCCTCAAGAAATATAGAGCTACTTCTCTATTATTACAAGGAGCTTTATCAAATACCATAAAATATCTAATCATCCAATTGTCCTGAAATGTTTGGTAGTTGCACAGGTCAATACAAATGCATTTTTTTTCATGTTAGAGCTTGGTTTCTTCTTAGCTCAACAAAAAAAGACAACAAATATTGTTTAGTAATGTTGATATCTTAGATTTGGTCTTTATTTAGACTAGTTCTATAGTGTTTATACATTCTAGCCCTATAATCAGAAATATTAGATAACTGGCTTTGGGCATTAGAGACAGATGATACCATTGAGTTTAATGAAATAGCAAGAGACAATCATGATGACTCTTTAGTGTTTTGGAGATCCTATATTAGTGACCCCAATGTAGCCAAGGATGTATCAATTTCATCATTTGGATTTCTTACTTCTTGGTCCCAGTTTGGTTGTTCTAAATTTTGGTTTGGTGACTGTGGGTTTTGGTTTTAATTAGGTTCCATATTAACTATTTTCCTTGTAATTCAATATAATGATTGTGCGTAGAGTATTATTTTGGGTATATTTTCCAATATTGAACCACATTTAAAGAAAAAAAACCCATTGAAATGCTTGCTTGGGCTCCAAGGACGAGGTATGATGTTGATTTGAAACTCAAGGTTATTCACGAATCCACAAATTTTCTCAATATCTCCCAAAACCGCATCACATAGTTGAAATATGGTAAAAAATGGGTCCACAAGTGCATAAAATAGAAGCCGCACCACGAACACGTGCATGTTCCTAGAACATGCACACATTCCTAAGAATGTGTTTTTTCTTCTAAGCCATGCTAAGGTGGCAACCTGGTTGACATTTTGGTTGGAATCTCATGCCTTACCAAGCTCAGATGCCCAAGAATATGTGTGCATTATTACAAACACACATATGTTCCTATGGGCGCACATTCCTTATGGCCCCAATGCCACTTTTGGGGCCATCGTCTTCTTGCGAGCACCCATATGTGGCTTTTGTGCATGGGAACATTTAGAGTTAAGGTTAAAGGTTTATGATTAGAGACAGGTTCATGGTCATTTAAGAGGTCAAAATTTACAATTTTGTTGTAAATAGGGACTTATATCACATAATCCATAACACTACTACTGAGCCCATGAATACAAGTCATTTGGTTGGTTTTTGGCCACTTGATTATGTCATTGAAAATTTTAATGTCTTGATAATTATATAACATGACTAATTCAATACCAAATACATTCTCAGTTAGGTCTTCAAAGTTTATATTGTACCTACTAGCTAAAACAAGGTCCTCACCTCGCCAAATAGGATTAGGGTTGGAATCATGCTTAGAACAATATCTTGGTTAGTTGTAGTTCTATCATTAAAGTCTCATAATAAGAGGATATTACCTTCATTCCCCACAATATGAATATCTTGTTAGTATATTATAAGGGTAATTTTCATCTAGATTGTCTTTCTTATAAATAGTGTAGTTGATAAGTGCAAAATCACAAATTATTACATAAATCCTCTTAACATTTATTCCATATTATCGACAAGATGAATCCATCTACATGGAGACCATAGACACACTAATGCTAAAAACAGTGAGAATAATAAACTAATTGGCCGTTTAGTGCAAAACGTACTCTTGAAATTCAAGATTACAAAATCTCCTACCCACATTAATACTCAGGAACATGGGAATAATAAACTAATTTGTAGTTTAATGCAAAATGTTATTATTAATAAATTTGTTTTAACCAAAATCACTTAAATTTTCTTAATTTTTTGTTTTTTTATTATTATATTAAATTAATCACTATTCTTTCTCAATAAAAATATGAATATTAAAAAAATAAAAAATAAAAATCATTTATTTATTTATATATTATGAAAACTATTAAAAATATAGTTTGAAAAATAAAATTTCTAATAATTTTTTTAATTAAAATATAATTGACTAATAATACAACATTCATAACTAGTAATACACGATTAATGATACAACTATAAGATACAAAGGAAAATATAGAAAAATATTTTTTTGGGTTTTTTTTTAATGCCTTCAAAAACCACCAAATATACACTCTTTATTAATACATTATTTATCTATATATATATAATTTTAATGGAAAGGTTTCGTTTAGGTTTCAAAAAAATCCAATAATTATATGCTATTTTATCTCTCTTTTTAAAAAAGAAATATACACAATTTTAATCTTAATATTCAATTAAAAGCTATTGTAACACACCCATATTAAAGTCATAATAAAAATGAAAAATAATATTACTATCATATTACCATAGTAAGACTTTGACATTTCTCGACTTTACAAAGGACTAAGAATATCATTATAAAGACTAAATATAATTATTATTACATTTGTAATGTAATGATAGTTTAAACCTTAGAAATTACTATGTATTGGTTTCTAAATCCAAGGCTCCATTATTTGTACGTGCATCCATTAATTTATGATTTGTAATCGTTTCATATTTATTGAATTTGGTACTAGTGGGATTTTTGGCATTAATGCAAATTGAGTTCAGTGCTTATGAACCTGCCAACTATTATGCAAAGTTAAATAGGCCGGACTGTCCTTGGCCTAGGTGGCTTATTGTCGTTCAGCGAGATGTCCACTTGCTTCACTTTTCTTGGGATTTGACTTCCTCATCGATGACCTTGGTTGATTCGCTTGATCATACGGCACTCAAGAGTTTTGACCCTCTCTTCCCGGTGGTTTTGTTCCTGTTCGGCAATGTGTTTCTCGAGAACTATGTTGGACTTCGACTTTGCTTTGATCTGGTGACTTGGGTCCGGGTTCATCTAATTGCTTCGCCTGATGTGTAGATTTGCTTATCTACCAGCTCTGCTACCCGACTTCTGGGTTGTGCTTGGGCTTGTTTGTCAACCACTTTAGAATATTCAGAGCCCTGGAGTTCAATCGTTGCATCAGGGTTTTTGTGTTGCTTCTCAATGGTAAGTATTCAACTGTTTTTGCACCTTGCATTTCCTTGTTATAGTTCTTTATGGAGGATTTTGTCTAATCACTGGTTATTTTTCATCCTTGCGGAAGTTCTTTCAGGTGCCGCAATGTTTAGATGATAAAAAAGATGAAACCCTCGTACCAGCTTCGTCTTTCAAGAGAAATAACCTACCAGGCATCGGGTATTTAACTCTTATTGCCCATTCCTAGCAAGATTCTATGGCTAGAGGGCTGGGCTTTTCTTATAATTCTGTTGTTATATTCATGAGGATTTCACTTAGTTTATGACAACCTTGATGCTATTGTTCATTTGTTTCTTAACTGTATAAATTTTTAACGTTTTTCAGCCATATATTGTATCTCTAGATTTATTACTCAGAATGCCATATCGCTTGGTTAATTGAAACTATAAGAATGTATTGTTCAAGATTTTCGATTTCAATTTCTGCTCCTCTGTTGAGACCCTATTCGTGATAACTTTGATAGTATACTTCTATAGGATTTCTGTAGGATTTGGAGTTATTGCAATAAGTCTTATAAAATGAATGTCGAGTTCCTTTTTTTGAATAGTCTCTGTTTTAAAACGACGAAGGAAATGAATGCTATATAGTTTAGATATGGCATAATACCTCGTAGTATTTTATGCCGAGTTTGGTAATAGTTTAGAAATTATCATAATCGTGTTTGTAATTTCTTGCTCCATAGAGAGTCTGAATACTAATATTAAATCTTGTTAAAAGTAATTTAGTCCGCATGGCACCCTCTAGGGGTGTCGGACAATTCGTATAGTATGTGCTATTATATCTTTCTTTCCGTCTAATACTTATAACCGGAGAATGTTGGAATGTGTAGACAACTAGGGTTTGTATCTGATATACCTATATTAATGTGAATAGCTATTCTAAGTTTTTTGTTTTTTGGATGTTTATTTGGGTTTCGCTCATATAGCTATTTCACCAAACCATGTAGGGGTTCTTTCTGTTTAAATCATAACTTTTCTTTATTTCGGTCATTTGTTTTACCTGAGTCTGGTAAACTTAAATTCCTACAGAATGAATTCTTTTGTAAATTCCTTAGTATCAATCGAACTTATCCATTTATATAATTTTGTATGCATTTAAACTATATTTACTGCGAAACTATTCTGTTACTCACTTCCCTTTTTTGGATTTATATTCGTTGTTCTTCTTATTATTTACTGTAATTCTCATTTGAATAATGAAGGTGGTTTCTTGTTTTTATGTTCATGTAGTTTACAAAACTTTGAAAAAGAAATATATCCTTCAACTAGAAGACCCTTTACTGATATATTACTAGGATCAAACAAACTAGGTAATTAAATCAACAAATAGCTCTAATTCATTTAATAACTCAGATTTAGGCCTATCTACATAATTCCAAGCTTTATCCAGAGAATATCACTTATCTGATTGTGTAACTTCCAAATAGAATATAACTTATCTGCTTGCTGCTTCTAAATTTGGTCTATACATAGACCTGCACTTCATTTTCCTCCCTACAGTGAGATTCACTATGCCAGTAAATCTCCCCTTGTGCTATCCCTGAACCAGGGAATTATTTCTCTCCTTTGAGAGTAACTGTGTATCCAACTATCTAGTCTTAACCAGACATAGATACCACAAATTGTCTGACCTCTCAGCACAGTTTCCTCCTACGGATCTCAGATACCCAATCCTCTTGATCTTTTTCCTTTATAAAATAATTTCCAAGATTTAGTTTTGATTTTCTTGGAACATGTAACTGCCTCTTTTAACTAATTAATCAAAAGAAAACATCATTACTAATAATTGCAAATTTCCTTTCCATAACTTAATTTAAGAGCAATTTATAATTTTAAAGAAAAAGTAATAGTTTGTTTGGTTGCAGTAAAAACAAATATTTACAATAACAGGGGATGTTACATCTCCCCCCTCTAAAATGGAAAATTGTCTTAATGTTATCCTTCTGCAAATAAACCCATAAATCTTTCTTTCATAACCTGCTCATCTTCCCAGGTGGCCTTTTTCGGCCCATAGTGCTGCCACTGCACTTTAACTTGGGTGATAACTCATTTCCACAGTGTTACTTTTCTCCGATCTAGTATAACTAGAGGTTCGACCGAGAACTCACCTTCCAGTTCGACCTGAACATAGCAACAAAATATGTTAAGTCCTTAGCCAGTTTATTTAATACATCCTTAAATAGAAACCATATGTATATATATACATATACATTACCTAAATGTCTTGCCATTTGATTACATGATTATAGTCATAAAAATATTTCTTAAGTAGAGAAACATGAATGTGGACACGAATGTGATTGGGTAAGGCAAGTTGATAAGCCACTGGTTCGATTTGAGCTAGGATTTGAAAAGGTCTGCAAAATCAAGGTGCTAATTTAGCACACCCGATCCATTACAAGGTGATTTTCTTGGCTCATACTCTAATGTAGACATGATCCCCTACTTGGAATTCCCGAAAGCTCCTCTTCCGATTGGAAAAGTTCTTTTTCTGGTCCTGAGCAGCCTTTAAATTGATTCTTACCTTTTTCACCATTTCCTCCATCTCCTCTAACATGTTCGGTCCTAGCAACAACTTATCCTCTGGTCCACTCCAACTCAAAGGTGTCTTGCACTTGCGCCTGTATAATACCTCAAAGGGACTCATTTGTAAAGATGCATGGTACTCGTTGTTATAGGAAAACTCCACCAGGTTTAGATAATCTTCTCATTTGGTGAGCTATTGCATTACATAAACTCGCAGCATGTCTTCAATAACTTGATTCACTCGCTCAGTCTACCCATATCTTTGTAGATGGTATGTAGTACTGAAGTGCAATTGTGTGCCCAATCCCTCAAAGAGGGTTTTCCAGAAGGTTGATGTAAATTTTACATCTCGGTTGGAAATGATCATCTTGGGGATTCTGTGCAGTTTAAAAATGTTTTGCATAAAAATATTAGCAATTTGGACGCCTTTATAATTTGATTGGACAGGTATAAAATGAGCAAATTTGCTCAATTTGTCCACCAGCACTATGATAAAGTCATTTTGCTTTCTTGATTTAGGCAGCGTGGTAATGAAGTCAATAGAAATTGTTTCTCATTTCCATTCTGGAATGGGCAGAGGGTGAAGTAACCCTGCTGGATGTTGGTGCTCAAATTTCACTTGCTCGCATTCCAAACATTTGGCTAAGTACTCTACCACCTCCTTCTTCATACCAAGCCAAAAAAATTCCTTCCGCAGGACAGAAATCATTTTCTGGTATCTGGGATGGTTTGCATAAGGAATTTTATGGTATTCATCTAAAATTAAATTTTTAAGATGTTGCTAATTGGGCACATATACCCTCTTCCTATAAATCAGCAAATTTTCTGCATTTACTTCATAATCCAATTTTTGTTCATGGCTATTTGGAATTTTTTCTTGCTGCCATAAATATTTATATGTTGAATCTTGCATGGTTGATTCTTGAATCTCCCAAAAAAGGTAGTTCATGATTCACTAAAAGAAATTTCATATAAACAGTTTACCTTTCTACTTAAAGCATCTACCACCCGATTTTCCTTTCCTTTTAAATGTTTGATTTTGAAATCAAATTCACTCAGGAAATCTTCCCAACGAGCTTGCCTAGCATTTAAAGTTGGTTGTTTAAAGTAATTAATGAGACTATGGTGGTCAATCATCAACAAAAATTTCTTACCTAATAGGTAATTCCACCACATATTTAAGGTGTGTATGACCGCTGTCAACTCCAAATCATACGCTGAGTACTTTTGTTCATAGTCTTTAAGTTTTCTAGATTCATAGGCCACCACTATGCCTTCTTGCATAAGTAAGCCATCCACACCTTCCTTACTAGCATCCATACAAACCACATATTCCTTGCTGAGATCAACAATGCTGAGAATAGGTGTTGTGGTAAGAAGATGTTTGAGCTTATCAAAGCTCCTTTGACAGTTTGGGGTCCACCTGAAAGATTTTACTTTCTTTTGTAGAGAGGTAATAGGATATGCCACTCTTGAGAAACCCTCCACAAATCTTCGATAGTATCCAGCTAGGCCCATTAATGATCTTATATCAGCTACATCCTTCGGTACCTACCACTCTATAATGGCTCTTATCTTTGTGGATCTACCGCAATTCCATCCTTGGTGATGACATGTCCCAAGTATTGAATTTTCTCATTAAAGAAATCACATTTCTTGTATTTGGTGTACAGTTGGTGTTCTCTTAAGACTTGCAGAACAATACGGAGATGCTCCTTATGCTCCTCCATGTTCCGAGAGTAGATCAGTATGTCATCAATGAAGATTAATACAAATTTATCTAAGAACTGATGGAATATGTTGTTCATGAGACACATGAAAGTGGCTGGGGCATTAGTTAGCCAAAAAGGTAAAACCACAAACTCATAATGTCCATAACATGTCCTGAATGCAGTTTTTGCAATATCTTCCTCCTTTATCCTAATCTGATGATACCCAAAATGGAGGTCGATCTTTGAGAAGACGGTTGCACCTTTCACTTGGTCAAATAACTCGTCTATACAAGGAAGGGAGTATTTGTTTTTAGTGGTCAGCTTGTTTAGGTGGCGGTAATCCATGCACATCCGTAGGGTTCCATCTTTCTTTTTAACAAATAATATTGGAGCTCCCCAAGGGGACACACTGGGGCGGATATACTTCTTATCAAGCAACTCTTGGAGTTGCATTTTTAATTATGTTAGTTCTGGTATGCTCATTCGGTAATGTGCTCGAGAAATAGGAGCAACACCCGGAATTAGCTCAATTGTAAAGTCTATGTCTCTTTTTGGGGGTAGGTCTGGTATTTCTTCAGGAAATACATCTGGAAAATTTTGTATCACAGGTATATTTTCTAGTGATACAAATTTATCTTTTGAGTCAGCATACCCTACTTAGATGGCATAAACTTGACAACCTTTTTTGATGCATTTGGCTAATTGGGAGGTTGTTATAGGCCTTAATTGCAGAGGTTTCTGCACACCTTGAATTTCCTAGCCCTCTCCTACCTCATCTCGGAAGCTAACGGTTTTTGTCTTACAATTTATGAGGGACCAGTGTTTCTCCAACCATTCCATGCCTATAAGAATGTCATATGACCCTAGGGGTAACACATTCAAATCAGCTATTATAGGTTGACTAGCTAATTTTAAAGGGCAGTTTCTTACTTTAGACAAAACTCTCCTTTTTTCTCTTGTGGCTAGTTGTACTAACCATGGGTTTTTAAATTTGACAACTTTTAATTTACATCGTTCCACTATCCTGGGACTAACGTAACTTAAAGTGGCCCTGGGATTGATTAAAATAGAACAGGTCTGGTAAAAAATAATACCTTCAAATTCAACCATGGTCGGCTGAAACTCTGCCTAATGATCCTCAAGCGTTGCGTTAATCTTAGGGATGCTCCTTGCCACTTCTCCCACTATAGATGCCTCTTTAATTTGTGAGATCTGATCTGCTCCCTTGCGGTGGGGATAGTTTTTGACATAATGCGGGCCTCCGCATCCCCAACACTGTACAAATGGTTTGTTAATAAATTTTGCTTCATTTCTGTCAGCCTGTTCATTCGTTCTAGTTTCACTAGGTACTTTAAATTTGAGTTTATTCACATTTCGATTCGTTTGACCTTTACATAAGCCTTTGTTGCTGGTGCCCTTATTCCCCTTGTGGCTGGGAATACATTTGTTTCCTTTTTATTCAGCCCACTTTTTTTTCGTATCACCCTTTGGTTTATTTTGCTGAGAGCAGATCCATGCTTTCTGAATGACTTTGTCCATGGTTTTTGGGTTGTTGAATTCCAGTCGTCCCATTATAAACAACGGGAGACTGCTGATAAACCACTGTACTTTGGCCTTTTCCTCACGAATATAAGGGATGTAACGCAATAATGATGTAAATTTTGTTATAAACGCATCCATGATCATTTGGCCCGGGCGGAGATCATGGAATTCTTTTGCTTTCTCATCATAAAACATTTCGGTTAGATATTTTTCCTTAAAAAATTCTGGAATTTCTCCCAAGCTATGTTTTTCTCATTGACCCCACAGACTATTTTTACTTCTTCCCACCACAATGTGGCTTTCCCTTGAAGTTGGAAAATGGTCAGACGAGCCTTCAAATTGTAATCATACTCGTACAACTGGAAATACTTATTCATATTAATTAACCATGCTTCCGCCGCCTCTTCTTGCTCACCATCAAAGAGAGGAGGCTTGATTTTCCAAAACTCCCCTTGGAGTTCAATTCTTTGATTTTTCTGAGTCATGTGATCGGCCACATTCCTGATTCTTCTTCTTGTTTTTCTTCACCTCCTTCCGTTTCCACATTTTCAGTTCGAAACTCTTGTTCCCTCGTTGTATGGCCATGCTCTGGGCTGGGAACTAGTGGTCGATGATTATGTCTATCTGATAGGCTTTTTAAAATCTTTTCTTGTTCCTGCATTAATCTTTCGTTGTCTGCCCGGAGTCGGGCCATTTCACCCTTCAATTCTTGCACAGTTGCCGGGATGTCTATATTGGGATTTTGTGGCTCATCCCTCAGCTGCACCGAGACCTCAAGATTGCCTTCCTGAAATGGTGTTGGTATTGTTCCCAATACAGAACTTGTGGTGGATTCCCAGTTCGCCTCATACTGACTTTTGCTGCCTCTTATGTGCACAACATCGAGTTTTGTTATTCCTTACTCCAGAGGTATCATTTTTGGAAACCTGAGCGCTCTTATACCATATGTAACACATCCATATTAAAGTCACAATAAAAATGAAAAAGAATATTACAATCATATTACCATAGTAAAAACTTTGACATTTGTTGAATTTAAGAAGGACTAAGAATATCATTATAAAGACTAAATATAATCATTATTACGTTTGTAATGCAGTGATAGTTTAAACCTTAAAAATTACTATGCATTGGTTTCTACATCCAACGCTAGATTATTTGTATGCACATCCATTAATTTATGATTTGTAATCATTTCATATTTATTGAATTTGGTACTGGCGGGATTTTTGGGGTTAATGCAAATCAAGTTCAGCCCTTGTGAACCCGCCAACTGTTATGCAAAGTTAAATAGCCCTGACTGTCCTTGGCCTAGGTGTCTTATCGTCATTCATCGAGTTGTCCACTTGTTGCACTTTTCTTGGGATCTGACTTCCTCATCGACGACCCTGGTTAATTCGCTTGATCATATGGCACTCAAGGGTTTTGACCCTCTCTTCTCAGTGGTTTTGTTCCTGTTTGGCAATGTGTTTCTCCAAAACTTCGTTGGACTTCATCTCTGCTCCGATTTGGTGACTTGGGTCTAGGTTCATCTAATTGCTTCGCCTGATGTGGAGGTTTGTTTATCTTTGAACTCCACTACTTGGCTTCTAGGTTGTGCTTTGGCTTGTTTGTCAACCACTTTAGAATCTTTAGAGTCCTCGAGTTCAACCGCTGCATCAAGGTTTTCGTGCTACTTCTCAATGGTAAGTGTTCAGATGTTTTCGCACCTTGCATTTCCTTGTTACAGTTCTTTATCGAGGATTTTGTCTAATCACTGGTTATTGTCATCCTTGCGGAAGTTCTTTCAGGTGTTGTAGTGTTTAGATGATACCGAGGATGAAACCCTCGTACTGGCTTTGTCTTTCAAGAGAAATAACCCGCCAGGCACCGGGGATTTAACTCCTATTGCCCATTCTTGGCAAGATTCTGCAGCTAGAGGGCCGGGATTTTCTGAGAGTTCTGTTGTTATATTCATGAGGGTTCAGTCGGCCTATGACAAACTTGATGCTACTGGTCATTTGTTTCTTAACTATAAATTTTTAACGTTTTTCGGCCATATATTGTATCTTTGGCTTTATTACTCAGAATCCCATATCTCTTGGTTAATTGAAACTATAAGAATCTATTGTTCAAGATTTTTGGTTTCAAACTCTGCTCCTCTATTGAGACTTTGTTCATGATAGCTTTCCTAATATACTTCTACAGGATTTATGTGGGATTTGGAGTTATTGCAATAAGTCTTATAAAAGGAATATCGAGTTCTTTCTTTTGAAGAGTCTATCTTTTAAAATGGCGAAGGAAATGAAGACTATATAGTTTAGATATGGTAGAATGCCTCGTAGTATTTTATGTCCAGTCTGGTAATAGTTCAAAAATTCTCATACTCGTGTTTGCAATTTCTTGCTCCGTATAGAGTCTGAATACTGATATTAAATCTTATTAAAAGTAATCTAGTCCGCATGGAACCCTCAAGGAGTGTCAGACAATTTGTATAGTCTATGTTATTCTATGTTTCTTTCCGTCTAATACTTATAACCAGAGAATGCCGGAATGTGTAGACAGTTAGGGTTTGTATATGATATACCTATATTAATGTGAATAGCTATTCTGAGTTTTTTTTGATGTTTATTTGGGTTTCGCTCGTACAACTATTTCAATAAACCATGTAGGGGTTCTGAGAACTTTTCTTTGTTTCGGTCATTTGTTTTACAGAGTGAATTCTTTTGTAAATTCCTATCAATTGAACTTATCCATTTATATCAATTTGTATGCATTTAAACTATATTTACTGCGGAACTATTCCTTTACTCAGTTCCCTTCTCTCAATTTATATTAATTGTTCTTCTTATTATTTACTATAATTCTCATTTGAATAATGAAGGCGGTTCTTGTTTTTTGATCATGTAGGTTAGAAAATTTTGAAAAAAAAATCTATCCTTCAACTAGAAGACCCTTTACTGATATATTATTAGGATCAAACATACTAGGAAATTAGATCAACAAATAGCTCTAATTCATTTAATAACTAGGATTCAGGCCTATCTACATAATTCCAAGCTTTATCCAGAGAATATCACTTAATTGTGTAACTTCCAAACAGAATATAACTTATCTGCTTGCTGCTTCAAAATTTGGTCTATACATAGACCTGCACTTTGTTTTCCTCCTCCCAATCTTGAGATTGGCTATGCCAGTAAATCCCCCTGTTATCCCTGAACTAGGGAATTCTTTATCCTTCAAGAGTAAGTCTTAACCAAACATAGCTATCACAAACTACCTCTCAAAAGAAAACATCATTACTAATAACTACAAAATTCCATCATTACTAATAACTACAAAATTCCTTCCATAATTTAATTTAAGAGCAGTTTATAATTTTAAAGAAAAAGTAATTGTTTGTTTGGTTACAGTAAAAAAGTAGTAAAAAAGTAATTAAAAAAGTAATTGTTTGTTTGGTTACAGTAAAAACAAATATTTAAAAAAGTATTTAAAAAAGTAATTGTTTGTTTGGTTACAGTAAAAACAAATATTTAAAAAGTAATTGTTTGTTTGGTTACAGTAAAAACAAATATTTACAATAACTGGAACTTGTTTGTTTGGTTACAGTAAAAACAAATATTTACAATAACTCGAATGTTCCAGCTATATTCTATACATTTTAGCTATTAGAAATTTATGCAATTTATTAAGCATTATCCTTGTAAAAATTAATTTGCACATAAAAAAATAAAAATATATATAATTATAATTTGACATTTTTTTTTAAAAGATAACCAATATATAAAAATAAAAAATTTATTTTTTTTAATAAAAAAAAAATTATATTTATTGAATCAGAGAAAACTACAGTACACTTTTCTACACAACTAATCACTGTATTATTCTGCTATCATTACAGAATTTAATAGTTACTTTTAGATACGGGATAAAACCAATATATATATAAAAAAAAAAAACCAATATATGTACAAAATTTACTTAAAATTTTCAAAACACAACTAATTACTATATTATTCAGGTATCATTCGACAGAATCTAATAGTAACCTTAAATATAAAATCAGTATATATGGAAAATAGAGTTGTCGACTTATATATAGAAAATAGAATTGTCCACTGAGTCGGAGGAATCGTTTCTACGGTAAAAAGTTACCTCGGAGGAATCGTTTATACGGTAAAAAGTTACCTTACTGAATCTGAGTAAAAAAATTTTAAGAAAGTAAAAAAATTTCAAGAAATCATTCAGTATCACTATTTGAATCATGTTTTTGGTGGTGTAAATGGATTCAGCACCATCAAAAACCATATTTTTGATGGTGCAAATGGATTCAGCGCCATCAAAAACCTTTAGTATACTTAAAATATTGAAGATTGACAGCTATAACTAAGATTTAGAAAAATTTCATTCAAATATGACCAAGATTTAGAAAAATTTCATTCAAATATGACCAAAATTTCTATGATTTTCAGAAAAAAAACAATCTGGCTAGATTGCCGCATAGAAAATTTACTTATATAAAACAGAATACGAAATTCTAATTTGAGTTCGAAAGGAGGTAAACTTTGTCGTTATCAGCCACTTGTCACTCAAATCCCGGTGGCAAATTTCATTTAATGTGATTGCATACAAAAGGACGACGGCCAATGCTGAAAGTAATGTCTGTGATTTGTGTTGAAGCCGTGAAGGGAGGTTTACCTTGTGGTTGTGGGATTATGAGCATACGATGCATGCAATGTAAGTAGGTTGCCTCTAGATTTACCTCGTGAAGCTTCTAGATTTACCTCCTCGTCCTGGGCTTATGAGCTGGGTTGGGAACATGCATGCAACGGAAGCTTCTAGATCGATTGAGCCACGCAGAATTGCAGGAGAAGGTGTAACAATGGCGACGTTGCTCCACCTGGCGGACACAACCTCGGCCGTCTCCATCATATCCAAACCTGTCAAATAGAGCATTCGTGGAGCATTTGGCTTTAATTTTGCACATAAAACATCATCCTATATTTAACTCCACCTGTCACTTAGGGTTACCATCAACTTTAAAATATCAGGAAATTCTTCTCTGCTTTTTATCCCTCATCCGTCGCTCAATAGAAGGTGTTTGAATCGAAGGGACGAAATTGAATAGAGGAGCAGTGTAAAAGTTAAATTTTTTTCACTAAATTAATGATTGGTTTAGTGTCTTTTCATTTAGCATAAAGTGATATTTAATGAATAAAGTGTTTAAATTAAAAGAATTAAATTTAAATAAAAAGTTGTAAATATAAAACATGGTACATTAAGAATGGACTCAAAATCTTTTCATTTAATCTACTATACTGCAATAAAGTAATATTCAATAAACCAAATAAAAAAATCATTAATATTCAATAAACCAAATAAAAAAATCATTGACTTAGTACACCGTACAAACGGCCACCTTTCCAATACTAGCGATGATGTCATCTTTTTTAACAAGACTCATCTATAAATACTAGAGTGACTCCCGCTCAGTTCGGTGAGAGCAGAATCACGTATCGTAGCCCGTCTGGTTTCCCGCTCGGTTCGGTGAGAGCAGAATCACGTATAGTAGGCCGTCTGGTTTCAATATGAGTAGAGACAGATTTAATTTTTGGACTAGTCATTTTTTATTAATTTATATTATTTAAATATTTGAGTAAAATTTTATTTTTTTATGACAAACAAATTTTATACATCATATTCGGCCGTAAAATAAATTTATGGACTCCATAACCATAAATAATTACCATTCAAATATATTTTTTTTATTTTGAAATATTTTGTTGGCAATCTGGATCATGTTTTCAACGAATCTCTCAGAACGTTGGAGTATAGTAACTGTAATTTCGTTTATTTATCCTGGTGTATGGGAAGATTAGTTGCATTTATTTTAAAATGTCAAAACTCCAGCGTAATTGTTCTTATAAAATTATTAATTTTATACGCATGTTGTCAATTCGTGAAAAGGATGAAGGTGGACAAAACTTTAACATCATATCTACCCATTTCTATATAACGAATAATTTTATACATATTGTTGACAATTCGTTAAAAGGTCGATGAAGGTACACAAAACTTTAACATCATATGAGCCTAACCACAACTTTAACCTCATATCTATCAACGTTGATAAGTTTGTGGTCAAGTTGGATTTACTGTGAGATTATAAAAGAAATGTTTAAGATAACGTATAAATTTTTAAGAAATTTATTTTACAATTTAGTAATATGAGGGAGATATGTAATTTTGTTTATATATGTTTTTTAATTAAAATAAAAATAATTTTAAATAAAAAAATAATATTTGTTAGAATAATAAATAAAAATGAATATATATATATCTATATATATATATATTGATTAGTTTTAATTATGAGCATTATAAAATATTAATAATTTTATTTTCATGTTCACTGAGTTAGTTATTGATATTACAATAAGTATGAAGGACTCAATTATAAATAAGATATTTTCATTTCTATGTGAATGACATAATTTTAGATGAAATTCAAAGAAAAAGTTTAAAATATGTATATTTTATATTTTCAAGTTTTTTTTTTTAAATATTTCAATACTTAAAACATAAATAAATTAGCAATTGCACCAAATGTTGCAAAAGAAAAGTAGTAGAGAGTAGTATTGGATGTTGAAAATGCAACAAGAAAATCTAATTTTGAGTTTGTCTTGGTCAAACTAAATTAAAAATTGAATTTCAATTTAAGTAAAATACTTGGAGGTAGTTAAGCGATGTAACATAGCCTTAATTTGAGTTGGGGACACTTAATTTCAGTTCAATGTGACTGATTGCTAATTTCTAACTATCTATTTTAATTAATTTGAGTTATAATAAATTAAACTAATTCTAAATGTTAAACAACTAGTGACTTCATCGACAAGGAATACGCTCTGTCAATACCTTTTTATGAGCGATTCAACGTGAATCTCCTCAGGCTTGTGTGGAGGACAGCCTTTGTAGTGACCACCACACTGATTTCCATGTTGCTTCCATTCTTCAACAATGTTGTGGGACTTCTGGGCGCGTTGGCATTCTGGCCATTGACAGTATAATTTCCAGTGACAATGTATATTGCGCAGAATAAAATCCCGCGCTGGTCTTTTAGGTGGGTTGCTATGCAAATACTGAGTGGAGTTTGTCCGGTTGTTTCAGTAGCAGCTGCCAGTGGATCCATAGTGCGTTTTGTTGATGCCTTACAGAAGGTATACAAGCCCTTCCATACAAATTATTGAATTCCGCAAACAGCAGCGGGCAAGAGGAAGTCTGTGTGGTTTTGTAATGGTAAAAACATGAATGAAAGCCGTTGCTTTGCTTTGTATAATCATTTTTACATGGCATCTCTATTTAAATAAATTTGTTTTCTTGTTTTTAGAACGTTAGTGAGATTACTATAAATCGATTCTAAATATTAAAATTCTATAAATTAGAGTGGATGATGAGACTTGCTTTCATATTGATTATATCTTCTTACATTCTTACACTTGATGTATGGGTAACATAGATAACGCTTCCAAAATTTTTGATATAATCTTTTATTAAAATTCAGATAATGCACCTAAACTGATGCCTCATTTTTAAATATTTTTGTCGTTTTGGTAAAGCAACGCCACTCAATTATGGAACCCTGCGTTGGCAACTTTTGAAAACACCCTAAATTTATAAAATGATGCAATGGCCCATACAAACAAATAATTCTTCATTTATGGTCCAAGCCCAAAAAAATTCAATGAACAACGTTTAATAACCCTTATACTCCTCAACAATTAAATAAATAAATATTTTATGTGATAAATTTTCGAGTTTGTCCTTGTACAATAATCTAAAATTCAAAAACATTTATAAAATTAATATTTTTGCAAATTACTATGTTATTTATATATAAAAATGTCAATTGGGTTTGCTTTTAATGGCGGAGGAAGGGTTTGACATTCAATTCAATTCTCATGTGAAAATGAATAGTCTTTATAGTACATTTTTTTATATTGATATTATATATATATATATATATATATATATATATATATATTTTTTTTTTTTTCATTAAAATAGATATATTTTTTATATGAAATGTAAATATTTTTTACTAGTATATTTTTAGGACAAGTCTACTTAAGTCGAGAAATTGTCGGGATGATCGCTCTAGGTACAAAAATTTCAACAAATCTTGCAGAAGCACTATTTAAATCATCTTTTGAAAGTGGAAATGGATTGAGCACCATCAAAAACCTCCTCTAGGGCACCCAAACTATTGCTAGAATTATTTCCATGATTTTCAGGGCAAAGAAGCAGTCTGTTTAGACTACAGCTATTCCTTATATGAAAAATAAAGATATTTTTCACCACAATATGTATATTCCTCATATAAAATATAAAGATTTCTTCCATCAAAACTTATATATTACTCATATGAAATATAAAAATATTTTTCACATAAAGAATATATAATTTAAAACCAAAAAACAAATATTATTTATTAACTTTAAAATTAAATATAAATTTATCATAATTCATTATTTATTAGATATTTACACCCTAATAATATATATTTATTTTAATTCATTATCTATTAAATATATAGAAAATTAATGTAAAAGATTGACTTAGATTTTTCCTTCACTTTATTTAGGATTATTAATTCTCAAAATACATTGCATTTTTTTTTTCCCTTTGGAAAAAACGTAATTTTCATTGATATATAAAAATTACATGCTGTATATGCATAAGCATATGCTGTAAGAGGCAGTGCCTGTCAGTTTCAAAAAGAAATCCAAATATTTGATGTATTTTATTCACACAAGGAGGCATCTTTTTCTGATATGATCATCATATTTTTTTTACCAAAAAAAGAGTAGCATAGAAAGGTTGGTAGTTACATAACTTGTCCATAGTTCTTGTTGGAAACTGAAAAATAAATAAAACATATGGATATTTACAGTTGGTAAGCAAAAAAGTCCATGATCTAAGCTCCCTGTGAGCTTGTTGTAGCATCTATGTCCATGAAGGGTCGGTGGTAGTACTGGTAGAAATTTCCCTCTCTGTGTTCTTGGATCATCCAAGTGTCGGATGGCCTGTGCATAGCTTCTTTGGATAATCTATCAGCATCTGCATTTCACTCCCTGAAAATGTGATGACAAATAAATGAGTCAAAAGAAATGATAAGACGGTGGGCCTCTTCCAGTATGTGTAACAGAGTGTATGCTGAGCATCTAGATTTTTTGTTTATCCAATCACAAACAATTTTTGAGTCACCAAAGAGTTGAAGGTCTCGGCATTGGATTTGCAGAGCATGTTGGATGAGGAATTTTGCAGAGGATAGCTCTGCGAAATTATTAGTACCTCCCCCTAAACCCATCTGTATATGGAGGGAATGAGAATCAAAGAGGTTAAGTATGGCCCCTCCCCCGCATTCGTCCTATTGGGCAGACCCGTCAAAGTAAGCCCATGGCTTTGAATGATCTATGGATTTAGGAATGATGGTTCTGGATCAGGTTTTCTCCTCGTCATCGGGTATGATGGAATAGTCAGAGATGATACAAGAAGTAATGGAGGGCCAGTGTGGTAGGGAGTTTTGGAAGATGAGGTTGTTGTGGGCTATCCATAATCCCCATCATATAAGTAATGGTAGATTTTTGAGTTTTTGTGGGTAGGCACTTGTCCACCAATTCGACCAAGCTTCCTTTACAAAAGCGCCATGCCACCTTGTCGGGAAAGAAATCATTGTTGAGATCGATTGCCATAGCTCTCGGGTAGCCAGGCATTCAATAAAAAGATGAGTGGCAGATTCATTGTTGCATTTACATAGGTGACACCAGAAGGGGCCATGATGAGCTCGCTTGAGTAGATTATCTCCAGTGGGGATTTTGTTCTTTAGAATAGTCCACATGAGAAGTCTGCTTCTAGGGGGGATTTTAGCTTCCATAGATGCTTCCACCATGACTCTAGGACTTGTGGGCGATGATCATCATCTAGTACTAGATATCCCTCCTTTGGTGTCTATTTTCTTTTTTTTGAAAGTGCCCAGATGACTTCATCTTCATCCTCACCAATCTTGATATGTGCCTCAGTGAGGGCACTGATGAAGGTATTCCATTGTTGAGTCCATTGATGGGGAATGTTTAATCTCTCAGCCGATTTCCAGGCTTGCTGAAAAGGGGTGGAGCACTCCACGTCTTCTATATGGCTAATATAGGTAATGTTGCAGTCCCTAAGGAAAGATTTGAGGTCGTCTGGCAGCCTATGTAAATTCCCACATCCAATCCAAGGATCTCGACCAATCCTTACTTTCATTCCGGACTAAATTTTCCATGTAATGTTGTCCCTAATGATGTTAAGTGATTTTGTTACCGCCTTCCATATAATTGAGACCCGTGATTGTAATCTTTGTGGTTGACTTATCCAATCCATCAGGTTTGAGAGGGCAATATATTTTGAACAGGCCACCCTAGTCCATAGGCTGTTTGTTGTAAGAAGATGCCATCCTATTTTTGCCACCAGAGCTGAGGAGAAGTCTTCTAATTTCTTTATGCCCCATTCGTCCCATTTTTTGGGCAAATTTAGGGCCTCCCACTTTACCCATGCAAAGATTCTTCCTATTTGTTGTCCCTTCCAAAGGATTCTACAACATAATGCCTGAATTCTAGATAGAATACCCCCAAGGATCCAAGCTAGTGACATCTAGTAAACCGGGGTGGCCTCCAGGACATATTTAATGAGCGTAAGTCTGCCTACCCTGGAAAGGTATTTGTGGTACTAAATGTTTAGTCTTTTCTCCATTTTGGAGATTAGCCAGGTCCAATCTGCAATCTTGTACCCCAGAGGTTTCAGCTTGTGGCCCAGATATATGAGACCATCCTCGAACCTAAGAAGAGTGTACTGGAATCTTTGCAGCCATAATGGATTTCATGGGGGGAACATCCAGCCTCTGTGAGGGTTGACTTGTTGCAGTTTACAATCATACCCGTGGTTGTTTAGAATAATGCAATTGTGTTCTTCATGATTGTTAAGTATCCAATGCTTCCATTGAGGAATAGAAGAACATCGTCCACAAATAACAGATGAGTCAAAGTGCAATCATCTATCATTTTTATTCCCTTTAGTCTACTTTTTCTGAAATCTTCTTTGACTAGCCTGCTGAGACCTTCCATTATCAGTAGGAACAACAAAGGGGATAGAGGGCAACCCTGTCAGAGACCTCTTTCAGAACAAAAGAAGGGGGAAGCTGGCCCATTGATCAGCACACTGAAAGGTATGTTAGTGATGTAGCTCATAATCCATTTTATGAAATCAAAAGGGAATCCCAGGTGGGTTAAGAGCATTCTAATATATAACCAGTTTGCTCTATCAAAGGCTTTTGAGAGGTCTACCTTTAGGATCATACCTTTGATTTTCTTGGAGTGCAGAGAGTGTAGAACCTCCTGGGCAGTTCCCACTGCTTCATGAATTTGTCGATCTTGTAGGAAGGCAAATTGCTCCGATGAAATATACTTGGATAGTATGGGCCGCATCCGATTTGTAATAATCTTTGCCACGATCTTATAGATGCAGTTACATAAAGATATAGGTCTATAGTCATCAAAGGTGGAAGGGTTGTCAGATTTTGGAATGAGGGCGATGAAAGTGGAGGTGAAGGATTCAAGAATCTTTCCACTAGTTCTGGAGTGTTTAATGACTTTTAGAAGATCCTCCCCCAGAGTATTAAAGAAAGCTGAGTAGAACTCGATCGTCCAGCCATCCAGCCCTGGGCTCTTGTCCCTCTTAAACCATTTGATCATGGCTTCTAATTCCCCGATAGTAATCTCCTTTATCAGTTCCTTGCGCACCTCCTGATCCACAAATCGCGGGAATAATTGAGCTACTTGAATAATTTCAGCTAGATTAGCATCGAGGGCCCTGTAGGTCTGTTTAAAGTGAGAGTTTGCTAAGGAAGCCAACTGAGGGAAAGTATCGACAGTGTGGCCTTGCTCGTTTGAGAGTTTCCAGATGGTATTGATGGCCTTCCTACCATTTGCAAACTTGTGATAGAACTTTGTATTGTCATCTCCCTCGCGCAGCTAGATCGCCCTACTTCTCAGTCGCCAAACATCCTCACGATCCTTACGTATTTTCCTTATGGTGGCATATAGCTCAGTGAGTCTATTTCTTTGATCGCTCACTCTGTATGCCCCTGCCAGGTCTTTTTCAATCTCAGTGATTTCCTCCTCGGCTTTCAATAGAGATTTATCATCTTTTATTCTCTTGTTGTGGGCCCAGGCTTTTGATAGTCTCTTCAGCGCCATGAGATTATGAGCGAAACCCTTTGTTATGTTCCCACCAACACCAGGGGGATGCGCCTTCTAATATTCCTTGATCATCTGATTATATGTGGGGTCCTTTAGCCAAGAGGAGCTAAACTTGAAAGGTCCCTTAGGTTTTCAAGGTCCTCCACTGATTTCCATGAAGATAGGTAGGTGATCAGAGATCCCTCCCGATCCCACCCATTTTCTGTGGAGAAGACCCAAGGTCAAAAGTCCTTCCTTACTAAGGAAATGATCGAGTCTTCGAGCAAGACAGTCCTCGCCAGCCCTATTGTTCCTCTAGGTAGGTGAGAGATTGGCAGAGGAGATGTCCAACAAATTGTGGGAGTCCAGCAGATTCTCAAAATAGGCAGATAAGGGGTCTTGTTGTGCATGATGCCCCCATGACTCAGAGTGTCCAATGGAGAAGTTTAAGTCCCCTCCCATGATTAAATAATCATTTTGAAAAACTTCTGAGCCGAGAAGATGGTCCCAGAAGGCAGGCCTGTGTTGGCAAGGCCCATAAACATTAATGACTCATACCTCCAAGCCCAAATCAGATGAGAAGAGGTCTGCCCCTATGTGCCCGAGACCTCCCCAACAGTTACAGAGATTTGAGGTGCGGGTGTTGTACCCCAGGGCAAGGCCTCCAGATCTTCCATTAGCATCTATTCCTATGAAACTCCAACCAAGGAGCATAGCCTCGAGGAGGTGAGTAATGGTGTCAGAAGGTCCTAGAGTTTCTTGGAGGAGGATGATATCAACGAGAGAGGTAAGAAATAGTTTGCGAAGAGCTAGTTTTTTTTCAGGTCTATCCAACCCTCTGCAATTGGAGGCAATCTTCATGAGGGGGGGTCAGATGAGGGGTTCAATGCTCTAAGTGCCCTGTGAATGGTTGATTTCCTACCCAAGGCAATTTCGCCTCCAGCCCATGTTTGAGCCTTTGAGAGGGAGGAAGGTCGACCTCACGAAAGTTTGGGAGGAAAAGGGGTTAAAGAGAGATCAAGCCCAATATAATCCTGGGTGATTATCTTTTGCTTGGCCTTGGATTGGGTCCGGTACCGAGGGGAAGGAGGACTAGCTATATAAAGTTGACGGTTCATGAAAAGGATGAGCCTAAACACAACTTTAACATCATATCTATCAACGTTGATAACTTTGTGGTCAAGTTGGATTTACCTTATATTATAAAATAAAAGCTTAAGATAATGTATAAAATTTTAAACAAATTAAAATAAAAATAATAAAGTAAGAGGTTTATTTTATAACTTAGTAATATGAGGGAGATATGTAATTTTGTTCATATATATGTATTTTTTTAAATAAAAATAAAAATAAAAATTAAAAATTTAAATTAAAAAAGATTTGCTAGAATAACAAATGAAAATGAATATACATATTTGATTAGTTTTAATTATAAGCATTATAAACCATTAATAATCTCATTTTCATGCTCACTCTGTTAGTTATTGATATTACAACAAGTATGAAGGACTCTCAACTATAAATAAGATATTTTGATCTCCATGTGAAATAACATAATTTTAGATGAAATTCAAAGAAAAATCTAAAAAAATGTATATCTTATATTTTGAGTTTTTTTTAAAATATTTCAATACATAAAACATAAACAAACTAGAAATTGCACCAAATATTGCAAAAGAAATGTAGTAAGCGGTAGCATTGGATGTTGAAAATGCAACAAGAAAATCTAGTTTTGACTTTGCCTCGGTCAAACTAGATTAAAATTTGAATTTAAATTTTAGTAAAATACTTGGAGGTAGTTAACTAAGGTGACATGGCCTTGTCACTCAGTTAACACAGTTAATTCGAGTTGGAGACACTTGAGTTCAATTTAGTGTGATTGATTACTAATTTCTAACAATCTATTTCAATTAATTTGAGTTATTGTGAGTTAAACTAGTTCTAACTATTAGAGAATTAGTGAAGAGTCCAGTAGTGGTGTACCTCAGTAATCAACCAATTAACTCATCAATCAGCCTAGAATGATTGATGCATGTAGAGAACACGAGATACTCAGTTGAGATTGGAGTTCAAGGGGCAATGTACTACTAGTTGTAGCATATTCTGAAGTATATAGGTGGTGCATGCAGTCAGAGAAGGGCCTAAAGGAATTGCGCAATTCTCAATGAGGAATTTTCTAATTAATAGAGGCCTAACTCCTCAAGGAACAACGCAAGGAATTAGGAGCTTAGCAGGCTGATAAATTAGTTAAGTGTTGACCTGAGTCAGTCTGTGAGGTAGTGAGATAGACTATACCAATGCAGATGCTGCTCAGGCTTGAGAAAGCATTGTATTTTTTCCCTATTTTCTTATTAATGCAATACAGATAGGAAGGGGTTTTGAGCAGTTGTTTTCCCCTAGATAAATATCTGTGTATGTCTATTGAATCATGTCACACGTTTATGATTTCCTTTCTCAATCGTGAATTTCTTTATGCAAATGAGTAAAGTAGATTTGAGTCTTATATTTTAGTAAATTACATGAGCAACTCAGATCTACACATAATTTCTACATGGCATTAGAGCATGATTCACAGTAGAGAAGAGAATTCAAAGTTGTTATTGCAGGAGGATCAAATTTGTAGGATTGATTCTTCAAAAATAGCTAGATGGTGTTCTATGGTCTAAAGCTTGAGTATGCCCTTGAGGGTAGCTCAAACGTTTTTGCTTGGAAGGACCGCATGGAGATGGTATCAGAGGACAATGGGTTGAAGGATTTTTTCGATATTGACACTCCAAAACTAGGATCATTAGACCTCAAGGATATAACAGAATGGAGAAAGTGTGTAACCAAGTTGAGGAGAATCATATTGGAGGGTGTGAAGGACCACATTGTATCCAATCTCCATGGGAAAGAAACCTCATATGCAATGTTGCAAGCACTGACAGGTTTGTTCCAAAACAACAGTGACCATAGGAAACTATCACTCAAAGATAAGTTTCGAAATATCAAGATGCAAAAGAATGAATACAATACCTCAGAAAGTTCACACAATGTTGTGATGAAATTGGAGGAGTTGGGGTTACTGTTGTCGAGGATGATCTTGTGAGCTTAGCCCTTCTAGGATTTTCCAAGAGCTGGCACAACTACTAAGATTCAGTCATTGGGAGGGAGAAACTACCAAATTGGGAATACCTTTGGTCCAATTTGGTACAGGAGGAGATAAGGTGGAATTCCATAGATGGGACCTCATCCAAAGAAGAGGAAGAGGACTTTGCATTAGCCAACAAAAAAATGATCGCCAAGGGAAAGAAGTCCCAAGGTGAGGTTGATTCCAACCAAGAGGGAAATAAGAAATACTTGTCCAAAATCAAGTGTTTCAACTGTCATGATTTGGAGCACTATGCCACAAAGTGTCCACACAAGAAGGAGAGTAAGAAGGAGCCTATAGTAGCAGCAACGAGTGAAGCTTTTGCTTCATAGTTCTAGCTTGATTTCACCCTTATCACATGCATGGTGAGCACAATGATGGGTAGTGGGTGGTACTTGGATAGTGGTGCCTCATTCCACGTGATGGGGAATAGAGAGTTTTTCAGTGACTTGGAGGAGAAAGATCTCTAGAGGAACATTGAGTTTGGAGACGACTGAAGGTACGGGTACTATCAGGATCAGTGCAGTAGTATTTCAGAGGGTGTCACGCTTCCTTCTCAAGCTCAAGGATCTGATGTTTGTTTCGAGTCTAAAGAAGAATCTAATCTCTGTTTTAGTTTTGGAGGACCGTGGTTACGATGTGATATTTAGCAAAAGAAAGTATTCCCAAGACACATGGCTATGGGAAAAGTGAAACATATTGATGATAGAGTCAAGAAACTGTATGCACTTGAGGTAGAAGATGCTTTCAAAGCCTTGAGGAGAAATGCAAGGGTTAGAGATACAGTTCTTGAGAGGGATCATGATTTACTTCTCAAAATGAAACATCAGAAGGAGCCTCAAGAAGTTGTGGAGCAACCACAAATGGATAAGTAGACTGAAGGCAGAGTGGAGACAACCACTCAAGCAGAGACCTCCAATAGGGGGAGAGTTCGAGCTAAGTGGGAAGAGGGAGAACATGCAACCATAACTCTAGGTGTGAGCTGGGGTGATGTGAAGCCCTAGTCCCAGGAGTGCAGAAATTTGGGCAAGGTCCATTGAGGTGTTCTCCTAATGGGTCATTGCCCTTGCTACAAGGGCCCACCGTATTCAGTAGAAAGAGGATTAGTGTCAATCAAATGATGAGGAGTGTAGAGGAGTGTTGGCAGCAGAGTATGAGGCTCAGTAGCAGAGTCAACAACAACATAATTTTCCCAGTAGACAATTGCAGATTAATTCAATGATTATTTTTTATGTATGATTCTTAGTTGCAAATGTTGCAGTACCAGCAACAACAAAGAGAAGTGTTCTAGGCAGTACATTCCAAAGGTGCTGGATCAGGGTAGATGTGAATCCCTTTCTTGCTGAGAGGGAGTGTTGAAAATGCAACAAGAAATCTAGTTTTGACTTTGCCTTGATCAAACTCGATTAAAATTCGAATTTTAGTTTCAGTGAAATACTTGGAGGTAGTTAAGTGAGGTCACATGGCCTTGTCACTTAGTTAACTCAGTTATTCAAATTGGAGACACTTGATTTCATTTCAATATGATTGATTTCTAATTTCTAGCAATCTATTTCAGTTAATTTGAGTTATTATGAGTTAAACTAGTTCAAAATGTTAGAGAACTAGTGGAGGGTCCAGTAGTGGGGTGTGTACCTCAGTGATCAACCAATTAACTCATCAATCAACCCAGAATAATTGGTGCATGTAAAGAACTCAAGTTACCCAGTTGAGATTAGATTTCATGGGAAATGTACTATCCGTTGTAGACTATTCTGAAGTGTACAGGTGGTGCATGCAGATAGAGAAGGCCCTAAAGTAATTGCACAATTCTCAATGAGGAATTTCATAATTAATAGGGGCCTAATTCCTCAAGGAATAATGCAAGGAAATAGGAGCTTGGTAGGTTGAGAAATTAACTAATTGTTGGCCAGAGTGAGTCTGTGAGGCAGTGAGATACACTATACTAGTGCAGAGGTTTCTTAGGCTTGAGAAAGCATTGTATTTCTTCTCTATTTTTTGATTAATGCAATATAGAAAGGAAGGGGTTTTGAGCAGTTGCTTTCCCCTAGATAAATCTTAGTGTATGTGCATTGAATCATGTCGCATGTTTATGCTTTCTTTTCTCAATCGTGAATTAATTTCTATAGATGAGTAGAGTAGATTTGAGTCTTATGTTTTAGTAAATTACATGAGAAGTTCATATCTACACACGATTTATACATTGGAAAGAGTAGGATTGATAGTGAAATTGTTATCGACAACATTTAGAGAAAAATTCAAGGATGCGCTTAATACAAAAAACCATTTCAATAATTTGAAACATTGTGAAGTCATACAAAAGATTAAGAACATTGTTTCTCTGTTGTATTAGTCAGATACAAAACAAAAGAGAAAAATACAAAAAATTAGTAAATAGAAACCATAATGCATATGGATCAACAATAATGCATAATGTAATCCTACAGTAATAGACCACAATTTGTATTCCTCATATGGATTAAGTTCTCGTTCTTGGGTTTGATAATCATTTCGAAGCACCAATCATACATAAACTAAATTAAATATTTCCTAAATGAAACATAATATTTCAAGGTTATCCAAAAGAAATCCCAACAAACAGACCAAAATCTGAATTCATAACTGCAATATGCAATTTCCCAACTTCTTACTATTAACCTTCAAAGGTAATTTATTAAATATCATCAATGCAGTATATTGAAGTACATGCCCTACATTGAAGTACATGCCCTTAGTTTACCTTCGTTTGAATGAGTGGGCTTATTTTAGAATCTACACAATGGAATCAAAGATAAGTCTCTAATTAAACTTTCCAATATTAAAATTTTAATATATTTTTTAGTTTGTTAAATCTTTTGCAGATTTTTACTAATTTACAGGAGTAAACTCTTTTTGAAATCCACTTACATGAGTTATTTTTTTTTTTAAGAAACCTAACATTTCTACCAATCAAAGATTCTCTGATGCCACTCATGGTATTCCGCTTTCAACAATTTTACTTAATTAAAAACCACATAATTTTCCAAAAAAACAAACCATCGTAATTGTAAATTAAATAATAACTCAAAAATAATACAACACTTTTATTAAACCAAAAAAAATTCCCAATGAAACCGAAATTTACTTTCCAAAGGCAAATCACTGCATGTTATGTTGAGAAGGAAGGCAGCGTCGCCTTTCAACAAGGTCTTCAATGCTGTAATAATGAAAGATACAGTGATCATGGATATGGTTTACCTAGATCTTGATGAAATTGGTAGATATTCAAATCATTATGATTATATGTGGAGGTATGTTAATGTACATAAAATGAAAGTGGTTTTCCTCTCTTGCGGATAAATGGAAAAATAGGACCTCCTTCCGCGCTGAAGACAGTTAACCTTCTAATTGTGATAACATTACTCCATTATATGTTGATATCACCTAGAGAATATGCTCGTTACAAACCTAGAACATCAAAAAGGATGGGTTAGCTTGTTCCACAATCAAATTCTGATTTTAAATAAGTGACTTGGATATGGCAATTCTAATCAGAAATTTATGCAATTATATATATATTATTTGATTTTTTTTGGTAAAAGAAAACATATATTATTATTTAAATATTATTTTTCAAAAACTAGCTGTTTAATATAGTTGTTTCCTATTAATATTTTTAATAAATTAATGAAATAATATCATTATTTAAATAATTTTCAAAAATTAGCCATTTAATATAGCCGTTACTTAATAATATTTGTTTTTAATATATTAATAAATTAATATTATAATTTAAACATTATTGTTCAAATATCGCTGTTACTTGAAATTGAAATTATGTCTCTACATTGCTCTCTATTTAAGCCTTTGCCATGGTCTGCCTCTTCATCTGGTCGAAGTGATGAACCACACTTGTTGATTCGAAAAGTTTGGGCCAAAAAATTCTCTCATGCGATTTCTACCAAAAGACTTTGTTTAATTCATTATAGATCACAAAAACTTGAATACAAAAAAAATAACAACAACATAACTATATAAAGAAATAGAAAATTTATAATTTTTTTAATAAAATAAAATATTTATTTTTATTAAATCCAAAGGTACAAGTGTTTTTAGTTTTCAAAAATAGTATACATACACTTTTCTAAACACAACTAATACACTTTGTTAAACACAACTAAAACACTTTTCTGAAAGCAACTAAACTAATATCACTGTATTATTAGATTATCCTTACAAAATCTAATAATAACTTTTAGATATTAGATAAAAAAATATATATATAAAACACCATTATATATAAAATAAAATAAAACTAATATATAGAAAATTTACTTATACAAAAATGAGATAAATTTACCAATATATAAAATTTCAAAACACAACTAATTACTATATTATTCAGTTATCATTCGACAAAATCTAATAGTATCCTTTTTTAAAATACTAGATAAAACCAGTCTAGGTCGAAAATATAAAAAAATATAAAACCATTTTTAAGATACTAGATAAAACCAGTCTAGGTCGAAAATATAAAAAAATATAAAACCAGTATATATAGAAAGTCGAAAATATAAAAAAATATAAAACCAGTATATATAGAAAATTTATTTATATATATAGAAAATTTATTTATTTATTTACTAGTATAAATATAGAAATTCTGATTTGAGTTCGAAAGGAGATAAACTTTGTCGTTGTTAGCCACTTTTCACTCAAATCACGGTGGCAAATTTAATTTAATGTGATTCTATACAAAAGGACGATGGCCAATGCTGAAAGTAATGTCTGTGATTTGTGTTGAAGCCGTGAAGGGAGGTTTACCTTGTGGTTGTGGGATTATGAGCATACGATGCATGCAATGTAAGTAGGTTGCCTCTAGATTTACCTCGTGAAGCTTCTAGATTTACCTCCTCGTCCTGGGCTTATGAGCTGGGTTGGGAACATGGTTTACCAAATTTCGTTAAGACCTTTCTCAAGCTTCTAGTTCGATTGCACGAGAAGGCGGAGCAATGGCGACGTTGCTCCACCTGGCAGACACAACCTCGGCCGTCTCCATCCATATCCAAACCTGTCCTGTTGTCAAATAGAACATTCGTGGAGCATTTAGCTTTAATTTTGCACATAAAACATCATTCTATATTTAACTCCCCCTGTCACTTAATGTAACCATCAACTTTAAAATATCACGAAATTCTTCTCTGCTTTTTACCCCTCATCCGTCGCTCAATAGAAGGTGTTTGAATCGAAGGGACGAAATTGGAACAGAGGAGTGTAATTTTTTTTTTTTCTCTGATTTAGTGCCTTTTTATTTTGCATAAAGTGATATTTAATCAATAAAGTATTTAAATTAAAAGAATTAAATTCAAACAAAAAATTGTAAATATAAAACATGGTACACTGAATTGAATTGAGAATTGACTCAAAACCTTTTCATTTAATCTACTATACTGCAATAAAGTAATATTCAATAAACCAAATAAAAAAACACTAAAAAAATCATTGACTTAGTACACCGTACAAACTGCCACCTTTCCAATACTAGCGATGATGTCATCTTTAATAATAATTTTTATTCTAGTAGGACAGTGGCACAAGACTCATCTATAAATACTACAGTGACTCCCGCTCAGTTCGGTGAGAGCAGAATCATGTATCGTAGGCCGTCTGGTTTCAATATCCCACTAGTTTTTTAGAATCTACCATGACCGATTCTTCAGCAGCTGCAATCAAAGGAGGGCAGTCCCCCCATGCTCCGCTTATTCAGAGAAGGCAACGCAAATCCTCACCCCATCATCATATAATGTGCCTGGACGTGCCTCAACCCAACACTCTACCCCTAAACGCGCTGCCAAAGTTGGAGAGCATTTCAGCTGGGAAGGAATTGGCACAGAAGGAGAAGAAGAGCAGAATGGATCCAGAATTGGAAGAGTTAAAAGGTTTTATGGATCTTGGCTTTGAGTTCAGCAAGGACCAGTTCACCCCGCGATTGCTCATTCTTCTTCCTGGGTTGAAGCGATTAATCGATCATGATTTTGAACGAAATCTCCCATAATTTTGGATTCAATAACCATAAATAACCATAAATAATTACCACTCAAATGTTAGTTTTGCGAGAATCTTATATATTTTGAGATTTTTTTTGGCTGGCACATTTTAGCAATCTGGATTCGTAGTTTGAACGAATCTCTCAGAACGTTGGAGTAACTGCAAGAAGGTTTGTAATTATTTTAAAATGTCAAAACTCCAGCGTAATTGTTCTTATAAAATTATTAATTTTATACGCATGTTGTCAATTCGTGAAAAGGATGAAGGTGGACAAAACTAAAACTTTAACATCATATCTATCAATTTCTATATAACGAATAATTTTATACATATTGTTGACAATTCGTTAAAAGGTCGATGAAGGTACACAAAACTTTAACATCATATCTATCAATTTCTATATAACGTTAACGGTTCGTGAAAAGGATGAGAGCCTGAACACAACTTTAACATCATATCTATCAACGTTGATAAGTTTGTGGTCAAGTTGGATTAAACCAAAAAAAAATCTGCAATGAAACCGAAGATTACTTTCCAAAGGAGAAAGAAAAGGCAGCGTCACCTTTCAACAAGGTCTTCAATGCGGTACTAATGAAAGATACAGTGATCATGTAAGATGCGTGCAATGTAAGTAGGTTGCCTCTAGATTTACCTCGTGAAGCTTCTAGATTTACCTCGTCGTATATATAAAACTAGTATATATAGAAAATTTACTATGACCCATTTTTCAATATCCGAATACTAATCTACCATGACCGATTTTTTTAGCTGCTGGAATGAAAGGAGGGCAGTCCCCCATGCTCCGCTTATTGAGAGAAGGCAACGCAAATCCTCACCCGGATAGATTTATTTTAAATTACAGATCATGAGTAGAGATCTAATTTTTTGACGTATAATTTTTTATAAATTTATATTATTTAAATATTTGAGTAAAATTTCAATTTTGATAATGATAGACCATATATATTATATTAAGTCGTAAAATAAATCTCGAAACTCAATAACAAATGATGATTACCGTTTAGATATTGGTTTTGTGAATCGTATTTTGAACGAATCTCTCAGAACTTTGGAGTAACTGCAAGAAGGTTTGTAATTATTTTAAAATGTCAAAACTCCAGCGTAATTGTCCTTATAAAATTATTAATTTTATACCTGTCGTTGGCAATTCGTGAAAAGGATGAAGGTGGACAAAACTTTAACAACATATCTATCCATTTCTATATAACTAATAATTTTATACATATCGTTGACAATTCGTTTAAAAGGATGAAGGTAGACAAAACTTTAATAGCATATCTATCAATTTCTATATAACGTTGACGGTTCGTGAAAAGGATGAGCCTAAACACAACTTTAACGTCATATCTATCAACGTTCATAAGTTTGTGGTCAAGTTGGATTTACCGTGATATTATAAAAGAAATGTTTAAGATAACGGATATTTTATAATTTAGTAATATGGGGGAGATATGTAATTTTGTTTGTATATGTTTTTTAATTAAAATAAAAATAGTTTTAAATAAAAAAATAATATTTAAGAATAACAAATAAAAATGAATGTATATATTAATTACTTTTAATTATGAGCATTATAAAATATTAATAATTTTATTTTCCTGTTTACTAAATTAGTTATTGATATTACAATAAGTATGAAGGACTTAAGGACTCAATTATAAATAAGATATTTTGATTTCCATGCGAATAACATAATTTTAGATGAAATTTAAAGAAAAATTTAAAAATGTATATATCTTATATTTTTAGGTTTTTTAAAAATATTTCAATATTTAAAACATAAATAAACTAACAATTGCACTAAATGTTGCAAAAGAAAAGCAGTAGGCAGTGGTATTGGATGTCGAAAATGCAACAAGAAAATCTAGTTTTGACTTTTCCTTGGTCAAACTAAATTAAAAATTGAATTTCAATTTAAGTAAAATACTTGGAGGTAGTTAACTGAGGTGACATGGCCTTGTCACTCAATTAACACAGTGAATTTGAGTTAGAGACACTTGAGTTCAGTTCAGTGTGATTGATTGCTAATTTCTAACAATCTATTTGAGTTATTGTGAGTTAAACTAATTTTAACTGTTAAACAACTAGTGAAAAATAAAATAGTAGGTTTACAAGCCCTTCCATACAAATTATTGAATTCTGCGAACAGTAGCCCACAAGAGGAAGTCTATGTGGTTTTGTAATTGTAAAAACATGAATGAAAACCGTTGCTTTGCTTTGTATAGTTGTTTTTACAGGGTATCTCTATTTAAATAAACTTGTTTCCTGTTGTTAGAATACTAGTAAGATTACTATAAATGGATTCTAAACACCAAAATTCCAGAAATTAGAGTTTGATGAACTTGCTTTCATATTGCTTATATTTTCTTACACTATTGATGTATGAATGACATAAATAACGCCTCTAATTTTTTTTAATATAATCCGTTATTAAAATTCATATAATGCACCTAAACTGTCTTCTTAATGTAAAAGATGTCTCTTTTTTTTATATTTTTGTTTTTTGGTAAAGCAACGCCACTCATTTATGGAACCGTGCGTTGGCAACTTTTAAAAACACCCCTAAATTTATAAAATGATGTAATGGGGCATACAAACAAATAATTCTTCATTTATGCTCCAAGCCGGATAAAATTCAATGTACAACGTTTAATAACTCTTATTAAACGAACAAGCCAAATAAAATTCAATGAACAATGAAATAAATAAATATTTTATGTGATAAAATTTCCAGTTTGTCCTTATACAAATAATCTAAAATTCAAAAACATTTATAAAATTAATTTTTTCCAAATTATTATATTATTTATATATAAAAAAGTCAATCTAAAATTCAAAAACTTTTATAAAATTAATGTTTTTGCAAATTACTCTGTTAGTTATATATAAAAATATAAAAATGTTAATTGGGTTTGTTTTTATTGGGAGAGAAAGGGTTTGAATTTTCAATTCAATTCTCATATGAAAATGAATAGTCTTTATAGTATATTCTATATATATATATATATTTTTTTTTTCATATAAAATATAAATATATTTTTTAATAAAACAGATATATTTTGGGACAAGTTTAGTTAGGCCTAGAAATTGCCTGGATGGCCATTTTCCACTGGAATCTGGGCAAATTTTTTTTAACAAATCTTGCAGTCTTTAAATTATGTTTTTGAAAGTGGAAATGGATTCAATACCATCAAAAACCTGTAGGGCACCCGAAATATTGCCAGAATTTTCATGAGCAGTGTATTTAGACTACACCTATTCCTTATATGAAAAATAAAGACATTTTTCAACACAATATGTATATTCATCATATAAAATATAAAGATTTCTTCCATCAAAACTTATATATTACTCAAATGAAATATAAAAATATTTTTCACATAAAGAATATATAATTTAAATCCAAAATATATATATTATTTATTAACTTTAAAATTAAATATAAATATATCATAATTCATTATTTATTAGATATTTACATCCTAATAATATATATTTATTTTAATTCATTATCTATTAAATATATAGAAAAATAATGTAAAAGGTTGACTTAGATTTCTCCTTCATTTTATTTAGGATTATTAATTCTCAAAATACATTGCATTTGTAAGTGGCACAAGCATATTAATAAAGTGGTGGATATACGTTGGTTAATGTCATTTTTCATATGTTAATAGTCTTATGAAAAGTAGAAAATAACATTGATCAGCATATATCAACCACTTTATTAATTTGGTTGCGCTAGATGGTCAACATGCATGGGGAGGATTAGTAAACCATGGTTGACTATGATTAAATATGGTCAAGTTATGGTTGATGATGGTTAACCATGGATGACTATGGTTGATGAGGGCTAAGATTGTTTTTTTTTAACCACATGGTGAATCGGTAACTATCAAGTTTAATCCACGGGAGACCCAGGATCAAACCTCATTGCTGCCACTATAACACCAAGAGCATAACAAGGTTGTTGAGTGTTGACCCTTTTTTGCTATCATTAATGTTGATTGATTTTGGTTGATATGGTTACGAAAGTCAACCATGGTTGAAAATAGTTGACCATGGTTGAAAATTTTTATGAGAATTGGCCATGGTTAGGCAAACATAAATGATAATTGACCATTTGACCATGGTTGACCATTGGTGACAAGGGTTGACTATGTTTGACTATGGTTAAATATGGTTTACCATGGTTGACCATGGTAAACATAGTTGACCATTATTGAGGATCATGGTTGAACTTCTTGCCATGTTTGACTATGTTGAACATGGATGATCTTATTTGAGCATGGCTCACTATGGTTAGCTATAGTTAACTATGGGAGAACATGGTTGACCATCATTATCAACGTTTAACTAAGATGAAATGGTTGGCCATGGTAGACCATTGGTGACAAGGGTTGACCATGGTAAACATGGTTGACCATTGCCGAATTGGTTTGACCATGGTGTACTATGGTTGAATTTCTTGTCCATGTTTAACAATGTTTGACCATAGTTAGCATGTTTGACCAAGGATGAACTTGTAAGAGCATGGATAGCTTTGGATAACATCAATAACTATTTTTGAACATAGTTGCACAAGGTTTCCAACCTTTAATTATAGATGAATATGGTTGAACATAACTTTTCTTAACAAAATGGTTGACCATGTTTGCCCACGAATGACTATGGTGACCATAGTTTACCATTATTGAGTTGGTCACATTTTGAGATTGTTATTTGTTTGTCACGGTGTGACATCATCTTTTTTTTCACCACATTTTGACATCATTTTTTTGTTCATCACATGTCATTAGGGTTTTTAGTTCATAACATATAACATCAATTTCTGTTCATCACATTGCAATGTCAATTTTTGTTTGTCACATTTCAATGTTGATTTTTGTTTGTCACATAGCATGTTGATTTGCTCATCAAAAGTAATGTCAATTTTTGTTTATCACATAACGATTCCATTTTTTGTCATATTGTGACATTGAATTTTGTTTATTGCATTGCAATATTGATATTTGTTTCACAAATTGCAATGTTAATTTTTGTCGGTCACAGGGTAATGTCAAGTTTTGTACGTCACATGCGACATCATTTTTATTCATCGTATTGTGATGTCAAATTTAGCTCAACACATTACAATGTTAATGTTTTGTCTGTTGCATTACAATGTTGATTATAATGCATCACATGCAACATAATTATTTTTGTCATAATGTGACATTGATTATTGTTCATCACATTGCAACACTCATATTTTTTTGTCACATGTTAACGTCAATTTCTCTTTATCACATTAAATAATCACTATCACATTGCATGTCAACTTTTGTTTTGCAAACTGTGACATTGATTATTGTCCATCACATTATGAGGTCAACTTTTGTTCATACCATTGTGAAATTGATATTTGTTTGTCACATGTGACATCGGGGTTTGGTTATCACATTAAGAAATCATTTTTTTAATAACATTGCAATGTTAATTTGTTTTTAAACAATTGATCTTGACTATGGTTGAGTTTGTTTGTGTTAGAACCCAAAATAATATTGAAGCAGGTGGGAGGGGTAGGGGGTGATTTATGTAAAATTTAACAATTATTTAGCCTACCTAACAAATTCAATAACATAACAAAGTATCAATCACATAAAGCTCTGAACATAGGATGTTAACGCGAAAACCAATAAAGGGAGAAAACCATAATACTTCTTAATTTTTAAAGTAAATATAAGCACCAAATTTAGTTTACAACATATTTTGTAGACACCAAACTACAGGAGGAACCAACCCCCTTTCTCTACAAGCACCTACTTCCACTAGTTGCGCGAATGAAAATATTGAGGCACCAACCTCCTAGTTTTTTCAGGCACCCACCTAAAGGAGACTATGATCCCCTACTCTACAAGCACCTACTTGCTAAGTCACTATTATCCCTCTTTCATTAATTTTTCACACTCAGATAAGTGACTCCTCTTACATATAATCATACACACAACATAGTTCAAATATTTTGATCATCACACACATGCATAGTAGCATCAAACTTTTGACCTCTTTTGACATGTAGACCCTACACAACTCAACATTTACATGTTCAACACTTAGATTACACAAGAATGATGCTTAGTTTAGTTATTATCCTACAACTCCTCTCCCTCTCATTATTTTTACTAACTTTATTGTTCTTATCACTTTACGGAGGTTACATCCACTAACCATACATTCAGGACAACACACCTAGCATTGTTTTGTTCTCCTTTTATGATTTTGGCCCTTTAATTATCACGAGTATCAATTCATGGTATTTACCCATGGAAATTCTCATTTGACTATATCAACAACTTGCCCCTATCAACCTTCTAATTCATCAATGGCATTGGAGTGCTTAAGCTCCTTTCCTTTTGGCAGTTTCCTCATAACCACATGCTGGATTGTGGGATAATCTTATTGTTACTAAGAAAATCTGGTGTCCACCACTTTTTTTAGTAACCACAGGCTAGGACTATAAGCTTAGGCACAAAGTTAGCCTTATAGCCCGTGTAATGTGGTCAATTTACATTATACAAATTTCGCTATGAAATCTAACATCTAGGCTTATCCAAACTATACTTGGTAACGTTATCTTGGATGCAATCCAAGGAAATATATCCTTGCACCTTAATGATCCAAAGGATCCAGTATTGAATCCCTTCTTCTTTTCACACTTTACCACATAGTTGGATTGATCTAAGGACCATATATCTCTTTAAACGTTAATGTGGGGTTCACATACCATTTCTCAATATTTGTGCCAAGGCCTTCATCCAAAAATCCAATATTAAACCTATTCTAAACCAACCAATAACTTATGCATGCTTTAACCCCTATATTCCCAAAATAAAAGGCATGGATCCTTGACACCAAAATGGAACTATGACCAAATTCTTCAACTGAATCCAAATCTAGGTCACTTGCAAATGAGCATACTTGCTTGACCCTTAGAGGCCTAGATACCCAGACACCTCTCAGTCTATGCATGGAGATGGTTTACACTTTTTGGCAAGCGAGAGCACATTGTGGGTGAAAAAACAGAAACTTGATTGATCCTTTTTAAGTGCTCGATTGAGTAATCTTTAATACCTTGATCGATCTATTTGAAGGGTTTAAATATTGGTGGATCGAGCATTAAAGCAAACTCTCGATCGAGCTCCTATGTAACTCGAGATTAGAAGCTTCATCAAGTAATGGAATCAATCAAGCGATTTAAATAAAAAAAACTACAATACACTTTTCTACACAAGTAATTACTGTATTATTGAGCTATCATTATAAAATTTAATAGTTAATATCGATTTCGATACTAGATAAAACCAATATATATATATATATATATATATATATATATATATATATATATATATATATATAACATAAAATACATAACATAAAACCAATATATATAAAAAGAAATAAAACCAATATATGTAGAAAATTTACTTAAAATTTTCAAAACACAACTAATTATTATATTATTCAGCTATCATTCGACAGAATTAATAGTAACCTTTTTTAAGATACTAGAAAATTTACTTTTATATAAAACAAAATTTACTTATATAAAAAACAAAATACTAGTATATATATAGAAATTCTGATTTGAGTTCGAAAGGAGATAAACTTTGTCGTTAATAGCCATTTGTCACCCAAATCCCGGTGGATTTCATTTAATGTGTTCGTATACAAAAGGACGATGGCCCATGCCGTGAAGGGAGGTTTACCTTGTGGAGCATACAAAGTTTGGGAACATGCATGCAATGTAAGTAGGTTGCCTCTAGATTTACCTCGTGAAGCTTCTAGATTTACCTCGTCGTCCTGGGATTATGAGCTGGTTTGGGAACATGGTTTACCAAATTTCGTTAAGACCTTTCTCAAGCTTCTAGATCGATTGAGCCACGCAGAAATGCAGGAGAAGGCGTAACAATGGTGACGTTGCTCCACCTGGCGGACACAACCTCGGCCGTCTCCATCCATATCAAATAGAACATTCGTGGAGCATTTAGCTTTAATTTTGCACATAAAACATCATTCTATATTTAACTGCACCTGTTCCTTAGTGTTACCATCAACTTTAAAATATCACGAAATTCTTCTCTGCTTTTTATCCCTCATCCGTCGCTCAATAGAAGGGGTTTGAACAGAAGGGCCGACACTGAAATATTTAGTCTTGGGGGTTGGTTTAGTGTCTTTTCATTTCGCATAAACAAGGTGTTTAAATTAAAGGAACTAAATTCAAATAAAAAATTATAAATAGTTATAAATATAAAATATGGTGCACTGAATTAAGAATTACTTAAAATCTTTTCATTTATTGTATTCTATTGTATTAGAGTGACTCCCGCTCAGTTCAATGAGAGCAGAATCACGTATCCCTGGCTCGTTGCAATGAGAAGGAAACACAAATCCTCAGCTCATCATCACATGTGCGTGGACGTGCCTCAACCCCTAAACGCGCTGCCAAAGTTGGAGACAGTTTCAGCTGGGAAGGAATTGCCACAGAAGGAGAACCCAAATGCACGAGGAGTGGATATGAAAGAATATCTCAAACTCTGGGCTCGTTCTGTAGCTTCAACACTAAAATGTTAAATTAGTAGAGTATACATAAGTTTAGATAGAATTATAAAATTTTTATTGTTTTTTCAAACAATTATCACATCTCTTTCAAGAATGTTTTGTTTTTTTTGAATGTTTATAAATATATCTTTTCCTCTTATAAATGTTATGAATACATTATTATATGCAATTATCGATTATTAATTTTAAATATATGTAATTGGCTATTAGTAATTAGTTGGTGATGTAGAAGGGAGACAATCTTATCAAGGATTAATTTGAAATTTGCAGGAGGATTGATTCTACACATCTATTTCATTTTAATTCTAGGTATCACAACTTTTGAGAGCTAATTAATTCTTAATAATGTGTTTTTAGGTATTACTATATATCTTGAAGATGTTTTTTCTTAATAATCTACAACGTCAAGATTAACAACATCTAATGCATCTAACAAAAGCAATCAAATAAGATTACAAAACAACATCTAATTTACACCTTTCAAGATCCATAGTAACATATTTATTCTCCTCAAATGTTATTTTTTTGTCTCCATTTTTAATGTCTAGAACCTTTTTTCGCACACCAAGAAACTCTCAGATATACAATAATATATATAATTTCTTAGGTATTACATAGATTCTCATATCTCCTAGCTCTTCCATATCAACCCACAATGCATATTTTCCCATCAACATAGGTCCATCTAAAATCAAGGATTTGACCAAATATTTTAGTAAAACTAGATGATTTGACTAAGACATGAGAAAGCTCTCTAGTGTAAGAATTTTTTAATGAATCCCCATGGGTAAAAATAGATAAAGGGTCATAATATATTGTGCATTTAGCTTCTAAAGATGATTGTGATGTACTCTAAAGAGTGTAATGTATGAACTAATGACTCAAATATTAACCTCTCTACTACTATTCCTTTGGAAAAGTGAAGAGTAGGCATGATTTGGATAACTACTTTGAATTCATTATGTAAAGCAATTAATGTTTTCTTTTTGTTGATCTAAGCTATTGCCTCAAAATGACTTCATACAAAACTAGATGTCATTGTTTAAGCTAAGTCTTCTCAAGTCTACCACAAGGGAAAGAAGTACTGTTGAGAAAAGACAATAGTCTAGGTGTATCAAAATGTAAACAACTAATAGTGCTAAATACGTGAATAATAAAATAAACTTTACTACTGAAAGTAAATAACATATTCCAAGAGGATAAAAGGGACATCAAGTATTTGATGAAGTGACGGGGACTAGATATTGAGCGTTGGTGCCTGCTGGGGCTTGAGGTTTCAAGCCACATTGGAGATGTCCTTCAATGTGTGATAATCATGCATCCATGTTGACGATACAAGGACATTAGTGGCATTGAACTCATTGAATTTCATTCGAAAAGGACATGATGTCAACGTGATCCTCATGTTTTTCCTTCAGGACCTTTCCTCGGAGTATCTTCATTTTCTAGTGGACGGTAATGGAGTCAAGTTATTGGCTCCATATTTCACTGGTATGCCCAAGGCTATGAACCCAATTGGTTACCTCAACTTGGATTTCAAAATCAGAGTAAGCTTCGTGGTCATTCATGATCAAGGCTTTAAGTTGTTGAATTTCCTTTTGGATTCCTAGAGGAGTGGAAGAATGGAAAATAACAACATTTTGAACTTGAGATTGAGCACGGGACCAGTCTTGAGGGCCTCTACCTCCAAACCTTGACAACAACACATCCTTTGTTGTGGTATGGTTTTCCAAGGCACAATAGGACAAAGTGAGGATAACCCCTAAAGGAAAAAGAAACCAATAATACCATAAAACAATACAGAGTAAAAGGGATGCCTAGTAAAGACTAATATGCTAGGGAGGTTTGGAATAGACTCTAATAAGGTGAAACAATTGGTTAACAGAGAGGGAGGAACTCCAGGCTAGGTCTGACTTCCATAAGAAACCAAAGATGCTAGTACCAATGTACATATCCAACACTATTTGTAGAGTATGAACCAAAAGCCACCATGAAAAACTATCAAATTGAAAGAGTTGAAGAAGTAGTAGAGTTTGAAATTACAAATAATTACTGAGTATTATATAGTCCACCAGGTTTTGAACTACTGCAAGTTGAGGATGAGCCTTCGTCAATCACGTCCTCCTCCTACTCAAGCATTCATTGTAGCTACCACCACTGCCTCACGGACCACCTCCTTGGCTATCGTCATGCTTCTCCTCTCATAGATATTCAACACTAGGTTCATATATTGAAGGCTAATGTCCTTGGATCTAGGACCACCTTGTAAGGAAACTTTCATAGACCCATCACTATAGGTGTTGAAAATAGAAACAAGAAATGTTAAAAATAACATCATGAAAATTCCTAATTTAATTTGACCTTGGATTAAATTGGGAATTAAATTGTAATCGTAATTCTCATAGAAACTTGTAATAGTTGAATAAGTTAATTTAACTTAGTTGACTCAGCTAATTCGATTTGGGAGTCTATCTAGAGTCATGTAGAGTGGTTCCTAAATTTTATGGACCCAAGTTGAGTTCTTTTGAGTTATAATTACTTGATTCAATTTAACTGAGATAAATTCGGTTAAAATAGTTCCAACTGATGGAGGAATTAATGGGAGATCCAGTAATGGAGTGTAACCTGTGGTAGTGGGGTGTAACTAACGCTGCTCGACTAGTAAACTGAAGATACACTCATAATTAACTCATGCATGTTAGATCAAAGAAAGATCCAGCTGAGATGAGAGTTCAGGGACAATGTATTATTAGCTGTAAAATCATCTAAATTAAATAGATGGTGCATGAAATCAAAAGAAGTCCTAAAATAAATCATTCCTTAATTAGAAAACTCCCTAATTTTAGCCATTCGAATTGCCTTTAAAATGAGGAATGAAGGCATAATTTTAATCATTTTTTTAGTGAGCATGAATTGGTGATACCAAGCAATAGGAAGCACAAGTTTGTGTGTGGAGCTTGTGAGAGAAAGGTGTTCCAAGAGAAGCTTGTGTAAAGGTTGGTAGTAATATAGATAGAGATAATGCAGAGGTTGCTCGTGCTTGAGAACATCATTGTAATCTTCTTATAGTTTCTGATTAATGAAATATACAGATAGAAGGGATTTTTAGTTGTGGCTTTCCCCAAAAAATTATTTTGTTATGTGTGATTGAATTCTTTCTCTTTTATGCTTCATGATTTCATCGATCGTTAATTATTTCCACTGATGAGTAGAGTAGAATTAAGTAAATTGTTTTAGCATATTGCAATCTACATTTTGAATCTACAAGGAATTTCTACATGGTATAAGATCTATATTTGTAGAAATTTATACATGGTATCAGAGTTGAAATCACTATAGAAGAGGAGAATACGAGTTTGTGTTTTGCATGAGAAATCGAATTTGTTGTATCATACTTCAGAGCCAGCAAGATGTCATTCTACAGATTGAGACTCAAATATGCCCTTGAGGGTATTTTGAACTATATTTCTTGGAAGGACAGGACAGAGGCAGTGTTAGAAGACAACAGACTTAACGAATTCATAGACAAAGATATTCCTAAGCCAACTAATTTTTGGGATATGGTAGAGTGGAGAAAGTGTGTGGCAAAGGCGAGAAGGATTATCCTAGAAGGAGTTCGAGATCATATTGTCTTAAAACTCCAAGGTGAGGAAACTCCATTTGTAATGTGGAAGGCATTAAAAGATCTGTTTCAAAACAATAGTTGTCAGAGGAAGCTGGCACTAAAGGACAAGCTCAAAAATATCAAGATCAAGAAGCGTGGCACAATCCCGAAGTACTTGACCAAGTTCACCCAATGTCAAGATGAGATTGGAAGTGTCGGTGTTATAGTTGTTATAGACGATATGGTGATCCTAGCACTTCTAGGCCTTCCCAGGAGATGGCACAACTACTAGGACTCAGTTAATGGGAGGGAGAAACTACCAGAGTGGGAGCAGTTGTTGTCTGACTTGGTGCAAGAAGAGATTCGGTAAGAACACCAGAGATGGGACCTCAAACAAAGAAGTGGAAGAGGACTTTGCATTAGTCTGCCAAGAAAAGAAAGCCAAGGGAAAGGAGTCATAAGGTGAGGAGGGAAGAAAGAGGAAGGACTTGTCAAACATCAAGTGTTTTCACTCTCATGATTTCAGGAACTATGCCATGAAATGCCCACAAAATAAAGAAAGCAAGAAGGAGCCTACAGTAGCAACAACAAGTGAAGCTCTAGCTTCACAATTCGAACTTGATTTCACTCTCATTACATGCATGGAAATAATTGTAATGGGAAGCATGTGGTATCTCGACAACAGTGCCTCGTTCCATATGATGGGTAATAGAGATCTCTTCAGTGACTTGGAGGAGAAATACCTCAAGCAAAACATAGAGTTTTGAGATGATGGGAGGTATGGCGCGACCGACATTGGTACTGTTACTTTTCATAGGGAGTCTGGCTCCCCTCTTAGACTCACATATGCGATGTATGTTCCAGGACTAAAGAAGAGTCTTATTTCCATCGTGGTATTGGAAGACCATGGTTACGATGTGATTTTTAACAAAGGAAAGGTTTTCCTTAGACAAATCACCACGAGACAGGTGAAATATATCGATGTGTGATTCAAGAACCTATATGCACTTCAGGTACAAGATGCATGCAAAGCCTTGAGGAGCAAGGCAAAGGTTAGAGGCTTGATGGTTGATAGGGAGCATGAGTTACCTCTCAACATGAAACCTCACATGTAACCTGAGATGGACCCTCAGAAGCAACCTTATCATGTTGTGGAGCAGCCACAATTGGAGAAGTAGAGAGGATACTAAGTGGAGATATCCACTCAAGAAGAGACCTCTAGCAGGGGGACGTTTCGAGCCAAGTGGGAAGAGGGATCACATGTAGCCATACTTATAGGTGAGAGGTGAGGCAATGTGAAGCAACAGTCCCAAGAGTGTATAAATTTGGGCAAGATCCATTGATGTGTTTTTTTTCTTGTGGATCATTACCTTGCTACAGGGGCCCACAGTATTCAGTAGCACGAGGATTAGTGTCAGTCAGATACTGATGAAGTGCACAACAGAGTTGAAACAAGAGAAGGAGGATCAGTTGCAGAGTCAACAATAACACAATTTTTACTAGTAGATAGTTTCAGACCCAATTGATTCAATTTATTTTGTTTGGATGCGTTTTGGTTGCAGATGTTGTAGTAGCAACAAGAACAGTGACAAGAGTTGCATGCAGAACATTCCAAAGGTATTGAATCGAGATAGAGTTGAATTCATTTCTTGTTGAGAGAGAGTGTTAAAAATAACAACAAGAAATGTTAAAAATAGCATAAAGAAACATCCTTAGTTAATTTTTCGTTGAATTAAATTGGGAATTAAATTGTAATTCTAATTCTCATAGCAACCTGTAATAGTTAACTAAGTTAATTTGACATAGTTGACTCAATTAATTCGAGTTGGGAGTCTATCTAGAGTCATGTAGAGTGGTTTATGAATTTTAGGGGCCCAGATTGAGTTCTTTTGAGTTGTAATTATTTAATTCAGTTTAACATAGTTAAATTCAGTTAAATTAGTTCTAATTGATGGGGGAATTAGTGGGAGATCGAGTATTGGGGTGTAATCAACACTGATCAACTAATAAACTAAATATTCACTCACAATTAATTCATGCATGTTAGATCAAAGAAAGACCCAGTGATTAGAGTTCAGGGATAGTGTACTATCAGTTGTAAAATCATCTAAATTAAATAGTTGGTGCATGGAATCAAAATAAGGCCTAAAACAAATCATTCCTTAATTAGAAAACTCACTAATTTTATCCATTCGAATTACCTTTAAAAGGAGGAATGAAGGCACAAATTTAATCATTGTTTTGTTGAGCACGAGTTGGTGACACCAAGCAATAGGAAGGACAAGTTTGTGCATGGAGATTGTGAGAGAAAGGTGTGCCAAAAGAAGCTTGTGCATAGGTTGGTAGTGAGATAGATAGAGATATTGCACAGGTTGCTCCTGCTTGAGAAAATCATTGTAATCTTCTCATAGTTTCTGATTAATGCAACATAAAGATAGCATGGGTTTTTAGTTGTGGCTTCTTGGAAAATTATAGTGTTATGTATGATTGAATTCTTTCTCTTTTATGCTTCATGGTTTCATCGATCGTTTATTGTGTCCGCTGATGAGTAGAGTAGATTCAAGTCAATTATTTTAGCATATTACAATTTGCAGTTTGAATCTACAAGGAATTTCTTTATGGTATCAGAGCTAGATTTGTAGAAATTTCTACTGTATGATAGAGCTTTCCCCCGATACAAAGAAAAATCACAAGAATTAATATAGGACATGGAAATTTAGTGGAAAAAGTGTAGCTCCATAAAACATGTGTTGTAGGGGAAATATCCTACATGTAGTGGGGGACTATCACAGGTACAACTTAAAACCACAGAGTCGAAGTTACCGAGCTAGGAACAGATAGCTAGAAAGTAGGTTTCCATATGATGTTGGAGGGAATGAATACTATTTAACATGTGTTATTGCATGGGGTGTGATATCCATTCCACCCCCCTCTTAAATGTGATGGGAGTTAGTGGGGTGGCAGGCTCCCCCCCTTCTCCTGTTGATCTAAAATCTAACACCCTAATCGCGGATGTTTTTTCATGAGCAAAGATAATTTGAATCGAGCACCCTACCAAGTTAAGTGCATGAAATGCCCAACTATGTAACTTATGGTATATATTTTTTTAGTATGTCCCACCAATGAGCTACTCAAAATGAATTCTCAACTAGAGGTGCTCCCAGATACTTAGAAGGGAGTTAACCTATCTAGAAATCCAATAGATGGGATAAATGTCTCTGTACAATAGCATGACTATTGAAAAAACATATATTTGTTTTCTCATAATTGATCATTGCACTTAAATCATCCACAATTTTTTTGAGAATTGTTCTCAAATCATTACTCTCACCCACCATTGGTAATCCAAAGAGCATAATGTCATAAAAAAACTATTAATGGGTGATGGTGAGATCGACACCAAACAAATGAATCCCTATGCTATTATTTTGAATTCCTATGGCTTTAAAGTATATACCCAATCCCTCCACTACTATTATGAATAGGAAGGGGGAGATTGGATCCCCCTTTCATAGTCTTCTTGATGGATAAAATTTTGGGAAACCATTCAAAAGATTGAAGAAAAATGGAGTAGATATTAAGGATTTATTCTAGGCAATCGATTGACCTAAAAACCTAAAGGCTGGGAGGGTTTGGAGAATATATTCTATTTTAATCAATCATAGGCTTTTGAGAGGTCGAGTTTTATCGTCATCCCTACTCGTTTGGATTCTTTTAGGGAGTGGATGCCTTCCTCACAATCCCATCCAAGATTTGGTGTCCTTCTATAAATCTTGTCAATTCTGGTGATAAGATAGAACTGAGCAGAGGTTTAAGTTAATTAAAATTGAAAATTGAAAAAATCCTATAGATGACATTGTAAAGGGCTATGAGATAAAAAAAAACTAGCATATTCAACTCAGTCATATTTTTGGATTAACATAATAGTAGTGGCATCAAGTCCTAGCCATACTGATTGTGAGAGATGAGATTCTCCTACCAATGCAAGCACATTCACACCAATAGGCTTGGAAAAAGACCATTGTGAAACCATTTGGTTTTGGGGCTTTGTTCTTTGGCATCACCTCATCACCTCTTCCACCTATGCAAAAGAAACTGCATGCATTTGGGCTTCATTTTAGGCTGAATGGATTAAGGTTGGAATGTGAGACGCGATTCTTTGGATGGATTCCACTCTATTTGGTATAGATTTCGTTAATAAGGAGTGATAGTGGGAGACTAGTTCTTGTTCCAATTCTACATGTTTCACTGGGTGTTTCCCATCCTCAGAGGAGAGAGAAAATATTTGTTTGTTTTGCCTACGCTTTACCATCACGTTATGAAAGCATTTTGAATTCCATTCTCCTTATTTTAGCCACCGCACTTTGCATTTCTATTTCCCGAGGATTTCCTCTTGCTTTCTTATGAATTCTATTTGATTAATCAATTATCCCTCTTCCATCACCAGGGCATCAATGCAACCTCCTAGGATAATATGTTATTGCACCAGTTGCATACAAGATTCCAAGGATTGTTTCTCTTTGAGTATGTGGCTAAATTTATTCCTTTTTTGATCTTTATGTTATTTAAATTCTTTGAGATTTAGCTGGAATGTATGCATGTTTTTTCTACCTTGAACTTATATTTCATCCCACCAGATTTTGGATTTTGAGAGAAAACCTCGATCCTGGAGATAAAAGCTTTCAAATCTGAAAGGATTATTATGAAGAGTTTCTTTAAGGTCCATTTTGAGGAGAATATGGCAGTGATATGAGTCGATACATGGAAGGATGGAGGATTTGACAAATATACCCCTTTCCAATAGGGCCCCCTTCAAATAGGGATTTTTGCATTTAGTCTTTCAATCTTAAGTAGATCTGGTGGTATTGGATTTTAGTGTACTCTAGGATCATACTTGGATCTTTATTTTTCCATTCTTCGATTAGATTTAGCAAGATTTTATCATCTATGTTCAAGATCTATATATCCTCCTCTAGATCTATTATTATTGTGTCTGGAATAAGTACCTTCTCCTGAGTTGGGAGTTCTTGTGGGGTTTCCTAAGTCTTCCTTTTAGGTGAGGCTTTGGGCTAGGTTTCCTCTATGTGTGATTCTAGATTCATGACATCCTCTGATAGATCTAATTCTGCATCTTGATTTGTAAGTATAAAGTATGTATTCTGAGTTGGTATTGATTTTTCCTCTGGTTGAGCAAATTGGTTCCTAGGGTTTCTTCTTCTTGTTGTTGCTTGTTGAAAAAATTCTAGATCTGTTGTTTTGGATTCCTTATGAGATTCCTCCTAACATATCAAGTAGTCCTTGTATAAATGGTCATATTCATGGAATCATCAACAATGAAAAGGAACATGCTCATAATCTATAGGTTGATTCCATATTTCATCTTAGTATGAAATTTCAATTCACTGTAGAAGAGGGTGGGAGATATTCATGTAGACCTATATTTTGGCATATGTAGTATATTTCTTATATATATATATATATATATATATATATATATATATATATATATATATATATAGATGTGGTCAAGATAATAACCTCCTCCATAAAACTTTGTTGCTTATTTCCCTCCATTTTTGCATAGTATTTATCTCCACATTTGGTACATCTATGATGCTCAAGTGAAATCCAGAATTGGCCTTTGCTAGTCGAATTGTGTTGGAGTGATTGGATGGTCCAATTTATCCTACAACATCTACTACTGGTGTCTATTGGCATGACAATGCTACAAAGATGTTATGCTACACTAAGTTGTGAATTATTGTTGTTATTGTCATATGGTTAACATAAATCTATCCATCGTTGGAGGATGTTGGGCATGGTTGTTGAGCCTTTGTCTAGGTGGACAAGGACCTAGTGTTATGTTGCACCCAACATTTTTTCTATCTTGTGCACACCCACAACCCACCCATTAAAATTCTCCCATGTAAAATTAGTTGACATGGAGTCCTAGCTCAAACTCCATCCACAAGTTCCTCAAGAAATATAGAGCTAGTTCTCTATTATTACAAGGAGCTTTATCAAATACCATAAAACATCTATTCATCCAATTGTCCTGAAATGTTTGGTAGGTGCACAAGTCAATACAAATGATTTTTTTTTTCTTGTTAAGGCTTGGTTTCTTCTTAGCTCAAAAAACAAAGACAAAAAATCTTGTTTAGTAATGTTGATATCTTACATTTGGCCTTTATTTAGACTAGTTCTATAGTGTTCATACATTCTAGCCCTATAATCAGAAATATTAGATAACTGGCATTGGGCATTAGAGATGGATGATACCATTGAGTTTAATGAAATCGAAAGAGACAATTATGATGACCTTTAGTGTTTTGGAGATCCTATATTAGTGACCCCAATGTAGCCAAGGATGTATCAATTTCATCATTTGGATTTCTTACTTCTTAGTCTAGGTTTGGTTGTTCTAAATTTTTGTCAGGTGACTGTGGGTTTTGGTTTTAATTAGGTTCCATATTAACTATTTTCCTTGTAATTCAATATAATGATTGTGCTTAGAGTATTATTTTGTGTATATTTTCCAATTTTGAACCACATTTAAAGAAAAAAACCCATTGAAATGCTTGCTTGGACTCCAAGGATGAGGTATGATGTTGATTTGAAATAATAGGTTATTCACGAATCAACAAATTTTCTCAATTTCTCCCAAAACCGCATCACATAGTTGAAATATGGTAAAAAATGGGGCCACAAGTGCATAAAATAGAAGCCGCACTAGGAACATGTGCATGTTCCTAGAACATGCACACATTCCTAAGAATGTGTTTGTTCTTCTAACCCATGCTAAGGTGGCAACCTGGTTGACATCTTGGTTGGAATCTCATGCCTTAACAACCTCATATGCCTAAGAATATGTGTACATTATTGTGGACACACATATGTTCCCATGGGCACACATTCCTTATGGCCCCAATGCCACTTTTGGGGCCATCATCTTCTTGCGAGCACCCATATGTGGCTTTTGTGCATGGAAAAATTTAGGTTTAAGGTTAAAGGTTTATGATTAGAGACAGGTTCGTGGTCATTTAAGAGGCCAAAATTTACTATTTGGCTATAAATAGGGACTTATATAACATAATCCATAACACTACTACTAAGCCCATGAATACAAGTCATTTGGTTGGATTTTGGCCACTTGATTATGTCATTGCAAATTTTAATGTCTTGATAATTATATAACATGACTAAGTCAATACCAAATACATTCTCAGTTAGGTCTTCAAAGTTTATATTGTAGCTACTAGCTAAAACAACGTCCTCACCTGGCCAAAAAGGATTAGGGTTGGAATCATGCTTAGAAAAATATCTTGGTTAGTTGTGGTTCTATCATTAAAGTCTCATAATAAGAGGATATTACCTTCATTTCTTACAATATGAATATCTTGTTCTAGTATATTATAAGGGTAATTTTCATCTAGATTGCCTTTCTTATAAATAGTGTAGTTGATAAGTGCAAAATAAAAAATTATGACATAAATCCTCTTAGCATTTATTCTAATCCAATTATACTAATTGAAAGGTTTTATCTATGAAGTTGAGTATGAGGAGAAACATTTTATTATTATTATATAATATGGTATTCCTACAATTCCCTTTCAAGAAGATTTCTTGTTCTATATTAACCCCAAGATGAATCCATGTACATGGAGACCATAGACACATTAATGCTAAAAACCATAGGAATAATAAACTAATTCGCAGTTTAATGCAAAAAGTACTCTTGAAATTCAAAATTACAAAATCTCATAAACACAATAATACTAAAGACCTTGTCACTCCCCTATCTCGCCACCTCTACCACTCTATGTATTTGTTCTTCCCTCCATATATATCTAGAGTTAATATATATCATGATATATTAATATATATTACAATATAACAAATCGAATATTATATTAAATTTAATATTGCATTAATCCAAAGTTATTAAATTTAATAATAATAATATTAATATTATAATATCAATATTAGATTAGATGATGTTTTTCACATGGCATGATAGCAAAATTTATAACTAAACTACATCAAATTAATAATTTCAAATATTACGACTTTGATGTGGAAATATTTTTCTTTAAAGATTTTAATATATCCCTAGGATATGGCTTTTCCTTTTAAAGATTCATTTTACAAATGTTTAGTTAAAAGAAATATTAAAAGATTTTGGGGCAAAATTTTCATTCTTCCTTTTTCCTTTCATTTAAGAAATGACACTGGATTTAGTAAAGAGACAAAATGTTTAAATTTGTACTTAATTTGGAATTTTAATCTGGTAATTTTTTTTGTTAAAGGTAAATTTATGATCGTTCAGATTCATGTATATGATCAAGAAACTATTAAAAGCATGAGATAATTTACTATCCATTCAAATACATAGTTATATTTTAATAATTAATCTCAGTCCATTAATAAGATTAAAAAGTTATATATAATTTAAGATTGGCCAACATTAGCGAAAACTAAACTTTATTATTTTTTGAGTGCATGACATACTTACACATCGGAGTCATACTAGGCTATAAAATGCGCCGCTCGGCGCAACAAAAAATGAAAATGAATATACATATTTGATTAGTTTTAATTATAAGCATTATAAAACATCAATAACCTCATTCTCATGCTTACTCAGTTAGTTATTGATATTACAACAAGTATGAAGCACTCGCAACTATAAATAAGATATTTTGATCTCCATGTGAAATAACATAATTTTAGATGAAATTCAAAGAAAAAAAATATATCTTATATTTTCACGTTTTTTTAAATATTTCAATACTTAAAACATATATAAACTAGCACTTGCACCAAATGTTGCAAAAGAAACACTGTAGGCATTAACATTGGATGTTGAAAATGCAACAAGAAAATCTAGTTTTGACTTTGCCATGGTCAAACTAGATTAAAATTTGAATTTCAATCTCAATAAAATACTTGGAGGTAGTTAACTGAGGTGACATGGCCTTGTAACTCAGTTAACTCAGTTAATTCCAGTTGGAGACACTTGAGTTCAGTTCAGTATGATTGATTGTTAATTTCTAGCAAACTATTTCAATTAATTCGAGTTATTGTGATTTAAACTAGTTCAACTATTAGAGAACTAGTGGAGGGTCTAGTAGTGGTGTACCTCAGTGATCAATCAATTAACTCATCAATTAGTGCAGAATAATTGATGCATGCAGAAAACTTGAGTTACCTAGTTGAGATTGGAGTTCAAGGGGTAGTGTACTATTAGTTGTAGCATATTCTAAAGTATATAGGTGGTGCATGCAGTCAAAGAAGGGCCTAAAGGAATTGCACAATTCTTAATGAGGAATTTCCTAATTAATAGAGGCATAACTCCTCAAGGAACAACACAAGGAACTAGGATCTTAAGAGGTTGATAAATTGGTTAAGTGTTAACCAGAGTTAGTCTGTGAGGTAGTGAGATAGACTATACCAGTGCAGATGTTTCTCAGGCTTGAGCAAGCATTGTATTTCTTCTCTATTTTCTGAATAATGTAATACAAATAGGAAGGGGTTTTGAGCAGTTGCTTTCACCTAGATAAATCTTTGTGCATGTCTATTGAGTCATATCACATCTTTATGATTTCCTTTCTCGATCCTGAATTGATTTCCACATATTAGTAAAGTAGATTTGAGTCTTATTTTTTAGTGAATTACATGAGCAGTTTAGATCTACACATAATTTCTACATGGTATTAGAGCATGATTCATAGTAGAGAAGAGAATTTGAAGTTGTTATTGCAGGGGTATCAAATTTGTAGGATTAATTCTTTAGAGCTAGCAGGATGGTGTTCTATGGTCTAAAGCTTGAGTATGCCCTTGAGGGCAACTCAAATTTTTTTTCTTGGAAGGATCGCATGGCAGTTGTACTAGAGGACAATGGGTTGAAGGAATTTTTCGAGATTGACATTCCAAAACTAGGATCATCAGACCTCAAGGATCTAGCAGAATGGAGAAAGTGCGTAGCCAAGCCGAGGAGAATCTTATTGGAGGATGTGAAGTACCACATTTTATGCAATATCCATGGGAAATAAACCCCTTATGCAATGAGGCAAGCACTATCAGGTTTGTTCCAGAACAATAGTGACCACAATAAACTAGAGCTTAAAGATAAGCTTTGAAATATCAAGATGCAGAAGAATGAATATATTTAGCAGTACCTGAGCAGGTTCACACAATGTCATGATGAACTTGGAGGTGTTGGGTTTACTATTGTGGAGGATGATCTCATGAGCCTAGCCCTTCTAGGCTTTCCCAAGAGCTGGCACACACACTAAGATTCAATGATTGGGAGGGAGAAGCTATCAACTGGGAATGCCTTCGGTTGGATTTGGTACAGGAGGAGATAAGGTGGAATGCCAGAGATGGGACCTCATCTAAAGAAGAGGAAGAGGACTTTGCATTAGTCAACAAAGGAATGAACGCCAAGGGAAAGAAATCACAAGGTGAGGTTGAATCAACCAAGAGGGATTTAAGAAATACTTGTCCAAAATCAAGTGTTTCAACTGTCATGAATTCACTAGTACAAAATGGCTAATTAGTTACTAAAAAAATGACTAAAATTTGCATGTAAACGACCATTTTTTAGTCGGTGACTAATAGTGGCTAATTTACAGTATCTTATAACACAACCAACTTTTAGTCATTTTTAGCTTAGTCATTAATTGGTTGTCTCAATTTTATTGTATAGTAGTATATTTAGTCATAAATTTGGTCATAAATTTAGTCATTCATTTAGTCATTAATTTGCATAATTAATGACCAAATACACAACAAAATATACTACTATATGATCACCCAAAAAAACCAATTAATGACCAAAGAAATATGACCAAAATGTTTGTCGCGTTATAAGATACTGTAAATTAGCTACTAATAGTCACATATATGCAAATTTTAGTTGTCATTTGAAACCAACTAATGACCAAAGAAATATGACTAAATTTTGGTCGTGTTATAAGATACTGTAAATTAACAGATAATAGTTGTATATATGCAAAATTTAGTCGTCATTTCTAAATTTAGTCTTTCTTTATGCATTTTTCGCTTTAGTGTTATTGGTCTCCTCTTTCTTCAATTCCTACTTCTTACCATCAATACTTAGTTCCTCTTCTGAAAATGAAAGAAGATACAATGCAAATTATAAGACATGAAAGATGACGAATGCTGGAATATAAACTAAAGTAGACTATAGAAGATTTTTATGACATATACCTCAACATCAACTATGTCAATGCCACTTTTCCCCAGAAATGCAAGAAACTCAAACTAGTTATATTCAATTGGGCGATAGTAGCCACTATGTTGCCAGATGACCTACATAAACAAAGCAAATAAAGTGTCACCATATAAAAGAACACCTGAAAAATCTGCATACAATAACAAAAATAATTATCTAAATTTTCCCATATATTGACTGATCGTTGACAATACTAATAAGTACTTGTAGCAGAAAAGGGCATATTTACTGAAAATGTGAAATGTAGGCATAATGTCTTCTTAAGCTAAGACCCTTAACATATTGAAATGTCAAAATATCAATGATATCAGACAACTAAAGTTAAGGACTATATTAAAAAAGAAGAAGGAATCAATACACAAAAGCTATAGATGCCTTTTTTCCATCATAGAAAAGATACATTGTCACTTAAAACAATTTTGATATCTCCTTATCATGTGATCTAAATTTATGGCAAAAATATCAATCATGAAACTCAGGAAACTCAAACTAGTTTTATTCAATTGGGCTATAGTAGCCACTATGTCGCTAGATGACCTGCATAAACAAAGCAAATAAAACGTCACCATAAAAATAACACCTGAAAATTTTGCATCCAATAACGAAAAAAGCTATTTAAATTTTCCCATATATTAACGGATCATTAACAATACTAATATGTACTTGTAGCAGAAAAAGGCATAGATTTATTGAAAATGTGAAATGTAGGCATAATGTCTTCTTAAGCTAAGACCCTTAACATATTGAAATGTCAAAATATCAATGAATTCTTTATATCAGACAAATAAATTTAAGGACTATATTGAAAAAATGAAGGAGTCAATACACAAAAGTTGTACAAGCCTTTTTTCTGGCATAGAAAAGATACATTCACTTAAAATAGTTTTGAGATCTCCTTATTATGTGATCTAAATTTATGGAAAAAATATAAATCATGAAAATCAAGGGAATTTTACATATATCACTTGCATTAAATAGTTTATGGAGTGTAGATGACCATTAGCCAAGTCAAACTAGTTTTATTCAATTGGGCGATAGTAGCCACTATGTCGCCAGATGACCTGCATAAACAAATAAAATAAAAAGTCACCATAAAAAAAACACCTGAAAATTTTGCATCCAATAACGAAAAAAAGCTATTTAAATTTTCCCATATATTGACGGATCATTAACAATGCTAATATGTACTTGTAGCAGAAAAAGGCGTAGATTTATTGAAAATGTGAAATGTAGGCATAATGTCTTCTTAAGCTAAGACCCTTAACATATTGAAATGTCAAAATATCAATGAATTCTTTATATCGGACAACTAAATTTAAGGATTATATTAAAAAAATGAAGGAATCAATACACAAAAGTTGTACAAGCATTTTTTTTCTGGCATAGAAAAGATACATTCACTTAAAATGATTTTGAGATCTCTATATTATGTGATCTAAATTTATGGAAAAAATAACAATCATGAAATTGAGTGAGGGGAAATTTACCTATGTCACTTGCATTAAATAGCTTATGGAGCGTAGATGACCATCAACCAAGTCAAACTAGTTTTATTCAATTGGGCAATAGTAGCCACTATGTTGCCAGATGACCTGCATAAACAAAGCAAATCAAATGTCACCATAAAAAAAACACACCTAAAATTTTTGCATCCAATAACGAAAAAAGCTATTAAATTTTTCTCATATATTAATGGATCATTGACAATACTAATATGTACTTGTAGCAGAAAAATGCATAAATTTATTGAAAATGTGAAATGTAGGCATAATGTCTTCTTAAGCTAAGACCCTTAACATATTGAAATGTCAAAATATCAATGAATTACTTATATCAGACAACTAAATTTAAGGACTATATTAAAAAAATGAAGGAGTCAATACACAAAAGTTGTACAAGTTTTTTTTTGTTTTTTGTTTTTTGTTTTTTTTTCTCGGCATAGAAAAGATACATTCACTTAAAACAATTTTGAGATCTCCTTATTATGTGATCTAAATTTATGGAAAAAATATCAATCATGAAACTCAGGGGAAATTTACCTATGTCACTTGCATTAAATAGCTTATGGAGCACAGATGACCATCAGCCAAGTCTACCACATGAATTAGTCTTGAACCTAATACCATTACAAGTACAGTAGAATGAAAATAAATAGTTGCAAATAGACAATTGAAAAAGCATAAACAAATAAATGAGTGAGGAGTTAATGTAGCATATTAAAGAGAGTTTTCAAGAGTCAGAAACATATGCAAGCTTCAAAAGAAATAGGTTCAAAGATCTATGACCTATAAAATGGTCTCTTAAATTTGTCCAAGTATCAATGTTCAATAAGTAGAAAGTATTGCAGTTCAAAATCCATATGTTATAATATATAATAGTCTCATAAATTATCCTAAGAGATTGACTTTGTCGCATACTAATATGACATTTTTGGAAGGATGTTATTCTTCTAGGAAGTTCATGTGTGTAGATTCAAAACCACAAATTTCTATGTCGTCTAAAAAACAAACTTGCATACCTATAAAAATTTATAATAGCATCAAATATTGAAGATAGTATTCTATCCTACCACTATGCCATTCTTTGTTGGGTAATCATTACCATATATGTTCAACATTGGTTTCCTACCATAACCACTTGTTGATGAAAGGCATGAGGTTATTTTGAATTCCCTTCGGATATTCACCAATCTGGCTACTTGGGTGAGCTCCAGTTGGGTTGAAGTAGCTTAGTAAAATCATTCTCCGCTCTAGATCTAACTAATAAATATCATGGGCTATATCTTCAAAGAAGAGTTGAAGAAACATATGGAAAAGGCATTAATTTTTGTAGCTACATGGTCCATCTAACCACTAATAACGAAATTATTTTAAGCGAAAAAATGTAAGAATCTACTTAGAAAATATTAATAGTTATTAACATAGAAATCACACTCAACAACTAAAAATAACAATATGGAGATATAACTATTGGTGCACACATCAAGTTTAACAACATACCTTAGTGCATCCATAGGGATTCATTGCAGAAAGTTGGAAGTATTCTACACAAGGAATCACCTTGGGTTGTCCATAAACTATAGTTGATGATGAAAAAACCATTTGATAAACATATTTGAGTAAAACATGATTACGCTTCAAGTAAAATTACTAAAAATAATTTATGAAATTAACATCTAGTAGTGTCATAATTGAGCAACATACCACATTGATACCCATATCCTTGTATGCAATGGACATACTAAAATGGATCACAATCATCCATAAATGAGCAGCAGACAACACCGATACGCATATCCTTGTATGCATACTAAAATGGATCATAATAATCCCCAACTATCTTACTCACTTGCATCAGCTTCAATGAAATAATTTTATATATTGATCTCAGAGCAACATTGAACAGAGATGTTATCCTTCCTTATAATTTTCATTTTTTTCTCTATTGACCCATTTATTATGCCACTAGGGAGGAATTGGAAGCATCAAGATGATACACATCTTAATTAGAAAAAATAACAAAATATATTATGAGATTCTATATCAAATTAAACATGCAACTTTCACACAATCAAAACAGATGACAAATTTGCTTAAAATCATGAATTTTTGTGCTTGTATGCTATGAAACATAAGATTTTTGAAAATCCATACCATTACATATTTCATATTTGTAATCATAGTGAATCATGTATCACAAAAAATGATGCCATTTTAACCAAATGGATGACTTATTTAGATTTAGGTGAAACAATATAAATTTTTGAAAAATATTATCAAGTCAATTTGGTTTTATAATGCCCTCTTTGAAAAATATTTGGGAACTTATTTATGTACTTGTAGCAAATCAGATAGAATATCAAAATGATGATTTTATCAACTAAAATACCTCAAATAATTCCTTGATAACTCTACTATCATTCGAACTCATGAATTAGCTTGAGCTAGTGCCACAAATAACCACCAAGATAACAAATTTATGAGCCACTGCATTTTGTGGTTGCACAAGTTTATTAGTTATTTCGGAATTGTTTCTAAAGTTGATCCAATTCTTACAAGATAAGAAAGTATCTACTAAAAAATGAAGTTCAAAAAGAAATCAAGAAAATCAAGGATATTTCAAATCCACATACTTCAGCCTTCAAGGAATCAGATATGAATAGAATGAAGAAATAGCCATGGGATCACCATTGTCATCAATGTCCACTAATATGTACATCAAGTACTTTGAAAAGCAGGTATTAGGATCCCTTCCACTAAAACCATATCAAAGGGACCAATTCATAGATGTATGAATATCGAATGCTCTCATGGAATGAAAATCATGAATGAATTTCTCAATCATCTCAACAACCAAAATGAAAGCATCAGATTCATGATGGAGGTGGAAAATAATAGGAGCATTCCCTTCGTTGACGTTCTCATAAAAAATAATTAAGATGGATCCTTATTGGCTTATCCCATCAAGTTTACCAGAATAAAACCCATACCACTAGATACTTGCTAATATCATTTGATAACTCTACTATAATGCCTCTACATTGGCACAATTCTATAATATACACAATTATAAATATCATTAATAGTTGCAAGGTTTAGAATTACCATTTTGCAACCATTTTTGGCCATAATCTCATATAGGTTTGAAGTGCCAACTAGATTGTTCTTATAATAATGTAATGGAATTGCTACACTTTCACCAATAGCCTTCAATCCAGAAAAATGTATCACGACATCAAATCTACACCATGACAAAGCAAAGCTTCTAATTAGATTAAAGAATTTACTACTCATAAGGGTTATGGTACAAGAAATGGAAGGATAGTACACAAAATCAAGAACAGAGAACCATCCACCAACAACTCAACCATCAGAATAAGTAATCTAAAGCTAGATAATATTTGACAGTCTGCAACTATCTCTAATTTATATATGGTGCTAATCAACATACTGAATTGTAGATGAAAAAACACAAATTATGACCTAAGCACTCTTGCAACAAAAGATAGCTACAGATGTAAAAAAAAAGGGCATGCAAATGGAATATGTAAAAGAAAGATTCGGAACATTTTATACCCAATAAAAACATCAAAATAACAACAATAAACATATAACATTCGATTCAGTATCTAGAATGCAGAATGTAACATGAATAACCAAATATACTACTTACTTGGCTAAAGAAAAAACCTTCTTTATATCCTCTTTGTTGCAAATATCTCCCTGCAATCATAAGCACAGTTCACTTTGATTATTCCTATCATTTATAGTAGCATTTTTTCTATCATTACACCCTAACCATAGTTTAATATATATTCAAAGATATAAGTGACTCTTCTAAAAACCAGAATACAACTAATTTGCAAAGGATACTTCACAGTTGCAAATGACATGCAAATTGAAGGCTTGTTGTCCATGATGATGGATGTAATGTCCTCTCGAAATATCAGACATTTTACAAAATTTACACAGTTCAATATCCAGAATTCCAGCATCATGGTTTTTTGTTGAAATCAATGCAATCCAAAGGAGGTGAAAGGTACAACTAGTTAAAATGATCTATCTAAAAAATGAATCTTCCCAAAAACCATAGTAATACAAGCCTTAACAATTTAAGAGTAAGTATATATTTTAAGAAAATATGAAAGATAGGTCAGATCATCTAAGGACTTATGCTCTGTCACCATGCTTACCAATTTGTTTTGTTGAAGTTAAAATTTCCTCAAATTTCAAAGCCTGCAACTGAAATCATAGTGTTTTATAGGAATTCATTCTTTTAACATGACTTTTTTGGGTTATATAAAAGTAAATTAAAATAAAATAAAAATTTGATACCTTCACCTGTCATACATTCTTGTCAATGCTCCCAATACATTCTCCCTTGTTTTTGCTATGAAATCAACTATAATTTGTGTCCCTAAACACCAATGGAAGTTGAAAATTTGTTCCTAAAGAAATACAGTCTGTGCCTTTTCCTGAAGCAATGCAGTTTGTTCTTGTGCTTAAAATACATGTCGCTGTTGAAAATATAGAGACTTGAACAATTCCCTATGGATGTGCTTAAACCTAAATCAACTTGTCAGAACAATGATCTATGTGGCACTAGAAAACACTATTGTAGCACTAGAACTCCACAAAATAAACAACTTCAAATTATAATTCTTAGAAATCTCTACCAAATTTTTGGAAAAGAACCATTTCCTCCTACACTAATAAAACATAACATTGAATCGTTTGAAGCATTCGTTTCCCTATACTAGCTAGAGAGAGAGAATAGTAGAGTGCAATGAATGTGCCATTATTGGCTCAATTCATATCTAAGGAAAATTATCAGGACTTGTCATAATTAAATATTGATTACCAACCAATCCTCAACCTGAGGTTAACTACTTCTTTCACTTGTCATCCCTAAGTCAGAGTTTTATCCATGGCACATTTAGACAATGGCTCACTGTATTATTCTTATTACCGGGGCCACGTGAATATCATTACATGCAGAGAAAGAGGACCCACATGTCGATTTTGCTATTTCTTGTTCAATTTGTGAGCATGACACCCTCAAATCTAAAACACTTTAAACCACAACCATGGAGTTGTTGTAGTAATAATCTTATCCATCCACCCATGTTACAAACAAAAACTTGTAGGTTCAATGCACTCAATCCAATGGAGATGGTAGTTTCTAGCTTTTGAAAGAAAACACCATTCATCTACATGAATACATAATACATAGATGTTTTTTAAAGAGATAGTAGTTTCCAGCTTTCGGAAGAAAACAATATTCATTTATCTAAATATATAGATGGTTTTTAAAGAAAATAAAGAGCTAGTTGTGTAGAGCTAGCTCAAGTTGTTTGGTGAACAATCTCTTTTCCAATGATATAGATTCAAGTATCCATGAACAATTCATTTTCTGGCTGTATAGATTCAAGTATCCATGAACAATCCCTTTTCCAACGATATAGATTCAAGTATCCATAAACTATTTCCCCAACTGCAGAGTTTCAGTCTCCAAAAACATGTGATATTAGATATTTGACATGTGATATATTTGACATGTGATATTATCATCACAATTTTCATCTAAAAGATGTTAGAGATGATGTCTGAAACTAAATTTAAGGAGACAATTTTTATGGGTGTCTACTATAATTTAGTTGTAGGAATGTGCCTATGTGTCCTTTTCAGAGGATTAAAAATTTGGGACTGAACCATGCCAAGGTACTTGGATTTCAGATCTTTTTCCAATGATTCATGCAGTAAAAAATGAATCGAAATTGTTCATTTTGATTTTACAGATGGATTCACAAATAATAAATCTGTAGAGTATACGGATCAAGTTGTTTCAATCCTTGAAATTCTCACTGGATTCCAATAAAAAATATGTCAGTAAGCCCTTCCATGGCAAAAAACCAGTGTGATGTGGGCATTAATGATGGGTAAATTCCAGGTTTGCCACTGGAAAGTCATAATCTTACAGGGATTTTTGGTTTTGTGTAAATGCAGAAAACCATAGGCCTATGAAATTTAGAGTGCCCACACTGCAATACAGGAATGCATGGGATTTTTACATGATAGGATTTGGGGTCCAATCCTATGGAGCCTACTTACATTGCATTGCATGCCCTGTATTTGAACACTTGGCTACACCACCTCAGTGAAAAATATTTGCATTCCTTCGGTTGGAACTCGAAAGCATTTAACTTCAATGAAATCCTTTTCTGGAATACTTTCTGACACAACTGTCTCAAGGTTTATCCATTTTTCTACTGGTTACATAGAGAGGATGGATGAGGCTAAGAAGTTCATGCAAAATATCATGGTCCTAATGATTCTGGATAGGAAGGTGAGTCACTTGAAAAAGAAGCAGAGTTAAGATGAAAACTTGACCCAAAACGAAATCCAGTAAATGGGTATGATTTACTAGTGGCATTTGAAAAGGAAATAATAGGATCTGAAGAGAATGATTTCTGCCCTTTATATGTATATCACCACTAAAAAATTAGGACTAGGTAATGAAATCTGATTAGAATGAGATGCAGATGCAACTGTAGTGATAACTTGATGATCTGTCATGTCATTAAAATGAAAAGGTATTGTAAATGACTGAAAGGCATCTCTAGCAGAAAAACAAGATGATGAATTGAATAGCTCGACCTTCATTCTCAGGTCAGCTATAGGCTAGGAAGATGAGCTAAAATTCTAAGGTAGCAATTCAACTCCACCATCATCAAAAGTGGGCCCATCATTCAAGTCAAAATCTCTCAGAACACATGAAGCTCCAAGGGACGATGCACTGGTGTCAGTCTTCAAAGTCAATCCAAAATTTTCAGCACTGATACCAAGAGGCATTTTGATCAGTTCATTCTCCCCACTATCATCAATGCGATTCAATTCTAAATATGACTTCAAAGGACTACAAGGCCTGGTAGGAGCAAAAGGTTCAACGATTGAAGATATAAAATATTTTCCGCTCATATCTCTGCATCCAAATCTTATTGATGGTTCACATATTTGAGAAGATAAATGTGTTGTTATTACCCCATCTTCAGATTTTTTCTCATAAGCCACATTAAGATCAATATCTAATGAATCTCTATTTCCTTTTCCAATTGAATTAAATGCATCAGAATATGAAATTGGTATTTTGGAGACAGGATGTTGAAGATCAATTATTTCTCTAGTATTTGCTGGTCGAAAAGCACTTGTTGCTCTAGATCCTTTCTAGCCTAGTTCTCCTATGCTTTGCACTAGATTTATTGAAGGAATGAAAGGTCCCTTTGACCTAGCAACCACTACAATTGGTGTTGCTAAGCTAGTGCATGATACAGTAAGGGGAACATAAGCACTTGTGTAAGGCACAACTGATAAATGAGATGCTAATGTGGATAGTGTTGCATCATAATGACCTGCTTCATCTAGTTCAATAGATTCATTTAAGTCAAAAGCAAGTATTTCTGATGAATCATTGCTTTCATCATACTTTTCTAGAGGGACAGTTGTTTCCATAATTTGGTGAAAAGAATGCAATTCATCTCACCACGCACTCTGTACTATTGTTTTCAAACAAAATTCTTGATGTTCTACAAATGTTGAAGATACAACTGTAATTCTTTGTGGACCTTCATAACCAATATTAGAAGATACCTTTGAAAGCTCATTATGTTTGATTTGAACTTTCCTTTCAATGTCACAAATATCAAGAACAATACAAGATCCCTTCTCTGTAGTAACATTTTTCTTGTCATAACTAGTAGTCACACTGATTCCTTTATTTGCTACTTCTCTAGATGCCACAGTCTGCTCTGGTTCCATGCACTCTCTTTTTTTGATCAGAGTTTCCTGACTTATATGTGATGCTCCTGGCAACAAGAAGATGTTAATTACCTTTGTGTTCACCCTTTCCTTGGTCTTCATGTTCAAGTCCATAGGTAGAATGATATTCCTTGGCATCAAGCCCGTCAGTACTTTTATTTTGTTCATAAGACAAACTTATATCCTCTACATCTTTATCAGACAACTTATTATAGCTAGAGTGCTTGTCATGGCCCTCTTCTTTTGTCAACCTTGTTTGCCACCTAATGTGTAATTTTCACAAAATCATTGTCAGAAAGGCTTGCATGATAATTATTTGGCTCCCTAACATCAGAATCAGAGGCCCCTGTGCATGGAACATATCCTTCACTTGGATTTTCTTGGTTTTCATTTCCAACCTCTTTTTCCTTTTCCAAGCAGTGTTCACTACTTCCTTGGTTGTCTCCTTGTACACTAATTCCCTTTACATGTACCTTTTGTTGTTGTAAATTAAGTGCATCCTGTATTTGGTGTCCACCAAGTACCTCTTGTCTGTATCTTCTCTCTAGTTCAGATTATTTTTCATAGTTGAATCCAATCCATCTTTTTCTTTGATGTACAGTTCTTCAACATCATAATAGAACTCATCCCTTGGTTGTTCCCCACCCCTGTTTGAACATGATTTCTCTTGTATTATGTCTTCAATAAGGACCTTTATACCATCCCCTACCATAGCAACATTTCCAGTTTCCAAACCCCTCATAGAGGAATTCAAAGCATCCTCCTTTTCTAGTAAATTCCAAATTTTGAAATGTATCCAAGTTAGTTCTAGAAGCATCTCGATGATCCATGGAATAGTGATCATTCTTGTCTTTATTCATATTCAACACATTTTTACCTACTACATCATCACTCCGAGGTGAATTGAGTTTGGATCCATAAACTGATAAACTATCTTGACCTAAATTCTCTCATGTTCTCATGAAAGTTGTTACAGAATTTCCTACGACATTTGCATTCTCATCTTTTGAGATTTTAGTCACAACTATGCTTGCCAGTAAATTCATCTCGCATTCATCCATGCTACTGTTTTTGCTTGAGAATGGATAGAGAATCCTTCACTAGTACCTTTTGAGTTCTCACTAGGTTCACAATATTTTCTTCTTTCTATCTCAATGGTCCCCTCTGCCAAGTCTTCCTTTCGCTCTTCCCTTTCACCAAGGTCTGAAGACAAAATTTGAGCTGTATTGCACATTTCCAACATTTTTTCACTATTTTCACCATTAATGTTGCATTGCACTCCTCAATAGGTATAACACTTATGGATTTGGTTTTATTTCTCTAGAAATCCTCTGTATTAACCTCTGGAGAGGAATTACCATAAAAAATAATATTCAGTTCTTTTATCTTCCCATAGTGCACATCCTGTTTTTCTTTCTTTCTAGGAGAAAGCCCATGGTTCCCAGGAATTTCTTTATCTACATTCAATCCACAATTTACACTTCTAGTAGGGCTTCAGGATGGGTTAGGAAGTCTTAGTGTATCAACCTTTGAATGTTATTCCCTTGTCAGATAATTTTCCAAAGTGTGAGTCTTTCTCACCTGATGCATTTCTACTACGTAACTATGCTTTCCCAACCATGGATTCTTCGTGGCTCCCTAATAGAAGTGAACTTTGGACACTTTTGATTGAAATATTACATGGTGAACTAGAAAAGAGGACTTATTACTAACTAAACATACCATAGAACTCTGAGTATCTTCTTTTTTGAACTGGACTAGAAACTTTTGCAAATATATAATGAATCAAATACAAACTTTCCTCTTAACTGTAAAATCGAGCAGCAAATTTCCTTTGTTATTTATGAAAAGAGCATCGTTGGAGCATGAACAAATTGTTTTGTTCATTTAAAACATTCAAGGGATATAGGATCAACCATATCATTAAAACAATAACGTAAGAAAAAAAAAAAGAAAAAAATAATGACAAGATGTGGTAAGTTTCAGTGTCTTTACCAGATTGTTGTACTACAATCATATCAGCTGAAGCAATCAATAGAAACCGTACATAGTGGCACAAGAGTTGTGTCCCATCTTTACCAATGGAATCTTGTTTGCCCCATGCAAAAGGAAAAATAGATATTCCCTTAGTCCACTATAACATAAAGTTGCATTCTTCACCCATATTTATTTCTAATATTTTTCAACAACACCTTTAATGTCATTTTCAAATCAAGAACTAAATACAATTACAATTGTATTAAAGTTTGACTTGTTTAGGATGTAGAAGTACTCAAATATAGAGTAAATGAGTACTAACTGAAAACACATTTATAATAATAAGGTGAATGAGGCTTCATTACACTTTTAAACTTGAAGAATATAGAGAATAAATCAAAAGTTCCATATTCCCAAACCATGCCAGTTTAATATGAACTATAAACTCAACTAGAAAATTGGAAATTTCTGGAGAGGGAATGAGAGAAATTTAATGCCACATGACAATATCCATCCAACACTTCCCTCTGAGTTGATTAGAGGAAAATATATGCATAAAAAATTCTGAAGAGACACACAATTTATTTATCTATAAATAATGGAATGCCACTGATGAAATTTGAAATAAATTCATAGTATTACAATGTCCTTGCAAAATGAAATGACAAGGTAATCCTTGATAATTGATTTCAAATCCATTAGATGAACTTGCAATTTTTTTTAGGAAAATGCATTTAGCATACCAGGATCCATATGTTGAGAAAGCCAAGCCTTTCTTTTGTTCCAGCAAAATCCTTCATAGCAGCAACAGGTAGCTACAACATCTTCTTTGCTAAACATAGACACCCAGTTGTTGTCTTTGCGTTTCCAAACATGTCTTGAAGTAAATCATATTTTCTAAAAGGCTTTTGTTCCCCATTAAGAGATCATTTTCAAAGAACACTGGAAGTATCTCCTACATCAAGCCTTATAATCATGCCCCTCACTTAACTTCTTTTACTATTAGACTACATTTGTACAACAACCATAGCCTTAGCCTCTGCCATGGAGTCGTCCCTGTTTTCTAGAATGTCAATGCTTTAGACAGATTCTTGAATACTACTCATCAGTGCACCACTAACAATATCAAGATGTTCTTTACATGTTTCCTCCTTAGCAAAGAATAAACAATTTTCTACAGGCCTACCCAAAACATCGTAGTCCTCTCCAGAAGCACCAAAGACAACATAAGAATAAGCACCCCTATTGAATTGGCCACCACCTCAGTTTGTAGAAACAAATGCAATGGGTTTTAGTATAGTAGTTTCTCCAAACAACTTTCAAAGGATCATGACTGCATGTTTAACATGATCGGAGGTTTCTAAATCCTGGCCATCTATTGCAACCTTTACAACAACAATAGAAATCAGACCTAGTGCACCAACTATTTTCTTCAGATTCCAAAACATAAAACATCACCCCCATAGCTCTGTTCTCTTTGCAGTTTCCCCAAAATAATCCATACTCTCATCCAAAAATACCTTCGGGAATCCCATAACTACCTTGTTCAAGACACCAAATCCAAGTTGTTGAATGGAGGCTAATTTCCAATCTGGAAAATCTAGTGAAAACTCTTTTGTATTTGCTTTCAAGCAGCTAAGGGGTACAATTATTAGAACTACATCACCAACAACTCCTAATTATTCTCAGTGCAAACTTTGACCTCTCCCTCTATTCCACCTTTTGACTTTGGGTCCTTTGTAGAGTATGAAATCTCTGTTACAAAATGACCTAGCTGAATATTAAGACCTTCAGATAATCCCTCCATAATAGTGCTATAACGTCCTTTAATCATATAATGAGCTCCTCCAAAACCTCCGTAAGTATCATCATGATTCCAGTAAGGGAGTGAAACCCAACTAATTTTTGCTGCACAACCATACTACAAATTAGAAAAATGCCAATCCATAACTCATCTCTCAAGTGGATTGAGGCTCTGCTATTCCATGCTAGAATTGTCAGATAAATTTAGTTTATTAGGTTGAGATTCCATGTTAATTCCATTTTCCATACCTGCAACTATTAAAATGTTACTTTCAGAAACTGCCTTTATGCTAGAATCAACTGTTGCACTCAATGCCTCTAAGTCTCCTGCTGAGGAATCCAAAATTGTGCTTTGACAATTAGAATTGTTAAGAAGACCTTTACTGCTTGCCAACTCTGAACCAGTTGAGCTTGATCGAGCAATGCATCACTTTTTTTAGAGCATGTTCTAACCCCTCATCCAGAGAAATGTGCATTGCTACATCTCCATTCTGAGCAATAAGAATCACCATATCATCAAGTGGGATGTTATACTCTGCTTCAAGTGCCTCATCTAAGGTGGCAAGAACTTTTGACCAGTCACATAATCATATAGAGGGAAGTAACTATTTAACACTGTCAACTCTAGGCCAAGTTGTGTACAAAGCAATGCAGATGGATTTAGTTTTCTTTCTGTTGTCACATCTACCTCAACACCAGTAATAATGCTAACACCTAGATCCATTGGCATTGAAAGTGTTGAAAAATCTATATAAACTCTTCCAACTACCCTATCTCATGCTTCCAAAAAAATTACATGACAATTTACCCACTGCAAATGCCTAGCAACTGCTAGCTCAGAAGTCCCTGCACCAATAATAATTATCCTTTTCGGACTTTTTGAAACAGAATTTCCATCATTGGCCTGTGATGTTGCATTTCACTTGGATTCTTGTTTATCAATTTGTCAGTCTACTTGCAAATCATGTTTACGAAGATTATGCAAGACATTTGCTCTGTCAATATCACTAAACTCATCTTCACCATAAAAAAAAAAAAAAAAAAATTATCTGGTCCAAAGCATAATGAACTTTGAGTAATGGATCCACTTCAATTTTTACTCCATGATCCTTTCCTAAAAAAACTTCATTTTCAGTCTCAACCAGAAATGTCTCTTGTTCCTAGCTTATCATCTTTGTGGGCAACAACAGATTCAATTTCCACCTCATTTTTCACAACAGAGCTTCTTACAGCCTCCACAGTTAAATTCCTTGTTGTATTGGGTACAACTACTGGGGATTTGTCTATTTTCATAAGAGAAATACCACATTCTTCATAATCCATTTTATCTGATTCTGTTGACCAAGAGAAGTTCTCTGGAAGTTTGTTTCTCTTCACATATTCCACATTAAGCAACATTGTCTGGTTTTCACCTTCTACCTAAATTTGATTCTTCCCAGGTGAAAGGTTTTCCTCATAATCCTTAATATGACCAAGAATGAAAGCAACCTCCTCTTCTCCATCAATCCCTTTGTCGCCACAATTTTCTGTCTACATACTCTCTTTTGAAAGCTTCAGCTTTGGCTCAAAATCATCTTTCATTTTTGGTTTTTTCACTGCAACACCAACATTTATATACCACTGCGGTAATAATCATGCACATTGCGCACCAAAAATTCTCTTCTAATTAGATTTAAATTTTTAAAGGTTATAATAGATGAATGGAAATACATTAATGACTACAAAAGATGCAACTCCTTTGAAACAAGACAAAGGCAGTAAGTTTATCAAGAATTTTATCATAAATCAAAGAAGAAATGAATTTTTCAAATAACTAATAAGGATCTAATTTGCGAATCTTGAATGGAAGACGTTTTCTGAGAGTATTTCTTCAGGCTATGAGACAACAAAATGCTGACCTAAGTGCACCTTCTGCGGCCTTGTAGAGTGGATTCATAGGTAGAGTTTTGAGACAATTCTGGGCATTCACACATTGATGATTTGGTATGGATTTTCGATAGCATTTCAGACCTCCTTTTTTCTAAGCATGTCTGAGATTGATAGGCTGGTTATCTATGCTCTGTGACCTATCTCAGTGATTGAAGGCACATATCTATGCACATTGAGCTCCAAAAATCAAACAAAAATTTGGGTGAAGGTGGTTGACTGATTTGTGGTTGAAGCAAGCTTTTGAAGCTTATTTCCTAAGGCCAATCCAAGAATTGAAGGCTAAAATGTGATGCCCTAACCAGACTCCCACCAAATAGGGCACAAAAAATGGTATCATTTTGAATGTTCTTAAGGACATTTGGAAGGGAGATCTGTGAGACTTCTTGGCATGACTTTGAGGTTAAATTCCTAGCATAATTTTGAGGATAAGTCCTTTGTTGAACTCTTGTCAAAAGCATGGTATATTGGAAGGATGTTGCAAACAAATACCACAGATCCAAGCTCTTCTTTTGACTTACAAATCTGAGGCAATTTCTGTGACAAAACTTGGCACTATCTAACCAAATATCTGAGTGAATTTTGTGTGCACAGTTCAAGCTTATTCTAAGTCAAACATCTGTGGCAGTCTCGGTCTACTAACTGTTCTTTGCTCGACATTTTCATGGCATTTGTTCATTTTTTTTTAAGCATATTTTGCAAACTAATTCAGGCCCGAAGTCATTTCTGAAGTGAAGCCATGAAGAACCTCTTGCAACCTAGATTTCTAGCCTCTTATTTTTTGATTATTAAGCTCTACATTCCGGCACCTATCTACATCCTTTCTTGAGGCTGCCTATGTAAAATTCGTTTCGCAAAACTACATGTTCTAGAGGTAGGCTATCTGATATTAATGACTGTATTTGAAGGACTAATAAAGGTCATGAACCTGTAACTTTAATATTTCCTCGCATTGATCTAATGATGAATTTATGGGGCACCTTGGAAGCAATATTAAGATTGTGATTGTGTGAACAATCGTCCTTCTTTTGGCATGTCTGTGCAAAGTTGAAGTTGACAGTGAATCAACAATTACAGTCCATTTGTTATAAACCAACTAAGTGTCCTTGTGCAATAAATTTTTCTGATATGTGTCATGAATCAACAAGGGCCACTATGTTAAAGAAGACAGAAGAAAAGTTAATGTCCTTAGGGTTTGCAAATGTATTTGAATAAGACCAGCAGCAAGTAGATACAAGCAGAGGCAACAGACAGTAGCAAATAAAGGCAGAAGAAATCCTGTACCTCACTGTACATGTAAAGTTGGGCTTTGGTCATCGCTGTAGTTGTGAATTTCTTCCAAAAGAGCGGAGACAGCATGATTTGGGTGATGTATAGTTCTTGTATTGAATGGTTGATGCCATATGGTTATGAAAGGGTGTCTTACCATTATTACTAATGCCATGTGAAGTAGAGAATGTAAGTGTTTATGTTATTTTGTCATAAGAATTGCTACAGGGATGTATGGTTGATGCTATGTCTATGGTTGTTGATTTGATGAGTGAAAAACATGATTGACAAGTTGTTGAGTTTGTTGGTAGTGGAGGAAGAATTGTTAAATAAGAAGATTTGTATTCTTCTCAGAAGATTAACAATCTTGAAGATCGAGGCTCAACTTGCAAGGTTTTGAAGCTTCCTAAAATCTAAAAGTTAGAAAACATTAGTGTGATAAGATCAGTGGACTGACATAGGGTTTGCGTACTCCAAATTGAAGAAGTAATTCTAACACTGTTCAGTAATCTTTCAGCCTCAATTTACAATAGTCTAGGTATGTTTCTGAAGTCATCCCTGAGAGTTCGTGTTACTTATAGCAGTAAGGATTTATACGAAGAGTATATATTGCTACTACACTGAAGTAGTTTTAAATCTTGATTATATATATGATTATTGGAAGCTTGTTGTAGTCTAATCATTATAAGCTAGATTTTGAAGATTACATAACTCTTTTAGCACACTAAGAGACTCGAATGTGAAATCTGGAATTAGAAATATGAGTACGCTATGGACAATAAAGAACTGAAACTTTTGTACGTATAACTGAGATACACCATGCATTTCATCACGTAGTTAAAATGGTAGTAGCTTATGTAGTTCCTTCAGACACTCATATAGAAGTCCGTCTAAGCTTCTTAATTAACTAACCTAGAGAAAATCACTGTGATCATGTAGAAGGGAAACAATGATTTCTAGAGCTTGATCTCTGCTTGAAAGGAGCACTAAACCCCTCGCTGTTAACAAAATTGTCTAATCTTTATTATATCTGAATTGTTGTGCTATCCGTAAGTGAAAAAGTGGTTGGTCAGTCGATACGAAGAAAGAAGGTCTAATTGAAGATCTTTGTGCCTCAACATTAATGACCATTGGTTGGGTTCCTTGCATAAATACACTGTTGCTATTGAGCTGTCATTATTTTTTCTGATAGAGCTTATATATATTGTCAAGTTGGTATTTTGGAGAAGCCAAGGTTGTATCATTGATGTGCTACCATCTAGATGCAGGAAAGTTTATGGTGACAGAATTACAACAATGAATTTGAATACAATAAATGACCCCAGCATTATGTAGTCCATCTAGAGTACAAAGATATTTAGATCAGTGACAATAGGGGCTATGAATAAGGATTTCTTAAAACATGTTAGCTCACTTAGATTTGTAGCAGTCAGTTCAAAAGCATCAGAGCAAAATTCAGAGAAAGTCTCTTGATGTCTTCACATAATTGGAATCCATTAATTTACTGTTGAATGGTTATAGCATGTGTGAAAGTCTGATAGGGCAAGTTTTGTTGATATAGTTGCAACAAGCCGAGGAACAGACTGATGAAGAACCAACTGAAGTAAGACTTCAGAGGGAGCTCTGACAGAATAACTTGATGACTCTTCTTGGCAAAGATGACTCTGATGATGCCTTGATGACCATGGCTCATGAACAAGGGTCTATAGTAGAAAAAGGGCAGGTTACAGGTGGCTCAATGATTGTGTTTTTAAAGGGAATTATGACCCTCTCGTTTGTTAATATAAGAGGGAGTAAGATCAGTCGTGTATGAATATATGCTGTTGGATGGAGCTATTAATGATTTGGTCAGCAAAATCATCACTCAGATATAGTCGTGATTTTCAGAAAGTAGCCTGACTCTATCCTATATATAAAGGGATCTTTAGTTAAGATTGAATATTGAGCTGTGGGAGCTCTTGGGGGCTTGGGGTAATTTTTGAGCTATGAGAGACCATAGAGTGAGTGGTTCACCTTCCTCTGTTGATGCGTTGTGTACAAGGTGAGTGGTTCACCTTCCCCTGTGATACCCCATGGTGACTGAAATGTGTGTATGGTGAGTGGTTCACCATCCTCTATGATTGCGGGCACATGTATGTAGGGTGAGTGGTTCACCTTCCCTTATTGTTGATGACATATGCATAGGATGAGTGGTTCACCTTCTCCTATTACATATGATCAGGATGAGTGGTTCGCCTTCTCCTGTGGATACCCCAGTGTGAGATGCATATAGGCATCTATTGACAAGTCAGTGGGACGTGGTTCATCATTTCCCCACATGTAGGATGCTCATTCCCTATGATTATTGGTTGACATGTCGATGGGATGTCATTCATCCTTTCCCCATGATTGATTTTTGTGATGTGTGATTGTAGGATGTGGTTCATCCTTTCCCTACGTGTAATTGTGATTGTGATTGTAGGATGTGGTTCGTCCTTTCCCTATGTGTGATTGTGATTATAGGATGTGGTTCGTCCTTTCCCTATGTGTGATTGTATTGTAGGATGTGGTTCGTCCTTTCCCTATGTATGGTTGTGAGTAGGATGTGATACATTCTTTCCCTGCTATTGATTCAGTATCATCCTACCCATGTAGTCCAGGACACATGGGAAGTACCTCTCATCTGGCCAATGAGTTAGGAAAACTGGTTAGGTACCATAGCACTACCGATGGACGCATTGGGTACTGCGGTACTCCTTATGACTAGGATGCATGGTGTTGTTCATATTGATCTGGGATCAAGTCTGATTGAAGATTTGCCTCTGGACTAACTTTTGTCAGTAGAGAGTGGTAAAGTCTTGTGACTCACTCTCGATCAATTCTTCTTCATTATTACATCAATGTTCAACAAAGAAAAGCAGAGCAAAGACGGGATTCAGAGATGGTTCATGGTGTCAGGATGGCTTTATGATCAGTGACAGTGGTTGATGGTTTGACAGGTGGAATTCTCCCTAGTTGAGAGGGAGTGTTAAAATTGGAAACTAGGGCCAAATTCCACTTTGATCTCCTCTTTTGAAGAAGATTATTGTGGCATTGAATTCCTCTTTTCGAGAGGTCCAAAATCGACCTTAAGATCACCAAATTTGGATAGGGAAAAATATTTATTTACTTAAAAGAAATTCTACAAGTCATGACCTTATTAAGGCGGGAAAAATGAAATTTGAAATTCAAATTTGCCTCCAAAATGTTAAGGTCGGCTTCACCTCCATAAGGACAAATTGTTATATATATAGGTGTCCTCCATTCTCATTAGACATATCTTAGAGACATCAAAAGGCTTCTAAGGTAGCTGAGTTCTTGAAGGAGAACACAGTGCTTGTTGTTTTGGGTCTCTCTTCTCACGTAGGGCTGAGAATTTCCAGAAGGGCAACCGTAGACTTTGAGGGAATTTATGGAATGTTTATGTGGGTTAAATTTGTCCTTGCAAGATCAAATTATAGAGAAGAAAGGTTGGTTGTATTCATGTACTTCTCTTGGGTTAGTTTGTGGATGTTTTGAGACTGATCTTTAGATCTACCCCTCTAGGGCAGCCGCAGGTCTGCATCATCACAGTCAAGGAGACCGAGAATACTATCATGGGTCGAGATCAACCCTAAGGGTCAGTGATGGTCTTCTTCATGCATGTCAGTGGAAGTTGCAGTAGAAAAGAGGGTTTTTGGATCAAATGAATGGAATCATAGTGGACAAGATGCAACCTTAACCGGATTACAATTGGCTGAATTTTGGTATTATAGTTTGAGTCCTACACTTGTTTAAGATATTGAATTTTCAAATTGTCAAAGTCATTTTGACTTTGGATTATTGTACTCTCTCTCTGTTGAACATTTGATATTAATTATAAGAAGAACTGATATAGGGTTTTCCGCATCTTGGGGTTTTCCCTGGCTTGAGCCATATCCTTGTGTACTCTTGTCTTGGCTTGTCTTTTGCATCTATCTCTTATGTTCTTTATTTAGTCATTGTTAGTGTGATAATGTTTCACGAGATTGCTAATGGCTATAAAATAGACTAACGAATGAGATTATATGAAATTTTGAAGTGATTTTCCTAAGCTCAGAACATGTTATCTAAATTAACAATTTTTTCAAGTTTGTCAAAGTTTGAATGTCTTGAGAAAAACCTGTGCTAATGACGATCTACAAAATAATAAAAAAATAAAATCTATACGAATTCTTGAAGGCCAATTGTGAGGAAAATATTAGGCATTGTGCATGCACCACTGACCCATGCCATTTGAATGAAATTGCAGTCCAACTTGTGTAAATATACACTGACTTTAAACAAATAGAGAGTTATTGCAATGATGTAAGCTTTTCGAGACTGCTAGGAAGCACAATTAGACTTTCACAAGAACACAAATGGAGTTCTTAAAGACAATTAAGGTAACAAGTGTTTTTAGTTTTCGAAAATAATATACATACACTTTTCTAAACACAACTAAACTCATTATAAAACCAATACATATAGAAAATTTATTTATATATAAAACAAAATACCAGTGTATATATAGAAATTCTAATTTGAGTTCGAAAGGGGATAAACTTTGTCGTTAATAGCCACTTGTCACTCAAATCCCGGTGGCAAATTTCATTTAATGTGATTGTATACAGAAGGACGATGGGAGCCGTGAAGGGAGGTTTACCTTGTGGAGTATACAAAGTAATGTCTGTGATTTGTTTTGAAGCCGTGAAGGGAGGTTTACATTGCAGAGCATACAAAGTTTGGGAACATGTATGTAATGTGATTGTATATATGTTTTATGTAAATGTGGTTGTACTAGTATATAAAACGAAATATTCTGTATATATAGAAATTCTGATTTGAGTTCAAAAGAGATAAACTTGGTCATTATTAGCCACTTATCACTCAATCCCGTGGCAAATTTCATTTAATGTGATTATTTACAAAAGGACGATTGCGCATGCTGAAAGTAATGGTTTACAATAGGATGATTGCGCATGCTGAAAGTAATTTCTTTTCTTGGTCGTGAATTAATTTCTACAGATGAACAGAGTAGATTTGAATCTTATGTTTTAGTAAATTACATAAACAATGCAGATCTACACATAATTTATACATTGGAAAGAGTAGGATTCACACTGAAATTGTTATTGGCAACATTTAGAGAAAAATTCAAGGATGAGCTTAATACAAAAAGCCAATTCAATAGTTTGAAACATTGTGAAATCATACAAAAGATTAAGAACATTGTTTCTTTGTTGTATTAGTCAAATACAAAACAAAAGGGAAAAATACAAAAAATTAGTAAATTGAAACCATAATGCATATGGACGAACAATATTGCAGTGCATAATGTAATCCTACAGTGACAAACCACAATTTGTATTCCTCATATGGATTAAGTTCTCATTCTTGGGTTTAATATTCATTTCGAAGCACCAATCATACATAAACTAAATTAAATATTTCCTAAATAAAACATAATATTTCAAGGTTATCCGTAAGCGATCCCAACAAACACACCGAAATTTGAATTCATAACTACCATTTGCAATTTCCCAACTTCCTACTATTAGCCTTCAAAGGTAATTTATTAAATATCATCAATGTAATACATTGAAGTACATGCCATTAGCTTACTTTGATTTGAATGAGTGGACCTATTTTAAAATCTATATAATGGAATCAAGGATAAGTCTCTAGTTAAATTTTCCAATGTTAAATTTTTAATATACTTTTGAGTTTGTTAAGTCTTATGTAGATTTTTGCCAATTTACATGACTAAACTTTTTTAAAGTCCATTTACATGAATAATCTTTTTTTGAAGTGTACACATTGGTTCATTGAAGAAACCGAACATTTCTACCAATCAAATACTCCGTGATGCCACTCATGGGTATTCCACTTTCAACAATTTTACCTAATTAAAAACCACATAATTTTCCAAAAAAAATCTAATTGAAAATTAAAAACCACATAATTTTCCAAAAAAAACAATTGTAATTGAAATCTAAATAATGACTCCAAAATAATACAACACTTTTATTAAACCATAAAAAAGTCCCCAATGAAACCGAAATTTGCTTTCCAAAGGTAAATCACCGCATGTTATGTTGAGAAAGAAAAGGCAGCGTCACCTTTCAACAAGGTCTTCAATGCGGTTCTAATGAAAGATGCAGTGATCATGGATATTGTTTAGCTAGATCTTGAAGAAATTGGTAGATATTCAAATCATTATGATTGTATGTGGAGGTGTGTTGATGTACATAAAATGAAAGTGGTTTTCCTGTGTTGGGGGATAAATGGAAAAATAGGACCTCGTTCCGCGCTGAAGACAGTTAAGCTTCTAATTGTGATAACATTCGACTCCATTATGTGTTGATATCACCTGGAGAATATGCTCGTTACAAACCTAGAACATCAAAAAGGATGGGTTAGCAACATGAAATTCTGATCTTAAATAAACGAGTTGGGTATGGCAATTCTAATTAGAGATTTATGCAATTTTTTTAAGGCATTTTCCTAGGAAGAAAGCAATTTGCAAGAAATATATATATATATATATATATAATTTGACATTTTTTTGCTAAAAGAAAACATAATTAGTTATATAGAGAAATAGAACATTTATATTTGTTTTTAGTAAAATAAAATATTTATTTTTGTTAAATCCAAAGGTACAAGTGTCTTTGGTTTTCCCAAATAGTATACATACATTTTCCTAAACACAACTAATACACTTTTTTAAACGCAACTAAACTAAACGCAACTAAAACGCTTTTCTAAACACAACTAAACTAATTACTGTATTATTAGGTTATCATTACAAAATAATAAAAAAATATATCAGTATATATAAAATAAAATAAAACCAATATATATAGAAAATTTACTTATAAAAAAAATATAAATTTACGAGAAATTTTTCAAAACACAACTAATTACTATATTATTCAGCTATCATGCGATAGAATCTATTAGTAATTTTTATTAAGATACTGTATAGGTCGAAAAAAAAAAAATGTAAAACATATATATATATATATAATTTGTTTATTAAGTCAACAGGCCTCCCTCCTATGGGCATTTTAATCCTTTTTCTAATTAATTCTTTTGATCTGACGGTCTAAATTAAAAGGTGTCAGTATATTCTCGTCGTGGCCACTCCATCAATGGATGAAATTAAAAGCCATAACTTCCTTCCATATCTAAATCAATTATTTAAACCCTACTTAAATTAATTTTTTACCAAATGATGATTAAAATTTTACTGTGCCAATCATTTATCTCCATGTATAAGAATTGACAAAAATGATATTAAAAAAACAATAAAAGTTATATGAAACAATATAGAGCATCAGTTTGGCACATGTTGTTATCCCATCATTTAATCATGAAACGTTTATCTCCGCGTATAAGGATTAACAATAATGATATGAAACAATATAGAGCGACAATTTTCCTTCTATATAGGCAACGTGGCGCATGCAATTATCCCATCATTTAATCATGAAACGTTCATCTCCATGTATGAGACTCCATTATACAGACACAAGGTTCCTGGACTCAGTGCCATCACTGGAATCACTCAACTTGTTGCAGTGGTTTTTATAAGAAAAAGAAATATCAGCGTGCCTTCACATAAGCTTGTTTTACCAGAAGGATGCGGATGTTGAGTTCATAAAATCCGGTCCCAAGCTACTAATGCACACAGATAATTTTCAAGAAGTTTTTACTAAGTTTCTCACAAAAATTCAATGAAAACAATTTAGCTGCTTTTAACAAAATTTGGAAGAAAAAGCAATCATTATTATTTTCATATCTCCTTTTTTCATTGGCAATGTATTAGGTTTTTAGACAAAGCGGCCATAATGGTACCAGAATCTCCATTATTATTTATGCTTTTGTACGATTTAAAATATTTTATCTTTATCCAATTTACTTTTTATTTTCACGCCCTTTTCTAATAATTGAGTCCTATATTATATTAATTGAAGCTAGCCGATATTTTATTTTAACTCATGTATGTAGCCTAATATGTTCTGTGGGTTAGATTTAAGTTCTAATATGTATCTCTACCTCATGGCCTGCCTTCTTCGTTATATATATATATATATATCAAATCCCCTCTTCGTAAGGGTCTTAATTTTATTTCTTGTTCATGTTTCGGTGATATTTTCTGAATGTCATTAAAATAAAGACACTTAAATGATCTTGATTGTACGATCATGAAAATAATTAAGGTGCAGAAATGATTAGAAACCCAAAAACTAGATAATGAAAATAATTAAGGTGTAGATAATGAAAATAATTAAGGTGTAGAAATGATTAGAAACCCAAAAACTAGATAATGAAAATAATTAAGGTGTAGAAATGATTAGAAACCCAAAAACTAGATAAAATGCTTTCAAATGAGCTCGACGTATCTCTAACAAAATCTAATAACGCGGAAAATAAATTCCCAAATCTGTCCAGTGTAACCTCCCAAGTTTCCTTTGTAAACCATTGGGAATCAGAAGAAAGTAATATCAAGAAACATATCGTGCCACACCCTCGTTCTTGTAAAATTAAATTTCAAATTCATTGCATCTCTTAATCATTAAATATAATAAAGTTAGAGTTATAAATTACTCCTACAGCTGAAAACTAAAACATATAATTAGTCAATTACTCATAAGCTAAATAACTCATAGTTATTTTTAATATTAATATTAATATCACTATCAATTATTATATCATATTAATATTAATTATTAAAAACATTCTAGAATTTAAAAAATAAATTGGTATGTATTAGAATTTTATTAGCCGGTATTTGTCATTTTTTTTAATTGAAAATTTTGAATTTATCAATTGTTAGTCTTAAAGACCGCTCTATTAAATAATATTGGTTTTACCACTATTTTTTTAATCATTAAATATAATAAATTTAGAGTTATAAATTACTCCTAAAGCTGAAAACTAAAACATACAATTAGTCAATTACTCATAAGCTAAATAACTTATAGTTATTTTTAATATTAATATCACTATCAATTATTATATCATATTAATATTAATTATTAAAAACATTCTAGAATTTAAAAAATAAATTGGTATGTATTGGAATTTTATTAGCTGGTATTTGTCATTTTTTTTAATTGAAATTTTTGAATTTATCAATTGTTACTCTTAAAGGCCGCTCTATTAAATAATATTGGTTTTACCACTATTTTTTAATAAAATTATTTTTGTAATTAAAAAACTTTATTTGTATAATTAGTGTTGGATTATAAATTTACATTAATTAATCATGTGGTTAACATGGTTTTAAAACCAATTTTAAAATGGTGATAATAGTTTTACCTTTTACCAATATTAATATGGTTTTGATTTCTTTGGAATGAAAAGAAAAGACTTACTATATTCATTTAACCAATATTAACATAGTTTTGATTTCTCACAAATGAGCAAAAAGTTATGATAGTAATTTTACCTTTGAAGATATAATATTGTTTAACTTTTAGTAGTGCTTTTAAGTTATAATATATAATTTACGTAGGTTTCATTTGAAAATTCATTATAGGTTATAATATATAATATAAATTTGCCTTTTAAACTATTTGAATTTGAATTTTAATATTAATATTAATATTAATAAAAAAAATTAAGCTTGGTAGGATTACATCTTCATCATGTCTCATATATCACTTCAATACAAGCACGAAATTGAACCAATGACTTCACATCAAAGAGTGCTTTCATAGAGCATCTTATTACCATCTATCCAAACACTACGGACAAAATTAATATTAATATTGATTAATATGAATACCAACATTAATATTACTTTTAATATTATTAATATTTATAAATGTTAATTTTAATATTAGTTATTAATATTTATAATTATTAATTATTAATATTCATAACATTTAATTAACAATATTAAAATTATTAAAGACATTAAAATTATCATTATAAATAATATCATCAACATTTAATATTAAAAATAATATTAATTTTTTTTAATTTACAATCCTATCTATTATTATTATTTTAATTTATTAATATTATTGATATTACATTAATTAATTAATATATATACCATCAACATTAATAACGTTAAATATTAATAAAATATTAATATTAAGTTTTAATATTATTTATAAATGTTAGACATTAGGCTTTTGTGATCCATGTTGTAAATGAGAGTGCCTTTCGGATTAATCACATTATTAGGATTTGGTGGACATTTTGAACCAACTAATGTGGATGAACCACAGCTAATGTGGATGAACCACATCTAATATGGATGAACCACATTAGTTGGTTCGAAATGTCGACCAAATCCTAATAATGTGACTAATCTAAAAGGTACTCTCATTTATTTATAAATATTAATTTTAATATTAATATTAATTGATATGAATACGAATAATAATATTACTTTTAATATTATTAATATTACTTTTAGTATTATTAATATTTATAAATATTAATTATTAATATTAATAACATTAAATAATATTATCCTGGTCAACCATGGTCAATAATCATGGTTACATTGTCATGAACATTGTCTTTCCCTCCAATGTCACATTATGAAAACCATGGTCATTCATGATCAACCATGGTCCAATGTTGCATTGTGACAAAGATCGTCTCTATATGAAAATCAACCATGGTCCTACGTCGCATTGTGACAAATATTGTCTCAATATGAAAATCAATCATGGCCAACCATGGTCCAACATCACATTGTGACAAATATTATGTGAATATGAAAATCAACCATGGTCAACGATGGAAAACCATGTTTATTTTAGGCTTTATAATATTTATTCAAATGCCGCATTGTCACATAGATTGTATATAAAAATCAATCATGGTCAATTATGCTCAACCATGGTCAATCATGGTCAACCATGGTCAATATGAAAATCAACCATTGTCAATCATGGTTAGCCATGGTCCAACATCACATTGTGAAAGAAATGTCTCAACATGAAAATCAACCATGGTCAGCCATGTTTCAACGTCACATTTTGACGAAGATTGTCTTAATATGATAATCAACCATGGTCAATCATCGTCAACCATGGCCATTCATGGTCAAACATGGTCCAGCATCACATTATAAGAATTATTGTCTCAATATGAAAATCAACCATGTCAACCGTCTTCAATCATGGTCTACCATGGTCAAATGCCGCATTGTGACAAATATTGTCTCAAATGAAAATCAATCATGGTCAATCATTGTCAACCATGGTCAATATGAAAATCAACCATGGTCCAACGTCCCGTCATCACAAAGATGTCTCAATTTGAAAATCAACCATTCTTAATCATGGTCAACCATGGTCAATAATCATGGTCACATTGTGACGAAGATGGTCTCTTGGTCCAATGTCACATTATGAAAACCATGGTCAAACATGGTACAATGTCACATTGGGACAAAGATTGTCTCAATATGAAAATCAACCATGGTCATCCATGGTCCAACATCACATTGCGACAAATATTTTCTCAATATGAAAATCAATCATGTTCAATCATGGTCCAACATCGCATTGACAAAGATTGTGTCAATATGAAAATCAACCATTGTCAACGATAGTCAACCATGTTTATTTTAGGGTTTTTAATATTTATCTTAGGGTTTATATACCTTGGGTTTATAATATTAAACCCTTGGGTTTAATATTATTCCCTTGGGTTATAATCCCTTGGGTTTTTAGTATTAATCCATTGTATTTATTAGTCCCTTAGGTTTATAATATTAATCCTTTCGATTTATTAATCTAAGGGTCCATATTCCTAGGGTATAATATTATTAATAGGGTTTATAATATTAATTCTAAGGTTCAATATAAATCCCTTGGGTTTATAATCATGGTCAACCATGGTCGACCATGTTTCAATGTTACATTGTGACAAAGATTGTCTCAATATGAAATCAACCGTGTTAAACCACTGTCAATCATCGTCAACCATGGTCATTCATGGTGAAACATGGTCCAATGTCACATTATAACAAAGATTATGTCAATATGAAAATAAACCATGGTCAACCATGGTCAAATGTCGAATTGTGACAAAGATTCTCTCAAAATCATGCTCAATCATGGTCAACCATGGTCAATCATGTTCAATGATGGTCCAACGTCACATTGACACAAATATTGTCTCAATATCAAAATCACCATTGTCAACCATCATCAACCATGGTCAACCATTACCAACCATGGTCTAACGTCCCTTGGGTTTATTAATCTCAGGGTCCATATTCCTAGGATATAATATTATTTATAGGGTTTATAATATTAATCCTAAGGTTTAATATAGATACCTTAGGTTTATAATCTATTAGTTTTATAATATAAATTCCTTGGGTTTATAATATTAATCCTAAGGTTTTATAATATTAATCCTAAGGTTTATAATATTAATCTTAGGGTTTATATTCCTATGGTTTAATATTAATCGTTGGGTCTAATGTTATTCCCTTCAGTTTATAATCCCTTAGGTTTTTAATATTAGTCTAATGATTTTAGTAATCGCTTTGGTTCATAATATTGATCCTAGGGTTTTAATATTAATCATAGTGTTTGTATTCCTAGGGTTTAATATTAAACCTATGGTTTATAACATTACTCTTAGGGTAGCCCCAAGGGTTAGCTCAGTTGGTCAAAATCAGTGCCTCACCATCGGGAGGTCACAGGGTCCATTCTCCTCGAAGCCCTTGGGGTTAGGCCTTGCTAGTGGGCTGCGAGGCTAGATTCCCTCTGGGGTCAATCAGCTCAGATTTTTCCGTGGACATAGCGCCACCCGTTGACCAGGGTGTCCGTGAACCACAGGAAAAAAAAAAAAAAAAAAAAAAAAAACATTAATCTTAGGCTTTAATATTAATCTTTTTAGTTTATAATCCCATTCGTTTATAATATTAATCCCTTAGGCTTATTAATATTAGGATTTATGTTCCTAGGATTTAATATTAATCATAAGGTTTAATGTTATTCCCTTGGGTTTTTCATATTAATCGCTCGGGTTTATTAATCAGATAGTTCTCTTTGTCCAACGTCGCATTGTGACAAAGATTGTATCAATATGAAAATAAACAATTTTCAACCATCATCAACCATGGCAATTCATATCCATGGTCCAACATCACAAGATTTGAGAAATATTGTCTCAATATGAAAATCAACCATGGTCAACCATTTTAAACCACATTTAACAATGGTTGTATATGCAGTTTTAGTAATGGTCTACCATGGTCCAACATCACATTATGACAAATATTGTCTCAATATGAAAATCAATCATGTTCAACCATGGTCCAACGTTGCATTGTGATAAAGGATTTAATATTAATCCTTAGGTTTAACATTAATCCATGGTTGATTAATCCCTATTAATCTTAAGGTTAAATGTTATTCCATTGGGTTTTTAATATTAATCGCTTGGGTTTATTAATGAGATAGGTTTATAATGTTAATACTAAGTTTTATAATATTTAAATTTCTTGGGTTTATAATATTAATTCCTCATGTTTAATATTATTCCTACATGTTTGTAATCCCATGGGTTTATTAGTCCCTTGCATTTATGATATCAATCCCTTGTGTTTATAATATCATTTTTATGAGTTTATTAATATAAGGGTTCATATTCCTAGGGTATAATATTACTGATAGATATTATAGTATTAATCCTAGGGTTTAATATAGATCCCTTAGGTTTATTATTCCCTTAGGTTTATAATATTGATCATGGTAAACCATTGTCAATCATAGCCAACCATGCTTGAATGTCACATTGTCACAAGGATTGTCTCACCATGAAAGTAAATGATGTTTATTTTAGTGTTTGTAATATTTATATTTGGGTTTACGAATGTTGGGTTTATAATATTAGTCCCTTGGGTTTAATATTATTCCCTTGGGTTCATAATCCCTTGGGGTTTTAGTATTAATCCCTTGGGGTTTTAGTATTAATCCCTTGGGTTTATTATTCATTTGGGTTTATAATATCAATCCTTTGGGTTTATTATTACCACATGTTTATAATATCAAACATGGTCAACCATGGTTGAATGTCACAATGTCACAAGGATTGTCTCACCATGAATAAATCATTTCTATTTCAGTCTTTATAATATTTATACTTGGGTTTACAAATGTTGGGTTTATAATATTAGTCCCTTGGGGTTTTAGTATTAATCCCTTGGGCCTAATATTATTCCCTTAGGTTTATAATCCCTTGGGGTTTTAGTATTAATCCCTTGGGCCTAATATTATTCCCTTGGGTTCATAATCCCTTGGGATTTTAGTATTAATCCCTTGGGTTTATTATTCATTTGGATTTATAATGTAAATAAGTTGAATTTACTATTCCCTTAGGTTTATAATATCAATCATGGCCAACCATTGTCAATCATAGCCAACGATGGTCAACCATGTTTGAATGTTGCATTGTGACAAGGATTGTCTCACCATCAAAATAAACCATGTTTATTTTAGTGTTTGTAGTATTTATATTTGGGTTTATCAATATTGGGTTTATAATATTAGTCCCATGGGTTTAATATTATTCCCTTTAGTTCATAATCCCTTGGGATTTTAGTATTAATCCCTTACTTTTATTATTCCTTGGGGTTTATAATATCAATCCTTTGGGTTTATTATTCCCTTAGGTTTATAATATCAATCATGGTCAACTATGGTTGAATCTCACATTGTGACAAGGATTGTCTCACCGTCAAAATAAATCATGTTTATTTTAGCATTTGTAGTATTTATATTTGGGTTTACCAAATTTGGGTTTATAATATTAGTCCCATGGTTGAACGTCGCATTTTGACAAAGATTGTCTCACCATGAAAATACACCATGTTTATTTTAGTGTTTGTAATATTTATATTTGGGTTTACCATATTAGTCCCATGGTTGAATGTCCCATTTTGACAAATATTGTCTCACCATGAAAATAAATCATGTTTATTTTGGTCTTTGTAATATTTACATTTGGGTTTATGATTGTTGGGTCTATAATATTAGGCCCTTGGGTTTAATATTATTCCATTGGGTTCATAATCCCTTGCGGTTTCAGTATTAATCCCTTGGGTTTATTGTTCATTTGGGTTTTAATATCAATCCCTTGGGTTTATTATTCCAACAAGGTTTATAATATCAAACATGGTCAACCGTGGTTGAATGTCACATTGTGACAAGGATTGTCTCACCATGAAAATAAATCATGTTTATTTTAGACATTGTAATATTTATATTTGGTTTTACGAATGTTGGGTTTATAATATTAGTCACTTGGGTTTAATATTATTCCCTTGGGTTCATAATCCCTTGGGTTTATTATTCATTTGGGTTTATAATATCAATCCCTTGGGTTTATTATTCCCTTTGGTTTATAATATCAATCATTGTAAACCATTGTCAATCATAGCCAAACATGGTCAACCATGGTTGAATGTCGCATTGTGACAAGATTGTTTCACCATCAAAATAAACCATGTTTATTATAGTGTTTGTAGTATTTATCTTTGGGTTTACCAATGTTGGGTTTATAATATTAGTCCCATGCTTGAATGTCACATTTTGACAAAGATTGTCTCACCATGAAAATAAAACATGTTTATTTTAGTGTTTGTAATATTTATATTTGGATTTACGAATATTGGGTTTATAATATTAGTCCCTTGGGCTTAATATTGTTCCCTTAGGTTCATAATCCCTTGGGGTTTTAGTACTACTCCCTTCGGTTTATTATTCATTCGGGTTTATAATATCAAAATTTGGGTTGTTTAATTCCCTTAGGTTTATAATATAAATCGTAGCCATGTTTGAATGCAGCATTGTGACAAGGATTGTCTCACCATCAAAATAAACTATGTTTATTTTAGTGTTTGTAGTATTGATATTTTACTTTACTCGCTGTGAAGTTTATAATATTAGTCCCATGGGTTTAATATTATTCCCTTGGGTTCATAATCCCTTGGGTTTTAGTATTAATCCCTTGTGCTTATTATTCATTAGGTTTATAATATCAATCCCCTGGGTTTATTATTCCCTTTGGTTGATAATATAAATCATGGTAAACCATTGTCAATCATAGCCAAACATTGTCAACCATGGTTGAATGTCGCATTGTGACAAGAATTGTCTCACTGTCAAAATAAACCATGTTTATTTTAGTATTTGTGGTATTTATATTTGGGTTTACTAATGTTAGTTTTATAATATTAGTCTCTTGGTTGAATGTCGCATTTTGACAAAGATTGACTCACCATGAAAATCAACCATGTTTATTTTAGTGTTTGTAGTGTTTATATTTGGGTTTATAATATTAGTCCCATGGGTTTAATATTATTCCCTTGGGTTCATAATCCCTTGGGGTTTTCGTATTAATCATTTAGTTTTATTATTCCTTGGGGTTTATAATATCAATGCCTTGGGTTTATTATTCCGTTAGGTTTATAATATCGATCATGGTCAACCGTTGTCAATCACAGACAATGATGGCCAACCATGGTTGAATGTCACTTTGTGACAAGGATTCTCTCACCATGAAAATAAACCATGTTTATTTTAGTATTTCTATTATTTACATTAGGGTTTACCAATGTTGAGTTTATAATATTAGTCCCTTGGGTTTAACATTATTTCCTTCAGTCATAATCCCTTGGGGTTTTAGTATTAATCCTTTGAGTTTATTATTAACTTGGGTTTATAATATCAATCATGGTCATCTTTATGTTTCTCTTGTGTTTGTAATATCAATTCCTTGTGGTTCTTGATCCCTTAGGTTTTTAATATTTATCCGTTAGGTTTACTAATTCCTTAGGTTTATAATATTAAAGAGTTGGGTTTATAATATTAGTCCTTTTTGTTTAATATTATTCCTGTTGGTTCATAATCCCTTGGGATTTTAGTATTAAACCCTTAGGTAATAATAAACAAAAGAGACTAATATTATAAACCCAATGTATACAAACCCTAAGATAAATATTAAAAGTACTAAAGCCTAATAATAATAATAATAATAATAGTTTATATTATTATAATAATATTCATATAATAATCATAAATATACAAATATATACAAATATAGTTGCTATTATTTGTATAGTTATTAATTATCATAAATAATTGGTATATATATATATATATATATATATATATATATATATATTGGTAGGTAAGCACCCACGGGGGATTTGAACTAGTGACCTATCACAAGGAGTGCCTGAACAGTGTACCCATTCGTCATCAATCCAAAGCCCCATGGACTATTATAATAATATGGATTATATTATTATAATAATAATAATTATATTTGTATATTATTATAATAATATAATAATAATATAATATTATTATAATATTATAATCAGATATTATTATTATTATTATTATTATTATTATTAATTATAATAATAATACAATATAATTGTTATTATTTTTTTTTAGATTTCTATTATTATATTATTTTAATAATATATTGATAATCTACTATTATTATGAGCTATTCTTATTATTAATTAATATATATTAGGAGTTTATATTATTATTATAAGATTAATATAATAATATATGTAATTTGGTTGTTAATATTTATATAGTTATTAATAATTCTAAATATCAATAATAATTAACTCAATATATACAAACCCTAAGATAAATATTAAAAATACTAAAGCCTAATAATAATAATTGTTTATATTATTATAATAATATTAATATAATAATCATAAATATATAAATAAATAAAAATATAGTTCCTATTATTTATATAGTTATTAATTATAATAAATAATAAATAATTGGTCTTTATTGTTATTATTATAATAATATAATATTATAATCAGATATTATTATTATTATTATATTTTATTATAATAATAATACAATATAATTGTTATATTGTGATTCAGTATTCGGTGACCGTGGGCTGGTAAGTCTGGTCAGCCAAGCTGCAGGTTATGGCGAGCGCTCTCTGGTCGATTCGCAGCGGTCAGTGGCCGATCCTCTGGCTGACTCGTCAGGGATTAAAGAACCGCAGGTAAGCTCTGATGAGTTAGTTTGCCCCCGTGGCATTGCAGCTGTTGGGTCAGCGGATTCGAATTTACGCGCAGACTCTGATGGATGCTGTTCGAGAATTAAAGGTATGTCCTTGATTCGGTGAATAATGATAGTAACCTGATCAGTGATAATGATTTTGGTATTAGCGTGCAATTAAATATTGAAAATAAGCAATTAAATATCGAAAATAAGCTTGGCGATCTCGGTAAAGAAGCTGCATTGTATAAATGTAATAATATTAATAATAACCCGATAAATATTGGAGACCCCAATCCGGTTAACGATATGGGTGTTAGCGTTAAGGGTGCTGGTGTTAGCGGTAATTTGATTATTGAAAAGAAGCATAACGATTACGATAGAGAAGCGGCATTATATAAATGTAATAGTATTAATAATAACCCGATAAACAATGGTGACCCCAATCCGTTGAATGATTTGGATGTTAGCGTTAATTTAGTTATCAATAAAAAGCATTATGATATTATTAACATTGGTGATTACGATAATAATTCTACGATGTATAAATTGAATAATAGAAATAAAAAAGTCGAGAATCCGAGTGGTGATAAAGTATTCAATAATAATAATGGTCGGTTCAATAAAGTGTTAGATGGTGTTGATAGCCTTAATCGTAAAGTGGATATTGAGGGTTTGTCGGTGGGTAGGTCAGGTTCCTTTCCTCAGGACAATAAAGTGGTGAATCTGTCGAGTTTCTCTTTTCCGCCCGCGGTTTTTAGTCTCTTAAGGAAGGGTCTCAATTTTGCCTTAGCTCCGAGGAAAATCCCAGTTGAAGACATCATTTGTGATGTAGAATATGGCATTAAGAACCTTCCTGATAAGATTAAAGACACGATTAGACAGGATTGCGTCGTTGCCCTGAGGAGGGCTAAGCCTCCCCGTAGCAATATTAGCAAGGCTGAGTTTGAGGCTCTGAAGACCTTGAACGATAATCGGGACGTTGTGGTCTTAAAAGAGGATAAAGGTGGGGCTGCCGTTATCCTGGATAGAGAGGATTACAGGACTAAGATGCTCGACCATCTCTGTAACAGTGGGAGTTATAAGAAGCTTTCGAAAAATCCCCTCAAAAAGGTTTCCAGAGCGGTCGCTCGTGCGATCAAGTCGTGCAATTCCACGATTCCTCTTGCCCAGAAGCTTATTGAGGGTAACCCCATCACTCCTAGGATTTATGATCTTCCTAAAATCCATAAGGATGGGGTCCCCCTGAGACCCATTGTCAATACCATTGGTGGTCCAACTTACCTCCTGGCCAAGTTCCTCGCTGCTAAGTTGAGACCCTTGGTTGGGAAGACTGAGTCCTTTGTCAAAGACTCAGCTTCTTTTATTGAGGATCTTAAGAAAATTGAACTTGAGCCTGAGGACATTCTGGTAAGTTTCGACGTGGTCTCTCTTTATACTTGTATTCCTATCAATGAGGCCATGAAGGTAATTAATAAGCTAACTGACCCGGATACGACTAAGTTAGTTGAAATTTGCCTTACCTCCACCTTTTTCAGCTTCGAGGGAGAATTCTATGAGCAGACTTGCGGAGTTGCCATGGGCTCCCCCTTGTCCCCTGTCGTCGCTAATCTCTTCATGGAGGAGTTTGAGTCTAAGGCTTTGGCCTCCTCTCGTCTCTTACCGAAGCTTTGGAAAAGATTCGTTGATGACACTGGTGTTGTCTGGTCTCATGGTCCGGTCGAGCTGGATCGTTTCTTCAGTCACCTCAATAACCAGTCCGCCGCCATTAAATTCACGATGGAAAAAGAAAATAATGGTTGTCTTCCGTTCTTAGATGTTCTCATCTCAAAGAAGGTGGATGGTTCCTTTTCTCATCAGGTGTTTAGAAAGAAGACGCATACTGAACAATACTTGCATGCGTCTTCGCATCATTTCCCCGCTCAGAAGTTAGGGGTCCTTAGCACGCTTGCCACACGTGCTGTTAGAATTTCGGATGAGGGGAGCCTGGAAGCGGAGAAGGCTCATCTCCTTGATGTCAAGTTGAGAAGAATGGTTATAATAGGCACCTAAGTCATAAAGCCTTCCTCAGGGCCAAGAAGGAGCCTTCCATCCGAAAGGTTCCCAAAGACCGTACCTTGGTTGTGAATCTTCCTTACATCCAAGGGACCACGGATAGGATTGCGAGGGTTCTGAGGAAGTATGATGTGCCCGCAACTTTTAGACCTCTCCGCACTATCCGTAGCTCCCTTAGGTCTGTAAAAGACCCTATTGACCCTAAGGACATGAAGGGCGTCTATGTCATTCCCTGTTCCTGTGGGACCCCTTACATTGGTGAGACTGGTCGCTCTATCAATCAACGGATTAGCGAGCATTCGGCTGACTTAAGACATGGTAGGACCAAGTCCTCAGCCTTGGCTGAGCATGCGGGTAAGACTATGCATCATGTTTGTATAGAAGATGCTCAAGTCATTGCCAAAGTTGCGCAGTTTCACCATCGCAAATTTAGAGAGGCCCTGGAGATTGAGAAAAGGCCGAACAATCTTAATAGGGATGATGGCTGGAAGATTAGCAGTTGCTGGGTCCCAGCCTTGTCTTCCTAGCCTCCTCCTTCCCTTTTGTTAAGTCTTAAGGTTTCTGTCTTCCCTCTCCTCAAGTTCTGGTTTTGGCGGGTTTATCTTATTATTATGGAGTGCATGGGGTATTAATATAATTTCCGGCTTATTGTATTAACCTTATTCCAAGGGGTATTTCAGAATTAGATTTGATTTTTACCTTTATATCGAATTAATAAAGACCCCCTCTTTTTTAAACCTTATAAGTAATAAGATAATTAACTAATAACATAGTTAATAAAAATAATTAATGAATATAATTATAAAATTAATGATAAAAGGTGATCTAGTTTTACCAAATGACCCTTAGGTTAAATGGTAAACAAGAAATTAATAAAAATATATGATAACATGAGATAATGGATATACTTTTAATAAACTTGTACTTTCATTTTACCTAATGTAACTATATTCTAGGAATATTAATGGTTTAACTAGAATACTATTTATTGTTTTTAATAATATTAGAACTATAAATTATTAAGAAAATATAGATTATTGTGTAGAACTTATTATTTTAATTTCGAATGGGCCTTTACATTTAAATATTAAATTAAAATGATTTTTTGGATTTAAACTTTTACCTATGATAACTAAATCCTAAGAACAATTTAATAATATTTAATCGTATTTAAATAATTTGAATAATAATAAATATAGGTTTTATGAAGATATAGTTGATTAATGACCATTATATTTAGTTTACCATTATTAATTTACCATAATTTATTAATGACCATTATATCTAGTTTACCATTGGGTCCCTAGATATAAACAATTATTATTAAATAAATACACAGATAGTAATTTAATACTATTTATTTGTAATTAAATAATTTACGAACAATTAAAAAAAATATAGGTTTTTAATAAATATGTAGATTTAATGACCATTATATTTAAAACAATAAATTTATTGTATTATTCAATTAACTAATAATAATATGTCTCTATTAACAATAAAATTATTAGGTTGACTTTGGTCATCAGGTCAAAATTTGCAACTCTATTTAATCAAGCTAAGCCAGATTAGTTCTTCATCTTGTCCTGACGATGAACCACACTGGTTGGTTCGAAACGCGTCGACATAAGATTGATTATGTGATTTTGCCGAAGATTACTAAACAATGTTATGGATCACAGAAGTCTAAATTCCTTAATTATTTTTTTTTATAATTTTATATTATTATATTATTTTAATAATATAATGATAATATATTATTATGAGGTATTCTTATTATTAATTGATATATATTAGGAGTTTATATTATTATTATAATATTAATATTATAATATATATATAAATAATATTGTTGTTAATATTTATATAGTTATTAATAATCCTAAATACCCATAATAATTATTAATGTGATTGATATAAGCCTATTTGTATATCAATTACATTGAAAAATGTGATTGTATACATGTTTCTTATAAATGTGATTGTGTTAGTATATAAAACAAAATATTAGTATATATATAGAAATTCTGATTTCAATTCAAAAGGAGATAAACTTTGTTGTGTTTAGCCACTTGTCACTCAAATCCCGGTGGCAAATTTCATTTAATGTGATTCTTTACGAAAGGACGATCGCGCATGCTGAAAGTAATGTCTGTGATTTGTATTGAAGCCGTGAAGGGAGGTTTACCTTGCGGTTGTGGGATTATGAGCATACGATGCATGCAATGTAAGTAGGTTGCCTCTAGATTTACCTCGTGAAGCTTCTAGATTTACCTTCTCGTCGTGGGATTATGAGCTGGTTTGGGAACATGGTTTACCAAATTTCGTTAAGACCTTTCTCAAGCTTCTAGATCGATTGAGCCACGCAGAATGGCAACATTGCTCCACCTGGCCGACATAACCTCGGCCGTCTCCATCCATATCAAATAGAACATTCGTGGAGCATTTGGCTTTAATTTTGCACATAAAACATCATTCTATATTTAACTCCCCCTGTCACTTAGTGTAACCATCAACTTTAAAATATCGCGAAATTCTTCTCTGCTTTTTACCCCTCATCCGTCGCTCAATAGAAGGTGTTTGAATCGAAGGGACGAAATAAGAACAGAGGAGTGTAAAAATTAATTTTTTTTCTCTGACTTGTTTAGTGTCTTTTCATTTCGCATAAAGTAATATTTAATGAATAAAGTATTTAAATTAAAAGAATTAAATTTAAATAAAAAATTGTAAATATAAAACATGGTACACTGAATTGAATCGAGAATTGACTCAAAACCTTTTCATTTAATCTACTATACTGCAATAAAGTAATATTCAATAAACCAAATAAAAAAAACACTAAAAAAATCATTGACTTAGTACACCGTACAAACTGCCACCTTTCCAATTCTAGCGATGATGTCATCTTTTTTACAATTTTAATTCTTATTTTAGGAGGACAGTGTCACAAGACTCATCTATAAAGACTCATCTATAAATGGAGTTGTCTATAATGTGATTTTTTGAGATTCCGGTGATGGAATCCGGCGGAAGAAATTGAGATGAAATCATGATTTGTTGCAGTTAAAATGGTTTTTTAACTGCATATTCGGATTCAGCACCCTGAAAAACCCCTGGGACGGTTTCATTGTGCAGAAATTAGCTATCAAACTTGGATTCCAATAAATTACTGCCGAATTTTCACCAGAAAAAATCGCCGAAAAAGTATCGTAGGCCGTCTGGTTTCAATATCCCACTAGTTTTTTAGAATCTACCATGACCGATTCTTCAGCGGCTGCAAGGAAAGGAGGGCAGTCCCCCCATGCTCCGCTTATTGAGAGAAGGCAACGCAAATCCTCACCGCATCATCATCATATAATGTGCCTGGACGTGCCTCAACCCAACACTCTACCCCTAAACGCGCTGCCAAAGTTGGAGACAGTCTCAGCTGGGAAGGAATTGGCACAGAAGGAGAAGAAGAGCAAAATGGATCCAGAATTGGAAGAGTTAAAAGGTTTTATGGATCTTGGCTTTGAGTTCAGGAAGGACCAGTTGACCCCGCGATTGCTGCTTCTTCTTCCTGGCTTGAAGCGATTAATCGGTCATGAAAATAACACCAAGATTCTGGAGTTTCAAGAATCGACCTTGCAAAACTCGCAACTGCCAAACCCAAATGAAGAAGTGGATATGAAAGAACATCTGAAACTCTGGGCGCGTTCTGTAGCTTCAACACTAAAATGTTAATCAGTCGAGTATACAAAAGTTTTAATATTTTCAGATAATGATATTTAAGTTTAGATAGAATTTGCATTGATTTATTTTAAATTACTGATTTAATATGAGTAGAGAAGGATCTAATTTTTTTACAATAATGATATTTAAGTTTAGATAGAATCTGTATAGATCTATTTTAAAATTAGGATTTAATATGAGTAGAGACAGATCTAATTTTTTGACATGTAATTTTTTATTAATCTATATTATTTAAATGTTTGAGCAAAATTTCAATTTTGATAACAAATCTACTTTATACATCTTACTGGGCTGTAAAATAAATCTCTGGATTTAGTAACCATAGATAATTACTATTCAAACATTTGTTTGGTGAGAATCTTATATATTTTGAGATTTTTTTGGGGGGCACATTTAGCAATCTGGATTGTAGTTTGAACTAAGGTGACATGACCTTGTCACTCAGTTAAAACAGTTAATTTGAGTTAAAGACACTTGTGTTCAGTTCAATATGATTGATTACTAATTTCTAACCATCTATTTTAATTAATTTGAATTATTGTGAATTAAACTAATTCTAACGGTTAAGTCAATTAACTCATAAATCAAAATTATTACCAGAATTATGTCCGCTGACGAAATATCTTGGGTGAGAAAAAAAAAAAACCCCATTGTTACGGCAGAATGCTGACTCATGACAAACGTTGACGTACTGTGCTGTTTGTCTTTGTCATTGCACGTTTACAGCCAACCACTGTTTGCATTTATTGAAGGCCTGCAAAAAGTGGCAAGATAGTGACTTCACTAACAAGGAATACGCTCTGGCAATACCTTTTTATGGGCGGTTCAACGTGAATCTCTTCAGGCTTGTGTGGAGGACAGCCTTTGTGGTGACCACCACACTGATTTCCGTGTTACTTCCTTTTTTGGGCAAGGGCTAACCAGCCATATATTGTGTCATTAATGCCCTTGCCAGCTATGTATGTGGTGCAAACTTGGGATGGCATACATATCCATAGGCATCGGACTCCGGCGGCCACCTCGCGTTTCCGATGACCCACGCGGGACCCACCCCGTCTCGTTCAATAACATAATTCTGAGAAATACTTTCGCGCGCCAATTTAACTCTGCAACCAGAACCCGTTTGCTCTGCAACCCAGTGCCCGCAGGACTGAAGCGCTGCGCGCATTGAAACTCTGCAACCCAGTGCCCGCCGGACTGAGCTCTGTTACCTCCTGGTAAATTCCTGCACCGTCTCTGCAGTCGTCAAATCGTGGTTTTAATGCCCTTCATTTTGTTTTAAATCTGTTTTAAAGACTGCTAAAACCCTCGCATTCTCTCAACATTCTGTAATTATAAGTTATAAAATGGTCACAAAAACCTGCCTACCTGAAGTCTTGCAGAGATCCTCGCCGCACCGCTGAGGAAAAACATTAAAATCAGAATATGTAAACCCAATCTACACATAGCAGAAATTTGGAATTAATTCAACGAAGCATTGCGTGTTCTCCTCTTTAGCTGAAAACTATGGAAAATGGATCTTTAACAGTTTTGGAAAGACCATCTGTCATCTCAATCCTTTTCCTGTTACACATGTTGAAAAAAGATGGTAAAATTGTTTTGTGATGAACTAGACTTCCTCAAAATCGATCTTAACATTTGTCTTTCCATAGTGCATGCACTCTTCATCTAGTTTATTACCATTTATGAATCACATAAATTTGGATGTTGTTTACACATTTTTCCATCAGCAAGAAAGAGAGTCAACTTTAAGGTCACGAGCTTTGAAAATTTGTTAATTGAACTCTGAAATTTGTTAATGGTTAGTTCTTTCTCTAGACCGGCTTTAGACTGAAAAAATAAGCACCTCTTAAAGAAAATTATTCCACCAGCTCCACTGAATTGAGGTTGTCCCTGAGCAGCATCATCAAAAAAAATTCCTAAGCCATTGATTTATCAATTAGTTGCACAACAATCTATCTTGGGTAAAATATCTGGGGGGTTTGTTATCTTTCAACTGTTTGAAAAAACTAAGATTGTTCAGTCCTTGCTATGTAGATTGGATTATTAGGGTTAATTTATTCTCAAATAAGCTAATTAAACTCCCCAGGCAATGATAGTAAGTAAAGCTTCAAACCTCTTCACAGTATGATTTTCACACCAATGATTTAATCAGTCTTCTGCAAGAGGACTCCTACAAACATATCTTGCAAGCCCCTCTATCTCTTTCCAAAACTTGAATAGCGAGAAAAGGACAGAATATAAAACTTGAATAGTGAGAAAAGGACAGAATATAAGCAAATGATGCACACTCTCTTCTTCAACCTTGTTCCAGGTGAAAACATTATTGTCCAAGTTCTAGCCAGTGGAAAACCCTTAATTGTAATGAACATTTCATTTTCCATATCACCTTGAAGTACCATTTAAAGCCCCAAAAACCCTACTTTCACCCAAAAAAAAATAAAAATCGAGACCCAATATTGGGAATATAATGCTAACCAACTGGTCTCTTTGACCAAATAATCTCGTCTGGCTAACCTTTAATCCTTACATGAACATCACAGGGATGCAATATATTTCTCTCATTCCAGGGCATCGTCCCCATATAATCCAAGCTCCTAAGTAGATTTCCATGCTAGGCCCCAATTGACATATTCATAGATATGTTCTCTGATTGAGAGTAATGAACCTTTTATCGTGCAACATAAAAAAACTAGTGTAACGTAATACACTATTCAACCATTTTGATGATTATGTTATAATTCAATTTGTATCATTTAAAGACTAGTCAATATGATTTTGCAAACTTAGTAGAAAATCCATGACTCCTAATTCTTGTTGTGGCTGCCCTGGTTGAAGCTGTTGGTTCCAGCATGTGATAGTCGATGTTAATTTCAAGTATAAATGATAAATCAAACAGTAGTAAATGACATTTAATCAGGATTGTTCATGATGAGTGCAATCCTATGAGCAGGAGAAATTATTACAATCTTTATAGTTTAATCATTATTAAATAACTAACTAGCTGAACAAAGGACAGGAACTCTGTGAAGGGATTGGTTGATTTGCAGACATTGTAGAAATGCATAATTGTAATGTGTACAATTGTTAGTAATGGTTCTAACTAATAGGCCACAACACTGAAAGTAATAATATTAGCCATTCATGCCACCAAAGGCTGAGAATGACAAAGAATGACATAATGGGGTTTGGGTTCTTTTTGAGGCTGAGCTGCTTTAGCTGGGCTTTAATTTTTAGCTTCCTCACTTCTTTTGCATCATCAATCAGAAGCTCTTGCAATAATATTATTGATGTGCTGGATGGCATTGCCCAAGTAGCTAGAAGTTTTCTCCTTAATTCTGTTGGTATTAATCTTGTTTAGTTACATGCTTTGATAGGTAAGTGATACGAACAAAACTATTTTTCTTCTGTATTTCAAGCTAAAGCAAACTTTTGTTTAAAAACATACAAATGTACACGGCCTGTTGTAGTGGAACATGTGTAAATCCAATAACGACAATAAAGGCATATGTTATGTGCACTGAACAACTTTAGCTAATATATGTAATTATCTCTATATAAACGATCTTCTACACATATCACAATCGGTAATTTAGTTGAAGTATACGCATTCCTATCACCATGAATACAAAAGCAAATTGCTATAATAAGCATGAACAAATAAATAACAGAGACATTAATATTGCAGAGGGAGATATTTCTTGAACTCTCTGTATCCAGTACTCATAATAACATGATGATTAAGAATGCAAACTTGATTTGTACAAAGTTGTATATGCCAGATTAGAATGCAAACACTAAGCAAAATCAGAAACAGAGATACACCCATGAAATGAAAGTCTGAACTGGCTAACATGTAAAGTCATTTGCCCAACAATAGGCTAATAGCTGTATTTTAATTGCAAAGTAGACTGATATCAAAAAAAAAAATCTACATAAAACAAGATAAAGTAATCCATAATATGAAAATGAAGGGTTACATATAACAATTCTTAGCAGTAAAAAATCAAAAACCATGCCCTTGGTTATTTAATCTCAGGCTCAACAAAAGAACAATAATCAATGCCACTTTCCAAAGTAAATTTTGAAAACTAATCCGAGCATACACAGCAATATAATCAGAGCATTGCTGGTGGTGATCCTGGCATCTATAACAGATCAGTACTTGGAGAAACATTTACATTTCATATCTTTGATGATAAGTGGACCTCTACCACTCGGGAAGGGACAGTTTACTGCCCCTGTTGTAGTAATATATGCACTGCACAATTTTACCATACAAGTATAGTAAAGGGGCAATTATACATTATCTGGGTTGTCTGTGCTTTTGGTGGTTTTTATTCAAAATTAATTCCAATTAAGTTTATCCTGCAACAATATGAACATTATGATTCTGATTGGTGATAATAACTTACATTACTGTTAGTGTGAATTCTCTCGAGAATTTTTCCTTTTGCTTTTGGCTAGAATATCTTAACCAGGAGTCTCAGTCACCTGCCCTCACATTCTGATCTCTCACTTATCTTCAGGGGCAGGATAACAACCCAAATGACCTTTCTTATTCTTTTGCTCTCTCGTTAACTAAAAGATAAAGTATTGTTTCACAAAATAAAACTTAATGCCTGCTGTTGAGTTTTTAATCTCTTCAATTGCATGCCTCTTTTATCATATCCTGCCAAACCAAATCAGTTACCATGAACCTTTTATGTCTTCAAAACATGCTTAAAAATTTATGTCTTCAAAACATGCTTAAAAATTTGGATTTGTTTTCTCTTCATGGGACGAGCTTGTTTTTTCTTGATGGGACGATCTAGTGGTTGACACAATGGGATATATTATCCCCTTTATCCAGTTTCAAAATTTCAAATCCTCTTTTCAGTGGTTGGCACAATGGGATGTTATCCTCTCCACCCGGTTTCAAATCACACAGGGGCATCTTTAGCTCCTTGTGATAAGGCTCAAAGAGTAGGCTCCCCCACTGTCGTGGAGTCTCAAATCTTGCTAAATCAAAAATTCCTGGTATATTTGGCTATTGAATATACCCTTGGCATTATAATGGCAATCCCTAGATTTGATCTTAGGCCTCACCTAGAAATTGTACTCACTTTTGAAAAATCATCATTTCAATTAAATTTGTAAATTAAGTGATTATTAATTTGCAGAAACTGGCCACTCAATTGAGAGGAAAACCAGTGTTACCGAAAATTGACAACAGATTGGTGCTGTTCATGTCTACCATTGAAACTGATCTCTGATTTAATGTGTATACCGTCATCTCAAACTGATGTTCCATTCAACAGTTTTCTTTAATGGAGCACACCCTCTTGAAATCTCCTCCAATGTGCTTCCAACAATTTGTTTTGAGAAACTGACTGATGCTTCTTCCTTTTGCGTTCCATTCAGTTATTTTAATTAGATGGGATTTCTATTCCCTCCATACAACGAGAAATATTAGTACCCAGGGAATAACCAAATGTCACATATAGTGAAAATTGAAATGATTCAAGAACAGGTGAGTTTTTCATCAACGTGAATCAGCCATTTACTGTGTGCCAGTTCAACTGAAATTCAGAACTTTAATCATGGTTCTGTTTGGACCTATGACAATTTTATATTCGACCATGTCCCAAGGGTTTTCAGGGTCTCTGGAAGAACCAATCTGACATAAATGGTTAAACGAGCTGTGATAATCATGTCCATTGATGCACAACAATGGGAAGCCCGTTCACTTTGTATGCCTCTGAATGTTTCAAAGATCCCACTGTCCTCATTTCATATAGCAATGGGAAGCACAATTTCTTTGGTCATTCTGGAACCTTGCAAAAATTCTGTTACAGTGATTCAGGCTTCCAATAGAATGTCAGAGTTGCCATAATACACTAGTTCTTATCACACCAATATGACACTGGTATCGTTAAGTTGTTTCCTGCAACATCATATGCAGAGATGCATAGACTTTCTAGTCAACCAAGAGATTAATGATGCCAATCATTTTACAGTGCTGGATTGTAGTTTATATTGCTGATGGTTGTGCCTACCGAGAGTTTCATAGCATGAGGGTACTGTCAAGGAAGCATTATCTTCCTCAATAATTACAAAATTACTTCCTTATCAACAATTCCAGAGTTTATTAGGTTTTGTAATATATTGTCTGCCTTGACAGCTTCAAATGCTATATTTTAGACATTTCTGTGCCTCTCAATCTCCACCTGAATTATGGTGTGCTATCAATCCACACTTCTTTTAAGGCCTGAAAATATGGATGGAAAAAGAGGTTTGATATAGATTTGACGACAATGCTGACAGAATAGACTAGAAACAGTGCAGTACTCCTAGAAACTTGCTTGGAGAATCACAGGTCATCAGCAGCCAAAGTTCAGGACCAAGTGGGAAATGTGTATAATTAATGAAAACAAGAAAAACTCAGAATTTGAAATAATTAAAAGAGTTCATGAATTTTTCCCTTAATAATATTAACAGAACTGTTTCAATGGTCGCAAAAATGCAGAGCTTTTGATATTACAAAGACCAAGTTGGTTTGCCTGCGAAGGAACCACAAGCATAGTTAAACATACAAATAGAAGGAAACCAGTTTCAATGCCCTAACTAGCCAACAAATTTCACCAACCACTAAGAAGTTCAAGTTATTCAAAACTGTCCCAAGAGATTCACACATAATTATGTTCCCTGTCAACCTTTTAAATGCTCAATAAATCAAAGCTGGAGGGCCAAATCAGGCTGTGAATCAACCAGCATTCCAGAAGATTGCCTAACTGGAGACCTTGGAGACTGTTTTCTACATTCAAATCTGGTGGAATCGAATTTGAAAATTCAGATGTCTGTTGAGAACGCTGTTTTGAAGGTAAAGACTTCCATAGTTGTTTTTGAGATTGGGATGTATCAGCTCCCATTGGTATCTGCCTGCAATTAAAAGGACTCTGTGTGGTTGAATTCGGCAATTCTAACATCGAGTTTACACCTCTCTGAGAAGTGGCATGAGATGACAGATTCTGAGGATGCATCCAGCTCAGCTGTGAACGCATATACAGAGGCATGTCCATGGGTGCCTGCTGTTGAATAAATTGAGGAACACTACTAGAAATGCCTGATAGTTTTGTATCACCATATGGTTCCCTGGCCACACAATTGGAATTACCATCCAACCTTCTATCAAAACCAGTGCTGCCAGAAGTTGTCGTCTGGACACTTGAAACAGGTTGCACATGTTCAGCTGGTTTGGCAGATGCCCATTGCATAAGTCGGTTACTTCTGGAGACAATCTCAAGCAATTTTGACTGGGATACATCTGAGGTAAATTTTGCACCTGCCAGATTGACTTCACTGGATTTAGCAATTGATGAAGCTGATTTCAACTCACTCTGTTTGACTCCTTGCAAAGGCGTTTGAAAATTTATATTGTTGGCTGACTGTGAACTCATAGATAGAGGAACATGTAACCCAGTAGATTGAGACAGAGATACTAGTCCTGTAGATTGAGCAACTGTTGCAACTGTAGATTGAGCCAAGGTCTGTTGATCCTTGATCTCCTCACGCAATAACAAAGCACCAGGAGGAGCTTCAGCTGTAACAAAAAAGAAAAAAACACGTTGTTATGCAATCGCATACCCGCCATGGCCTTATATAACAAAACGAGCCAATTATATATATATACTCTTTGTCAGCTCAAAATTTATAACCATATTGTGTATGTAATTGTGGTTATCCATATATCAGTTTAACTTGAAGTAACCATTTTTCCTTTTTCTGTTACTAGTCTCATAATTCAAGAATGCTTACACAGCCTTGTGAATGATCCGCATTAAGTAGCCAGAACTTATTATTATTAAAAAATGTTAATGGAAACCTCTAATTTATTGCAGTGTAATAGAAAAGAGCATACAGTTTGTATATAGAAATTTATAAGCATATTGATGCACTTTTACTGTTCAGCTTCATCTCTCCTTCAAACTTTCTTTCAAATCATTTCAAGGATAGTGATCCAAAAAGTGCTCATAACCAAAATCGCTATAAGTTAAATCAAAAGTGACTAGATGAAAGTCCAGTTCAGAGTTAATGGAAACCTATAAGTTAAATCAAAAGTGACTAGATGAAAGTCCAGTTCAGAGTTAATGGAAACCTCTAATTTATTGCAGTGAAATAGAAAAGAGCATACAGTTTGTATATAGAAATTTATAAGGATATTGATGCACTTTTACTGTTCAACTTCATCTCTCCTTCAAACTGTCTTTCAAATCATTTCAAAGATAGTGATCCAAAAAGTGCTCATAACCAAAATCGCTATAAGTTAAATCAAAAGTGACTAGATGATAGTCCAGTTCAGAGTTTCCAAACTATTGTGAAAATTTGGATCGTGAAGGAATTGATAGTTTTAGGGGTAACTCAATTAATTATGGTTATAAAAATAAGTGTTATATATAAGGAGGTTTGAGATTTAAATCTTGTCTGCTGAAAAAGCATATGTACGTGCCTAAGTTATAGTAGCAACAATTAGAATCAATTTTGTGTAATACAAAACAAAACGAGCCAATTATATATATATACTCTTTGTCAGCTCAAAATTTATAACCAAAAATAAATAATCAAAATACAAGCATTATCCAAAAGGAAAAAGTGTACTGTAGATGTTATGAAATCAGAGTAAACAATCTCAGGGATCTGAGCAATTGTAAATAGTGTGATCTTATGAAATAAGAGTAAACAATCTCAGGGATCAATGCTCAGAGCACTAGTTTGGTGACTTGCGGGCCTAAATGTTAAGTTCTAGTAGATTCGGACAAACAATCAAGGGTGAATGTTCACTCCTAACAGTCCAGGCCAAAAAAATCATAAAGCAGTCGAGGCCAAAAATAATCATTTATACAAGTCCCTGGGGGAGTAGCTTCATGTGTCTACAAGCTGGTGTTGCACATCCACTTGCTAATATTGTGTATGTAATTGTGGTTATCCATATATCAGTTTAACTTGAAGTAACCATTTTTCCTTTTTCTGTTACTAGTCTCATAATTCAAGAATGCTTACACAGCCTTGTCCTATATAAATATTTGTAAAGCTTATTCTCTGTTGGAAAGTCCAGTATCCTCAACTAAACTAACCATTTTAAATCATCTATAGTTTAGATGATCTCTTTTTATCTGTCATGATTTGTTGTTTATGGTTAATTCAATAACCAATATCTTTTTCCTCCTCCATTGCGGATGCAAGTATCATTAAGGGCTAATAGTAGTATTGTCAAAGAACTGAGCTATTACTGTCAAAGAACTGAATTCTAAATTTACAATGGCAGGTATGGGAAGTGAAGCTTTGGAAAATCTTTGCCTCCCTGTTTTCCTCACAAATAGATCCTTCCAATTTGCCTGAGAAATCCCTTATGGCAGTTTCAAGGGTAACATTCTTATCTGGTATGCCGGTTCCAGAATCTGCACAAGGGGCTACTGATCATTCACATAAGTTTATGTGAAACCAAAATTTTATCTATTAAGTAGATGCTTATCCTCACTTTCAAGTTGACAATCCAGAATTTCATCCATAGAGTACAAGTTTAGCCTTACCTTAGCCTTACCTTAAAGTGGTAGGATGGCCTCCTATCCGGAGCTTCAGAAAGAATTTGGCTGCGCAACCCAAAGTAGCCGCGGCCCCCTCTTACAATCCTCCTCCACCTCCACCTCCAGCAGTAGATCCAGGGGAAAAGAAAATCAACACCATGTTCGTCAAAGTAAATGTGGATGGCGTGCCTATAGGCCGCAAAATTGACTTGAAGGCCTATGACAGTTACGAAAAGCTCACTGCTGCTCTGGATGAAATGTTCTGAGTCGCCATAAATGGTTTGTTTCCTAATCTCTCAATCTTGCACAGAAATTATGATAGAAGTATTCTGAATCTTTCGCTTGAAATAAACATACAAGTTTTCTGAATCTTTCGCTTGAAATAGACATAGAAGTATTCTGAATATTTCACTAGTTCTATTTGCAGCTCAAACATCGGATGCAAATCCTTTACCTGAAAATAATAATAACCAGGCGAGTCTCTTGAATGGAAGGGACTATGTTTTTGTGTATGAGGACAATGAAGGAGATCGCATGCTTGTTGGAGATGTGCCTTGGGAGTAAGCATCATATGTTATCATCCCCTTCTCTTGTTTTATCATCGTTACAGGCAGATTTCTGAATGGAAAAATGCTTTTATTTTTTTCAGCATGTTTGTGAAGTCTGTGAAGAGATTGCGAGTAATGAAGAGTTCAGATGCTCGTCGTCTAGGTGAGAATTCAAGATTTTTTGCAGAACGTTCCATCTTAAATGTGAGTTGGATATATTCTCATAACCCTTATTTGTGAATTTATCAGCAGCAAACAGGACCCAGTGATCCAACTGCCTAATGCTGCTGGAATCAAGAGGGGAACCCTAGCAAGTTTATCTCACAGTAACCCTAAGAAAGAAGATGAACCCAATGTTCCTTTTCTCTGAGAGAGTTCATGTGCCAGATTTCGCAGCAGACAAATAGCAGACTTGTCAAATGTAGTCAGAGAAATACCTGTGATCGCAGAGCAGTCGTAGAGCACGTAGCAGAGGACATGCGAAGCAGGATGCAGCGGTTGTTAGCAACGGATGCGCAGAGCAGGTTGCAGAGCCATCGGCGTTCGAAAATCAATTTTAATGAAATGGGCGCGAGGGAAGAGTTTCATTTGAAAATGGATCCCGTGCGCTGACGTGGATAGCGGGAACGGAGGGACGGGGCGGGCGGGCCCTCGTTGGTGGGTCCCGGGTATGTCACCGGAAACGCGAGGTCGCCCGCCGGAGTGTTTATGTATGCCATCCCAAGTTTGCACCACATACATAGCTGGCAAGGGCATTTATGACACAATATATGGCTGGTTAGCCCTTGCCCTTTTTTTGCAACAATGTTGTGGGACTTTTGGGCGCGTTGGCATTCTGGCCGTTGACAGTATAATTTCCAGTGACGATATATATTGCACAGAATAAAAGGCAAGAGCTAACCAGCCATACATTGGGTATTAAATGTCCAATGTAGGCTGGTCCATCTATGTATATGTCATGGAGCGCATCCATGTACACCATGTCTGACATCCCGATCCCCGGCGAATTCCCGGCGACTCCACCTTTTCTATTCAGCGATAGTTTATTTAATGCGGTTTAAGAGTATTAGTGAAAGCAGCATGATTTCCAGTACTTCTCATTTATTATCAGCAGATTCCCATTTATATTTCCCACTTCCGGAGGCCATTTGAATTTGAAATTTGTTTTCCCACTTTGTTTTGAAATTTGTTGTTCCACCTTGTTATCGCAGGGCATGCTCTCTTTCATACACTTGCGGCATGCTCTTTGGCAGACCCTGTGGAGACGAGATCACGAGATCGACGAGTTCTTGCTGTGGCCATGGTAACGGGGCCTTGGATGGCTGGCATGGCAACAGCGAGGCTTCCCGCGCCGGTTTTGGCAACGGTGCTGGCTACGGAGAAGCCGGGAGCGGGTACCCGCGTTCCGGTTCGGGTAAAGGAGCAGAGTACTATTCAGGAAATGGTGTTGTGAACGACGATAGTGGATACGGTGAAGGGTCTGGCGACGACAGTGGCTATCGTCAGTCACCTGGCAATACTTATGCCCCATACCCGCCTGGCTCTAATGGTGGCTAGAGAGAAGGTGGTAAATACGGCTCAGCCTACGGTGAGCGTTGGGAAAAAAACAGTGCCTACGGTTCAGGGTACAGTGGTGGCAGCTATGTCACAGGCTCTGGTAATGAAAAAGGCTACGAAGCTGGCTCTCGCTATGGCGCTGGATCTGGCAACGGCAACGGTGAATTCGGTGCCAACAATGGTTACGATAAGGAAACTCCTTAACTTTATATATTTGTCTCCGCAGCGCGTGCCCCCGGAGTTTGTAATAAAGCAATGTCTCTTAGTCAATTATAAATATTAACAATTTAGGCACGGTGAATGCAACAACGAACGCCTTACTTTTGTCTTTGTAACATGGTGGTGGAGTTTGTAATAAAGTCGTATTTCTTTATCAATCTTTGCTATTAACAATATAGCACAGTGAATGTAGGGGTCACTCTTTCGAGAAAGAAATAAGTCAGTCTGATTTGGTATTGAAGCTATTGGCAATGACTAAATTTGGTAAAGATTATGGACTTCTGTGTTGTTTAATGCGAAGACTGCCTAGCTTCGTACTTCTTACGATGTTGTTTACTCTTTTCTAAAAGCAACGACTTTCATCATACAACGATATTGTGTTATCCTCTGATAAGCTTTTGAAATTAATGTGTTACATTTACTTTGTATTTTTCCTTTTCTTGTATTTGAGATAATAAGATATATCCTATTTAATTTTTATAAAATATTTTAAAATACTTTAAAAATAATTACAGATCAAAAGTTTTCTACTACTTTTTCTCAAGTAAATTGATCATATTAATATGTATATAAAAATGTTTTGTGTTTTATTAACCTGATTTGTGTTTTTGGAGCCTGCAATATCAATAAATAATGTATTATTGGATATTGTAATAAAATATATTTATAAGTTAAGAATTTTTATAATAAAATAGTAATAAAATATATTTATAAGTTAAGAATTTTTATAATAAGATAAATATTAAATAATTTTCATAACATAAAATAAATCATAAAATAAATATTTTAATATTTATTATTATTTAATTTATATTACTGTATTAATAAATAAATTTTTAAACATAATTATTATTAAATATTAATTATTTAATTCAAAATAATTCATCAATAATTACATTTTTATTTTCCATAAATATTATAGATAATATTTGAAGTATTATTTGTGAAAATAGATTGAAAATAGTATTATCAAGCTTCCATAGAAAAATAGGAAGAGCAAGAGGACGAGGAAGAAAAAGAAAAGGGTAAGAGAAAGAGGGAGGAGGAGTGGAAGGAAATGAATAGGTAGAAAAATATGGAGAGGTTAAGGGAGAGAGGGTGTGACGCCCTCGAGTCTCGGGCAGGCGTGCACGATGGGCGGGCGCCTCGGGGCACGACGACGGGCGCGTTTTGGCACAATGACGGACAGTGCGACGAGCGGATGGGCGAACCTCTGACACTTGGGCGACGAGCCGAGGCGCAGGTGCGGTCACCTGGCAAGCCGACGAGCCGGCGGTTAGGCACGGCGAGCTGAGGTGCGGTCACCCGAGCTGCGGATGGGCGGCGAGTTGATATGCGGGTGCGGCCACCCGACGAGCCGGTGCGATAGTTTAACGGGCGACCCGTGGGCGACCCGCGCACAATGGGCGGGCGACCCGTGGGCGACCCGCGCCCCATGGGCGGGCGGCCCGAGCGACAAACGATGCGGTGGACAGCATGGTTGGACGCGGGCAAGGTTCGACAAGACGGGCGCGATGCGGCAAGTTGGTGGACGCGGTTCTGCGGTTCTACAGGCGGACGCGGGCACGGTCACCCGACGAGCGGGTGCGACCACCCGATGATGCGACGAGCTGCAGGTACGGTGCGACGAAACAGCGAGTCGCTTGCGACGAAGGCATGACAGAAATGCGACATTTGGAAAATGGCTAAGTGTTTATAGACGTTGTCAAATGGAGTAAAGCCGACATGTTATTATGTATGTTGTGGGCGTATGTGGTGAGTTATAGGGGTCAGCCTTAAGGCTAGACACCCTTCCATAAACCCACAATGGAGTACGTGTAAACATAAAAGCCTTGGGCTCACTTGAAGCAACGAATAAACACATAAACATATATTATATGGAGATTTGTACACACATATATATATATATATGTGATTAATTAAAATAAAATAATATAATGCGTGGGCTTATGTGTTAAAAAGTGGAGTCGGCCATGAATTGGGCACCCCTCTTAAAACATAAGGAAGCATACGTATATATTGGTGGAGATGGAGCTCATTATCTCCATCAATCTTCGCTCAAGTGTCTTCGCATAAAGACAAGAGGAAAAGTGCGAAGGTCTTAGAGAAATGCGCATTTCTCATGCGCATGAAGAATAAGAAGGTTCGCATATCTTGGGGCACTACAACAAAACCAGCGATTAGCGTCCCTTTTTACTTCTTTTTTTGCATCTAGAGCCCATTTTTGGTGCTATTTGCATCCATTTATCAAATATGGTGCAAAACTTGACACAAAATTTGCATCAAGTTTTGCACCAAATCTTACACCAAGTTTAGCACCAGATATTGCAATAGGTTTTGCACCACGTTTTGCACCAAATTTTATGCCAAGTTTTGTGTCATCCTTTGCACCAGGTTTTGTTCCAGGTTTTGCATCAATTTTGGCATCTATTTTTGTTTGACATACTTTTGCATCCTCATTTGCATCCACTTTTTGCACCTACACTTGCATCAACTTTTGCATCCTTTTTAAAATCATTTTTTGCATCCATTTTTTCATCCATTTGTGCATCACTTTTGCACCACGTTTTACATCGAGTTTTGTGTCTAGTTTTGCATATAATTTTGCATCTACTTTTGTTGCATCCACTTTTCCATCTTGTTTGGCATCCCTATTTACATCCTCTTTTGCATCTATTATTGTACCCACTATTGCATCTAATATTTTTTGTGCCACAATTGGCACCTAGTTTGGCACCTCCTTTTGCACCCACTTTTGATTATAATTTTGCATCCACGTTTGCATCCTCATTTGCATCTAGGTTTTCATCAACTACTACATCTATTTTTGCATCCCTTTTTGTATCCAATTTTGGACCAGGATTTGCATCGGGTTTTGTGTCTCGTTTTGCATCTACTTTTGCATCGACTTCTATTGCATCCACTTTTGCATACAATTTTGCATCCACTGTTACACCCATTTTAAATTTCACTTTTTGCATCCCTTTTTAAATCTTCATTTGCATCATACTTTGATTCTTTTTTTTCATCTATCATTACATCCACTTTTGTTATGCCATAATTTGCACCATGTTTTGCACTCACTATTGTATCCACGTTTGCTTCCAATTTTGCATCCATGTTCACATCCTCTTTTGCATCAAATATTGCATCTATTTTTGCATCCACTTTTGTGTCAGGTTTATGCATTGGGTTTTGCATCTCGTTTTGTATCTACTTTTGCATCTACTTCCATTGTATCCATTTTTTTCATCCAATTTTGTTTTGCCTGTTGCATCAATGTTTGTTTCCACTTTTACATCCATTTTTGCATCTTATTTTGCATATTTTTTGTCTATTGTTACATCCACTTTTGTTGCACCATATCTTGCGCCTACCATTGCAACCACATTTGCTTCCACGTTTGCATCCACATTTGCATCAGATATTGTGTATGTTTTTGCATCCCCTATTGTATCCACTTTTGTTTCATCCATTTTTGCATCTACTTTTGTGTCCGTTGTTGCATCCACATTTGTTTCACCATAGTTTGTGCCAAGTTTTACACCTACCATTGGACCCATGTTTGCTTCCACTTTTGCCTTCATGTTTGCATCCAAGTTTGCGTTGACAACTGCATCTACTTTTGCATCCACTTTTGTGTTAGGTTTTTCATGTTGTTGTGCATATACTTATGTTGTATCCACTTTTCATCCAATTTTACTTCTATTGTTGCCCCCATTTCTATGTTCGCTTTTGCATCCCTTTTCCAACACTCATCATATTTTCTGCATTGATGATATTCCTTATGGCATTGACAATTATGAACAATTGATGACAATGTCAATAATATTGACAATGATGAAAATGAAGATGATGGCGATGACATGAATTGTGATTATGATGATAAAGACGATAGTGGTTACAATGACATTAATGATGATGATGGCAATGAATATGATGATGACGACGCTAATGACCTTGGTGAATCTTCCCAATTTTAGATGTTGTCATTGTCATAATCATAAGCATTATCTTTGGTGTCATCATCATCATTTTCATCTAGGTCATCATCAAAAACAATAATGGCATGAATGATGATGATGATTACCACAATGTTGATAGAAATTACATTAATGATGATGATGGGGATGATAAAAATGACAATGACGATGATAATGGTGGTGATGATGATGATCATCGATCATCTCTCAAAAATAGAGTTGTTATTTCTCTTACGTATATCAATGTGTCCTAAACAACCATTTTCTAGCACTGATCACATTTTTTGGGTTGATGATATTTCTTACAACGTCTATAATTATAAACAATTGCAAACAATGTCCATAATGATGATGATGATGGAGCTGATGATGATGGCATGAATGGTGATTATGATGATAATGTAATGATGGCAATAACGATGACAAGGATGATGGTGATGATGATGACAATGATTATGATAATGAGAATGAGCAATTACTAGTTTCACTACCATCTTCTGGATACATATTACTATCATACTTTTTAAATTTTCTGTCTCTCTTGAGGTATCTTACTATAATGGTGTTGTCAACACTAGAAAGATATCTTGTTGTAATGGTGGTTCTAATGTTAGCACTAGCAAAGTTTTTGTTAAATTTTGGTTAAAAAAAATCGATTTATGCAATTATTTTGACAATCTATGTAAAAAAGTAAATAACATCCAATTATTTTGACTGTAGTCCCATTGATTATCATGAATTCACCAGTCTGAAGACCATCTTCTACATACATATTATTATTAAACTTTTTGCATTATATCCCTCTTATATCTTGTTGTAATGGCAGTATTAGCACTAAAAAAATATCTTGTTGTAATGGTGATGTTAGTATTAGCACTAAAAAAATCACTAAATTTTGGTAAAAAAAAGTTTATCATTTATTTATTTTTAATTTGGGAAATTTTTGTTTTTATTTTTTTTGTTTTTAATTCTATTTTTATACAGTAATATTTTTTTTGGTTGAATTTTGGTAGTAACTAGTATTTGGTCGAATCATATGTATTAACCATGTTCTTTATGCTACAAGTCTAATTGTTGGGACAAAATTGCTCTTTCAAATAAGTTGCAAAAGCTATTTTACATCCATTGTTGCACCCATGTTTACACCCACTTTTACATCCCTTTTTGCATCCTATTTTTCATCTTCATTTGCTTCTTTTTTTGCATCTATCATTACATCTACTTTTGTTGTGACAAAATTTGTTCCATGTTTTGCACATACTATTGTACCCACGTTTGCTTCCAATTTTGCATCCATCTTCACATCCTCTTTTGCATAAAATATTTCATCTATTTTTGCATCCACTTTTGTGTTGGGTTTTGCATCTCATTTTGTATCTTCTTTTGCATGTACTTCCATTTCATCCATATTTTGCATCCAATTTTGTTTCTCATGTTGCACCCGTGTTTGCATCCACTTTTACATCCCTTATAGCATCTTGTCTTGCATCTAAGTTTGCATATTTTTTTGTGTCTATTATTACGTCCACCTTTTTTGTGCTATTATTTGTGCCATATCTTATGCCTATCATTGCAACCCACATTTTCTTCCACTATTGCATCCATATTTGCATCCTCTTTTGTGTCCAAGTTTGCATCAAATATTGTTTATGTTTTTTGCATCCCATTTCGAATTTACTTTTACATCCACTTTTGATTTTTCTAGTTTTGCAGCTAATTTTATGTTCATTATTGCACCCATGTTTGGCCCATGTTTACATCCCTTTTTTCATCCAAGTTTTCCTCCTTTTTGCATTCAAGTTTGTGTCCCTTTTTTTTTACATTCATTGGAGTATCCACATTTGTTTCACCACAATTCATGCTAAGTTTTATGCCTACTATTGTGCCCATGTTTTCTTCCACTTTTTCATCCATGTTTGAGTCCTATTTTGTGTTCAAGTTTGTATGAACTATTGCATCTACTTTTTCATCCACTTTTGTTCAATTTTTCTGTCTTGTTCTGCATCTACTTATGTTGTGTCCACTCTTCATCCAAATTTACATCTATTTTTACCCCCATTTTTTTGTTTACTTTTGCATCCATTTTCCAACACACATCATATCTTTTGCATTGATTATATTTCTTATGACATTGAAAATTATGAACAACTGATGACAATGTCAATAATTATAACGATGATGATAATGAAGATGATGACGATGACATGAATTACGATTGTTATGATAATGACAATGATGATAAAGACGATGGGAGTTACAATGACAATGATGATGATGCTAATGACCTTGGCCATTCCTCCCAATTTTTAAATGTTATCATGGTAAAAATCATAATAATTATCTTTTGCGTCATCTTCCAAGTCATCATCATCTGATCATCATTATCATTATTTTCATCTTGGTCATAATCAAGAACAATAATGGCATGAATGATGATTATGATGTTCATGATGAAGATGACAAAAATTATGATAAAACTTATATTAGTTATGATGATGGGGATGATGACAATTATAATGACGATGATAATGGTAGTGATGTTGATGATCATCAATCATTTCTAAAAAATAAATTGGTTATTTTTCTTTCATATATCATGTGTCCTAAGGTTGGCGATATTTCTTATGATACCTACAATTATGAACAGTTGACAACAATATACAAAATCATGATGATGATGATGATCATGAAGAAGACATGAATGGTGATTATGATGATAATGAAATGATGACAATAATGATCACATTGATGGTGGTGATGATGGAAATAATGAAGATGATGACCCTCCCTCTAAACTAGTGAGGTACTCATAATGAGACAAAAAAGTACTCTCAAGTTGAAATATTCATATAAGAAGGGATCTAGATTGATAAGCATCAATGATGATTTACATCATCATAGCCAAAATTTTCAAAATAGTAAGGCCTTGACTAACAAGTTTATCTCTCCATTAGATCAGAGCACAATGTTGGGAGGCATAAATTTGGACATCACTGCCTTTCAAGGCACTTACCCCACCAAGATGTTTACCAGGTATGTCCTCACATGATCATTTCCTAATCCACTATCATAATATTTGACACCAGAAAATGTCAATCCTCATGACTATTCTTATCTTGGATTAATGTACTTGACTTATGGTGATTAGTCCTAGTCAATGTCCAAATTCTCAAAGAATATTGGTCCCAGATGTTTATCCAATCCACCATTATCCCTACTAGTGCCTTTACTAGGCTTATGATTGTTAATCCTAGCCATAGTACATGACACATGGATAACATGGTGTCTACCCTCACTCCCTCTCAACCAGGGAGGAAACATCCACAAGCATAAGATTTTCTCAATAATACCCATCATTTTCGTAGAGAATAACATCATTAATTTGTTTTCATCACATGACGACTTTATGATTAAGCATTCATAGATTTGTGGCAAAATATTTCCCCTTTTGTATTTGTGATGAAATACAATAAAAAAGTGAAAGCCAAAATCATTAAACATACACTATATTTATTTATCTAAGTCTAAACTCTAAGGTTGAAGTGAAAATTCATGTAAATCTTATATCTATGAGTTGTGCCAAACTTATGAAAACCTTATTCCCTAAGTCCTATATATAAGAAAATGAAAAAGAAAGAAAAATAAGGGCCAATAAATGGTAACTCATGTATTCACTCCCTCTTTGGAAAATATATGAATATATACACTCCTAGCCACACTTGATCACATGTATGTGATGGTTAAATCATGAATTCTTCTTTTCTCCTTGCATTTTCACTTCATCATTTAAGCACCTAATTGAGGATCTAAGGAATGTTTGTTTCCTAAGGCTTTCATGTCTACTCTTGGTTTACTTATGTCACACTACTGTCAATTTATGTGACAGAGTGAAATACATAAGTTTGTGGAGTTATTATAGAGGTGTATTGAGTTCGTAACCACACACACATGTATTACATCTCATTGATCCACATGTGTGGGTTGGAGACTCATTTCTTGACAACTTTAATGGAGACTACTTTGTGGCTTTAATGGTATAGCTTACAAAATATCTTGTTAAACATTTCGATTCATTCTTTCTTTTCCTCGAGACACTTATAATAATGAAGTCACTCCCAACAATCCATGGAGATGGGGAGTATAAATTACTTGTGCTAGAAATAGAATTGAGAAATAGAGGTTTTCCATTTGCGATATTGGAGTCATAGACATTGGATACATGGTAGTAGTCCTCAATGTCAATTAACTAAAATTGTATTGTCATAATGCGAAAAGAGGTAAACATATTGGTAACCTTGATGTCTTAATCATTTCAAATAATAACCATTCCACCCAAGTATCTCTAAGCATCAATCACTACTACTTGGAAATTCCTCCCCCATTTTCTAATTATATGAGGTTGAACCTCACTTAATATTTTTGCTTCTTATATCAACATTATTTATGGGTGCTTTGCATACCATTTTTCTTTTAGGAGTTTGTTTTCGCTTACTATTGACGCCCCTCATGTTCCAAGACTATTTTCATCAAAAATTTACATAGAAAGAAAGTATAAAGTGACTAAAAAGAAACATGTCTCAAGATTTAAGTGCTTGGACAATTCCACTTCATGACTCCTATATTTCCTTAACCTGGGACCAAATGGTGAACTTGATGGCCTTAAGGGAAATTGATCAATGAAAATCTAAAAAAGAGGTGATTTTTGACTTTATCACATACAATTTAATATACTAAAAAAAATATCCATAACAATTTCATCAATCAATGAATCATTAAAAAAAATATCCAAAACAATTTCATCAAGCAAAGAATCATTGCATTATAAAATACAATCTATAAACATTTTGGGAAAGTTTTGCTAAAACATGCTTAAAAATCAGCATATTTAATATTAATATTTAACAATAATATGGACAATAACACATTTTAATAAATTAAATAACATATTATCAAGCCTAAAAAATGTCACTAACTGAAAACTACAAAGCATGCAACTAATGGAAGTGACCACTCAAGGCCACCACAAGACAATTAATCTATTAAGACCAAGACTAATGGGGACAAAGATCTATAAAGGACAAAGGAAAACCTATTTTAACTTTATTGTTTTATTAGCCTGGTTCAAGATGAACATTTCAAGATATCATGAAGAACATAATTAGTTTTATTGCATTAAGAAAAACCAAGCACATTCTATAACTTAGCAAGAAAGAGATGTATAACACCCATCTCAGCAACACGACACATGACATTAAGTTACTTTACTATATATAATTTAAACTCCTATCATAAAATCACAAATTTAGCATGAATGGAATGTTTAAAATCCATTTTTATAAAAACAAAATATAATTTTTCTTATAGAAAAATATACCAAAAACTAAATATATTTTTCTAGAAAAAAAAATACTAAAACTAAATATATATTTAGAAAAAAACTAAAACATAAGCAAACTAGAATTTGAATTTGACATTCTTGGTCACTTTCGGAAACATATGGTGGAATGTAATCTCTTTATCCTCATCTTTAGCTTTTTCCTAAAAAATAAAAGCATACAAAAGTGGGAAAGAGCCATAAAGCATGGGGAAGCTTTTTCCTAAGCACAAAAGCATCTAAAAAGTGGAAAATTCCTTTTTTATATGAGGAAACATTATTCACCCAAAAGATTTTTCCCAAATTGAACTAATGAGGAATTTTGGAAATCTTCATAGCCTCCACTTTCCTATATATTAGAGGCTTGGCCATTGGAAAAATGATGGGAATTTTGTATTGTCACGCTCTTGAGATCTGTCTTGAGAGGGAGAGTTTTGGAGCTATGAGTTGGGGGAGGTGATGTTGCAACTATATCTGATTGTTGTAACTTTCCTCCAAATCCTTTATTCATATAGATCAGTTGTTCTTCCTTCCATATGTTTCTATTCATTCTTTACTTCTTCTATTTAACTAATGTATGCATGGGTTTTTGGTTTATATTTATTTATTCAATAATATTTATATGTTTTTTATAGTTTTGATTATTAAGATATTACGTTGTGAAGGTTGCTTTATTCTCTCTCTTATGTGTAGGACCAAGCTTTGGAGCTAGCTAGGAGCGCTTCTTGGCTATACAAAAAACTCCAAGAAGACCTGCATGCGAGGACTCACAAGAATTCATTCTCTTTTTCTTAATCTATACTCTACATCTTGATCTACTAAGAATCCTAAGCCTTAGAACAACCTTTCTCTTAATTGGTTTGTCCTAGGTTTCTGAGATAAACTGAGAGGGTTTTGTTTTCATCTAACCATGCATTAAATCCTACAGCAAAATGATATTTAGAAAATTTAATATATTTCACTATGTAAATGAACTTAGTAAAATGAACCCATAGAGGTGGTCATAAATGGAAATAAAAGTAAAACTCTAAACAAGAAGCCAAAAGTGGATTTAACCATGGATGAAAAATTGGGAGTAGAATTGGATGTTAAACTATCCATCAAAACAATATGCAAACAATGACACAAAAAGGTTTTTAAAGTAAAATTAAAAAAGGGTGCAACACTAGACACAAAGAAGGGAACAAAATAGGGCATATGAAAGGATACAGAATTGGGTGCAAACAAGGATGCAAAAATGGACACCAAAATGAGGATGCAAAGAATGGTGTAAAATTAGGATGCAAAAAGGATGTAAGAAAAGACACAAAACAAGATGCAAAATGGGACTAAAAAATGGTGAAACCAAGGATGTCAAAGATGATGCATAACTAGATGAAAATTCCAACTAAAATATAAGTGCAAAATGAGATGCAAATGTGGACACAAAATGTGGCAGAAAAAAGGATGCAAATTTGGAAGCCAAAAAGGATGAAAAACTAGATACCAAAAAGGATGCAAATTTGGACATAAAAAATGGTGCAAAATTGGACACAAAAGAAGAAAAAATGGTGCAAAATTGGACACAAAAGAAGAAAAAATGGTGCAAAAATGGGCATAAAAATGGCTCAATTTTGGATGCAAATTGAGATGCAACATTGGATGTAAAATGATGCAACAAATCATTCAAAACTTGGTGCAAAAACAAATGCAAAAGTAGACGAAAAAATGGCTCAAAAGTGAACGTAACAATAGACACAAAATGGGATGCAAAGGTGGATGCAATATATGCTTCAACATAGGATGCAAATTTAGATGCTCAAAAGGATGAAAAATTGGATGCAAGAAATGGTGTTAAAAATGATGCTAAATTGGATGCAACAAATGATGCAAAATTAAATGCAAAATATGGTGCAAAATAGGATGCAAAAAAGGGAGATAAATAAAATGCAAAAGTGGATGCAAAAAATGGTGCAAAAATGCATGCAAAATTTGGCACTAAATCAGATTCAACATATGGTGCAAAATTGGATGGAAAAGATGGTGTAAAAAAAGGCAGAAAAATTGGCACAAAAATATATGTAAAAATAAGTAGAAAATTAGAAGCAAAAGATGGCATAAGACCAGATGCAAAAATTGGCACAAATTGGATGTAAAAAAAGGCGCTAAATAAGATGTCAAAGATGGTGTAAAAATCGATGCAAATTATGACACAAAAATAGAAGCAAAGAATTCCACAAAAGAGGAAGCAAAAAATGATGCAAAAATAGATGCAAAAAAAGGCACAAAACTAGAACCAAAACCTGTTGTAAAACCAAATGAAAATCTTGGTGCAAAATATGATGCAGAAAATGATGGAAAATTTGGCGTAAAAAAGATGCAAAATTTGGTGCAAAAAAGGACGCTTTAAAAATTGTACAATAGAGCCAGATTTAGTGCCAGGTTGCTCATCCCAATTGAGAAAAAAATGCACTAGAATCTGGTGCTAAATCTGGCGCAAATTGCCTGTTTTGTTGTAGTGGGGTTGGATTATGTGAAGTCTTGGCACGGTCGAGGAGGATTTGGTACACGGTATTCTGCAGGTTTTGTGTGAGTGTCTTGGTGACCCGTGTGGGGACCCGCTCACGGAAAAAGGTACATAAAGGTGTATGTAAAAGGCTTCTTATGCCTTGTTGTAATTATTCTAAGTGTTGGCCGTGGACTTTGCCCGGCACACTTGTACGGTTGTATTATTGAAAGAAGTTCATAATATATATTGGGCGGACTCGTTCGGGAGTTGCCCCTCCCACTATAATTGTGTGCAATTGTTATGTTCATGGTTTAATTGCATATTGGTTATAAGTGTACATGAAGATTAATGCATTTTACTTGATTGAAGAAGATTAATTAAGTATGTTAACGTGGTAAGGCGTAGCCCATGTGTACAAGTATTACGAAAAGAAAGTACACGGTGGTGCCGCACCCCGCCGGACAACGGTTGGAAGACTACCGTAGACCATATAAAAAAGTATTAACTACTCGGAAAATCATGACATGTGTTCCATGTTCACGGAGACCTGAACTCCCTGTTCTTCAAGGTCGAGTTGGAGGGAGACTGCATTTTATCCTTTAGTAGAACCAAAGCTCCTTTCCTTATGCTGCTCAGAGTTCCCACACTGCTCTATACTGTCCTCATCTACATTAGGATGATCCTCTTCATCATCAACACCATCTTCCCATGCTAGGTTTCCCACACAAAATCTTAACACTTCATTATCCAGGGGTATACGATCCATTTTAACCTCTAGAATGCCCATTCTTTGTGTTAAAATCTCACTCTAGTCCCATGACTCTATCACAATCATCTCTACATGCTGTGAGATCGATTCACTGAAAAATTCTAGGGCACCCACCAGTCTAACTAGCAAATTGCTGAGCTCTTCCTCTGCATGGCCAATATTATGCTCCATAATCATAAACCTATTCGAGACCTGTTGACAAACATGACATAAATTGGTTCTAATCCTAGAATATTCTCTTTCATATATGTGCTAATGCTCTCTATATATCGATGGATTAACCCTTCGTGATTTGAAGCCTCTGCAATCATATTTAATGTCGCCTTGATCCACAGGTACTAGTCAACCAGGGAAATTGGAGCCATTATTGAACTATTTCCCTCCAAAACAAATTCCAAAAAGACCAGAGGTTTCACACATGCAAACTACATCTCAGTTGCAGGATTGAATGTTTCCCACATTTGAAAGGTTTTATTAACCTTAGGAATACTGCACCATCTGTCATGTTCCCAACACATCATGATGAACACTGCCTAGGTGTCCACAATTGCACGCTCCTCCATGACATACCAAAGTCACCACCATGCTAGGGGAGTTAAATTATTTTTCAATGTAATTCTTATCTAGATCATAGGAAGAGACTCACCACCTTAAACCTAATTTAATATTTATAATTGTCAAAAGTAAAGATTTAATTTTGTTCCACATGGAATTGCCTTGATTTGTAACCCTTCATCAATATTTAAAACTCTTTGTTCTAAATATACTCCTTTGTTGGCCAATGAGTCAACCACCCTGTTATAGTTTCTCTTAACATGATAAAATTCAATCAAATCAAATCTATCCATTAATAGTTTAATTCTTTGTAAAATGGAAATGGAAGTCTGCTCATCATTGTCGTTAAGTTTATTCACCCGCCGAATCTCTATCATGGAATCACCTAAAACCATTAATTGGCAAAGTACTCTAGGGAAGACCAACTCCAATCCTTGCCAGGGCTGAATATTCATCCTGGTTATTTGTAGAGGTCCCAAGTCTCTAGGAAAATTGAGTCTCCCTTTCTTCATATAGGCGAAAGATAACCCCTCCCACTCCTGCCTCCCCATTTACATATAAGATTTTTATTCACATGTGGATTTGGAATTATTTACCATTACTGATTGCGTTAATGGTTTCATGATTTGGTAACTTAATGAATTTCACTTATTGTAAATGGGGAATGGGAAGTGATAGAAGGATAAGAGTACTCAAAAGTCAATTTTTTTTTGTTTATGCTAACTATCAACACTTTTAAATTGTGCATGTGAATTATTTGTATATATGAATAAATTTTAATTTAACATTGTTATGTTAATTAAATGAATTTATAGTACATTACGTTATTAATTAAAGATTAATTTAACCAAATGTAAGGTAATTAAGTTTGGGTTGACAGATGACATGGTAAGGTTGAGTGCCCCTCGTGTTGACATGCTATGACCAAGTGTGTTGACAAGGAACCACCCAAGGGCGACACATGGACTTGAGGTGTAACACAATCTGCCATATAGTAGATGCATGGTGACACTAATGTGGCATCAAGAGTGAAAATATTCAAATGACCATATGTGGATGATCCAAAATTACATTTTAATAAAGTTTATATTCTTGAAATCTCTGTATGAGCATAAGTGGATGCATCTCATAAAAAAACTTTGAGTTGAATAAAAGAAAGTTGAAATTTAGTACCCCTATCCTTAATTAGGCATTGGTTAGTGTTAAATCCTTCATAATATATAATGATATGTGGTATATTATTCATAAATAATATTCTCATATGGAACAAGAACTTTACAAACTAAATTTGTGAAGTATTGTTAATCCATGCTAAGTTTTGTCTAATTTATTATGTCTAGAATTTAATGACTATTTTCATCTATGGATGATAATTTCTATTCTATTTTCTTTAATGGGAATGGTGTTGAAGCACTACATAAATGTATAATCTATTACAATGGAAAATGATTTCAGTTGGACCACATCATAACTCATTTTTTACCTTTCAAGTTTTCATTTTACACAAGCCCTTGCAACACCATGTTCACCTTTTCCATTCCCTGCTTCAATAAACTATATGTTGGATTGTTATCTCATATGAAGTTATGTTAAAATTTGAAACTAGGGCCAAACTCCATGTGGGTCATCTTATTTATGGCAGCTGATATTTGTATTGGATCCCTCTCATCGAGAGGTGTAGGATTGATCTAAAGATCATCCGATTCCGATAAGTATTTATGAAGTTATGAATTTATTTATGTTATAAAACAAATTGTCAAGTCAACCAGCAACTTGAGTAGGCTCAGAAGCCCAATAGTCGTGTCTATTCATCATCTACGTTTTAGTATAAATAGGAGAGAATTTGAAGTCATTAGAGACACTCTCTTTATGTGATCTCCTCTCCACATCTTTGGTTTTTGGAGAAGGAGAGACACTAAAGAGTACGCTGGCCTAGTATGGTGCCCTAGCTGCAGCACGATGCCCTAGCCACAGTGAATCTAACCGTAGAGAGGATGATGCCCTAACTGCAGCCAAATGGAGAGCACTAGCCACAAATTGAAGGAGGTCTATCTGCTGTCTTGGGGAGCTGCAATACGCAATCTAAAGAAGGTTTGCAGGTAAAACAAGTACAATCGACTCCACTCATGATTAGCAATAAAGTTGGCCAAGAACCCAAAGTTCCATGATCGAATGAAGCACATCAATACAAAATATCATCTGATTCAACATCATGTTGAGGCCAAAACAATCCATCTTCGCCATTGTTCCACTAATGAGCAAATTGCAGACATCTTCACCAAAGCACTTGGAAGACAAAAGCTTGAAAAATTCAGAACGATGCTTGGACTCACCAACATCCCTTCAGATTAAGGGGGGGAATGTTGACACCTGATCATAGGGATTGGGTGAACAAATGTAATTAGTGTAAATAAATAATAGAGGAAATGGAGAGGCATCAGGAGATGAACTGAACAGTCACTCCCTCTTGTATATAATAATAAACAACCTCAATGAATAATACGATTACATTTGAGGAGTTACCTCCTAGTCTGACAAATTTTTATTTTTACATTTTTCATTTCACGTGGTTTATATCTCACAAAACATATTACTTATTGAACAGTGAAAAAAATGGCCAAAAATAATGAAAAGAAAAGAGGTAAACTTTGATGATATATATACAAATCAACTTTCATGAGATAGCATTTGAATAAAACTTATTATACAAATTTATATAGTTAAAATGATATATTTTTATGTCATAGAATATTCTCTCTCTCAAATATCCTTTTATCTATTATAATTTTGTTTTAATTTTCTTATATTAGATTATAAAAGTTTTTTATAATGTTCTTATGGTGGTTCCAAAAAATGAATTTCTAGATAATAATAATAATAAAAATATTAAATTATAAAAATAAAAGTTATAATGTTAAAATAAAAATTAAAGCAGTTTTATTGAATTTTTTTTCTTTTCTTTTAAATATAGTTTTATTTGTTTTAATTTTTATTATACTAGATTATTAAATAAATTCTATACAATTAAAATAAAAAAACAAACTAAATAGGGTAGATTATATATTTTTTCCAAATATAATTTTATTGGTTTTAATTTGCTTATATTAAATTATAAAAAGTTTTAAAATCAATGAAAATTTATTGGTGTGCTTTATTGAAGCTCATTCAAATTATTACTTTTTCCACTTAAATTTAATTCTTCCACGTAACATGATAACAAAAATTTAAACTAAGTTACTAATTGATATGAATAATAAAAATGTGCATTACGAGAATTGCCATTTCAGAAACAGAATATTGATTCCATATGCAGCTTGGGACGATCTACCAAAACTAATGACAGGGGAGGTGGTTATATTGGAGAAAAAGGTATTAAACATATTTTCAGTCACCTTGTAGGCTTGTTCCTGCAATGAATTAGACATCTGCCTTGTTTCTAAATTAGGCATCAGTGCAATTAAAAATTTAGATGATTGTGTGGTTTTTTTTTTTCGTTTTTGAAAGGAGAATTATTGTTTTCATTTTAGGCATTGGATTTAAGAGCGTTTTCTTGGTCACAAGTCAGCCTTGCATTTTCAGTAATGGATATAAGATAAGATTCAATGAAATCCCTCCCTCTCATGTTAATATTGGATATATTATCCCCGAATGGATAGAAGATAAGCCGTGCATTGCACAACTCGAAGAAATTTATGGATGCCAGCTTCCCAATACTGTTATAGTTCTACCCCTACGTCCCGAAAAGGTTGAAGCTGTAAAGCAACAACTCTCGAGTATTCATCCTGAAGTTCTTTTGTTTATGTCTAAGATAAAGAAGCTCTCAGTTCGTGAGCTGAAACAAAGTGATCTTAACAAAACTTATAAAATCTCTGTTTTTCGAGAAAAGTACATTCAAAGGTCTGGGACCAATGACACCGAATCCTTCGTTCTGCATTTGGTAGCAGAAGAAGATCAATTTTCAACGAGACAATGCAGTTATTACATGTGGAGGCAATGGTTTCCTGTGGAAAATGAGTATCGAGTTGAGCAGAGGAAAGATGTTGCAAAATGGGCCATTACATTAGCCTTTCCATTGGGCAAACGCTTTACAAGAGAAAATATGATAGCTGCGGGTATCTATGCCTTACATCCCACCGAAATGGTCACTGGATTTTCATTTATTATACAAGCAGACTTTCTACTGGTTTCATCCAGAGAAAGCATCATTTTCAATAACAGTTGGAACCAGGGAATCCTTCACTGTATCCCGTTAGCATTTTGTTCAGCATTCCGTACTCTGATAAGTGCTAAGTCACCCTTATCTTCAAAAGTTCGGGTTTTTTGCTACCTTCCATGTGATATTCCTTGCTATCCACAGCTAACACAAGTCAGAGATGCCATTCAGGCACGATTAAAAGCAGAGGATGTGATTTTATGCGACGTCAGCTTTGGGGGTAAAATTTTAAGTAAGCCAACAGAAGCTCGGACAATACTCCCGGCGTTTAAACGGATTCTTGAGAGAGCAAGTAAACAAGGTCAGCAAAGCGAAAAAGCCCATCTGTTTTGTCGTAATGTACACATAGTCCATCCTTCCCTTGATAACGAAGAGTTTTATAATAGTTTAAACTTCTTGGGCGTAGTTCATGTCTCTTATAATTGGTATGCTCCCTGTATTCGGTCGTCTGGTTGGTTGGAAGGCCTTCCCGAAGATTTGTATGTTGAACTTCTTTGTTTTATTGCTGAAAACTGGGAGGGACTTTCAAGTCATCTGCAAGACGCTCCTTTGTTGAAGTATATAAGTTCCTCCAAAACCACAAATTTGGCTAGTGTATTAGATGCTGCAGGCCAAACCAGAATTTATCTCTCGTCGAAGGAATCACACATATCATGGCTTACAAAATGGTCTGGAGAACTTGCAAGTGCCGTCGAATATTACTTAATGCCCGAATCTACTCAGAAAGCAATTACAAATCTGGATCCCAAGGAAAGTAAGAAATTGTGTGAGTGGTTGAAACAGCATCCTGAAATTACAGAACTTTCTACCTTAAAGTTTGCTGAGTAGCTATTCGATGTTGTATCAAAATCGAAAGACAGTCAGCTTGCTATCACCACTGCACATTTTTTGCACTATTCTTATACAAATAACAAAATCTCATACAAACAGCTTGTCGGCCTTTGCAAGAATACTCCCCTGGTTGTTGAAGACGGTTCCCTGATTAGATACCCGTGAGCGGGTCCCCACACGGGTCACCAAGACACTCACACAAAACCTGCAGAATACCGTGTACCAAATCCTCCTCGACCGTGCCAAGACTTCACATAATCCAACCCCAAGATATGCGAACCTTCTTATTCTTCATGCGCATGAGAAATGCGCATTTCTCTAAGACCTTCGCACTTTTCCTCTTGTCTTTATGCGAAGACACTTGAGCGAAGATTGATGGAGATAATGAGCTCCATCTCCACCAATATATACGTATGCTTCCTTATGTTTTAAGAGGGGTGCCCAATTCATGGCCGACTCCACTTTTTAACACATAAGCCCACGCATTATATTATTTTATTTTAATTAATCACACATATATATATATATATGTGTGTGTACAAATCTCCATATAATATATGTTTATGTGTTTATTCGTTGCTTCAAGTGAGCCCAAGGCTTTTATGTTTACACGTACTCCATTGTGGGTTTATGGAAGGGTGTCTAGCCTTAAGGCTGACCCCTATAACTCACCACATACGCCCACAACATACATAATAACATGTTGGCTTTACTCCATTTGACAACGTCTATAAACACTTAGCCATTTTCCAAATGTCGCATTTCTGTCATGCCTTCGTCGCAAGCGACTCGCTGTTTCGTCGCACCGTACCTGCAGCTCGTCACATCATCGGGTGGTCGCACCCGCTCGTCGGGTGACCGTGCCCACGTCCGCCTGTAGAACCGCGTCCACCAACTTGCCGCATCGCGCCCGTCTTGTCGAACCTTGCCCGCGTCCAACCATGCTGTCCACTGCATCGTTTGTCGCTCGGGCCGCCCGCCCATGGGGCGCGGGTCGCCCACGGGTCGCCCGTTAAACTATCGCACCGGCTCGTCGGGTGGCCGCACCCGCATATCAACTCGCCGCCCATCCGCAGCTCGGGTGACCGCACCTCGATTTGCCGTGCCTAATCGCCAGCTCGGGTGACCGCACCTCAGCTCGCCGTGCCTAACCGCCGGCTCGTCGGCTTGCCGGGTGACCGCACCTGCGCCTCGGCTCGTCGCCCAAGTGTCGGAGGTTCGCCCATCCGCTCGTCGCACTGTCCGTCGTTGTGCCAAAACGCGCCCGTCGTCGTGCCCCGAGGCGCCCGCCCATCGTGCACGCCTGCCCGAGACTCGAGGGCGTCACACCCTCTCTCCCTTAACCTCTCCATATTTTTCTACCTATTCATTTCCTTCCACTCCTCCTCCCTCTTTCTCTTACCCTTTTCTTTTTCTTCCTCGTCCTCTTGCTCTTCCTATTTTTCTATGGAAGCTTGATAATACTATTTTCAATCTATTTTCACAAATAATACTTTAAATATTATCTATAATATTTATGGAAAATAAAAATGTAATTATTGATGAATTATTTTGAATTAAATAATTAATATTTAATAATAATTATGTTTAAAAATTTATTTATTAATACAGTAATATAAATTAAATAATTAGTAAATAATAATAAATATTAAAATATTTATTTTATGATTTATTTTAGGTTATGAAAATTATTTAATATTTATCTTATTATAAAAATTCTTAACTTATAAATATATTTTATTACTATTTTATTATAAAAATTCTTAACTTATAAATATATTTTATTACAATATCCAATAATACATTATTTATTGATATTGCAGGCTCCAAAAACACAAATCAGGTTAATAAAACACAAAACATTCTTATATACATATTAATATGATCAATTTACTTGAGAAAAAGTAGTAGAAAACTTTTGATATGTAATTATTTTTAAAGTATTTTAAAATATTTTATAAAAATTAAATAGGATATATCTTATTATCTCAAATACAAGAAAAGGAAAAATAAAAAGTAAATGTAACACATTAATTTCAAAAGCTTATCAGATGATAACACAATATCGTTGTATGATGAAAGTCGTTGCTTTTAGAAAAGAGTAAACAACATCGTAAGAAGTACGAAGCTAGGCAGTCTTCGCATTAAACAACACAGAATTCCATAATCTTTACCGAATTTAGTCATTGCCAACAGGTTCAATACCAAATCAGACTGACTTATTTCTTTCTCGAAAGAGTGACCCCTACATTCACTGTGCTATGTTGTTAATAGCTAAGATTGATAAAGAAATCCGACTTTATTACAAACTCCACCACCATGTTACAAAGACAAAAGTAAGGCGTTCATTGTTGCATTCACCGTGCCTAAATTGTTAATATTTATAATTGACTAAGAGACATTGCTTTATTACAAACTCCGGGGGCACGCGCTGCGGAGACAAATATATAAAGTTAAGGAGTTTCCTTATCGTAACCATTGTTGGCACCGAATTCACCGTTGCCGTTGCCAGATCCAGCACCATAGCGAGAGCCAGCTTCGTAGCCTTTTTCATTACCAGAGCCTGTGACATAGCTGCCACCACTGTACCCTGAACCGTAGGCACCGTTTTTTTCCCAACGCTCACCGTAGCCTGAGCCGTATTTACCACCTTCTCTATAGCCACCATTAGAGCCAGGCGGGTATGGGGCATAAGTATTGCCAGGTGACTGACGATAGCCACTGTCGTCGCCAGACCCTTCACCGTATCCACTATCGTCGTTCACAACACCATTTCCTGAATAGTACTCTGCTCCTTTACCCGAACCGGAACGCGGGTACCCGCTCCCGGCTTCTCCGTAGCCAGCACCGCTGCCAGAACCGGCGCGGGAAGCCTCGCTGTTGCCATGCCAGCCATCCGAGGCCCCGTTACCATGGCCACAGCAAGAGCTCGTCGATCTCGTGATCTCGTCTCCACAGGGTCTGCCAAAGAGCATGCCGCAAGTGTATGAAAGAGAGCATGCCCTGCGATAACAAGGTGGAACAACAAATTTCAAAACAAAGCGGGAAAACAAATTTCAAATTCAAATGGCCTCCGGAAGTGGGAAATATAAATGGGAATCTGCTGATAATAAATGAGAAGTACTGGAAATCATGTTGCTTTCACTAATACTCTTAAACCGCATTAAATAAACTATCGCTGAATAGAAAAGGTGGAGTCGCCGGGAATTCGCCGGGGATCGGGATGTCAGACATGGTGTACATGGATGGAGCATGTTGTTTTCACTAATACTCTTAAACCGCATTAAATAAACTATCGCTGAATAGAAAAGGTGGAGTCGCCGGGAATTCGCCGGGGATCGGGATGTCAGACATGGTGTACATGGATGCGCTCCATGACATATACATAGATGGGCCAGCCTACATTGGGCATTTAATACCCAATGTATGGCTGGTTAGCTCTTCCCGCGCCGGTCTTCTAGGTGGGTTGCTATGCAAACACTGAGTGGAGTTTGTCTGGTTGTTTCAGTAGCAGCTGCCAGTGGATCCATAGTGGGTGTTGTTGACGCCTTACAGAAGGTTTACAAGCCCTTCCATACAATTTATTGAATTCCGCAAACAGCAGCAGGCAATAGGAAGTCTGTGCGGTTTTGTATTTGTAAAAACATGAATGAAACCAGCTGTATGGTAGTTTTTACAAGGTATCTTTATTTAAATTAGTTTGTTTCTTGTTTCTAGAACACTCGATTCCAAACTTTTAGCGTTGGTGATGAGATTTATTTTCCTTGCATCTTCCTATACTATTGGTATAGGGGTGACTCTTCCAATTTTTTTAATCATGCACTTAAACTATCACCTAGATTAAAATTTAGATGATGCACCTAAACTATCTTTAATTTTATTAATGTAAATGATGCCTAGTTTTTTAATCATTTTTGTCTTTTTGGTAAAGCAATGCCACTCATTTATGGAACCCTGCGTTGGCAACTTTAAAAAACACCATTATAAAATGATGCAATGGCCCATAAAACCAAATAATTCTTCATTTATGGTCCAAGCCAAATAAAATTCAATGAACAACGTTTAATAACTTTTATACTCCGCAACAATGAAATAAATAAATATTTTGGGATAAATTTTCGAGTTTGTCCTTGTACAAATAATCTAAAATTCAAAAACATTTATAAAATTAATATTTTTGCAAATTATTATATTATTTATATAGAAAAAAGTCAATCTAAATTTCAAAAACATTTATAAAATTAATATTTTTACAAATTACTATGTTATTTATATATAAAAATGTCAATTGGGTTTGTTTTTAATAGCAGAGGAAGGGTTTGAATTTTCAATTCAATTCTCATATGAAAATGAATAGTCTTTATAATACATTCTTTATACGGGTAATATATATATATATATATATATCTTTTAATAAAACAGATATATTTTTTATATGAAATATAAATATTTTTTACTAGTATATTTTTAAAACAAATTTAGTTAGGCTTAGAAATTGCCTGGACGGTTATTTTCTGCTGGAATCTAGGCGAAAAATTTCAACAAATCTCGCAGAAGCAGTGTTTAAATCATGTTTTTGAAAGTGGAAATGGATTCAACATCATCAAAAACCTCTAGGGCACCCAAAATATTGCCAGAATTTTCATGATTTTCAAGGCAAAAAACAGTCTGTTTAGACTACACCTATTCCTTATATGAAAAATACTGATATTTTTCACCACAATATATATATTCCTCATATAAAATATAAAGATTTCTTCCATCAAAACTTATATATTACTCAAATGAAATATAAAAATAATTTTCACATAAAGAATATATAATTTAAATCCAAAAAATATATATTATTGATTAATTTTAAAATTAAATATAAATTTATCATAATTCATTATTTATTAGATATTTACATCCTAATAATATATATATATTTTTTAATTCATTATCTATTAAATATGTATAAAATTAATGTAAAAGATTGACTTAGATTTCTCCTTTACTTTATTTAGGATTATTAATTCTCAAAATACATTGCATTTATAAGTGGCACAAGCATATTAATAAAGTGGTGGATATACCTCGGTTAATGTCATTTTTCATATGTCAATACTCATATGAAAAGTAGAAAATAACATTGATTGGCATATATCAACCACTTTATTAATTTGGTTGCGCTAGTTGGTCAACATGCATGGGGAGGATTAGTAAACCATGGTTGACTATGATTAAATATGGTCAAGTTATGGTTGATGATGGCTAACCATGGTTGACTATGATTGATGAAGGCTAAGATTGTTGATTATGGTTGAGGAGCACTAGCCAAGGTTGTTGAGCGTTGACCATTTTTTGCTATCATTAATGTGGATTGATATGGTTGATGATGGTTACGAAAGTCAACCATGGTTGAAAATTTTGATGAGCATTGGCCATGGCTAGGCAAAGATAAATGAGAATTGACCATTTGTGACCATGGTTGATCATTGGTGACACGGGTTGACTATGTTTGACTATGGTTAAATATGGTTTACCATGGTTGACCATGGTAAACATAGTTGATCATTATTGAGGATCATGGTTGAACTTCTTGCCATGTTTGACTATGTTGAACATGGATGATCTTGTTTGAGCATGGTTCACTATGGTTAACTATAGTTAACTATGGGAGAACATGGTTGACCATCATTATCAATGTTTAACTAAAGATGAAATGGTTGGCCATGGTAGACCATTGGTGACAAGGGTTGACCATGGTAAACATGGTTGACCATTGCTGAATTGGTTTGACCATGGTTGACTATGGTTGAATTTCTTTTCCATGTTTGACAATGCTTGACCATAGTTAACATGTTTGACCAAGGATGAACTTGTAAGAGCATGGATAGCTATGGATAACATCAATAACGATTTTTGAACATAGTTGCATAAGGTTTCCAACCTTTAATTATATATGAATATGGTTGAACATAACTTTTCTTAACAAAATGGTTGACCATGTTTGCCCATGAATGACTATGGTGACCATAGTTTACCATTATTGAGTTGGTCACATTTTGAGATTGTTATTTGTTTGTCACAATGCGACATCATCTTTTTTTTTCACCTCATTGTGACATCATTCTTTTGTTCATCACATGTCATTATGGTTTTTAGTTCATCACATATAACATCAATTTTTGTTCATCACATTGCAATGTCAATTTTTGTTCGTCACATTTCAATGTTGATTTTTGTTTGTCACATAGCATGTTGATTTGCTCATCAAAAGTAATGTCAATTTTTGTTTATCACATTATGATTCCATTCTTGTCGTATTGTGACATTGATTTTTGTCTATTACATTGCAATATCGATATTTGTTTGACAAATTGCAATGTTAATTTTTGTTGGTCACAGGGTAATGTAAGCTCTGAACATAGGATGTTAACGCGAAAATCCATAAAGGAAGAAAACCATAATACTTCTTAATTTTTAAAGTAAATATATGGACCAACTTCAGTTTACAACATATTTTGTAGACACCAAACTACAGGAGGAACCAACCCCCTTTCTCTACAAGCACCTACTTCCACTAGTTGCAAGAATGAAATTTTTGAGGCACCAACCTCCTAGTTTTTTCAAGCACCCACCTAAAGGAGACTATGATCCCCTATTGCTAAGTCACTATGATCCCTCTTTCATTAATTTTTTGCACTCAAACAAGTGACTCTCTTACATATAATCATACACACAACATAGCTCAAATATTTTGATCATCACATACATGCATAGTAGCATCAAACTTTTGACCTCTTTTGACATGTATACCCTACACAACTCAACATTTACATGTTCAACACTTAGATTACACAAGAATGATGCTCAATTTAGTTATTATCGTGCAACTCCTCTCCCTTTCATTATTTTTACTAACTTTATTGTTCTTGTCACTTTACGGAGCTTACATCCACTAACCATACATTTAGAACAACACACCTTGCATTGTTCTCTTCTCCTTTTATGATTTTGGCCCTTTAATTATCATGAGTATAAATTCATGGTATTTACCCATGAAAAATCTCATTTAACTATATCAACAAGTTGCCCCCATCAACCTTCTAATTCATCAATGGCGTTGGAGTGCTTAAGCTCATTTCCTTTTGGCACTTTCCTCATAACCACATGTTGGATTGTAGGATAATCCTATTGTTACTAAGAAAATCTGGTGTCCATCACTTTTTTTAGTAACCACAGGCTAGGACTATAAGCTTAGGCACAAAGTTAGCCTTATAGCCTATGTAATGTGGTCAATTTACATTATACAACTTTTCCCTATAAAATCCAACATCCAGGCTTATCCAAACTATACTTGGTAACATTATCTTGGATGCAATCCAGGGAAATATATCCTTGCACCTTAATGATCCAAAGGATCCAATATCTAATCCCTTCTTCTTTTCACACTTTACCACATAGTTGGATTGATCTAAGGTCCAGATATCTCTTTAAACGCTAATGTGGGGTCCACATACCATTTCTCAATATTTGTGCCAAGGCCTTCATCCAAAAATCCAATAGTAAACCTATTCTAAACCAACCAATAACTTATGCATGCTTTAACCCTTATATGCCCAAAATAAAAGGCATGGACCCTTGACACCAAAATGGAACTATGACCAAATTCTTCAACTGAATCCAAATCTAGGTCACTTGCAAATGAGCATACTTGCTTGACCCTTAGAGACCTAGATACCTGGACACCTCTGGGTCTATGCATGGATATGGTTTACACTTTTTGGCATATGAGAACACATTGTGGGTGAAAAAAAGAAACTTGATTGAGCCTTTTTAAGTGCTTGATCGAGCAATCGTTAATCCCTTGATCGATCTATTTGAAGTGTTTATATATTGCTCGATCAAGCATTAAAACAAACCCTCGATCGATCTCCTGTGTAACTCGAGATTAGGAACTTCATCAAGCAATGGACTCAATCAAACCATTTAAATTAGAAAAAACTACAATACACTTTTCTACACATAACTAATTGCTGTATTATTCAGCTATCATTACAAAATTTAATAGTTACATTTCAATACTAGATAAAACCAAAATATATATATATATAAAACCAATGTAGGTAGAAAATTTACTTAAAATTTACAGCACATAACTAATTGCTGTATTATTCAGCTATCATTCGACAGAATTAATAGTAACCTTTTTTAAGATACTAGATAAAACCAGTATATGTAGAAAATATAAAACTAGTATATATAGAAAATTTACTTATATATAAAACAAATTACCAGCATATATATATAGAAATTCTGATTTGAGTTCGAAAGGAGATAAACTTTGTCGTTAATAACCACTTGTCACTCAAATCACGGTGCCAATTTGAAAGTAACGTCTGTGATTTGTTTTGAAGCCGTGAAGGAGGTTTACCTTGTGGAGCATACAAAGTTTGGGAACATGCATGCAATATACGTAGGTTGCCTCTAGATTTACCTCGTGAAGCTTCTAGATTTACCTCGTCGTCCTGGGATTATGAGCTGGTTTGGGAACATGGTTAGGCTGATTTTACCAAATTTACCTCGTGAAACTTCTAGATTTACCTCGTCTTCATGGGATCATGAGTTGGTTTGGAAACATGGTTTACCAAATTTTGTTAAGACCTTTCTCAAGCTTCTAGATCGATTGAGCCACGCAGAATTGCAGGAGAAGGCGTAACAATGGCGACGTTGCTCCACCTGGCCGACATAACCTCGGCCGTCTCCATCCATATCCATATATCAAATAGAGCAATCGTGCAGCATTTGGCTTTAATTTTGCACATAAAACATCATTCTATATTTAACTGCACCTGTCACTTAGTGTTACCACCAACTTTAAAATATCACGAAATTCTTCTCTGCTTTTTATCCGTCGTTCAATAGAAGAAGGGATGTTTTTTATCCGTCGTTAAATAGAAGAAGGGAGACCGTTATTGTGTTATATTTTTATGTGTATGTAATTATTTATTAGTAATTAGTTGGTGATGAAGAAGGGAGACAATATTGTCAATAGTTTGCACGAGGATTGATACTGCAAATCTATTTCATTTCATTTCAGGTATCACAACTTCTAACTACTAATTAATTCTCAATAGTGTGGCTCCAAGGTATTACTAAATATATCATGAAGAATAGTTTTAATAATTTATTGCCACAAGATTACTCTTGAAATATTTTTTGTCTCTGCTAATGTTTGAAATAATTTATTTCCTTCAATAATATTTTGATGATTTTTTTATCTATAGTCATTCAACAAAGTCAAGAAATAATTCATTTTTGATATTTTTTAATGAGTGGCTAGAATTATAAAATATTTACATTGTTTGTTTCTCCAAACAATTATCACATCTCCTTCAAGAATGTTTTGTTTTGCTTTGAATGTTTATAGATATATATTTCCCAAAAATGTTATAAATACATTATTATATGCAATTATTTATTACTAATTTTGAATATATGTAATTGTCTATTAGTAATTGGTTGGTGATGTAGAAGGGAGACGACCTTATCAAGGATTAATTTGAAATTTGCAAGAGGATTAATTCTACACATCTATTTCATTTTAATTCTAGGTATCACAATTTTTGACAACTAATTAATTCTTAATAATGTACTTTTAGGTATTACTATATATTTTGAAAATATTTTTTCTTAATAATCTACAACGTTAAGATTAACAACATCTAATGCATCTAACAAAAGCAATAAAATAAGATTAAAAAACAACATCTACACTGAAATCAATGCATCTAATGCAAGCAATCAAATGAGATTAGAAATCAATATCTACACTAAAATCAATGCATCTAGTGAAAGCAATCAAATAGGATTAGAAATCAAAATCTACATTAAAATAAATGCATCTAGTGCAAGAAATAAAAAAGGATTAGAAATCAACATCTACACTGAAACCAATGCATCTAGAGCAAGAAATCAAATAGGATTAGAAATCAACATCTATGCTGAAATTAACGCATCTCGTATAGGAAATTCAATAGAATTCTAAGAAAACATCATCTACACTGAAATCAATGCATCTAGTGCAAGAAATATTCTTCCATTTCTCTCCCCTCCATCTAATCTTGAAAAATATTTTTAATAATCTACAGTCTCAAGATTAACAACATCCAATCCATCTAATGCGAGCAATCAAATATGTTATAAAATAACATCTACAATGAAATTAATGTGTCTAATGCAAGCAATCAAATAAGTTTAGAAATCAACATCTACATTGAAATCAATGCATCTAGTAAGCAATCAAATATAATTAGAAATCGACATCTACACCGAAATCAATGCATCTAGTGCAAGCAATCAAATAGGATTAGAAATCATCATTTACATTGAAATCAATGCATCTAGAGCAAGCAATTAAATAGGATTAGAAATAAACATCTACACTAAAATCAATGCATCTAGTTCAAACAATCACATTTACACTGAAATCAATGCATCTAGTGCAAGCAATCAAATAGGATTATAAGTCACCATCTGTGCTGAAATCAATGCATCTTGTGCAAGAAATATTTTTTTCTCTCTCCCCCGTCCATCTATATCTATATCTCCTTTCATCTCTCCTTCTTTGTCTCTCTATCTCACCCCCACAAACACACACACACACTCTCCATATATATATCTATCTCTCCCTCCCTCTATCTCTCTCTTCTTTCCTCTCTTCACCTCTCATCTATATCTCTATCTCGCTCTACCTCTCCTTTGTCTCTATATATCACCCCCAAATCATATACACTATTTCTCCATATATATCTATCTCTTCCTCCCTATTATTCTCACTCTCCCTCTCTCCCCCTTCTATTTCTCTTCCCTCCTACTCTCCTCTCCCCTTTTCTCTCTCTACCTTATCACTCTCTCTCTCTCTCTCTCCCTCTCTCCACTTTTCTCTCTTTATGTCTTTCTTCCTACCTACCTCTCTCTCCCCCTCCAACTCCCTCTCTCTCCCTCCCTTTATCCTCTCTGTAATGTCCTCTCTCTCTTCCTTCCTCTTTGTCCCTTTCCCTCCCATCTCACTCTATCCCTCCCCGCTCTCTCTCTTCCCCCTCCAACTCTGTCATTATTTCCCTCCCTCTCTCCTCTCTCCTTCTCTCCCCCTTCCTTCCATCTATCCTTCTTTATCTCTCTATCTCACCCCGAAATATACACACATTCTCTCCATCTCTTCCTTTTCACTCCCTCCCTCTCTCTCTCTCTCTACTTTTATATTTCTATGTCTTTCTTCTTCACTCTGTCTCTCTCCCTCTAACTCCATCTTTATATCCCTCCCACTCTCATCCTCTCTCTCAAGTCCTCTCTTTGGTCCTTCTTCTCTCTCCCTTTCTTTCCTACCTCCCTCTCTCTTCCCCCATCTCTCTCCCTCTCTTTGCCCTCTAACCTTTTCACTCTCCTCTCTCTCTCTCTCTCCGCCCTCTAACCTTGTCATTATCTCTCTCCCCTCTCTCACTCCCTCTCTATCTACCCTCCAACCTTCTCACTATCTCTCCCCCTCCATTTTTGTGTCTCCCCCTCTCTCTTTCTTACCCTTCTCTCCCTCTCTCACTCTTATCTTTCTCTCTCTCTTCATTACTCCTCTTCCCTCTTCTTTATTGTATCTCCTCCTCTCTCTTGTCACTCCCCCTATATCTCCACCTCTATCACTCTATGTATTTGTTCTTCCCTCCATATATATCTAGAGTTAATATATATCATGATATATTAATATATATTATAATATAACAAATTGAATATTATATTAAATTTAATATTGCATTAATCCAAAGTTATTAAACTTAATAATATTAATATTAATATTAAATAAAATATTAATATTATAATATCAATATTATATTAGTTGATGTTTTTTACATGACATGATAACAAAATTTATAATTAAACTACATCAAATTAATACTTTCAAATATTACAACTTTGATGTGGAAATATTTGCCTTTAAAGATTTTAATGTATCACTAGGAAATGGTTTTTCCTTTTAAAGATTCATTTTACAAATGTTTAGTTAAAAGAAATTTTAAAAGATTTTGGAGCAAGATTTTCATTCTTCCTTTTTCCTTTGATTTAATAAATGATACTCGATTCAGTAAAGAGAAAAATTGTTTAAATTTTTACTTAATTTGGAATTTTAATCTAATATATTGTTTTGTTAAAAAATGTTTAATTTTTACTTAATTTGGAATTTTAATCTAGTAATTTTTTTTGTTAAGGTAAATTTATGATCGTTCAGATTCACATATATGATAAAGGAACTATTAAAAGCATGAGATAATTTACTATCCATTTAAATACATAATTATATTTTAATTACTAATCTCAGTCCATTAATAAGATTAAAAAGTTATATATAATTTAAGATTGACCAACATTAACGAAAAGTAATTTTATTATTTTTTTGGGACAAAAATGAAAATGAATATACATATTTGATTAGTTTTAATTGTAAGCAATATAAAAAATCAATAACCTCATTCTCATGCTTACTCAGTTACTTAGTTAGTTATTGATATTACAACAAGTATGAAGGACTTCAACTATAAATAAGATATTTTGATCTCCATGTGAAATAACATAATTTTAGATGAAATTCAAAGAAAAAAAAAATATATCTTATATTTTCATGTTTTTTTAAAATATTTCAATACTTGGAACATAAATAAACTAGAAATTGCAACAAATGTTGCAAAAGAAACACAATACGCATTAGCATTAGATGTTGAAAATGCAACAAGAAAATCGAGTTTTGACTTTTCCATGGTTAAACTAGATTAAAATTTCAATTTCAATTTTCAATTTCAATTTCAGTAAAATACTTGGAGGTAGTTACCTGAGGTGACATGGCCTTGTCACTCAGTTAACTCAGTTAATTTGAGTTGGAGACACTTGAGTTCAATTCAGTATGATTGATTGCTAATTTCTAGCAATCTATTTCAATTAATTCGAGTTATTGTGACTTAAACTAGTTCTAACAAGTAGAGAACTAGTGGAGGGTCCAGTAGTGGTGTACCTCAGTGATCAACCAATTAACTCATTAATTAGCACAAAAAATAGATGCATGCAGAAAAATCCAGTTACCTAGTTGAGATTGGAGTTCAAGGGGCAGTGTATTATTAGTTGTAGCATATTATGAAGTATATAGGTGGTGCATGCAGTCAGAGAAGGGCCTAAAGGAATTGTGCAATTCTGAATGAGGAATTTCCTAATTAATAGAGGTCTAACTCCTAAAGGAACAACACAAGGAAATAGGAGTTTAACATACTGATAAAGTGGTTAAGTGTTGACTAGAGTCAGTATGTGAGGCAGTGATATAGACCATACGAATGCAGATGTTGCTCAGGCTTGAGCAAGCATTGTATTTCTTCTCTATTTTCTAATTAATGAAATACAAATAGGAAGGGGTTTTGAGCAGTTGCTTTCACCTAAATAAATCTTTGGGCATCTCTATTGAATCATGTCACATGTTTATTATTTCCTTGCTTGATCATGAATTGTTTTCCACATATGAGTAAAGTAGATTTGAGTTTTATGTTTTAGTAAATTACATGAGCAATTCAGATTTACACATAATTTCTACATGGTATTAGAACATGATTCATAGTAGAGAAGAGAATTCGAAGTTGTTATTGCAGGGGGATCAAATTTGCAGGATCAATTCTTCAAAGCTAGCAGGATGGTGTTCTATGGTCTAAAGCTTGAGTAAGCCCTTGAGGGAAACTCAAACTTTTTTTCTTGGAAGGATCGCATGGCGGCGGTACTGGAGGACAATGGGTTGAAATAATTTTTCGAGATTGACATTCCAAAACTAGGATCATCAAACCTCAAGGATCTATAAGAATGGAGAATGTGTGTAGCCAAGCCAAGGAGAATCATATTGGAGGGTGTGAAGGACCACAATGTATGCAATCTCCATGGGAAATAAACCCTGTATGCAATGATGCAAGCACTGAAAAGTTTTTTCCATAACAATAGTGACCACAGGAAACTAGTGCTCAAAGATAAGCTTCGAAATATCAAGATGCAGAAGAATGAATCTATTTAGCAGTACCTGAGCAGGTTCACACAATGTCATGATGAACTTGGAGGATTTGGGGTTATTGTTGTGGAGGATGATCTCGTGAGCCTAGCCCTTCTAGGCTTTCCTAAGAGCTGGCATAGCTACTAAGATTTAGTGATTGGGAGGGAGAAACTACCAAACTGGGAATGCCTTTGGTTGGATTTGGTATAGGAGGAGATAAGGAGGAATGCCAAAGATGGGACCTAATCTAAAGAAGAGGAAGAGGAATTTGTATTATCCAACAAAGGAATGAACGCCAAGGGAAAGAACTCCCAAGGTGAGGCTAATTCTAGCCAAGAGGGAAATAAGAAATAGTTGTCCAAAATCAAGTGTTTCAACTACCATGAATTTGAGCACTATGCAACAAAGTGTCCACACAAGAAGGAGAGTAAGAAGGAGCCTGTAGTAGCAACAACAGATGAAGCTTTGGCTGCATAGTTCTAGCTTGATTTCACCCTTATCACATGCATGATGAGCACAATGATGGGTAGTGGGTGGTACTTAGATGGTGGTGCCTCATTCCACATGATGGGGAATAGAGAGTTTTTCAATGACTTGAAGGAGAAAGATCTCGAGAGGAACATTGAGTTTGGAGATGACGTAAGGTACAATGCTACTAGGATTGGTACAATAATATTTCAAATGGAGTCAGGCTTCCCTCTCAGGTTCAATGATGTGATGTTTGTTCCAGGTCTAAAGAAGAATCTAAATGTTTTTGTAGTTTTGGAAGACCGTGGTTATGATGTGATCTTCAACAAAAGGAAAGTATTCATGAGATACATAGACACAGGAAAAGTGAAACAAATCAATGATAGAGTCAAGAACCTGTATGCACTTGAGGTAGAAGATGCATGAAAATCCTTGAGGAGCAAGGAAAGTGTTAGAGACATAGTGGTTGAGAGGGAGCATGATTTACCTTTCAAAATGAAACCTCAGAAGGAGCCTCAGGAAGTTGTGGAGCAACCACAAATGGGAAAGCAAACCAAAGACAATGTGGATACGTACACTCAAGAAGAGACAACCAATAGGGTGAGAGTTCGATCTAAGTGGGCAGAGGGAGCACATGCAACCATACCTCCAAGTGTGAGATGGGGTGATGTGAAGCCCTAGTCCGAAGAGTGTAGAAATTTGTGCAAGGTCCATTGAGGTGTTCTCGTAATGGATCATTACCCTTGCTATAAGGGCCCATAATATTCAATAGCAAGAGGACTAGTGCCAGTAAAATACTGATGAGTGTAGAGGAGTGTTGATAGTGGAGAATGAGGCTCAGTAGCAGAGTCAACAACAAGACAATTTTCCTTGTAGATAGTTATAGATTAATTCAATGATTATTTTTTATGTATGCTTCTTAGTTTCAGATGTTGTAGTAGCAGCAACAACAAAGAGAAGAATTGCATGGAGTACATTCAAAAGGTGATGGATTGGGGTAGATGTGAATCCCTTTCTTGCTGAGAGGGACTATTGAAAATGCAACAAGAAAATCTAGTTTTGTCTTTGCCTTGGTAAAACTAGATTAAAATTCAAATTTCAATTTCAATAAAATACTTGGAGGTAGTTAACTGAGGTGACATGGACTTTTCACTCAGTTAACTCAGTTAATTTGAGTTGGAGACACTTGAGTTCATTTCAATATGATTTATTACTAATTCTAAGCAATCTCTTTCAGTTAATTTGAGTTATTGTGAGTTAAACTAGTTTTAAATGTTAGAGAACTAGTGGAGGGTCCAGTAGTGGGGTGTGCACCTTAGTGATCAACCAGTTAACTCATCAATCTTCCCACAATAATTGATGCATGCAAATAACTCGAGTTACCCAGTTGAGATTAGATTTTAACGGAAGTGTACTATCAGTTGTAGACTATTATGAAGTGTATAGGTGGTGCCATGTAGTCAAAGAAGTCCCTTAAGGAATTGTGAAATTCTCAATGAGGAATTTCCTATTTAATAGGGGCCTAATTCCTTAAGGAATAATGCAAGGAAATAGGAGCTTGGCAGGTTGAGAAATTGGTTAAGTGTTGGCCAGAGTCGGTTTGTGAGCCAGTGAGATAGACTATACTAGTGCAGAGGTTGCTCAAGCTTGAGAAAACATTGTATTTCTTCTCTATTTTTTGATTAATGCAAACAGATAGGGAGGGGTTTTGAGAAATTTCTTTCCCCTAGATAAATCTCGGTGTATGTGTATTGAATCATGTCGCATGTTTATGATTTCCTATCTCGATCATGGATTAATTTCTGCATGGAGGCGGTACTGGAGGACAATGGGTTGAAGGAATTTTTCGAGATTGACATTATGAAACTGGGATCATTAGACCTCAAGGATATAATAGAATGGAGAAAGTGTGTAGTCAAGCTAAGGAGAATCATATTGGAGGGTGTGAAGGGCCACATTGAAGGCAATCTCCACGGAAAACAAACCCCGTATGCAATGAGGTAAACACTGACAGGTTTGTTATAGAACAATAGTGACCACATGAAACTAGTGCTCAAAGATAAGCTTCGAAATATCTAGATGCAGAAGAATGAATCTATTCAGCAGTACCTGAGCACGTTCACACAAAGTCATGATGAACTTGGAGGAGTTGGGGTTACTGTTGTGGAGGATGATCTCGTGAGCCTAGCCCTTCTAGGATTTCCCAAGAACTGGCACATCTACTAAGATTCAGAGATTGAGAGGGAGAACATACCAAAGTGGGAATGGCTTTGGTCAGATTTGGTACAGGAGGCGATATGACGGAATGCCATAGATGGGACCTCATGTAAGGAAGAGGAAGAGGACTTTGACTTAGCCAACAAAGGAATGAGCGCCAAGGGAAAGAAGTCCCAAGGTGAGGTGGATTCCAACCAAGAGGTAGATAAGAAATACTTGTCCAAAATCAAGTGTTTCAACTATCATGAATTCAAGCACTATGCCACGAAGTGTCCACACAAGAAGGAGAGTAAGAAGGAGCCTGTAGTAGTAGCAACGGGAGAAGCTTTGGCTTCATAGTTATAGATTGATTTCACCCTTATCACATGCATGATGAGAACAATGATGGGTAGTGGGTGGTACTTAGATAGTGGTGCCTCGTTTCACATGATAGGGAATAAAGAGTTTTTCAGTGACTTGGAGGAGAAAGATCTCGAGATGAACATTGAGTTTGGAGATGACATAAGGTACAATGCTACCAGGATCGGTATAATAATATTTCAGAGGGATTCAGGATCCCCTCTCAGGCTCAAGGATGTGATGTTCGTTCGAGTTCTAAAGAAGAATATAATCTTTGTTGTAGTTTTGGAGGACCGTGGTTATGATGTGATCTTCAGTAAAAGGAAAGTATTCATGAGACACATAGACACAGGAAAAGTGAAAAAAATTAATGATCGAGTCAAGAACCTATATGCACTTGAGGTAGAATATGCATGCAAATCCTTGAGGAGCAAGGCAAGGCTTAGAGACACGGTGGTTGAGAGGAGCATGATTTACCTCTTAAAATGAAACCTCAGAAGGAGCCTTAGGAAGTTGTGGAGGAGCCACAAATGGAGAAGAAAATTGAAGGCAAAGTGGAGACATCCACTCAAGAAGAGACTTCCAATAGGGGGAGAATTCGAGCTAAGTGGGTAGAGGGAGCACATGCAGCCAGACCTCTAAGTATGAGGTGGGGTGATGTGAAGCCCTAGTCCCAGAAGTGCAAAAATTTGGGCAAGGTCCATTGAGGTGTTCTCCTAATGGATAATTACCCTTGTTACAGGGGCCCATATTATTAAGTAGCAGGAGGATCAGTGGTAGTCAAATACTGAGGAGTGTAGAGGAGTGTCGACAGTGGAGCGTGAGGCTCAGTAGCAGAGCTAACAACAACACAATTTTCCTAGTAGACAGTTCTAGATTAATTTAATGATTATTTTTTATGTATGCTTCTTAGTTGCAGATGTTGCAGTAGCAGCAAAAACAAAGAAAAGTGTTGCATGAAGTACATTCCAAATGTGTTGGATCAGGGTAGATGTGAATCCCTTTCTTACTGAGAGGGATTGTTTTAAATGCAGCAAGACAATCTAACTTTGACTTTGCCTTGGTCAAACTAGATTAAAATTCAAATTTCAATTTCAGTAAAATACTTGGAGGTAGTTAACTGAGGTGACATGGCCTTGTCACTCAGTTAACTCAATTAATTTGAGTTGGAGACACTTGAGTTCATTTCAATATGATTTATTGCTAATTTATAGCAATCTATTTTAGTTAATTTGAGTTATTGTGAGTTAAACTAGTTCTAAATGTTAGCAAACTAGTGGAGGGTCTAGTAGTGCGGTGTGCACCTTAGTGATCAACTAGTTAACTCATCAATATGCCTAGAATAATTGATGCATGCAAAGAACTCAAGTTACCTAGTTGAGATTAGAATTCAAGGGAAGTGTACTATTAGTTGTAGACTATTCTGAAGTGTATAGGTGGTGCCATGCAATCAGAGAAGTCCCTAAAGGAATTTTGTAATTCTCAATGAGGAATTTCCTAATTAATAGGGGTCTAATTTCTTAAGGAATAATGCAAGTAAATAGGAGCTTGACAGGTTGAGAAATTGGTTAATTGTTTTCCATATTCAGTATGTGAGGCAGTGAGATAGGCTATACTAGTGTAGAGGTTGCTTAGGCCTGAGTAAACATTGTATTTCTTCTCTATTTTCTGATTAATGCAATACACATAGGAAGGGGTTTTGAGTAGTTTCTTTCCCCTAGATAAATATCGGTGTATGTGTATTGAATCATGTCACATGTTTATGATTTCCTAGTTGCATTTATTTTAAAATGTCAAAACTCCAGTGTAATTATTCTTATAAAATTATTAATTTTATACATATTGTTGACAATTCGTTAAAAGGATGAGCGTAGACAAAACTTTAACATCATATCTATCAATTTCTATATAATGAAATTTTTTATACATATCATTGAAAATTCGTTAAAAGGGCGAAGCTAGACAAAACTTTCACATCATATCTATCAATTTCTATATAACGTTGATGGTTCGTGAAAAGGATGAACCTAAACACAACTTTAACATCATATCTATCAACGTTGATAAGCTTGTCGTCAAGTTGGATTTAACCTGATATTATAAAATAAATGCTTAAGATAATGTATAAGATTTTAAACAAACTAAAATAAGAGGTTTATTTTATAACCTAGTAGTATGAGGGAGATATGTAATTTTGTCCATATAGATTTCTTTTTTAAAATAAAAATAAAAACAATTCTAAATAAAAAAATAATATTTGCTATAATAACAAATGAAAATGAATATACATATTTGATTAGTTTTAATTATAAGCATTATAAAACATTAGTAATCTCATTCTAACATTTATTCCAGCAGAGGATTTTCGAACTGGAGCTCCTGCGCTTCCTTCTGCGACCTTGACAGGCCTCCTGTCTGGCAGCCCTGCTGCTGGGCCTTCTCCTATTCCCGCTGGCCTGCCTGGGCTCCATTCTCTGAGCTTCCCTTTGAATCACGTGGTCTCTTTCGGGCCTCCTGCTCGGCCCCAGCTGTGGGTCCTTTCCCCCTGCCTTCTTTCCTGCTTCCACACCTCTCCCCATCCGGTCATCTGCGAGACTGGCTCACCTCTACTGACATGGCTGGGACTGACTCCTCCTCGCATCAAGACAATGAAGATCAGGAAAAAATCTTTGCTTCTCTCATTCCAGAAAACGCTACCTCAAGAATCCGTCCCTGTGCATCAAAGTTTGTCAAGAAACTAGCAGACATCCCTGAAGTTTCTCTCCCTCCCAGTCTCCCGAGGAAGGCATCGATCTCTTTGGCTGAGAGGGGTCTTGTTGGTTAGTTTACTGGCCTCTGGCCTTCGCCCAGAGCAGTCCAAAAATGGGTAGAATGTAACTGGAACGTGATCATTCAAGGGAAAATCGCCATTAGATTCTGCGGAAGGGGCTTCTATACTTTCCTCTTTGAAACAAAAGAAGACCGGAACCTCATCTTCAGAAATGGCCCCTACTTCATGGATTCGAGAGGCCTCTACCTGAATAGATGGTCCCCTGATTTCGACCCGGAAATGGATATCCCAAATGCTGTTCCGGTTTGGGTTCGCCTGCCTCACCTCCCTCTGCATTGCTGGGGGGATGAATCTGTTAAAGCTATTGGGAATGCTGTGGGAAAATACATTGACAGATGTGAACCAAAGGAAAACATGCATGCTTGTGCAAGGATCTGCGTTGAAGTCGACTTAGGGAAAGGCCTACCGGAAGCTATCAAGATCAAAGTGGACCAATGGACCCATATTCAGCAGCTGGACTACGAACAACTGCCATTCAAATGCAAGGTATGTCACGAATATGGACATTTCGCTAATAGGTGTAGTAAGTTAAAAGTAAATGAACTGAATGAAAATGCTAAAACCTCTGAAGGCACATGGGAGCAAGTTAAAAAAAAGAAATCAAACCCTACCCAGCAAGGCCCTAATACTAAGCCCCTACCGGAATCCCAAGCTGCTCCCCCCCCCCTCCCATTTCGACCCAGCCTTTCCTCTCCTCCTCCAATCCCTTTGAATCCTTGGTGGACGAAGATCCCTCCTCCCCCCCTTCCTCTCCCTCAACCACTGCTCTAGCAGTCATCCCCTCCCCCTCGCTGCCCCTACCCTCCCCTCCTCCTACCATAGAGCATATTCTAACAAGAAACAAACTCAAAGAAGAAAGCCTCACCTCCGAACCACCGAGAAAAGAAGGCAAGAAGTCAAATAAAGAAATAAGAGACGAAACAACAACAAAAGAAATGGCCACGGGCACTCAGCAACCGATGGACTCATTCTTGGACAAGAAAAAAGGAAGCGGGGAAAAGAAAAAGCAGAAGAGCGGGGCTCACCAAAAAATTAGTAAGTAATGATATTGGCCTCTTGGAATTGTAGGGGGTTGGGATCCTCTCTAAAAACAAATGCAGCCCGGGATTTAAACATTCATGAGCAGCCAGATATTTTCCTAATCCAGGAGACCAAAATGTCTAACCAAGACTTTCAAAGATTCACAAAAAGACATAAAAGCTTCGCAGGTACAACAACAGATTCCGTGGGTGCCTCAGGAGGTATAGGTACATTATGGAACAAGAGAAAATGGGACCTCATCAGCCAAAACTCATCTAACTGGTGGGTCAGAACTGACCTCAAAAATAAAATCTCAAAAGAAGAATATACTGTCCTCAACATCTATGCCTCGAATCATTACAGGGATAAGGCATATTGTTGGGACTCCATCAACTCAGAGGTGCAAGTCTCCCAAAATAGGAACACAATTATGGGTGGTGACCTGAACCTAATCAGGAACATTAAGGAAAAAATAGGAGGGAAATTCTTCACTGATCCTTCAAGAGATTCTCTAGAAACAATAATAGAAACACACAAACTCATTGATATCCCCCCTAACAATGGTAAATTTACTTGGAGCAACAAGAGAGCAGGAATCCACAACATCAAAGAGAGATTGGACAGGATATTAATTCATGAAAGAATAGTTATAGGTTTCTCCTTAGTTAAAAGTAAAATAGTTCATGCCACAGCTTCAGATCATAAGCCTGTGGTTTTGATTCTTGACAATGAAGGAAATCTCAGCCCTTTACCCTTCAAATACAACAAAATTTGGGATACCAAGGAGGGCTTCAGAAAACTCATCAAAGATCACTAGGAGATGGAAGTCATCGGTTCACCCCACTATGTATGGGAATCAAAAGTAAAATCCTTAAGAGCAGCGATCAAACAGTGGGCCAAAGAGAACGCAATATTGGGAAAAAAAAGAATAGAGCTACACAGGCAATTGGAGCAATGGAACCAGGAGAAAGAGGATCATCAAATCTCAAAGGAAGAACAATCTCAGGAAAATGAAATGTTTAGGGAACTCTATAGGCAGAAAAGAGAAGAGGAAGAAGAGCAGAGACAAAAATCGAGGTGCCTTTGGCTCAGATCAGGAGACAAAAACACCTCTTTCTTTCATAATAACCTTAAGATCAGAAGAGCAGGAAACCAAATTAATAAAATGACCGCTGAGGGGAAAGAACTTAGTGAACAAGAGGAAATCAAAGCAGCGGCGCATAGCCACTTCAAAACCCTCTTATCAGCAGTCCCCCAGTATATGGACAGCGCGGATTTCCTACAACCAGTTGAGTGCAAAATCAACGCGCATCAAAAAAGTGAATTGGATCAGGATGTTTTGGAGGAGGAAATAAGGTTGGCACTATTCAGTATGTAGCTAGACAAGGCCCCTGGACCTGACGGCTTCACTGCTGCCTTTTTTAGGAACCACTGGGATATCATAAAAAAAGACTATGTAAGGATGGTTAAAAATATCTTCAAAAAAAATAAGATGGGCAAAAACACTAAAACCTCCCTGTTACACAGTAATTTGTCACCATTGGTCACCGTCCCTGTTACCCCTTTCCCGTACTTTGGAGGACTCATTCCGGGACCTGTGAGCAGTGACATAACTTAAAAACACTTGCATTATGTTCCCCTAAGTATGGACTTCATGTGCCCTGAAGACACCTCCTGCAAAATATCCCTGAAAAGTACCCTTTTTCCATTAGCGTGGGTCCACAGTATTCTACCCGCGCCATTTAGGGAGATCCTCAAAAGAAGGCGCGCCCATTGGCGCTCTGTCTTAGAGTAACACCTGCGCCAACCGAGTTTGGAAAATATTTTTAACAAACGCGCGCCCAGATGTTTTTTCCCTTCAAGTCATGAAGTCTTTTGAGGATAAAGCTAATCTTCTAGATGTCGAGATTCATCATCTATCCCTTACATCTATCCACAACGGCTTTTTGGAGATAATGCCAATCCATAATGGGTGTCTTGATGCATTGTATCTTCCTCCCCTTCTCGATCTATAAAAGTCTGTCCTCGTGCATTTGACAAGCTAGTTTTTGAGTAGTAGTGATAACGCTTGTCTTGAGTGATAGTAAGAGTCTTGGAGCATAGGGAGGTTATGCTGCCAAAAGTCTGAGCTGTGTATTCATCATCAAAGAGAGAGAAAGGTCTATTGCAAGACATATGTAGCTGCTCACCCAGCCAGAGGAGAGATTCAACGTCAGAACTTTGGTTGTATTTTTCTCTGTTGATTATTCATTAATAAACAACTATCATTATGGTTCTGATCTTATTGTTCGTTATGATAATGTTTGATCTATATCTTTTCTAACTGATATATAGTTATATTTAGTGGATTTTATGCTTGTATTCGCTTCGTTCTTTGCATGTGCAGGTATCCATTCGCGGAGATCGTGAGGATCGTGACCTGCCGGAGCAAGGGAACGGGAGTATCAACTCTTCTACGACACTAGCGTTGGACTCCAGGTTGGTTCCCATAATCCAATTTCAATTTGCAACTAGGAACTTGCATGGTAGCGTTAATTGATTGTTGCTAGACCCATTTTGGGCTAGTGGGATCGCCTCTGTCCGCAGAGGGGATTTACCTCTCCAACAATTTGGCGACTCCGCTGGGTTGATAAAGGCAGTCTTGTGTTGATCAGCGGGAGCAATATTGATCTGGTTATATCTAGAAAAACCATCCATAAAAGAGTACATTTCGCTTCCGGCACACTCGTCAATAATTTGATCAATGAATGGTGTGGGGAAATTATCTTTAGGACAGGCCCGATTAATATCACGATAATCAACACAAACACGGATTGTACCTTGTTTTTTATTCACAGGTACGATATTGGAAACCCAATCTGTGAGCGGGATAGGATAAATAAAACCGGCTTTAAGAAGCTTCTCTACTTCGGCCTTAAAAATGCCGGTTCTACCTTCCAACGTGCAATGTCCTATGCTTTTCATGACATTCGACACATTGTACAGCCATACCTGGATGATCTTCCAGCTCATTTAGCCAAACGTAAGGACCACCCTACTAACCTTCCCGAGATCTTTCTTCGCTGTCGACACTACCGAATTAGACTCAATCCTCACAAATGTGTCTTCTGCGTTGAATCTGGCCGACTTCTCGGGTTTGTCGTCTCCTGAGAGGGCATCCGTTTGGATCCCCTTAAAGTCGAGGCTATAGTGAATCTTCCTCCCCCTGCTTCTTTACAGCAATTGCAAAGCTTGCAGGGTAAAGCAAATTTTCTACGACGTTTCATTCCAAACTATGCCGAGGTGGCCAAAGGTTTCACACGATTACTAAAGCGAGATGTCCCTTTTCATTGGGATACCATTGCTTAGGAATCTTTTGAGCGTCTCAAGGGTCTCCTTGTTTCTGCTCCCTTGCTACGTCCTCCGAACTATCATCGTGACTACACTCTGTATTTGGCCACCGCCGACACCACTATCGGCATGGTTCTCGTTCAAACTGACGATGATGACACTGAGCATGTTATATATTATCTCAGCCGCAATCTTTTAGATACGGAAACTCGATATGCTTATGTCGAGAAGTTGGCTTTGGCCGTCGTTTGTGCTGTCCAACGTTTCCGTCATTATATTCTGCTGCGCACTACTACCGTGGTTTCTGATTGCAACCCCATGACGTATATTTTGTCACGCCAGTTGCTGGGGGGCAAGTACTCAAAGTGGATTGTCATCCTCCAAGAGTTCAACTTGGAATTTACCACTGCCAAGTCCAAGAAATCCCTTGTCTTTGCTGAGTTACTTTGCTCTTTGCCATCTTCTTCCCCGCCCTCTAATACAGAGGATCAAATTCCGGATGAGACTTTATTTCTCATCAGCACCCTCGATCCCTGGTACGGAGATATCATTATATATTTGCAGACGTCCTCCTTTCGCCCTAGCGTGTCCAAAGATGCTCGGCGAAGGATTCGTCATCAGTCTCAACCATACCGTATCATTGGGGATACACTATATCGCCTCGGCATCGACTCTGTTTTCCGTCGTTGTATAACTCTCGAGGAAGCTGAGCATGTCTTGAATGACTGCCACTCTGGTGCCTGTGGTGGTCACATGTCCGGATATGCTACTGCCCAAAAAATCCTCCGTGCTAGCTACTTTTGGCCCTCTATCTTTAAGGATTGCATTCTTGCCGTCCGTTCTTGTCATGAGTGCCAGATATACCAGCGGAAGATGCGAGCGCCTCTCGCTCCATTGCACCCTGTTGTCATCGTCGGCCCTTTTGCAAAATGGGGCATTGATTATATGACCTGTAACCCTCGCTCGGCCGGGGGGCATGGGTTTATTATCGTTGTCGTCGATTACTTTACTAAATGGGCCGAGGCGATGCCTACATTAACTGAAGACGGTCACACAACGGCGCAATTTTTATTCAACCATGTTATTTTGTGATTCGGCGTCCCTCAAGCCATCGTCACTGATCACAGGAAGCATTTATGTAATCATATGATGTCGGAACTAACAACACAGCTAGGCTTACAACACGATAGTTCGACTCCATACTACCCTCAGTCCAATGGCCAAGTTGAAGCTATCAATAAGATTTTGGTTACAATGCTTCAGCGTACCGTTGGCATGCATAAGTCTAACTAGCATTTGATGTTGTTCCCTGCCTTATGGGCCTACCGAACCTCCGTGAAGGACGCCACTGGTTTCACTCCATTTCAGCTAGTTTATGGACTAGAGGCTACCCTTCCAATCGAGTGTCAAATCCCTTCATTAAAATTGGCTGTCGAACTACTTCCAAACACTACTCCATTAGAAGAACGCCTTCTTTACCTGGAACGGCTAGATGAGACCCATCGCCTGGCCTCTTTGGCCATCGAAACACAAAAGAAGTGAGTCAAGACTCACTTCGATCAGACTGTACATCCACGTTCTTTTGTTGAGGGAGATTTAGTCCTGCTATACGATCAGGCAAACGATAAGCTGGGAGCAGGAAAGCTCGAACCTATGTGGCTAGGCCCTTACATTGTCAAGAAAGTTTTGCAAAAAGGGGCCTACGAGCTAATTGATTATGAAGGGAACCCTCTCGGGAAGCCCCGAAACGGGATGTACTTGAAAAAGTACTATGCATGATGCTTGTACACTTTATTTTGTACATACATGTACTCTAGCAAGTGTGTTGTGTGTGTGTGTGTGTTAGTTTTAAAGGCGTAACTGCCACTTATTGTGTCTTTCGCTTCTTGTGCCGATGTCTGATGCACCTTATGTTGGTTTCGCTGATGGTGCCTGCCGCAGTACTCGTAACTTGTCCTCTGCGGCGTGGGTGATCTATGATCCTCATGGCGAGTTGATAGATTTTGAAGGTGTGTGTTTGGGTCGTACCACTAACAATGTCACCGAATATTGTGCTGTAATAGAGCTACTTGCTGAAGCAATTAATCTCGGCATTCGTGCATTGGTAGTGAACCTGGACTCTCAACTTGTCGTCCACCAGCTCAACGGACAATATTCCGTCAGAGACCATCGCATTCTAAGGTTGTATTTATGTGTGAGATTGTTAGAAAGGAACTTTGATTTTATCACATATCAGCATATTCCACGACAATTAAACACATTATCTGATGCATTGGCTAATCATGTATTAGATAGACATTTGCGTAATTTGTAATCAAAAAATTATACAAGCAAGCACATGAAAGCACAATAATAAACCATAGGCATATGTATATATATATGTGTGTGTCATAATGTTTGCGCCATGTGTGTTACATAGTCCAAAAAATAATACATGTTCATCTCATATGGCCGGAGACAACATGTCTCTCAAAAATATGCAAAAATGAAACCTAGGCGTCTAATCACGGTGATGCTCATGATAGCATGTCACCGCTCGCACCAAACGTCTCAGCAGATGGTGAACGCGAGTCGGTACTCCCATTGTGTGCCTCTGGTACGCGAAGGGCACATCCACCAATTTGGCATAGTCTGGAATCCCTCGAGTGAGTCCCTCAAGGTTCTGTACTAGCTCTTCACCTACACCACCCTCTACTTGAGGGTCGGCTGCGGGTTGTACCCTCCGTGCTATGTGAGATAGACCAGCTGGTCGCTCTGCACCAACATCTGCATACATATATATAGCTGTTGTCAGAGACATGCATGTATTACAAAAAAAAAATTAAATACACAAAAAACATCAAAAACACAAAGAGTTCTTACCAAGCTCCTCATCCCAGTCTTCTCCCGCAGGCAATGGGAGATCTGGGTCTCGAGTAAAATTGGTGCCCGCATAGGGCCAATCCTCTATAACGATCATCTGGTGATGAAGCCATATGAAGAACTCGGGCCTCCAGGCCATCTGCTAGCCCCCTCCTCCTCTGGGCATGAGTGCTGCCCATCGAGTCATCCTCGGTTCCCGTGGCACTAGATCTGCCACTATACCTCCCTGAATCCGGAAAATCGGCAGTCGCTCCAAGAAGAAGGATACCACAATGGATCCATACCCGAACTGTTTGTTGCCCCCACGCTTACACTTCGTAAGCTGTCTCTTGATGTTAAGGGTCACAGTTGTGGCCCAGTCAAATAGAGTAGGGGTGAGACACTCGGTTGCCAGCAGTAAATGATTCTTGTTGGCCTCATGGGGTGCCTGTACCCCCGCCGTCCAGGTAATAGTGAATAGTATCACCCGTAGCACTAGGTCTGGAACTGTGGCGATATCTACCTTGGCACTGTTCGATCCAAACTGTGCCCCCGGACAAACCCGTTCCATCACCTCCCCCATGTTTTCTCCGGAAGGGCTACTTCCAGTCAAAATGGGTCGTGCACCTCTCCGCGATAACCCAGTGATAAAATAGACATCGGAAACATCCAGCTCCAATGTCTGATCCCGTAAGCGGAATACCTGATCCTCTATGTCCCAAGCATCCACAATAAATCGTAGTAGCGGTTGTGCACGCAAATAGGAGGTGAGGAAAAACTTCTTTAAGCCACAATCCCTCAAGGCATCCATGCAGGCTTCATCCTCTAGTGCCAGAGCATCCACAGCATCATGCTCTCTTTCTCTCCACTCTACAACCATTTTGACGAATCCCTGCAACCATAAAGTCAAAAATACCATCATTAGATCACTGGTGAAACCATAATTCAAGGAAATTTGCAAAATTAACAGTAAAATCCATGGGAAAATTAGGTCGCGCAGATTGGCGTGCCCCCTTTTGGAAAATAATCCCATTAGCGCGGTCCCGAGTGGGAAACCCGTGCCAATGGTGCAACCCTAAATTTTGCAAATCCCCTTGCAGGGGATCAATCTGTCGATGGAAAACTAAAAAAATGAAATGAAAATGAAGCTAAGGACAAGACCTCTTACCTGCTCCAGATGGCGGCTCGATTGCTTTCCTGGATTGATCATAATCAACGGTTGAAGTTTGCACCCAAAACCCTCCAATGGTAAACTCACAAGGTGAAAAGTAAAAAGTGAATTTGTTTTTTACCATTTCACTATTTTATAGCATTTTTTGACCTAAAATGCATTAAAAACATTATTTTTGGGTTAAAATAATGTCTTTTAAGAGTTTTTTTGAATATATTTATATCAAAATGGGTTTTACGCTGTTTTTGGTATGATGACAGGTGTTGGTGCAACTCAAGCGACGAAACGAGCTCCTTTTTTCTACTTTTTCAAGCTCGGTAAAACATGTGAAAAGGTTACTTTGAGGTCCGCTTTCAGCTCTTTTCTGACCGTTTAAAGACGAAAAGATTGCCGAGTTACTCCTCTTGACTCGTTAAACGTTAATAAGAGGCGGTCGTTTTAAGTTCTTTTTGTTGACCGTTAAAACATAAAAAGATTACTGGGTTTTTGTCGTTTCAGACTCGTTAATGGTTACGAAACGACGTGGTTTTGATCGCTTTTTTAATTTTTCAGGTCAAAATCACTATTTATGAAAAGTACTCCTCGATCGTAATGCTCGGGCGGTTCTTTCGAGCATTGTTTTATACTTTTTCGGGCTCTAGAGACACAACTTTATGAAAAAGGACACCCTTGGAGTTTCCTTTTCTGCTGTCTTTTCAAACTCTCTAAACATGAAAATACGCCGAGTTCTTCCTTTGTCAGACTCGTTAAAACCTGATGACATCGGATTCTGTCGAAATGATGCACCACAAGCATATGCTATCCCCATCAATCTTGTTAAAAATAATTGGGGTACTCGCCAAAAATGGTGGGGTAAAATGGAACCATAATTATTGTCATGTCGGCAGTATGTCACTCTTGAACATGGCACTTGTGTGCTTTCGTGTCTGGGTGGGGATATCTCATCTCATTTTTCACTTGCCTCCGTGGATTTGGATAATCTTGTTTGACCTCTCATCTGCTCATTGCCTCGTCACCATGACCTCTGATCCATTGATGTCAAATACTGCCAATTCCATTGTCGTGCCGCCGATATGTTCAAGAGAAGTTGACCTCTGCAGAAAAACAACCTCCCTCTGATAGCTCACATAATCCTGATTCACAACATTATCTCTCTATCTCGTGTCAATGATGTGGGAAACATCATGGCCCACCTTCGATCAAGGTCACTTCCTGTCGACTTCAGCTCATTATCCAGGAAGCTGATCTAGAGACTCCCTTCTGGTGCCTTGGAGCCTGCATGCCTCAATGGCAGGTTCTTCGTGTTCGACGTGAGGTTTTCATCATTGGCCTCCGATCGAATGATTCTACGGGTGTTTGACGCCAGATCACTAATTCGCACACCGTAGATTGTACCTATAGTACCTTCAGGGCCATTGTCATTATTGGTGGTACCTCTCGCGTCTGTTAATAGTTTTCATTATTGACTGGTAATCAGACGATGTTCATGCATGTTCGACTTCAGCTCATATATTCGCATGCTTGAACTTGTACTTTTGTTTGAGTCGAGATGGAGCACAAGACCCTGGATTTTGTCTATTGTAATCCAGGCGTGATACATGACTCATTCGCTGGATGGCTGCGACCATACATGAGTCTATTCATTGATCCTAACCAGATGGCTACGACCATACTATGGATCTAGATTATTATGTACTCTCTTATGGATGGCTGCGACCATACCACATATATCATGTACTTGAGCTATCAGTTGTATCTCTCGATGCAGATTCTCGGCGGCAGCTACACGTGTTCTTGTAAAGCATTTCACCCCTCTCTCTCTCTCGGGCCTCATGCTTTAGGGGGCATCTGTTACACAGTAATTTGTCACCATTAGTCACCATCCCTGTTACCCCTTTACCGTACTTTGGAGGACTCATTCCGGGACCTGTGAGTAGTGAAATAACTTAAAAACACTTGCATTATGTTCCCCTAAGTATGGACTTCATGTGCCCTGAAGACACCTCCTGCAAAATATCCCTGAAAAGTGCCCTTTTTCCATTAGCGCGGGTCCACAGTATTCTACCCGCGCCAATGAGGGAGATCCTCAAAAGAAGGCGTGCCCATTGGTGCTCTGTCTTAGAGTAACACCTGCGCCAACCGAGTTTGGAAAAGATTTTTAACAAACGCGTGCCCAGATGTTTTTTCCCTTCAAGTCATGAAGTCTTTTGAGGATAAAGCTAATCTTCTAGATGTCGAGATTCATCATCTATCCCTTACATCTATCCACAACGGCTTTTTGGAGATAATGCCAATCCATAATGGGTGTCTTGATGCATTGTATCTTCCTCCCCTTCTCCATCTATAAAAGTCTGTCCTCATGCATTTGACAAGCTAGTTTTTGAGTAGTAGTGATAACGCTTGTCTTGAGTGATAGTAAGAGTCTTGGAGCATAGGGAGGTTATGCTGCCAGAAGTCTGAGCTGTGTATTCATCATCAAAGAGAGAGAAAGATCTATTGCAAGACATGTGTAGCTGCTCGCCCAACTAGAGGAGAGATTCAACGTCAGAACTTTGGTTGTATTTTTCTCTGTTGATTATTCATTAATAAACGACTATCATTATGGTTCCGATATTATTGTTCGTTATGATAATGTTTGATATATATCTTTTCTGACTGATATATAGTTGTATTTAGTGGATTTTATGCTTGTATTCGCTTCGTTCCTTGCATGTGCAGGTATCCATTCGTGGAGATCGTGAGGATCGTGACCTGCCGGAGCAAGGGAACGGGAGTATCAACTCTTCTACGACACTAGCGTTGGACTCCAGGTTGGTTCCCATAATCCACTTTCAATTTGCAACTAGGAACTTGCATGGTAGCGTTAATTGATTGTTGCTAGACCCATTTTGGGCTAGTGGGATCGCCTCTGTCCGCAGAGGGGATTTACCTGTCCAACACTCCCACCTGGCGCTTATTCCAAAGGATCCCAACCCCCTCTCCTTTGATCACTTCAGACCCATCTCCCTTTGCAATTTCTCCTACAAAATAGTAACCAAAATCCTAGCAAACAGACTGAAAAAGCTTCTACCTTACCTAATATCAGAGAACCAAGGAGGATTCGTTCCTAAAAGAAAAATAACGGATAATGTCATTCTGATTCAAGAAGCAATCCATAGCAGCATCAATAGAAAGGAAAGAGGTATGATTATAAAACTTGACATGGCAAATGCCTTCGACAGGGTCAACCATCAATTCCTTGCTGAGGTTCTCAGGAAGTTTGTAATTTCCAACAAATTTATAAGCATCATTATGGAATGCATCTCAAACCCTTGGACAGCCCCCCTAGTCAATGGTAGACCTAGTCGCTACTTCAGAAGCACAAGAGGATTGAGACAAGGCTGCCCCCTCTCTCCCTTCCTATACATCATCATGGCAGAAATCCTGAGCATACACCTGGAAAATCTTCGAAAGCAAAAGGAGATCACAGGGATCACCATAGCGAGAGGGATAAAAGAAATTAATCATTCACTCTTTGCCAATGATACCCTTTTAATTGGGGGAGCCTCAAGATTAATGGCAAGAAGATTCAAGAGAACTTTGGACACCTTCTTGGCAGTCTCAGGGGGATTGCTAAACAACAATAAATGCAAAATTTATACCTGGAATGTCCCTCTCCAAATCATGCAAAGAATCTCTCTGATCATGGACATCCCAGTTCAAAGAAACTGGAGCCACTTCTCATATTTGGGTCTGCCCTTGGCAAAAGAAATTGTCAAGTCTGAGATTTGGAATAAGCAGATCAAAAAAATGAGAGGGTTTCTCCAAAGTTGGGGGCTGTCTTGGCTAAATCTGGCAGGCAGAACCACCCTCATAAAGGCTCTCCTCTCAGCTCTCCCCATATACCAATATGCTGTCACTCTGGCCCCTGCCAGCACTCATAAGCAAATGGACTTAATAATGAGAAGTTTCCTTTGGCAGGGAGGGAAGCAAGAATAAAAAAAATTCAGTCTGGTCAGAAGGGATCAAGTTACCCTCCCTTTTGAAAAAGGGGGCATAGCAATCAAAATCCCAAGTCTTACCAACAAAGCGATGGGCTTCAAACTGGTGTGGAGAATGCTAATGGGAAAAGGTTCCTGGTGGGTTGAGGCCATTAAAAGAAAATACCTCAATGGGCTGCATTCCAATGTCCTCACTGAGGTAATAGTGGAAAGACCTTGTACTCCAGTTTGGAAACTTATTAAAAAATTCCTCCCCCAAATCAAAAACCACATCTCTAGGTCGCCTGGAAATGGCAAAGAAATAAATATATGGACTGACAGAATTATGAGATCAGAGCCAAGAAATATTCTTTAGCAGTTCAACACTTTGAAATTATGGATGGAGGCCAAAAATTTGCATTCATTATTTGACATTTCAGTTTGGGAGCACAACAGTTGGTTAGCTTGGAGGGATCTCCCTCTCCCATATAATCTCAGGAAACAATAGGCACACCTCAAGATCTCTCTGACGGGATCAACTCCCTTAAACAAAGATGCTCGTGACAGTTTCATCTGGGATCCCAATGGAGGACATTTCACTGTAAAAGATGGGTATAAACTCCTTCAGTCCAGCCCCACTCTAGGTAACTGGAATCTTCAGTCAGCTGTGTGGAACACTGAATGCCTTCCAAAGATCAAATTCTTTGCCTGGACCCTTCTTAAAGGAAAGATTCTCACAGCTGAGAACCTCAAAAAAATAGGAATCCATGGTCCCTCAATTTGCTTCCTCTGCTGCGCAGAGGAGGAGAGCAATCAACACCTCTTCTTAGATTTTCCATTTGCTCAAAACTGCTGGAAGAAAATTATCAGTTTGTTGAGAACTAGAGAAATCTTCGACCAGCTCTCTACCCTCAATAGAAAATGGGAGAAAAGCTACCCCCACACAAGAAAAGGCAAGACTACCATTACTCGCTTGTGGAAATGCATACCTTCAGCTCTCAGTTGGCAAATTTGGCTCACCAGGAACAACTGCATCTTCAACAATCAAAAACCAAACCCAGCCCACACCCTGGCCAAAACTATGGGCCAAGTTGCCAAAATGATTAGTGCCAACTCTGTTTCTCATCCTGATCGCTCCAGTTGGCAGAAGGAAGAGGAAGAATGGTTTAATAAATTCTGCTTAAACTATGTCAAGATTATGAAACCTCCTTCAACTGCAGGCAAGAGGGGGAACAATTGAAAACTCAGGGGTTCTCAAGAAGACATAGATCAATGGATACACGAGCAAAAGAAAACCACCCTCCAATTCGACGGTGCATCCAAAAACAACCCGGGGATAGCAGGGGCAGGGGGATTAATCAAAGATCAGAATGGCCAAATTATCATCACCTATGAATGGGGACTGGGAAACATGACGAATAATATGGTGGAGGACTATAGCCTTCTTCTAGGTATCAGCATTATGAAAAAACTACAAGTCAAAAACCCAATCATAATCGGCAACTCGGAAATAGTGATTGCTACAATGGCTTCAGGGGGATAATTCAAGAAACAAGCTCTCAACAACATCAAGCACAGGATCAAGGATAACTCAAATCAGCTGGGGGACATCCTCTACAAGCATGTTATGAGGAATAACAACGCGGAGGCGGATTCACTAGCCAACAGGGCTGTCAATAGACCCACTGGACAGGTTCGTGAGAATGATCTAATCTATGACAAGCCAATCCCATAAGCCGACTCACCCTTCAGCCAAGCCCGTGAATCACGACTACATCAGTCATCTCAACAATACTTCCGCCTTCCCTCACAAAGCTAGCACCCAGACTGTTGACTCCTCCCCTCCTGACATTGTATCCAATCTTATCAAAGATGTTGTGAATGAAATCTATAGGGATAAAGGAAATCGATACGGGACTATGATCGGGAGAGGTCTTGTGATAAAACTAATCAGAAGTTAGGCAACAGTCCTCTCATAATCCAAATTGGCTGCACAAGAAATCCACGAAATGACACCTGGGACAGGAAAATCTTTGAGCTGCCTGATCCGAATTTTGAGGTCCAACCCCTTGAGTTATTATATATTTAGTAGGAAACTACTCATCTCATCCAGCCTAGAGCTCCAGTCTCCCTCTGCCATAAGGGAAAAGGTTCATGCTCTAGTTGCGCTCCCTCCAGATCGCCTTAGGTGGTCTTCAGCTTGATTACCATCCAACCTAGATCATGCTCAGTGCTCCACAACTGAAGAGGGCTATTAATCTCTGCCTGGCGCGGTAATGATCGTGTTTTTCATGCATTTCTTTTCTTTCTCACTAACAATTTCTCTATCTATTTGAAGCAGACCCTCCCATCATCGTCGCTCCCCGCTTCTCAGAACTCTGCCTCTCCCAGTTATTGTCTCCTCACCCCCTTCTTTCTCTGTGGCAGAGGACGTTCTCCTACCCTGGCTCCTCCATGTTTCTCTTCCCTCTATCGATCATCGATCCTCTTCCTGATTAGCTCTTTTCACATTTTCCTGAATCGTCAGTCTTCTCTCTTCTTAATCCCTGTCACCCCTTCATCCATCTTCTGTAACTTCTATCTCAATCTCTGTCCCAAGATTCCCAAGCCTTCTCAAGGCCCGTCAGCAATGTCTGAGAATCCCCTGGAATGTGTTATTACCAACAGCAGCTACACTCTGTGCAAAGCTCATTGTTTCATGATCGCTCATTTTGTCAAACACTTCAATGATCTCAAGGAAGAATTTCAGGCAGACAGCAAATCCAAGAGAAAAAAGTTGGAGAAACAGAGGGCGGAAATAGAAGGCCTTAAAGAAAAGTGCAATCACCTGGAAGAAGCTATCAATCACATAAAAACAATGACTCAAAGTATGCAAGGAGAGGCCTCTACAAAGATCAGTGAGAAAAAAGAGCCTCCGTTCGATGATTCAGTAAACCAGCATATGTAAATCTCCCTATGTTCTGTAAATTATGCTTTCTTTTAGGATAGTTTATATGGCAATATAGCCGTTATCTCTTCCAAATCTCAAATTTCAAGTCTACTGATTCAGATCAAGGGTCTGCGCACCCATTTTGGATCCATTCTTCTTCGCTCCTTCCATCTTATGTAACAGGACTTGTTCCTCTTTTGAAGTTTTTATAATACAATAGTAAATGACCATGTTAAAAAAAAATAATCTCATTCTCATGCTCACTTAGTTAGTTATTGATATTACAACAAGTATGAAGGATAAATGAGATATTTTGATCTCCATGTGAAATTAACATAATTTTAGATGAAATTCAAAGAAAAATAAAAATAAACATATATCTTATATCTTATATTTTTAGGTTTTTTTTAAATATTTCAATACTTAAAACATAAGGCAGTAGCATTGGATTTTGAAAATGCAACAAGAAAATTTATTTTTGACTTTGCCTTGGTCAAACTAGATTAAAATTTCAATTTCAATTTCAGTAAAATACTTGGAGGTAGTTAACTAAGGTTACATGGCCTTGCCACTCAGTTAACACGGTTGATTCGAGTTGGAGACACTTAAGTTTAGTTCAGTATGATTCATTGCTAATTTCTAGCAATCTATTTCAATTAATTTGAGTTATTTTGAGTTAAACTAGTTATAATTGTTAGAGAACTACTGGAGGGTCCAGTAGTGGTGTACCTCAGTGATCAATCATTTAAATCATAAATCAACCCAAAATAATTGATGCATGCAGAGAACTCGAGATACCCAGTTGATATTGGAGTTCAAGGGGCAATGTACTATTAGTTGTAACATATTCTGAAGTATATAGATGGTGCATGCAGTTAGAGAAGGGCCTAAAGGAATTGTGCTATTCTAAATGAGGAGTTTCCTAATTAATAGAGGCCTAACTCCTCAAGGAACAATGCAAGGAACTAGCAGCTTAGAAGGCTTATAAATTGGTTAAGTGTTGACCTGAGTCAGTGTGTGAGGCAGTGAGATATATTATACCAGTGCAGATGTTGCTCAGGCTTCAACAAGCATTGTATTTATTTTCTGTTTTTTGATTAATGCAATACAGATAGGAAGGAGTTTTGAGCAGTTGTTTTCCCCTAGATAAATTTGTGTATGTCTATTGAATCATGTCACATGTTTATGATTTCCTTTCTCGGTCATGAATTTCTTTCTGCATATGAGTAAAGTAGATTTGAGTCTTATGTTTTAGTAATTACATGAGTAGTTTAGATCTACACATAATTTCTACATGGTATTAGAGCGTGATTCACAATAGAGAAGAGGATTCGAAGTTGTTATTGCAGGAGGCTGATATTTGCGGGATCAATACTTCCAACCTAGCAGGATGGTGTTCTATGGTCTAAAGCTTGAGTATGCCCTTGAGGGCAGCTCAATTTTTTTTTCTTGGAAGGATTGCATGGAGGTGGTACTAGAGTACAATGGGTTGAAGGAATTTTTCGAGATTGACACTCCAAAATTAGGATCATCAGACCTCATGGATATAGCAGAATGAATAAAGTGTGTAACCAAGCTGAGGAGAATCATATTGGAGGGTGTGAAGGATCATATTGTATCCAATATCGACTGGAAATAAACCTTGTATGTAATGTGGTAAGCACTGATAGGTTTTTTCCAAAACAACAATGACCATAGGAAACTAGCGCTCAAAGATAAACTTCGAAATATCAAGATGCAAAAGAATGAATCTATTTAGGAGTACCTAAGCAGGTTCACACAATGTCGTGATGAACTTGGAGGAGTTGGGGTTACTATTGTGGAGGATGATCTCGTGAGCTTAGCCCTTCTACGCTTTTCCAAGAGCTGTCACAACTACTAAGATTCAGTGATTGGAGGGAGAAACTACCAAACTAGGAATGCCTTTGGTCCGATTTGGTACAGGAGGAGATAAGGTGGAATTATAAAGATGGGACCTCTTCCAAAGAAGAGGAAGAAGACTTTGCATTAGCCAACAAAGGAATGAACACCAAAGGAAAGAAGTCCCAAAGTGAGGCTGATTCCAACCAAGAGGGAAATAAGAAATAATTGTCCAAAATAAAGTGTTTCAATTGTCATGAATTCGAGCACTATGCCACGAAGTGTCCACAAAAGAAGGAGAGTAAGAAGGAGCTTGTAGTAGCATCAAGGAGTAAAGATTTGGCTTCATAGTTCCAGCTTGATTTCACTCTTATCACATGCATGGCGAGCACAATGATGGGTATTGGGTGGTACTTGGATAATGGTGCCTTGTTCCACGTGATGGAGAATATAGAGTTTTTCAGTGACTTGGAGGAGAAAGATCTCGAGGGGAACATTGAGTTTGGAGACGACAGAAGGTACAGTTCTATCGAGATCAGTACAATAGTATTTCAGAGGGAGTCAGGCTCCCCTATCAGGCTCAAGGGTGTGATGTTTGTTTCGAGTCTAAAGAAGAATCTAATCTCTGTTGCAGTTTTGGAGGATTGTGTTTACGATGTGATCTTCAGCAACAGGAAAGTATTCCCGAGACACATGGCCATGGGAAAAGTGAAACATATCGATGATAGAGTCAAGAACATGTATGGAATTGAGGTAGAATATGCATGTGAAGCCTTGAGGAGCAATGCAAGGGTTAGATACATGGTGCTTGATAGGGAGCATGATTTACCTCTCAAAATGAAACCTTAGAAGGAGCCTCAGGAAGTTGTGGAGCAGCCACAAACAGAGAAGTAGATCGAAGGCAGAGTGGAGACATCCACTCAAGAAAAGACCTCCACTAGGGGGAGAGTTCGAGCTAAGTGGAAAGAGGGAGCACATGCAGTCATACCTCCACGTGTGAGGTGGGGTGATGTGAAGCCCTAGTCCTAAGAGTGTAGAAATTTGGGAAAGGTCCATTGAGGTGTTCTCCTAATGGATCAGTAACCTTGCTACAGGGGCCCACAATATTCAGTAGCAGTAGGATCAATGTCAGTCAAATAATGAGGAAAGTAGAGGAGTGTTGACAGTGGAGCATAAGGCTCAGTAGCAGAGTGAGCAGTAACACAATTTTCCCAATAGATAGTTGCAAATTAATTCAATGATTTTTTGTTATGTGTGCTTCTTAGTTGTAGTAGAAAAAACAACAAAGAGAAGTGTTTCATGCAGTACATTCCAAAGGTTTTGGATCGAGGTAGATGTGAATACCTTTCTTGCTAAGAGGGAGTGTTGAAAATCCAACAAGAAATCTATTTTTGACTTTGCTTTGGTCAAACTATATTAAAATTCGAATTTCGTTTCAGTAAAATACTTGGAGGTAGTTAACTGAGGTGACATGGCCTTGTCACTCAGTTAACTCAATTAATTCAAGTTCGAGACACTTGAGTTCATTTCAATATGATTGATTGCTAATTTATAGCAATCTATTTCAATTAATTTCAGTTATTGTGAGTTAAACTAGTTCTAAATGTTAGAGAACTAGTGGAGGGTCCAGTAGTAGGGTGTGCACCTCAGTGATCAACTAGTTAACTCATCAATCAACCCAAAATAATTGATGCATGCAAAGAACTAAAGTTACCCAGTTGAGATTAGATTTCAAAGGAAGAGTAATATGAGTTATAGACTATTCTGAAGTGTACATGTGGTGCATGCAGTGATAGAAGGCCCTAAAGGAATTGCACAATTCTCAATGAGGAATTTCCTAATTAGTAGGGGCCTAATTCCTCAAGGAATAATGCAAGGAAATAGGAGCTTGGCAAATTGATAAATTGGTTAACTGTTGGCCAGAGTCAGTCTGTGAGGAAGTGAGATAGACTATACTAGTGAAGAGGTTTCTTAGGCTTGAGAAAACATTGTATTTCTTCTCTATTTTTCGATTAATACAATATAGATAGGAAGGGGTTTTGAGCAGTTTCTTTCCCCTAGATAAATCTCAGTGAATGTGTATTGAATCATGTCAGATGTTTATGATTTATTTTCTCGATCGTGAATTATTTCCGCAGATGAGTAGATTAGATTTGAGTCTTATGTTTTAGTAAATTACATGAGCAGTTTAGATCTACACATAATTTATACATTGGAGAGAGTAGGATTGAGAGTGAAATTGTTACCTGCAATATTTATAGAAAAATTCAAGGATGTGCTTAATACAAAAAACTAATCCAATAATTTGAAACATTGTGAAATCATACAAAATATTAAGAACATTGTTTCTCTATTGTATAAGTCAAATACAAAACAAAAGGGAAAAATACAAAAAATTAGTAAATTGAAACCATAATGCATATGGACCAACAATATTGCAGTATGCAAAATGTAATCCTACAGTAATAGACCACAATACGGATTCCTCATATGGATTAATTTCTCATTCTTAGGTTTGAAAATTATTTCGAAGCACAAATCATACATAAAATAAATTAAATATTTCCTAAATGAAACATAATATTTCAAGGTTATCCAGAAGCAATCCCAACAAATAGACCAAAATTTGAATTCATAACTGAAATTTGCAATTTCCCAACTTCCTACTATTAGCCTTCAAAGGTAATTTATTAAATATCATCAATGCAGTACATTGAAGTGTAGGAATTTATAGGGTAAGTTCCTCAGATAGAACACCAAAGGACACCACTCACAAACAGATCACAGATCAATACACTAGTATTCTTGACGTAGTTAAAACCCTCAATGAGGGAAACTGTCCATGGCCTAAGCCAACGCGGCCACTTCAGGAAATTTATTAATAAAAGAATGAAATTTTACATAAGCTTCTCTCATGAACGGTCACCTTACAAATGACCCTCCATGCTCTTTAAATAGAGATCATGGACCAATTGGGTGTTAATCCACGGATCAAGCATCGGTGATACCGAGGAGAGAATGAACCATCAGATCACTTCATATCCAGAACATATTGTGACCATCAGGTTGTAAGTTACAAAAGTACATAGTAAAGAAACACACTTTACCTAACTCTACATTAGACCAAGTTATACTTAACTATTTCCTATGTGTCGGAATATCCTAACATCCCCCCTTAAGAACAACTTGGGATAGGATTGAAGGATGTAGAAATATGACACAATATGTGAAGGAAGGAGGAATTAGAGCCTATCCCCCCTTAGTGACAACTTCTTGAACTCCAACCATAAATCGAAGTTTAGTAAACTTTGCCTCTATGAGAGCCTTTGTAAATATGTCTGCCAACTTGATCATCGATTGAACAATACTACACTCCAAGAACATGGTCATGAATGAGTTTCTGATGAAGTGCATGTGTAGTTCAATGTGTTTTCTTCACTGATGTTGGACTGGATCTTTTCATAGTTGAATGGAACTTTGATTATCACACCAAAGTGTGGTCGGATGCTGCTATTGAAAGCCAAACTCTGACAAGATCTGATGAAGCCACATGGCTTCCTTGCTAGCTTCTATGGCGCCACGATACTCTGCTTCTGCTAAAGAAAGAGAAATGGAACTTTGTCTCTAACAATCCATGTAATAGGTCCAGAAACAAGAGTGAAGACATAACCTGTAGTAGACTTTCGATCATCAGGGTCACCAGCCCAATTGGAATAAGTGAAACCAACCAATATCGGAGATGCTTCTGCACTGTAATGAATCCCAAATAGAACAGTACCTCGAACATAACGAAGTATTCTTTTACTTGCTTTCCAAAGAATTTCATGCGGGTTTTGCATAAACTGAGCAATAAGGCCAACAACAAAGGAAAGGTCAGGACGGGTATGGGTCACATACAAAAGTTTTCCTACAGGCTGATGGTATAAGGTAGCATCAACTTCATGGGAAGTACAAGTGACTGAAAGTTTGGCTATAGACTGAAAGGGAGAAGGGGCTAGCTTACAGTCTTCCATGGCAAAGTGGCATAGAAGATCACAAGCATACTTGGACTAGGAAAGGCAAATAATTTCCTTGGATTGCAAGACTCGAAGACCAAGAAAATAATGCAAGTGTCCTAAGTACGTCATTTCAAACTACTTTTTAAAGATGGACTTCACATGGTTTATAAGGTTGGGATCACTACGAGTAAGGATAAGATCATCAACATAAAGAACAAGAATGATAAGAGACTTACCCACTTTCTTGGTGTAAACAGTATTGTCAGAATGACACCTAGAAAAGCCAGTATCCAAAAGAAAGCTATCCATTTTGGCGTACCAAGCACAAGGGGCTTGCATGAGACCATAAAGGGATTTCTTAAGCAGACATACAAGGCTAGAGTATGTTTGTAGAAAGCCATGAGGTTGTTCCATATATATTTATTCATGCAAGTCCCCATGCAAGAAGACAGATTTAACATCCATCTAATGGACTTCACATTTGAAAGATGCATCAAGAGAAAGAACAAGGTGGATAGAGTTCATTTTGGCAATAGGGGTGAAGGTTTCAGTATATTCAATTCCTTCAACTTTGAAAATCCCTTAGAAACAAGACGAGTTTTATGTTTATCAACTTTTCCATCTCGTCCAAACTTGGTTCTATAAACCCATCTACATCTAACAAGTTTTCTTCCCTTTGGAAGAGGAACAAGATCCCATGTATCATTTTCCAATAATGAACGATATTCTTCATTCATAGATGTGTCCCAATATGGATGACCTGAGGCTTCTGCAAAGGTGTTAGGATCATAATTCGCTGAAGCTTGAGCCAGTAAAGAAGAGGCTCTATCGAACTAAGAACATGTACGTCGTTGATCTGTAGTATCACCTGCAAGAGCACCTGCTGCATCCCAAGTAGCACGAACCCATTTGGAAGCTGAGGAGTTGAAGGAGGATCCTGAGAAGGTGCGTGAGGATTTTCATCCTCGCTATCATCATCTGAAGAAGAAATATTTTCAAGAGTAGAAGGGATAGAGAGATGTGGAACATCCGCTGAACTAGGCTCGTAGGCCAATATATTTTCAGCAAACTTTACATCTCTTCTAATGATAACATTTTTGGATTTAGGTGAAAGAAGTCTATATCCATTGACATCTTCAGAATTTCCAACAAAAATACATTTTTCACTCTTAGGTTCTAAGGCTTTATGTTTCTCATCGGGAATATGGGTCCATGCTTCACTTCCAAAAACACGAAAGGGACTTACATCTAGTTTAACTGAGCTCCATGCTTCTTCTGGAGTGATATTCTTTAAAACCTTGTAGGAGTGCGATTTACTATGTAATTGGCACAGTTAATTGCTTCTGCCCAAAAATTACGACTAAGTCCTTTAGATTGAAGCATACAATTAGTCATTTCCTTTAAGGTGCGATTCTTCCTTTCAGCTACACCATTTTGTTGTGGAGTATATGGAACAATATGTTGCATTTGAATTCCATGTTCAGTGCAAAAGTTGATGAATTTGTTGTTAACATATTCTCCGCCATTATCAGATCTTAGCTTAAGAATTTGATGTCGAGATTATTTCTCTTCAAAGGCCTTAAAGGCCAAGAACATGTTAAATACTTCCCTTTTGAGTTTTAAGAAGTATACCCAAGTGCATCTGGAGAAATCATCAATGAAAGTTAAGAAATACTTGTAGCTAGAGAATGAAACAATTGGAAGTGGACCACATAAATCACTATGCATAAACTGTAAAGGGGATGAGGCGTGCTAGGAGGCATATTTTTCAAAACTATCTCGATGATGTTTTCCGAGTACACATCCGAAACAAACACCATCTCTGCAAGATACCATAGGAAGACCTGTCACCATATTTTATTTACATAGATTTTGAAGGGAGCGATAGTTTAAGTGACCAAATTGCTCATTCCAAAGTTTGCTCACTTCATCATTATGAGCAACAAATATCGAGGGAAGAGTTGATGACCCAATTTTTTTAAACTTATACAACCTTGTAGAATCATCAACAATGCCAGTAGCTAGAATCTGTCTAGGATCTCTTAGGTCCTTAATTACAACATCATGAGGTGAAAATTCAACGATTTTACCTTCACCTAAATGAGTTATTTGATATACAAATAGAAGGTTGCAGGATAAGGTTGGAACACATAATACATCATTAAATTGACCATTGTCTAGATGAATAGTTCCAGACCTTACAACACTAAGATATCTATCATCACCAACACATATATTTTTGGTGTAACAATCATTTAAAGAAGAAAACATGGCTTTGTCTTTGGCCATGTGATTAGAAGCTCCAGAATGAATGAGCTACTCATGAGAATGAGAAGAAGAAGATACATTGAGTGCATAACCAGACCAAGATGCTTGACAACCACATGTAGAAAGTGTTATTACTAAAGATGAAGTTGAAGTTGAAGAATGATCTAAATGGATGTTATGCTTCTTCATTGTTTCTTCTAAGGCTTCCATCTTCTTAAAGCATTTGGATTCTAAGTGGCCATCTCGATTATAAAAGTTGCAATGTCTATCAATTTTCTTCCCTTTGTTTTTATTTGCCTTATCATTTTGTTGAACTAATTTTTCATTTTGTTGAGACTGAAAGTGCTTAGGACCCTTGTTTGGTTTAGGACCATTCTTTTTAGGATACTGCTTATTAAGATTCTTTGAACTTGGTTGCACTAGGCAGCTAAGACTTTCTTAGAAGAGTTTCCAAGATTAAGAAGACCAAGATGTAAGAGTTTTCCTTATTCTCTTATTAAAGAATCACAAAAGGCATCAAAATAGGGGGCCTTGTAGGCTTGTCCTTGAGAAATAAAGGTTTGTCTAGTAGAATGGAAGGTGGAAACAAACACACAGTAGGCTGGTCCCAACTTAGTAAAAATGGAGTAGATAAAGCTACCATCTTCGTTTTTAACCTTGACACCTTCCAAGAGAAGTCTAAGGGTCTTGAAATTGGATAAAAAATCTCAATGGAAGAAAAATTATTGGGTCCAACGTAAGCAACTCATTTTCGAGTTGATGGGCTATAATTTCATTTTTAATTCCAAAAACTTTATTGAGTTGTTTCATTGCTTCATCAGGGGTATCAAGTTCTGCAATATGGAATCTAAGGTCTGGAGAAATATACATGCTTATCAATCCACATGCTTGATCTTGCCTATTTTCCCATTTGGCTACCTTATCTTCATCTTTAGGTTTAGATTCTTGGCCTGAGGCCATTCTATAAAGACCCTTACTTCTAAGTAAATCCACAATGTAGGATAACCATTGGAAGTAGTTGGTGCTGTCAAGAATAACTTGGTATGAGCTTTCCATTTTAACTTAAATTGAAATTGTAGATGTTGAAACTAAGTGTTCCAATGGAAAGATCTCGAAAAATTAGGCTGATAAAAAAAAAGGTTCTGAAAATGGCTTCCAGATGAAGAAGTTATGGCTTTTTGAAGAAAAGTTGTTGAAGATGCTGAAGAAGTGCGTGAATGTGTGGAAGTGAATGATAATGTTATATTTAAAAAAATCCGCCCCTTTCCAAACTTAATCTAATTATCTTACTTTCAAAAAAATATTTTATGTAACTCACTTTTATAAATAAGTGAAAGTCACCTTTACAATGGTACTTTATGAGCTACCCACTAAATTGTAACTTAAATAAAAGATAAAGAGACTTTAGAATTATAAGTGACTCACTTTTTATAATGGGTGAGAACACTTTTACATAAAATAACTTTAAAACATAAGTTACATTTGCTTTTTGAAAAAGTAACTCAACAAAAAGAAAGACTTGAACCCAAGACCTCTATTCTCATAAAGTAACTTTTGACCAAGTGAGCTAGTTTAAATTGTTAGTAACTTTTGGAAAAGAGGAAGGATTTTTTCTTTTTTTAGTCATTGAAGCTTTGGAGTTCGTGTTTACTTGAAAAAACCCTTTTTTGCCTACAAAACAAAAAAACGCACAACCCAACATGGACATGCAAAAAAAAAACAAACCAAACCTTATGGCTTGAAGTTAGCTTTCGCCAGAAACTAAGTATTTTACTCAATGTTTCTGATTTTCTGAGATCACACTTAGGTGCAGCTGAAAAGAGCATACACATGAGAAAAAGCATTCCTTTATGTTTCTGATTTTCCTAGATCACACAGAGTTGTGGGGCAAAGAGCATATGTAGAAATGAAAGGTACAAATCTGGTAATAAAAAACAAAGAGCTGAATAAATTGAAATAAACAAAGAGATAAATAAATAAAACTACAGATAAAGATTGTATACCTCCAGATCTTAAAAATCATGTAGTTAGGGTTACCAAAAACCTTTTTGTGTGAAACGAAAGGGGTTCCTCACTGGAGCAGTTGCTACTAACACAACGAAGCAGTCCTCTCAGCCTGAAAGCAGTTAGAAACAATATATCTAGGAAACGACAGTCAGATGTAGTTTTTCTGGATTCAAATTTAGATCACCAACGAATGCAGCCCTCAAATAGCTCTAATACCATGTAAGAATTTATAGGGTAAGTTCCTCAGATAGGACACTAAAGCAGACCACTTACAAGTAGATCATAGATCAATACACCAGTATTCTTGACGTGGTTAAAACCCTCAAAGAGAGAAACAGTCCATCACCTGAGCCAATGCGCACACTTTAGGAAATTTTTTAATAAAAGAATGAAAATTTACATAAGCTTCTCTCATGAACGATCACCTTACAAATGACCCTCCATGCTTTTTAAATAGAGATCATGGACCAATCAGGTGTTAAGCCACGAATCAAGTATCGGTAATACCGAGGAGAGAATGAACCGTTGGATCACTTCATGTTTAGAACATATTTTGATCATCGGATTGTAAGTTACAAAAGTACATAGTAAAGAAACACACTTTACCTAAGTCTACACTAAACCAAGTTATACTTAACTATTTCCTATGCGTCGAAATATCCTAACATGAAGTGCATTCCCTTAGTTTACTTTCATTTGCATGAGTGGGCCTATTTTAAAATCTATGCAATGGAATCAAGGATAAGCCTCTAGTTAAATTTTCCAATGTTAAAATTTTAATATACTTTTTAGTTTGTTAATTCTTTTGCAGAATTTTTCCAATTTATGTGAGTAAACCTTTTTTGAAGTCCATTTACATGAGTAAGATTTTTTGAAGTCTGCACATTGGTTCGTTGAATAAACCTAACATTTCTAGCAATCAATTATTCTTTGGTTCCACTCATGGGTACTCCACTTTCAACAATTTTACCTAATTAAAAACCATATAATTTTCCCAAAAAGAACAAACAATTGTAATTGCAAATAAATAATAACTCGAAAATAATACAAAAAATTTATTAAACCAAAAAAATGTCCCGAATGAAACTGAAATTTACTTTCCAAAGACAAATCACAACATGCTATGTTGAGAAAGAAAAGGTAGTGTCACCTTTCAGCAAGATCTTCAATGCGGTACCAATGAAAGATACAATGATCATGGATATGGTTTAGCTAGATCTTGATGCAATTGGTAGATATTCAAATCATTATGATTATGTGTGGAGGTATGTTAATGTACATAAATGAATGTGGTTTTCCTCTCTTGTAGATAAATGGAAAAATAGGACCTCGTTTCGCACTGAAGATAGTTAAGATTCTAATCGTGATAACATTCGACTCCATTATATGTTGATATCACCTGGAGAATATGCTCGTTACAAACCTAGAAAATAAAAAATTATGGGTTATCTTGTTCCACAATGAAATTCTGATCTTAAATAAGTGACTTGGATATGGCACACAATAAAATGTTGGGGTTTTCATTCAACGCGTCACAAAAATCAGGGGTTAAATAACTTATTTTTACTTTACTTATTGTTATATCTTTAGCACAAGTGTTAAGTGGCTTTGCACATAATTGGTAATTGGGTATATTTTTCTTTTTTCGTGCATGTAAACGATGATGCATAATAAACTCAGCGGTGGCTTATGCTTAATACAGCTGAGTCACAACATATTCTTACTGATGCACCATTGCAGGCAAATGAATTTTCTTGTGTTTATCATTATGGGTTTTCACATATCTTGTTGTTTAGGGCCTGTTCAATTGTAAAATATTGGCCTCTAGGTTGCCCAAATCGTAGTTGTTGGCCAGAGTGGTATTTTTTGTTTTTTAATCTATCCATTACTTAAAAAAAAAGATTTTAAATCCCTCTTTCCATTGACTTATTGGTGTGATTGTCTCCTTAAATTGTTTTCTTGTGGTAATTAGGTTTGTAAAAGCATTATCAAATACCTATTCATGTTAATTTTATTCCTCGAATGACTTGGCTTATGACTTCTTTCCCATGGTCTAGGCATGACTATATGTTCATATGGTAGATTTCATTTTAGATTGTAAATGATTGGGTAGAGCTATATGCAAGGATGATCCACAAAAAAAAATCAACCTCAACAGTCATATGGAGGTATTAAGATCCTCCTTTGTTGATAACTTCTTCAACTACTAAATATCTCAGCTCTACGATTCTTATCGCCATAAATTTGGTTGGAGTTCTCATGAAGTGTTTCTGCAAGTCAATTTATTTGCCAAAATGGACTTATATTGCTTTGTGCACTAATATTATGCAGTGGTCCATGAAGTTCTTCTCCCACTGCTTATTTCCTCCAAGACCCATCAATGTGAGCATAATATTCTTTACTATAAATTACATCTCTATATAGTTTAGTTGAATCATTTCTATGCTTATAATGAAACTCTTCACTCTTGGAACTTGTAGAGACAAGATATTTGTAGTAATTATTCACATAGACATAAAACCCAAAAGCCACTAATTTTCATCACCATTCTAGACATTCTCCTAAGACCGATCAATTATAAAAACATACAAACCCAATAAATAATATAGGGATTAGATGTTCAACTTCAACATAGTAACAATACCCTCATTATCCATGAAACTATCACGCAAAGCCTATTGTTCTCAAAATTATCCGATCTTCAGTTCCATGGGAAATAATTATATGTTCTTCTCAACTACCTTGGTCTCTTGATGGTGAGTAGCATCAAATCTAAATTCATTGGTATCCTCTTCATTCTGAGAATCATTTGTGGATATTCCCTCATCCCTACTTCCTCCTCATAATTTCAATAAACTTCCATAAGGATAATATTGTCCAAAGAATAGCATTTATGCATGATTATGACCACTCAAATCAAAGAAACAAGAAAAGTAAAAAATAAAATTATGAGTTCTTTTCCTTCTAGTGTGGATTGTATCCTCACAGTTTTGATAAAGTGACCCATATTTAGAAAAATGAGGTGTACCACTACTAACTATGTCTTCTCTCTCAATCCTTTCTAAAACATCCTAATGAAAATAGTGAATAAAAACATATTCAATGACATCTTTTAGTGTTAAGCTATTGACATCCAAATGCTACCATAGATATGAAGAAAAATATGAAATTTTAATGTAAGTATTTTCAAGAAAGAAATAAATTCCTTTACCTATTCTTCTTGGCTGGGAACATAAAGATCCAATGGTCCTAATGCCTCTACTTGTGTAAGCAAAGGAATCTCACGAAATCCATCCGAAAATCTTGCAAAAGCATGTTATTTCATGCCACATTTCCGATAAATATCCAATAGTTTGAGGAAAAAAAGGCAAATCATTGAATGTTATGTTGAGAAAAAAAAGGTAGCACCACCTTTCAACAAGGTCTTCAATATGGTACCAATTAAAGATAAAGTGACCATGGATATGGTTTGTTATGAAACCAGCTCACAAAAAGATAGAAAATAAAGTTCAAAGCCTTAGAATTCAGCCTCTTCGAGGGGGTAAACTCCTTTACATTACACAAATGAATAATTTTTGGATGATACAGATGACAAAACCTCCTTTATATATATAGGGGTCTAAGGGGTTACAATATAATCAAAGCCAGCATAACAATAATAATATAAGGGCACAACAATAACAATAGTGGGCTTCTATGGGGCATACTAATAACAATATGGGGACAATAGGGGCACAACAATAACAAAAAAGGCTACAATGAAAATAGTAATGGGGGAATCACTAGTATTATAGGGACCTAACATTCCCCTGTCCTTCAAAAAAGTGTTGTCCTCAACACTTGAGTAGCTCTAGATTCTTCTGTATAAAATTATCATCCTCCCATGTGGAATTTTCAGTGGGTAAGTTCTTCCACTTGACAAGATACTCCAAAATTGATCGATTTCACAGTTGTCGAGTTCTTGTTTCTGTCACTGCTTCAGGTTCCAATATGATTTTTCCTTTCTCGTTAAGTTTTCTAAATATTGTTTTAATTGGGAGGTTTTCACTAATAACCTTCTTTAAGTATGAAACATGGAAAAATGGGTGCACTCGGGAAGCTGCAGGAAGCTCCAATTTGTATGCCATAGTGCCAATATTTTTTATCAACTTGTACAAACCATAATACTTTGGTGATAATTTATTATCCTTATTAGCTTGCTTGAGGGACACTTGTTTATATGGTTGTAGCCGTAGAAATACCCAGTCACCTATATCAAAACTTTTTTTGTTGCAATGTTGATCTGCCCGTGGTTTCATTCTATTTTGTGCCAAAGTTAGGTTATCCTTTAAGAGTTGGAGAACTTGTTGTTGATGCTCGATGTGATCTTCCATTGCTTGAACCTTAGAATTTTCTCTTAAATATGATGTGATGGATGGTGGGTGATATCCATAAAGTTCCATAAATGGGGTCACTTTTGCTATAGTATGGAAGGAATGTTATACCACCATTTAGCCAAGGCAACCATTTGACCCATTGTGTTTGTTTATTAGATACAAAGAAACGAACATATCCTTCCAAACATTTGTTTACTATCTCAGTTTTCCCATCAGATTGAGGATGGTAAGATGAGCTATGAGCTAACTGAGTACCAAGACAAGAAAGTAATTCTATCCAAAAATTTCCAATGAAAATGGGATCTCTTTCGCTTACAATAATCTTTGGGTTTCAATGTAGATTTTGAATTGTTTCCATAAATGCAGTAGAAATTTTACTGGCTTTAAATGGATGAGATAATGGACAAAAGTGTGCATACTTGGTGAGTCTATCAACTACCACCATGATGACACTCTTTCCTTTAGACTTGGGTAAACCTATGATGAAGTCCATTGAAATCTCCTCCCAACGTTGACTTCGAATGGATAAAGGTTGTAATAGGCCTAGGGTCTTAATTGTTTCAACTTTATTTTGTTGGCAAACCAAACATTCTGCCACAAAATTTTGAATATCATATTTAAGGCCATCCCAAAAAAACTCCTTCTTAACCCTGTGGTAAGTTTTCAAAAATCCCGAGAAATTCTCACAGATGCTTTATGGATGTGGGGATTTTCCATTCCTTAATGGCTTTAATTTTGTTAGGGTCTACCTTAGCAGCCTCACGAGATACAATATGACCCAGATATTCCACCTCTTGTACTCCAAAGAAACATTTGGAGTTTTTTTCATATAATTGTTTCTCCTCCAATAGTTTGAGCACCCTGTCAACATGTTGAACATGATCCTTCCAAGACTTTCTATAGATTAGTATATCATCAAACAATACTAACACAAATTTTCTAAGGAAGGGTTTGAAAATGGAATTCGTCAAAACTTTAAATGTAGAAGGTGCATTGGTAAGGCCAAAAGGCATGGCAAAAAAATCATAATGACCCTCATGAGTTCTAAATGTTGTTTTCAGAATGTTTTCCGTCTTCATTCTGATTTGTTGATATCTTGAATGAAGATTCAACTTGGTGAAGTAAATTGATCCATGCAATTCATTCAATAGTTCATCAATGACAGGAATGGGAAATTTATCTTTAATAGTGAGCTTGTTCTATAATTCGAACACATGCGCCATGATCCATCCTTCTTGTGCACCAATACCACTGTTGCAGAGAAAGAACTATGACTAGGTTGAATTATACCAGCCTATAGCATTTCTGCAACCATACTTTCAATTTCACTCTTTTGGGCATAGGGATATCTGTAAGGCCTAATGTTTGGAGGAACACTTCCTGGAATAAAATGAATAAAATGATCATGATTACGAATAGGTGGGAGACCTTTGGGAGTCTCAAATACCTTGGAACGATTTTCCAAGACTTTTTGGAGACCTATTGAAATAGATGATTTTGATGTGGGAACCTCTAGCGAACATAATTGTGCACTTACACTTTGTTGTTCTTTCTGTAGAAGCTTTGTCATTCGATTAGAGTTGATTATCATTCCTGGCTTCCCTGCGATACCTCTTAATTCAACATCCTTTCCTTCCGAAGAAAATGTCATGAAAAATAAAAGCTATTGTACCCAAAGATTGTAGCCATTGGACTCCTATTACAACATCAACACCACCCATTGGAATGGAAAGCATTGGGCTATTCAATACATATTCTCCCATGGATAACTTGATATTATGGCACTTTCAAGAGAAATTTATGGTTCCTCCACTTGCAACCATAACTTGACACTCTGGTGTTGGATATAGGAAGTGATTCAATTCCTTGGCTATCTTACAATGAATAAAATTATGGGTACTGCCCGAATAAATCAACACTATTACCTTTTTCTTCTTGATATGTCCTTCTATATTGATAGTTTGAGGAGTGGTAATTCTGGCGAACACATTACAAGATATGGTTGGATTAATTTCTTCTTTCTCTAGGGTTTGTTCCTGGTGTATATCCTCCTCTTTTGATGTTTCTTGTTCTTTTTCATCCTCCTCTTCACAATCTATGTAAAATAATTTCTTCTCAGCACACTTATGACCTTTAGTGTATTTTCTATCACAATTGTAACAAAGCCCTTCTGCTATTTTTTCTTTCAACTGTTAGGGTGTCAACATTGTAGGTTGTGGAAGGCTAGGGAAATCAACACTTCCATCCTTATAGTTGTGAGTGGTAGGCTTCCTTGTTGCCATAATTTTTCTTTCCATTTTTCTTGCCAACCTAAATGCCTTCTCCAATGAGTCAGGTTCCCAAAGGCGAACCTCATGTTGGATGTTATCCTTTAAAATCCCTATGAACACATCAATCATATGCTCATCCGGAATATCTTTTACCCTTATATTCAAATTTTGGAAGTCCTCAATGTGCTCCATAATTGAACACTTTTGTTTGAGGTTTTTCAATTGGCTAAAAGTGTTGCTTTTTGTATCCTCATAATGTGCTACCATTTCTTCCATAAAAATTGCCCAAGTGACAATTTGTTTACGAGAGCAAAGCCATCGATACCATACAAACTGATTTGGTTCCAAATATAAAGTTGCAATGTGTACCTTTTGTGTGTTTTGCACATTATGGAGATCAAAATATTTCTCCATCTGTAGTATCCATGTTACGGGATCCTTACCATCAAACTTCCTCATATCGATCTTTGGAACATGGTGGGTCTTCAATCCAACATTAGAGTCTATGAAGTCATGATTAACATTTCTTTTGTTATCATCATGAGTTTCCATTACTACCCTTTCACCATTAGTAAGAATTTCTTGTAGCAACTTATTCAAATTTATCTTCAAATCTTCCATCTTAGCATCCATGCCATCCATCTTAACTTGCACACCATTCATATTATCTTCCACTCCATTCATCTTAGCTTTGGTTACCTTTTGTGCGAGTGAAATTTGTTGCACTTGGTATCGTAACTTTGATATATCATGTTGCATTTCTTCCTCTACTTTATGAGTCATGCTAGAGCTTTCAAGTTTCTTACTAGGTGTTTTCATTTTCTTTCTTAGGGGCATCAACTAATGATAATTATGCTTCACTATGCCCTTTAAACTTCAACCTAATTTTTCAATCCAAACTTAAGAAAAATTTGAAAAAGACTACACACCTTTTTTCGCTTTGTAGAAGCTCGATATTAAATATATTTTATCTTTGTAATTGTGGATCTCCAAGGCCTGAAATTACTTCCTGCGGTAGTCCTCTGAGTCCTTTTTCCAATGGCACTAGTCTGATCAAAATTGGATTCTTCAAGAAAGATTTGTGCCCAATCTCCCAAGATAACTTGATTATATATTTTTTCAGTAGAGCGAACTTGTACGATGTTCCATGTGTCATTGTTTCAACCTTCGGATCTAAAAAATATACAAGGAAAACTACAGTCCATGATATTTCTATAAATTCTTACGAAATTTAAATCTGATGCTTAGAGAGAAAATTATGATGATTTTCCCAAGGTCACATGTTTGGAATGTAATTCTGGAGTCTACGAAAACCCTAACTTTCTTAGATCATATCTTCGAAAATATAGTGAGACAAGTTCTGAAATTCAGACCCGAGGTTTAGAACGATTTCAGATCAAATGGGTGTTGTTTTTAGATTCTGAGACATCGCAAAAAAAAATTTATAGCGACAAGTCCACGATGACCTATTTGAAGTAGAAAAACCCTAGAATCCAAAGCTCTAATACCAAATGTTATGAAACTAGCTCACAAAAAGATAGAAGAGAAATATCAACGATTTAGAATTCAGCCTCTTCGAGGGGAAACCTCCTTTACATTACACAAATGAATAATTCTTGGATGATACAAATGACAAAACCTCCTTTCTATATATAGGAGTCTAAGGGATTACAATATAATCAAAGCCGACATAACAATAATAATATAAGGGAACAACAATAACAATAGTGGTCTTCTATGGGGCACAATCATAATAATATGGGGACAATAGGGTCTCAACAATAACAATAAGGTCTACAATGACAATAGTAATGGGCGAATCACTAGTATTATAGGGACCTAACATGGTTTAACTAGATGTCAATGAAATTGGTAGATAGTCAAAACATTATGACTGTATGTGGAGGTATGGTAGTGTATATTAAATGAAAATGGGTTTCCTCTCTTGTGGACAAATGGAAAAATAAAACCCTGTTTTGTGCTGAGGACGGTTAAACTTCTAATCACGATAAAATCTAGCTCCATTATATGTTGATATCTCGTGGAGAATATTCTTATTACCAACCTAGAACATCAAAAATGATGAGTTAGATTGTTCCACAATGAAATTTAAATCTTAAATAAGAAACTTGGGTATCCACACTGTAAAATGTTGGGGTTTTCATTCAGGGTGTCACACAAAACTGGTGTTAGATCACTTATTGTTACTTTACATTCCTTTATATCTTCCACACATAATTGGTAATTGGGTATCTTAATTTTTTATGGTGGGTGTAAATGATGATGCATAATAAAGTCAGTAGTGGCTTATGATTACTACAAATGAGTCACAACATATTCTTATCAATGCACCATTGCAGGAAGATGAATTTTCTTGTGTTTATCATTATGGGTTTTCACATTTATTGTTGTTTAGGGATTCTTCAGCTGTAGATGATTGGCCTTCAGGTTGCCCAAATAGATGTTGTTGGCCGAAGTGGTATTTTTTTTTGTTTTTTTAATATATCCATTACTTAAAAAATTATTTTAGATCCATTTTTCCATTGGCTTATTGGTGTGATTGTCTTCTTAAATTATTTTTGTGTGGTAATGAGTGTGTAAAATCATTGTCAAATCCCTATTCAGGTTATTTTTATTCTCTAAATCACCTGGATTATGACTTATTTCCCATGGTCTAGGTATGCTTATATGTGCAAATAGTAGATTTTATTTTATATTGTAAATGATTAGGTAGAGCTAGAGGCAAGGATGATCCATAAAAAAATTTCAACCTCAACAGTCATATGGAGGTATTAAGCTCCTCTTTCACTGATAAATTCTTCAACTACTGAGTATTTCAACTATATGATTCTTATGTGCATAAATTTGGTTGGAGTTCTTGTTAATTGTTTCTACAAGTCAACTTCTTGGCCGAAGTGGACTTCTATCACTTCAGGCACTGATATTATGCAATGGTCCATGGAGTTCTTCTCCAACTACTTGTTTCCTCGAAGACCCATCAATGCGGGTAGAATATTTTCGAGTATAACTTACATCTCTATGCTTAAAATGAAACTCTTCATTCTTGGAACCTGTAGAGACAAGATATTGTAGTAATTATTCACATAAACATAAAACCCAAAAGCCACTGATTTTCATCACCACTCTAGACACTCTCCTAAGACTCATCAATTAGAAGAACATACAATCCAAATAAATAATATAGAGATTATATTTTCAACTTTAGCATAGTAACAATACCCTCATTATCCAAGAAACTATCATGCAAAACCTACTATTCTCAAAATTTTCCCATCTTCGGTTCCATGGGAAAAAATTCTATGTTCTTCTCAACTGACTTGGTCTCTTCATGATGAGTAGCATCAACTCTAAATTCATTGGTATCCACTTCCTTCTGGGAATCATTTGTGGATATTACATCATCCCTACTACCTGCTCTAATTTCAATAAACTTCCATATGGATAATAATACAGTCCAAAGAATAACATTTATGCATGATTGTAACCAATCAAGTCAAAGAAACAAGAAAATTAAAAAATAAAATTACGAGTTCGTTGCCTTCTAGTGCCAATTGTATCCTCACGGTTTCAATTAAGTTCCCCATATTTAGAAAATTGAGGTGCACCACTACTAAATATGTATCCTTTGTCAATGCCTTCTAAAATAACCTAATGAAAATGGTGAACAAAAACATCTTCAATGACATCTTTTAGTGCTAAGTTGTTGACATACAAATGCTACCACATACATGAAGAAAAATATCAAATTTTAATGTAAGTGATAGGCCTCCAAATTAGACATAAAGTAAGGCCCATCTTAGAAAGGTTTAGAGAAAACTGCATATTATGTGCCTAATATTATTTATTTTTGCAGAAGATTAAAAGAATATGGAGTAAATTATGAATGAGATAATATAGGGACTTTCTCCCTACTACAATATGGACCAATATTGTATAATAAATGAACTAAATATCATGAAATTATTCAAAAAATTTGGAGCTCCATTGATTGAGAAAATCTAGGAATGTGTTCCCTATCATTTAATAAAGGTTCCTAGTGTTAGGAACAATATACACCTTTTGAGGGATTTTGTAGGGGAAAGTTGCATCCTTTCAATGGGATGATTTCTCATCTATTTTTATAAGTACCAATTCAAATTTTCCTCTAGAGTCATGTATTTCTTATTCTTATTATGGAGAAAACTTGTTATTTAGAGCTCCTCTTTCATTTCTAGCAGAGATGTACTCCTATTGATTCAAATAATGAAGTTTGGTGCCATTTTTAGCTTCCAAAGCTTGATCTCCTTCATAGGACTATGAGTTTCCTTGGGTTTGGCCATCCCAGGAGCCTCAGAGTCATCTTGTACAATTTCTTTATTTCCTTTGAATGTTTTTTCACTTGCATCTCTTATTTATGCAGTTACTATTCATGTTGCTTCTGTTGTAGGTCATATTGGTTAAATGTTAGGTCCCTATAATACTAGTGATTCTCCCATTACTATTGTCATTGTATCCCTTATTGTTATTATTGTGCCCCTATTTTCCCCATATTGTTATTATTGTGTCCCATAGAATCTCATTATTATTATTTTTGTGCCTTTATATTATTATTGTTAGGTCGACTTTGGTTATATTGTAACCCCTTAGACTCCTATCTATAGAAATGAGGTTTTGTCATTTGAATCATCTAAGAATTGTTCATTTGTGTAATTTAAAGGAGGTTTCCCCCTTGAAGAGGCTTATTTCTAAGGCGTTGATCTATCTTTTCTATCTTTTGTGAGCTGGTTTCATAATATTTGGTATAAGAGCTTTGGATTCTAGGGTTTCACTGCTCCAAATAGGCCATCGTGGAATTTTCACTATAACTTTGTTTCTACGATGTTTCAGAAGCTGAGAAAACCCATTTGAGACAAAATCTCACTGAACCTTGGGCCTGAATTTCAGATCTTGTCTCGCAATATTTTAGGAGATATAATCTGAGTAAGTTAGGGCTTTTGCAGACCCCCAAATTACATTCCAAATGGATGACCTTGGGAAAATTGTCATAACTTTTGCTCTGAGTATCAGATTTAATTTTCGTCAGAAGTTGCAGAAAGAGGACAGATTTTAGTTGTTTTGGGTATTATTTTTAGAACCTAAGGTGGAAACAATGACCTACGAAATGCTGTACAAGTTTTCTCTACTGAACCAGTCTATACTCAGGTCATCATGGGAGATTTGGCATAACTCTTCATTGGAGAATCCAATCTTGATCAAACTTGTGGAGTTAGAAATATTACTCAAATGGTTACCGCAGGAAGAAATTTTAGACCTTGGAGATCCACAATTACAGATATGCATCAGATTCAATATCGAGCTCCTACAAAGTGAAAAAAGGTGTCTAGTTTTTTTTAAATTTTTGCGTAATCTTGGTTTGAAAAATTAGTTTGAAGGAATTCAAAGGGCATAGTGAAGCATTATTATTGGTAATTGATTTCCTGAAGAAATAAAATGGAAACACCTAGTAAGCAACCTAAAATCTATAGCATGACTCATGAAGAAGAGGAAGAAATGCAACATGATATATCAAAATTATGGGACCAAGTGCAACAAATTTCACTCGCACAAAAAGTAACAGAATCTAAGATGGATGGTTTAAAGAAAGGAATAGAAGCTAAGATGAATGATGTGAAAGCTAATATGGACGACGTGGAAGCTAATATGAAGGGCGTGGAAGCTAAGATGGGTGATTTGAACAAAGGCATGGAAGATTTGAAGACAGATTTGACAAATTTTCTACAAGAAATGCTTACTAATGGCAAAAGTGTAGTAAAGGAAACTCATGATGAGAAAAAAATAAATGTTAATCATGATTTCATAGACTCTAACATTGGATCAAAGAACCACCATGTTCCAAACATCGATATGAGGAAGTTTGATGGCAAGGATCCCAGAACATGGATACTAGAGATGGAGCAATTTTTCGATCTCCATAATGTACAAAACACACAAAAGGTACCCATTGCAACTTTATATTTGGAACCAAATCAGTTTGTATGGTATCAATGACTTTGCTCTCGTAAAAAAATTGCCACTTGGGCTATTTTTATGGATGATATTATAGCACATTATGAGGATACAAAAATCAACATTTTTTTTGCCAATTGATAAATCTCAAACAAAAGGGTTCAATGATGGAGCATATTGAGGACTTCCAAAAATTGAATATAAGGGTAAAAGATATTCTAGAGGAGCAAAGGATTGATGTGTTTATAGTGAATTTAAAAGATAACATCCAACATGAGGTTTGCCTTTGGGAACCAGATTCATTGGAGAAGGCATTCAAGTTGGCAAGAAAAATGGAAAACAAAATTATGGCAACAAGGAAGCCTACCACTCAGAATCATAAAGATGGAAGTGTTGTTTCCCCTAGCCATCCACAACCTACAAGGTTTACACCATAAAAATTGGAAGAAAAAAGAGCAAAAGGGCTTTGTTACAATTGTGATAGAAAATCCACTAAAGGTCATAAGTGTGCCGAGAAGAAATTATTTTACATAGATTGTGAAGAGGAGAAATAGAATGAACAATAAATGTCAAAAGAAGAGGATCTACCCCATGAACAAACCCTAGAAAAAGAAGAGATGAATCTGACCATATCTTGTAATGCATCGGCTGGAATTACCACTCCTCAAACTATCAAGATAGAAGGGCATATCAAGAAGAAAAAGGTAATAGTGTTGATTGATTCGGGAAGTACCCATAATTTTATTCATTGTAAGATAGACAAGGAATTGAATTGCTTGCTATATCCAGCACCATAGTGTCAAGTGATGGTTGCAAGTGGAGGAACCATAAATTTTCCAGGAAAGTGCCATAATATCAAGCTATCCATGGGAGAATATGTATTGAATAGCCCGATGCTTTCCATTCCAATGGGTGGTGCTGATGTTGTACTAAGAGTCCAATGGCTACAATCCTTGGGTACAATAGCTTTTAACTTTCAAGAACTTTTCATGAAATTCTCTTCAGAAGGAAAGGAAGTTGAATTAAGGGGGTATCGCAGGGAAACTCAGAAAGATACTCTGCTCTAATGGAATGACAAAGATTCTAAAGAAAGAATAACGAGGCATAATTGCACAATTATGTTCACTAGAGGTTCCCACATCGAAATCATCCATTTCTCCAGATCTCCAAAAAGTCTTGGACAATCATTCCAAGGTATTTGAGACTCCCAAAGGCCTCCCACCTATTCGTGATCATGATCATGCTATTAATTTGATTCCAGGAAGTGTTCCTCCAAACATTAGGCCTTACAGATATCCCTATGTCCAAAAGAGTGAAATTGAACATATGGTTGCAGAAATGCTAGACGCTGGTATAATTCAACTGAGTCAAAGATCTTTCTCTGCTTCAGTAGTATTGGTTCACAGGAAGAATGGATCATGGCACATGTGTCTAGATTATAGGGAGATCAACAAGCTCAATATTAAAGATAAATTTCCCATTCCTGTCATTGATGAATTATTGGATGAATTGCATGGATCAATTTACTTCACGAAGTTGGATCTTCGTTCAGGATATCATCAAATCAGAATGAAGACTTCCAAAAACAACATTTAGAACTCATGAGGGTCATTATGAATTTTTGGTCATGCCTTTTGGCCTTACTAATGCACCTTCTACATTTCAAGGTTTGATGAATTCCATTTTCAAACCCTTCCTTAGAAAATTTGTGTTAGTATTTTTTGATGATATACTAATCTACAACAAGCCTTGGAAGGATCATGTCTAACATGTTGACATGGTGCTCAAACTATTGGAGGAGAAACAATTATACCAAAAATTTTCCAAATAGTACAAGAGGTGGAATATTTGCGTCATATTGTATCTCATGAAGGTGTTAAGGTAGACCCTAACAAAATTAAAACCATTAAGGAATGGAAAATCCCCACATCCATAAAGAATCTATGAGGATTTCTTGGGTTGACAGGGTATTATCGCAAGTTTGAATTATGGGAGAATAGTATCACCTCTAACAACATTATTGAAGAAAGATGCATTTTCATGGACTCTAGAAGCAACGAAGGCGTTTGAATATCTTAAAGAGGCAATGTGCCAAGCACCAGTCTTAGATACAGGAGACTTCACAAAAACCTTTATTATGGAATGTGATGACTCAAGAAATGGAATTGGTGTTGTTTTAATGCAAGAAGAAAGACCCATTGCTTTTGAAAGTCGTCCAATCAAAGGAAAGTATTTACACAAAGCTATTTATGAGAAGGAAATGTTGGCAATACTACATGCACTTAAGAAATGGTGACCCTACCTAATGGGAAGACACTTCAAGGTAAAAACAGATCATGATAGTCTTAAATACTTTTTAGAAAAAAGATTATCCTTAGAAGAGCAGCAAAAATGGGTCACAAAGATATTGGGTTATGACTTTGAAATCATCTACAAAAAAGGGAAGCAAAATGTTGTGGCAGATGCACTCTCAAGAAAGGATGAGGATGTGGAAGCATTTCTTTGCGCCATTTCTATTATCCAACCAGATTGGATAAACGAAGCAAGGGATGAATGGAAGAATGATGAGGAAGTGTGGGCACTCATTCAAAAGATACAACAAGATCCTAGTACATCTGATACATTTAGCTGGAAAAATGATTCGATATGATAAAAGGATCAGTTCAGCCTATGTAAGAATTCACAAATCAAACAAAATATTCTTAGAGAATTGCACACCTCTCCTTTAGGAGGGCACTCAGGATTTCTGAAAACCTACCACAGGGTTAAGAAGAATTTTTTTTAGGATGGCCTTAAATCGAATATTCAAAATTTTGTGGCAGAATTTTTGGTTTGCCAACAAAATAAAGCTGAAACAATTAAGACCCCTTGACTATTACAACCTTTATCCTTCCCAAGCCAACTTTGGTAGGAGGTTTCAATGGATTTTATCACAGCTTTACCCAAGTCCGAAGGAAAGAGTGTTATCATGGTGGTAGTTGACAGGCTTACCAAGTATGCACACTTTTGTGCATTATCTCATCCATTTAAAGTGAGTACAGTTTCTACTGCATTTATGGAAACAATTCAAAAGCTACATGGAAACCCAAAGATTATTGTAAGCGACAGAGATCCCATTTTCACTGGAAATTTTTGGACATAATTATTTTCTTGTCTTGGTACTTAGTTAGCTCATAGCGCATCTTATCATCCTCAATCTGATGGGCAAACTGAGATAGTAAACAAATTTTTGGAAGTATATCTTTGTTGCTTTGTATATGATAAATAGACACAATGGGTCAAATGGTTGCCTCTGGCTGAATGGTGGTATAACACTTCCTTCCATACTGCAACAAAAATGACCCCATTTATGGCACTTTATGGATATCATCCACCATCCATCACACCATATTTAAGAGAAAATTCTAAGGTTCAAGTAGTGGAAGATCACATCAAGCATCAGCAACAAGTTCTCCAACTCTTAAAGGATAACCTCACCTTGGCGCAGAATAGAATGAAACAGTAGGTAGATCAACCTCGCAAAGAAAGCAGTTTTGATGTAGGTGATTGGGTATTCCTACGGCTACAACCATATAAACAAATGTCCCTCAAGAAAGTTAAGTAGGATAATAAATTATCACCAAAGTATTATGGTCCATACAAGGTGTTACAAAAGATAGGTACTATGGCATACAAATTTGAGCTTCCTGCATCTTCATGAGTGCACCCAGTTTTCCATGTTTCATGCTTAAAGAAGGTTATAGGTGACAAGCTTCCAGTTCAAAAAAATTGCCAGAGCTTGATGAGGAAGGAAAAATCATATTAGAACCTAAAGCAGTCAAAGAAACAGGAACTCGACAACTACGGAATCAATCAATTTCAAAGTATCTCATCAAGTGGAAGAACTTACCCATTGAAGATTCCACATGGGAGGATCATAATTTTATACAGAAGCATCCAAAAATAATCAAGTGTTGAGGACAACACTAATTTGAAGGAGAGGGGCATGTTAGGTCCCTATAATACTAGTGATTCCCCGATTACTATTGTCGTTGTATCCCTTATTGTTATTGTTGTGCCCTTATTGTCCCCATATTGTTATTATTGTGCCCCATAGAATCCCACTATTATTATTTTTGTGCCTTTATATTATTATTGTTAGGTTGGCTTTAGTTATATTGTGATCCCTTATACTCCTATATATAGAAAGGAGATTTTTTCATTTGAATCATCTAATAATTGTTCATTTGTGTAATGTAAAGGAGGTTGCCCCCTCAAAGAGGCTTATTTCTAAGGCATTGATCTATCTTTTCTATCTTTTTGTGAGATGGTTTCATAACATTAAATTATTGAAGTGAGTTGTTTTTTAGGTTATTTATAGAGTCGCAAAAATTATGCATCCTTATAACAACTTTGAAAATTCGTATTCATCATTGAGCTACTTGGATTGGTTTACTATTTCACAAATCTAGAATTTCTAGAAGTCCCTTGTAGCAAAATAATAATAGTTGTTTGCTATTTTTTAGAATGTGTTAATGAGCTTCATTTGAGTGGATTCCACTTGTATTGGGTCATAAAAAATCTCAAGTTAAATAAAAAAATTACCCCACAGAATTTACACTTGAATAGGTTATCTAGCTGACTAGTTCTTGAAAATTCATTTTTTAGAGTAGTAATTTTCTGCTATTTTTTAGTACATGTTAACAGGGGTATTTTGGAGTGATTCCACTTGGAACAAAGTCCTAGTGTATCCTAATTAATAAAAAAATTGTCCCATATCATTTTAATTTTATTTACTTGGGCATTCGACAAGTTATCTCTCTTGTAGCACTCTTGCAACTGCTGTAGCAGCTCTTGTAGAACTTTTGTAGCACGTATAAACTTGAACATATTTTATCCAGAAGCTTGGTTTTTTATTCTTAGGATTTAATAACGACCCCTAGGCTCTGAAACCATGATTGAGTAAGACCAGAAACCTATTAAGCCTTGCCTCTTCTCCATTTCAATTCACCTCTGTAGTTATGGTTAGTGGATAGATTCATGACTTGAAGAGCATAATGATGATTACTTTTGGAAGCACCTTATGAACTTTGTTGACAAAATATCTCTTGAATGCAGCGCTTGAATAATGATTTAATTTTATTTCATACATATTAAGCTATGATTTCCATTTCCACCATTTTTATTGCATAGATTAGGCTTCCTTTTGATGTACCATTTACACTCTGCAGATAGGTTAATGTTTACATTTCAGAAAGTAAGATTAGAATTTACATTCATGCAAAGTAGAATAGTCTTTCCTTTCTGCAAAAGTAACTAGGATTTCCTCTCTGCAAAATTAATTAGGTTTCCTTTATGAAAATAGAGTAACATTTCCATTTCTACAATTATTTTAGGCTTGGATTCCATAACATTCTCTTGATTGCATCAGAGCAATAAAAGGAGGCATTACATGTTGCAAATATAGTTCTGACACCTGTTAAGTTTGTACGAAACCTGGGTTGATAATTTAAGTTGGTATCCTCAGTATTTGCAACATTCTCGTTGCAATACTGGGGCTCATCACTTTTTGGCGTCGTTGTCAGGGAGGTGTCAAAACATGCATTGTTTTCTTCCCTAGTTGATTCATTTCTTTTAATTTTTGCAAAAACAAAAAAGATTTGCATTAAGCATATTTCCTTTCAAAAATAGAAAATTGCATTGCAATAACATTTTTTTTTATAAACTTGGCAGATCTCTATTTATCATCTATTTTCCAAAACTTTTTACATCCATTTGTTCCGGGTAGTCACCTGCCCAGAGGAAACTAGGTGACCACCGGTCAGCTTTAAATCTTGTCCAAAATTTAAATAAGTTCATAGCAATCCATCCACTATTTCTATGTTGATTGTCTCTACTGCTATCTCTAAAGATCAAAATAAACATGTTTGTATTCTTCATCATAGTCAAAATTCAAAGCATTCTGGTTTGCTTGGTCATTCCTCATCTGAGGATATTACCGGAGCTGGTGCCTTGGCGCTAGATCCTGGCATCTCGCTTCTCTGTTCCATTTTCCACTTTATTTCTTTTAGGTTCTGTTCAATCCTTCCTAAGGCAAGATTGTTTCGGTATGTCTTAATCTGTATGGTTGCTATTTCCGTTATAATTTCAGCTCGGACTGGGTCCTTCTCCTTTTTTTCTTCCTGTTGTTCGGCTTCTTCCCCTATCATGTGCTCACAGTGGAGGGTCATGGCTCATGGCACGATGTTTTTCATGACCCAATAATAGTGCACAGTTTGTCTAAACAGGGATTGTCTTCCATTAGTAGTCCCAGGGTCTGGAACCATTCTTTCCCATTCATCCATAGGTATATCTCAGTACCTAAGAGTCTCTCTTAGGTATCTCTCCCATCTTGCTATCTGTTCTCTAACTTCCTTCAGGTTTCTTTCCATGTAGGAGTCGATAATTGTCTTCATTTTTTGTCCAGCTGTCTTCCTGCCTCTTTTATTTGTCTGACCACTTGTTCCTTCTTCCTTCTTAGCTACCCTCTTTCCTCTCCTGGGAGCCATTCTTCTTGCAGCTTGGTGGTTGTTACCTATAGTCTTGTGCTCTCTGACCTGTTCTAAGTGCCTTCCCTGATCTGATACTGAACCTATCATAGAATCAAAGCATATGTCAGACATATTATTTTGGTTTAAAACATTTTCCCTGGTTTCTTTCTCCTTCTTCCTTCTTGAACTTCCTACCTTCTAGTTTCCCACCAGTATGGGTTCAGCTCCATCTATTTTTATTCCCAGGGTCAGAAGGTATTGATAGGTTATTCTCTTATCCCGTCCCATGCAAAATTTCAACTCCTACCTTTTCTTTCTCTTCACTCCCAGGGACTCACCCTTAGTTAATCGTAGGTGAAAGAGGTATCCCCTGGACCTGGGTTTGTCAGGTTTTTTTCAGGGTTTCTGCTAGCTGCACTCTCGCCCCTCCCCCTATATCGCAACACCTCCACATTGGAAATCAGGAATTTCCTTTCCCAAATTCCTTCTCTTGGGTCTTCAGGCACTTTACGTTTCATACCTATGGGACTAGCTATGACCCAGATTCTAAAGGGGGAACTGCTGAATTTATCTCAGGGTGGCCCTCGCTCTCATAGGTTTCTATGCCTTTCCTCTCGCTCTCTCTGTCCTGGGTAGACATAATCTCTTTGGGATTGTTTCCCCATTCCACTGGAACTGCTAGAGGAATTGATATGAAGATGCCAGAGTTGATTGCAAAACCAATTTCCTAGAGTCCTACTTCTCAAACATACAAAGCTATCAGAAGTTAGAGCCAGGGGTATTACATACTGGCTTGCCAAGCTTTGCCTTTCTTCTACCTTCTGCATCTTCTCACTTCTGCCACTTCCTTTCTCGTCACCTTTCTTCGTCTTTATCTGCATGCATAATGCCTCTTTCCTATTTTCCTTGAGATTTATCTCTTTTTTGTTCCCGACTTTTTTCATTACCACGCGCTGTCTTGTTTTATTCCTCGCACGGATCCCTTCCTTCCTATCTTGGGATGTTGCCCTCCTGTCCTGTCTACCATTGTCTTTCATTAATTCCTTTCCTCTCCCGTCTACTCTTATCATAGTAATTCTGGCTCTATTCTGCCACTTGTCTTTATTCCTTTGCCCACCTTTGTTTTCTCTGTCTTGCCCTTTCCTCTGACATTTCTTTTCGGCTCCTCCCTCGTACCCTCAAGAGGTGTACCTCCTCTGCCCTGCTCTGTCATCCTTCTAATCACCTGTCTACTCTTGTCCTATTCCTCCCCTGTCCTTTCTTGCGTCTGTCCTTTTCCCTCTCCGCTCCGACCATCTCTCTTTGATTTCTCTAGATTTTCGCTCGTATTCATATCTTTTTCTATGAGTTGTATCAGGTGTGCCATTTCCTCCTTTTGGTTTAGCTCTACCCCACTTACATCCAGCTGCTGGTCTCCATTCCTGCATCCCCAATTTGCTAGGTAGTTTGCTAGTTCATTACCTCTTCTTCTCACATGGGTTGGTAGTGTGTATGCTATCCTTCTCAGCAATTTTCTTATCTCCTTGACTATCCATGCGGTCGTCAATTGCGACTCAACTTTTCTGCTGGTGTTCCACTCTGTAGCTATTTAAATATGTCTATAGCTAGCTTTGAATCTCCTTCTACCTGCAGTTTCTGGTACCCTTCTCATATGGCTATTTCTATCCCCCTTTTCAGCGCATGGAATTCTACTTCGTTGTTCGATGCATTGCCACAGTCCATCGCATATACCCTTAGTGTCCTTCCCCTGTCATCTCTGAATATTCCCCCAATGCCTACCTCCCCTGGGTTTCCTTTTGTAGCTCCATCGAAATTCAACTTTATAAATCCTTGCCATGGATTCCTGTAGTAATTGATGTCCTCTACTTCTTTGGCCTGGTGTTTCCTTGTAGCCATATCTATTTTGCTTAGTTGTAGTTGCAGAAGGTTCAAAATTCGTGTCTCTGTTTGGTCCGCTTTCCAGTCTTCGTCGTTCCACTTCTCTATAATTATGGTCTTTCTTATGTTCTGGACAGTTTGGTTCCATATATCATTCGTTGCTTTGCCATCTTCCTTAAAAATCAACCGGTTCCTTTCTTTCCATATGTTCCACAGGATGAACCCTATGGAAAGATTCTAAGCTTCGTTCAGGATTGCATTTTGGTAAGGTTTAGTCCTCCATTTTTCTATAGTTAATTTCAGGTTGTTTATGTCTCTATCACTAATTTTGAAGACTTATTGGTGGTGTCACCACATGATGTTGCTGACTCGGCAGATGTTAGTCAGGTGTTCCATCATTTCTTCTTGTTCCTAGCATAGCACGCAATGCGAGAGGCCTTGCATCCCCTTCCTTCGCAACTGGTCCCATGTTAAAGCTCACCCATGGGTCATAATCCAGGTAAACAATGCTATCTTCAGCCAGGTTTTCATTTTCCAAATTCTGTCCCATTTTTTTGTTTCAGGGTTGCTAGTATTACCTGCTTTTATGTAGTATCCTTCTGCTATCATGAACATCCCTTTAATTCTTTTTCCCCATCTTATGATGTCCGTCCCTTCTTTGACCGCTATTCTTCTTGTCACCATCTCCTTTTCGTAGTTTTCCCATTGTTCTGTTTCTGGTGCTTCTTGCCAGTCTTCCTTTTTTTTCCATTTTCTCTAGTATCTGTCCATTTCAGGGAGCCGCTAGTTCCAGACTACATCTTCCTCCATTTGGGTGGTGAAATGGTGAATTTCTTGGAGTTGAGGTTGCTAACGAACTTTTTCTCTTTGTTACCATGCCTCATCCTAGAAGTTCGCTTTGTCCCCCCCCTTATTTCCTAGAAGCTATGTTATCTTATCAGGTCCCTATTTGGTCTTTCCAAGTTCCATATTGCAGAGCCTTTCTTTTCTGATTGGCTTCTCAGTTTTCCTTCTAGAGATCTGGCCATCTCGTATTTTTTCTCCCACAACTTTTTCCACAAGTCTTCTCCTCCTTGTATCCATCTCCACCACAATTTTTCCCCCATTACCTAGTTTAGGATATATGGGTCTCGCAGCCCTAGTCCTCCTTCTGTTAATGTTTTACTTAGCCATTTCCAGGATAACAATGCCCACTTTTTAGCTTTGCTTGTCCCTTGCCATAGGAATTTTTTGAAAATCTCCACCATTTTTTGACATATTGTTTTTGGTATAGCTTGGCTAGTCATTTGATAAATTGGGATGGATTGGAGAACCGATTTGAGGAGGATGATGTGGCTCAGGGTGTTCAGAGCCCTGAAAGTCTAGTTGTCCATTCGTTTTTGTATCTTTCCCATCAGGCCTCCCCAGTTAGCAATTCTATTTTGCTTTTCACATAGTTGAATGCCTAGGTATTTAGTGGGGAATTTCCCTACTCTAAATCCCATGGTTCTTGCCAAGAATGATTGGGAAGTCATTTGAGTGTTGAAGAAGTAAATTTCTAATTTTTCTTTGTTTATCTCAGTACCTGTTGCTCTTGTAAATTCGCTGAGGATTTCCATTAATTTCTTTGCTTCTTTGAGGTTGGCCTATCCATACAACATGACATCATCCACAAATTGTTGATGGGTTAGGGGTAGTTCATCTCCCCACAGTCTGAGTCCCTTTAGCTATCCACTATTCACTTTAGCTTTTATCAGTCTTCCTAGACCATCAACAGCTAGGATGAACAGAAACAGGGATAGTGGGTCACCCTGCCTGAGTCCTCTGGATGGGTTAAAGGCTTCTGAAGGTGTCCCATTTAGCAGTATGGACATGACTGGTGTAGTTATCATGGACATTACCCAATCTATCCATCTGTCATCAAAGCCATAAGCTTTGAGGATTTTCTGGAGATATTCCCAGCTTAGCCTGTCATATGCTTTAGCTAAGTCTAGTTTGATCATCATCCCCTTGTGTTTTGAGTTCTTTAGTGAATGGATTGCTTCTTGAGCTACTATAATTCCGTCCACTATTTGTCTCCCTTTGACAAACCCCGTCTGTTCCTGTGAAATCAGCTCTGGTAGTATAGGTTTTAGTCTATTCACCATTATAGTAGCTAAGATTTTGTAAATTACATTACAGAGTGCTATTGGTCTGAATCCTTGTGGTTCCTCAGCCTTTTTTTTCTTTGGAATGCGAGCGAGGAAGGTAGCATTCAAAGCTGGGTGCATTCTTTTCATTCATCTGTATTCTTCCACTGCATTTACAATACCTTGGCTCATGAAGCTCCATGTGGCTTGGAAGAATTCCCAGGTATATCCAACTAGTCCTGGTGCTTTTTTCTTTGCCATTGCCTTCATTTTCTCTTCTACTTCTATTTTTGTTATAACCCTTAGCAGTGCCATGTTCTATTCTCTATTCACCATTTTGGGTATATATTGGCTTATTTTAGCTATATCTCTCTCTATTGTTTTGTGTTTCAGTCAAAATTCCTTTGAAGTGTTGTACCAGCAAGTTCTCCATTTCCTCTTTCTGAGTTAACCTGTTGCCTTAGCCATCCTTTAGATAGAATATTCTATTTTTCTGTCTATGCTATTGCATAGAATTATGGAAGAATTTTGTATTTCTATCTCCCTCTTTCAGCCATTGTATTATCGATTTTTGTCTCCATAAGATTTCCTCTTGTTTTCTTCTTTCCTCCAGCATGTTTAGTACCATTCCTTCTTCATCTGCTAATTCTTTAGTTCTCTCGTTTTCTATGATTTTCTGTTGGATTCTTTTCATTTCTATATGAAGCTTTTCTTGGTCTTTTTGAATATTTCCAAATTCCTCTCTATTCCACTTCTTTATTTTACCTTTGAGATCTTTTAATCTTAGCTGTAGGTGTGCATTTTGTTTCTTCTGTTCATTCTAGTCTCATTCTCCTTCCACTAATTTTTCATTTTTTCTATGAAGGTTGGATCTCTCAACCAAAATGCCTTGAACCTGAAGGGTCTATTCTGATTCTGTTGGTTCATGGTGATTTCTAATTTTATGGGCCAATGATCGGACCCCTAGCAGGGTAGGATTGTTGCTTTGTAGAAAATGTCCTTCCCTATGAAATGTCTATTGCAAGGAACCTGTCAAACCTGGAAGTTATTTGCTTACTTCCTCCTCTAAAGTTGTTCCAAGTGTATTTGCCATTAATGGTGTGGATGTCTATCATTTTTAGTTATGATTGTATGTCCCTGAATCTTTCCATGTTCGGTTCTTCTCTTTGCAATCCACCTTTATTTTCACCCTTTGAGGTTGTCATATTAAAGTCTCTGGCTATCAACCACAACTTTTCTTTGTGTAGGTTTCCTAGCTGTTGCAGTTGAAGGAGGAAAATTCCTCTTTCCACTAGTATATGGGGTCCATATACTGCCAAATCCAAGAACCTTTCTCTATGGCCTATAAGCCGGAAGCTCTCGGTGAGTATCCTTTTCATTCCTATCCAGTAATCTACTGTGACTTCTATAGGGTTCTATAAAATTTCAATTCCCCCTGCGCTGCCTTTTGCATCAATTGTCATACATTCATATGTAGGTTTGATTTTGTTTGAGATTTCCTCCATTTTACTTCCTGCTATTTCTGTTTCCTGTAACAACATTATTTGGGGTCTTTCTCTTTTTATCCTTTCTTCTAGGTATCTTTGTTTACCTTTGTTGTTAAGTCCTCGTATATTCTAGGATGTAATTATCATTGGGTGGTTGGGTTTGTCTGATGGAATACCGTCGAGAGCGAAACTACTCTTCTAGTGTTCACTAACATTTCCCCCATAATCTGTATCGATTCCTGAATATTCCGCCTGCCTCATTTTTTTCCTCCTTTGGCTTTACTTTGTTGGTCTTGATTATTATCTGGTTGGATGCCTAGTTGTTCAACCATTTCTGTCTTTCCCTGATCTTGTTTTTCTTTGTATTTTTGAAAGGTTTCTCTGTATAATTCTTTTTCCTCTTATGGGATGAACCTTGCATCCAAGTGTCTCCATTCATGTAGAAGTTTCCTCAGAATTTCTGCTTTGATGTTGGATCTTCCCCTCTACTGATATCGATTTCCATTACTTCATTTTCCATTTTCTCTCCCTTTTCCTTTCCTTCCTTTTCCATTGATTCACTTTGGTTTTTTCTCTTAGTATGTTTTGTGCCTTGGCTTGTGCTGCCCTCCTGTCCTTTCTCCTCCTAATAGTCCATTATTTGAATTTCCTTATCTTCTTCTTCTTCTTGTAGAACTTCAAATTTGTTTGACTTATTTGGTTTGGTTTGTTTTTCCTTTCTTCCTTCCTTGGGGTTTTCCTTTGTAAGTCTTTTTTTTTATCTCCTGAAACCCTTTTTTATCTTCTTGATTTTTTCTCTGTTGCTTATTTCATCGTTCTTCCTCTCCCGTGTTAAGAGGGAATTCCTTGAAAATATGTTCATATTCATGACACCTTCTACATCTGAAAGGGATATGCTCGTAGTCCAATGTTTTTGCCATACCTCCTCATGGTATTCTAGCTCAGCTGACCTTGGGATCGGCTCGGCCATGTTCATACAGACATAGATTCTTGCATATGAAGTGTATCTTTTCTTCTTTGTTGATTCAGCTATTTTAACAAAGCTTCCTATGGTATTTCCTATTCCCTCTAGGATCTCTCAATCCCAGAAATCCATTGGTAATCCAAACAGTCTTACCCAAACTAGGGTTGCTAGGAATTTTTCTTTATCAGGGTTATAACATTCCTCCCAATACCTCATGAACAATCCTGCATTATAATGGAAATAGTTTCCATTTTCAAACACTCATTCTTTATCTTGCAGGTTTGAGAAAATTATTGTAAAGAAGCCTCTTGCTCCCAGCTTTAGCTCTATGTGGCCTCGGGGTTGCCATTTTTGCTAGATCCATCTGGTGAGGTCCTTTTCCGATGGCCAAACTCCAATAAACTTGCATATTAGTGCATGGTCCTTCATGTAGCTTCTATAGCGCTCCAGTTTATTCATTGGAATAATGAATCTCGGTTTTTCCACTGCACACGGTAAGCACTTGCCTCTACTGCCTGCCTGCCATCTTGCTCCGAGAACAGGTCCTCGTATCTTAGTCTCCTCATCTGGATTGCTATTGCTCTGTCCTTCTCCTGCTGCTGTGTCTCTATAGGAGGGGATCTCTCCCCTCCTATCTTCCTCTATCATTGTTGTAATCTCTTGGTTTCAGTGTCACTTTCTGACTGCGATTTGTGGTTTTTTGTGCCACCTACCTCATGGCTGCATGACCATTAGGGTTGTAGAGCTCCAAAAAACCTTTTCTATATCTATCAACCTCATGGCCACATGACCATTAGGGTTGTAGAGCTCCAAAAATCCTTTTCTATATCTGTCATTCCTTGTGAATTGCAATAACATTATTATTAAAAAAAAATTAAAATACTTCTCCAACATCAACCCCCCATTTGATCATGTGGTGAAGTCATAGCCACATCACCATCCAGTTTTGTAGGTACAATAAGAGGAGGTGACAGAGAGGGTAGAATAAATGGATGGAGATGATGAAAATGAAGAAAATACTCTTAGATTTCTCATTCAAGATACTAATATCAGTGTTCATATGAAGAACATCCCTCCGTATTTCCTTCGCAACTTCCATGGTATGAGGTCAAAGGATCCATAAAAATTTCTCTTTGAATTTGAAATCCTTTGCAGATTTTATGGTTACTTACTAAACACTCAAAAATTGAGATTGTTTCTAGGAATATTGCAAGACAGATCTCTTAAATGGTTCATTAGTTTAGGGACTAATTCAATAAGATCATGGAATGATATGCAAAATATATTTCTAGAAAAATATAAATATCATGATCTTAAAGAAGAAATATTTCGAATGGCTCAAAAATAAGATGAGAGCCTTGAGGATCTAATAGAGAGATTTATGTAGAATGCTAAGAGGGAGAAAATGCATCATTTAGGATTTGACACACTAAAAAACCTCTTACTTATAAAAATTAGGGATGAGTGGATTGATCTCCTTGATCTCATGAGTAGAGGTGATGTATACCAATTATCATTTGAATAAATTTGTGAAACGTGCATGCACATATCAAGAGGAAGAGAAAGAGTACGTAAATCAACATCAAGATCGGTAAGTTAATTTTGAACTTGGAACTTTTCTTGGTAACTTTAAAACGAAAATTCTTAGTAATCTAAGTGAACATGTAGAAATGTTAAGAATGAAAAATGTGCAAAATGAAGATGTTGATAGTTGTGTTATCTATGCAGAATGACACGCTACCAAATATTTCCCATCATTACCAAGATTGAAGGAAGTTTACTAAGAGGACAATGGAGGAAGTCAATCACCAAAGTAGTTATGTTATGTAGCTCCAAAAAGACCATGTCAACATAGTCAACCTAATATGATGCAAGAACCTAATTCAGAATTTCAAGCTTATGCACATCCATCTCAAATTAATTGGAACACACCCTTTCCTTCGCAACCTTGACCATCTCAACCCCAGAACCAATCTTGGAAACAAGGTTGGAAAGTAACTATGGGAGAAACCCACAATATCATCAATATTTTCCTCAATATACACCATACCCAACTCCATTTTATCCCAACCATCCACCTCCACCACAACCACAGCCTCAAGCACATCCATCTCAAAGATCCACTCCCACTCAACTACCTATACCGCCATTTCCAAAATCATACAAGGAAGTAGCTCAACCCACTTACAATATCGAGGTACAGTACTTCCAAACAACTCCTCTTGACCTAAATGGTATTAATCTTAGATCAAGAAGAGCATTGCAGGAAATAGATTCTCTTGATGTCATTGAAGGACAACATTAAGAAAAAGAAGATTCAAATGAGGAGACCAAAGAATCATGGACTGCACTTGATGAAGAGCAGACATCATAATCAGAGATGGAGAAAGTTATCTCATGTTTACTATCAGATCCTCCTTGTGTTCAAGAGAATAATCAACAAATAGTAGAGTATTTGAATGGCATAAAAAAAGATGACATGAAGAATGATCCATATGAGCAGGCGAACGGGGGGCATCAAAGTTATATTGAGGTTTACTTCTAGAAAATCAACAAGATGGAGCATCATTATCTTCCTCAACTATGGTTGATATCATCAAGGTCAAAGAAGTTGGTCTCTAATATTCAGGTAGATGTAAATGCATATATTTTGAACCTACACATGAGTTTATATGTCTTCTTGTTATGCACATGACTCCATTGGGAATATTCCTATACTTGAAAGAGATTTTATTTTTTCAAGTAGAGCAGAGATAGCGGAATAAAAAAAGAGGAAAACAAAATAAGAAATAATAAAATATTAGGTGAAAAAATCCTTTGAGTCACCTAATAGTGGCTCACTGATTTAAAACCTCCTTGAGGTAGTCAATGGGTTGGAAAAAGAGAAAGAAATGGAAAAGAGCCTAGGTGAAAACCTCATTTGACATGCCTAGGAATACATACTAGTTGAAAAAGCCATTGAGGCAGCTAATAGGCCTAAGAAAAAAGAAAAAAAGGAAAAAAATATTTTCTCCATGTATCTCTCTCAGATGAATGCAGGTGCTCTCCAACCTTTGCAAGGAAAAAGAACAAATTAGCACCAAAAGAAAAAAATGATCAAAAAGCTAGTAAAAGAAAGTCACACTTGGGGTTCCTCATCCTTTGATCAAATGCTCCAATAGGACCAAGGACATGCCAATCCATCACCCTCATCCATTTACAAAATCCACCCATCATTTCCAAGCCTTTACCATTCATTTTCATCACTGTCCTAAAATGCTACATGAAGGTATTGTTTTGCTACAGGAGTGCCAAAATACATAGGGAAGAAAATTATTTATACCATATCTCAGAAAATGTGCATTCATTGGCTGATATGTTTCATGGGGAGATTAATATGGATGATGGTAACATTACCAAGAAATTTTAGAAAATTCCAGTGAACACTTTTTGAGAAATTAGCCTCCATCACTTACAACCATTTTTATTTTTTCTCGAGATTCATGCATCCATTGGCCAAAATTTTTAATGGGGAGGTGCATAAGGATGACGGAAACATGCTCAAAAAATTCAAGTCAATCCATTCTACCATTTGAGAGATATGGATAAAACAATTCTGCTACAAGAGTGTTCTAGAATTTCTACAGGAGTGACTAGAATTGCTACAGGATTGTGATCAACATAGAAAAAGGGTTCAAATCTTATCTTTTTTCATCTAGGAACAAGAGGAGGGATCCACAATAACCCTATCATCCATCCATAACACCATTTGACACTTTTCCCACCTTCATTCACATCTCTGTCCATCAAAATCATTGTCCTTCATCCCTTTTTCCACCTCTTTTCATCACCACAAAACTCTCTGACACTCATAAGCAACTTCCTTATGAATTATAAATATTTTATGAAGCAACACTTGGAGAAAATTTTGGTCCTAGAAGGGCTTGTGTGACTGCTATAGGAAGACACATGGTCCTGTAGCATATTGCACATACCTTGTAGGACCACATTCAAGGCACCAGATCAAGAAATCTATGCATGATGAAGCATCAGACGACTCCAACGCTAGTTTTGGACAACTACAAGGTCGTATGAAAATTGCTACAAGATCACTGTTCAGCTCCAACAACAACACTTGATCCACCATCAACAAAACTTGTGTTGACAAGCCTCTATCAGTCAAGTACATGTAAAAAAAAATCCAGAATAGAGGCAATGTATAGGGTAGTAAGCATGGGAAGATAACACCTCAAAAGGCAGCAAAACAACCATTACTCCTCAAACAACATGCAAATTAAATTATCTCTTAGAAGACTCTCAAGAACAACTTCATCCATGTCTAAAAATCCCATGCAAGCACCACAGGATCAACACATCAACTTCAAAACCACCAAAGTTAGCTTCAACAGTCATGTCAACAACCTTAATACCATCTGCAAAAACACACCCAGGGTAAGGCTCAGGTTTGAAATCCTTTAAAACTCTCCTATGAACTTATTTTAGCTTGAATTTTTTTTAAGTGTATGAAGGAAAAGTTTTTTTTTAGCCAAACATAGTAGTAGAGAAGCCTAAGCCTTATCTAGCAATTAGCTTCACTTTTCCCCCAAGACACCTACACATGTGGTTTAGGAAGAAGACAAAAGTAAAGGTGACTTGAGAAAATGGGTTTTAATCACTTAGTCATGATGGAGGACAAGGAGTGTGAAGGGGTAAGTGAGATCCAACTCAATTAACAAAAAGCACTCTGAGTTTATTTTGCATGCAATGAAAAAAGAGAAAAATATTTAATATATATATATATATATATCTATATATATATATTAAAAAAATAAAAATAAAAATAAAAGGTGGACCCACCACCTCTTGGCATGCAAATATTAGTTTCTATAGGATTCAGAGTGTGTGCTATAGGAAGGAATATAACTGCTACATGAAGAACAAAGTTGTTACAGGAAGGAACATCACTGTTACATGAAGAACAAATTTACTAGAGGAAGCTTGATAGTGGAAAAAATTTCCCTCAAACCTTAAGAAGGAGGAAAGAATCATGAGAGAAAGGGTAAGTACATATTCCCCTTTGCTACTCGTGGATAAGAATATTGCAAAACTATTTAATTCATCAACAACATATCTTGTAGCAATTTATTTATAAAAGTTGGGAATAAAAAAAATGAGGTATGGGTGTTTCTTTAAGCATGATGAGAAGGGGAATTGAATTAATTTTGAATTAAGCTTGAAATATTCTCTCTTCGAAAAAATGTAAACAAATTGTTCATTCTACCCCTATCTTCAAAAAAAAAAACCTAGGTGCACAACAAACTCCAAAACTAATGGCAGCAAAAAGAAAGTTCATTGTTTCATAGTGATAAAACTGGAAAAGGACTTAGCAAAAGAAGAAGCTAAGATTGAGATGGGAGAAATCAAAGAAAGGATAAGAAGAAAGGACAAAAATAAGAGAAGAAATAAAGGTTGAGCCAGAGATAAAGGAAGAAATTGAACATGAAGCTACATCCACATCAGTGTGGGACATCAGAAAAATCATCTAAGGCATAAAATAAGAACAACAGGACAAGAAGATGAATAGGTTTCTAAGAGGATGAGCAACAATTTCAGTAGGGGAGTATGATGGGCCTCCAAATTAGACATAAATTAAGGCCCATATAACCTTTACTAGGAATTTAAAGGCTATATTAAATATCCCCTTCTACACTTAATAATGTTTTTAAAGCTTTAATATGTTCTTAGGAATGTTTAGAGAAAATTGCATATTATGTGTCTAATATTATTTATTTTTGCAGAATATTGAGCTAATATGGAGTAAATTTTGGATGAGATATTATAGGGACTTTTTCCCTACTATAGGATGGACCAAGATTGGATAATAAATTAACTAAATATCATGATATTATTGACAAATTCTAGAGTTCCACTGATTGAGAAAATCTAGAAATGTGTTCCTTGTCATTTAATGAAGATTCCTGGTGTTGGGAACCAGATCCATTTTTTGAGGGATTTTGGAAGGTAAGGTTTCTTCCTTTCAAGGATAATGTTTCTTCATCTATTTGTATAAGTATCAATTCGAATTTTCATCTAGAGACATGTATTTCTTAGCCTTCTTATGGAGAAAACTTGCTATTTAGCAGCTCCACTTTCATTTCTACCAGGGATGTACTTGGATTGATTCAAATAATGATTTTTGGTGTCATTTTTAGCATCTAAAGCTTGGTTTCCTTCACAGGACTATGATTTTCCTTGGGTTTGGCCATCCCAGGAGACTCAAAGCCCTCTTATACAATTTCTTTATTTCCTTTGAATGTTTTTTCACTTGCATCTCTTATTTATGCATTTACTATTCATGCTTCTTTGTTGTAGGTCATATTGGTTAAATGATTGAAGTGAGTTTTTTTGCAGGTTATTTATAAATTCACAAGCATGATGAATCCATATAGAAGCTTTGAAATTCATATTCATCATTGAACTAGCTGGATTGGTTTACTAGTTCACAAATCTAGAATTTATGGAAGTCCCTTGTAGACAAATAGTAGTAGTTTTCTACTATTTTTTAGAATGTGTTAAAGAGATTTATTTTAGTTGATTACACTTGTATTGGGTCATAAAAAATCTCAATTTAATAACAAAATTTAACCCATATAATTTTCACTTGATTAGGTTATGCAATTGGTAGGTTATCTAGCTCACTAGTTGTTGGATTTCAGGGTTTTACAGTAGAAATTGTCTGCTATTTTTTAGAACGTGTTAACAAGGGTATTTTGGAGTGATTCCACTTCGAATGGAGTACTAGGACATTCTAATTAATAATAAAATCTGTAGCAACTTGTTTTAATTTTATTTACTTAGGAATTTGGAAATTTATCTCACTCTTGTAACAATCATGCCACTCCTGTAGCAACTCCTATAGCACATGTAAAGTTGACCAATTTTTCTCCAAAAACTTGGTTTTTGCTTCTTAGGCTTGAATAATGACCCGTAGGCTTTGAAACCATGATTGAGTAATACCAAAAACTTATTAATCCTTTCCTCTTCTCCTTTGCAATTCACCTTTGTGGTTATGGTTAGTGGACATATTCATGACTTGAAGAGCATAATGATGATTACTTTATGAAGAACCTTATGAACTTTGCTGAAAATATATCACTTGAATACAATGATTAAAGAATGATTTCATTTTTTTTCATACATCTTAATCTATGGTTTCCCTTTCCAACATTGTTATTGCATAGACTAGGCTTCCTTTTGATGTACCACTTACACTCGCCCTTAATATTGTAAGTTATTACAGACGAAGCTTTCTCTCACTTTCCTTCACCATCCTTTCTAGATTATCCATACCCTTGTCCTCACGTCCCCATCGAGTGTCCCATTTACTTTTACAGCGTGCATCATAACTAGGTTCACAATTTCCATTGTCATTCCAATGATCTAAAGGGAGTCACATTATTTCCCATGGACTTCTACCCATGGCATTATCTTTCTTCATCTTGTCAGTTCTCATGACATTTCACTTCAACCAAGGATGATCACCAAACATCTTTCCTCTTTTCCGTGTCAACGATCTCATCCCCATTCCCAAAAACTTTAGCTATGAAATCACTGTGATTGCCATGTGCAGGATAACAACTAACAAGGGGATCCCACATTAACACTACATGCATCAAAAAATTGATATAACAAATAATCTTGCAATATAACTCTAGGAAACTTATACAAAAAATACATTTTAATATGACCATATGGGGTTTTCTTTGTTCATCAAGATTTTTAAATGTGATTTTCATTGTAAAATATTTCCATTGATGAACATCAATGATGCTAAGGAACTGTAGATAGATTTTTTCTCCAAAACATTACTGGAGACTCTTATTGAAGTATGATATCTAAAAATAACTATTCATCAAGATTGCAATTAAGTGTGAGGCCTAATCTATGAAATAATGAAATTATTCATTGTCAAGATGTTATAAACAAAGCCCATAAATTCGTATCAATTGGTGAATTATTTTTTAGCAGTATAAATTCAAATTGAAAATGCAATTATCAATATAGAGTGTGACAGATTTCCATAAAAAATGAAGGTGAATATACAAGAGAGAAGGCGATACCCCTATAGCCGCTAAATATTTATTTTCATTGAGCTTTGGAAAAATCCACTATGGAGAGAGGGGAATGGGGTTTTCAGGCCCATGCAGATCTATAAAAATTTCAAAAGTAAATATATGTGCACAACATTTTCAAAAATATCTCACTAACATGATAATGGCCTCCCACATCATCTAAAGAAACAATAACTGCTAAGTCAAACCCACACACACAATTAACAAATTGCAGATGATCATATGGGTATTGATAAGCTTATGGAAGTTATAATAACTAGAGGTTATCATGACGGTAAAATGAAAATATAAATATAGAATGTGGAAGATTTCCATAAAAAATGAAGGTGAATATAGAAGAGAGAAGGCCATACCCCTTTAGTTGCTATGGATTTATTCTCACCGGGCTTTGGAAGCAACCATTGTCCACTGTGGAGAGAGGGGAATGGGGTTTTTAGGCCCATGCATATCTGCAAACATATCAAAAGTAAATATATATTAACAAAATTTTCATAAATATCTCACAAACATGATAATGGCCTCCCACATCATATAAATAAAAAATAACTACAAAGACATACTGACTCACACAATTAACAAATTGCAGATGATCATATGGGTATCGATAAGCTTATGGAATTTCTAATAATTGGAAGTTATTATGACAGTAAAATGAAAATATCAATATAGAATGCAAAAAAATTCCATAAAAAGAAGGTGAATATACAAGAGAGAAGGTCATACCCCTGTAGTTGTTGTGGATTTATTCTCACTAGGATTTGGAACTAGCCACTGTGGAGAGAGGGCAATGGGGTTTTTAGGTCCATGCAGTTTTGCAAACATTTCAAAAGTAAATATATGTGCACAACATTTTTAGAAATATATCACAAACACGATAATTGCCTCCCTACATATATTATTGACTTACACGATGATCCTATCGGGAGTGAACGGCCTGGTTGTAGTGTTGTATTCAAAGTGAAATAATGTTTAGATTTGACACTATCAAGTTTGTTATAGTTCTTGAAAGTGTTCACAGTATATTTGACCTCAATTTTATCAGTGCTCTACTAGTTTAAATGATCCAAAAGGAAAAGCCCCTTCGTGCTTTGGAATTAGCGGAAACCTCCTAGAGCTCTATATTGGATATTCATCTGAGCATATGCCAATAAGATCGATATTGAGCACATCCTACTAAGGCTTTTTCATGGGAAGCATACTTGGCTGATTGTAGGATAGTTTTTCATTCCGAGAGAGAGATACATGAGAGGGCCATATTTCATAGAGAGGTGGAAGAGAGGCTCATAGGGATTAGTGCATTAGTTAGTGAGTTAGCAGCGTAAATGAATGAGGGGTGGATCTAATGGCCTAAAACATTTTAATTGTATAACATTGGATCCCATGGTGTAGACCAGTACACAGTGGCAACTAGGGGAGTTGTCCTCAAAGGGGAACACCTTACGATGTAATTATTTGAATATCCATATTAACAAATTTATTTAATATTAAATGCATAAGTGACAGCTCAATTAGTCAAGTTCTCCTTTCTACATACCTCACCAATTAGGAGGTCATGGGGTCAAATCTCCTCGATGCCCTTGGGGTTATGCCCTACTAGTTTTGCCAAATGTAGGGGCCCCTCAGGAGCCCCAAGGGTTAGCTCAATTGGTCAAGGTCGTGTTGCTAAAGCACATTGCCATTGGGAGGTCACACGTTTAATTCTCCTCGATTCCCTTGGGGTTAGGCTCTGATTAGTTTGGTTGGGGGTGTTGTCCCTTTGGGAGGACCTACCTTGATTTTCCGTGAAAAAAAAAACTAATTTATTTAATATTAAATATTCTCTCTCTCTCTCTCTCTCTCTCTCTCTCTCTCTCTCTCGCTCTCTCTCTCTCTCTCTCTCTCTCTCTCTCTCTCTCTATATATATATATATATATATATATATATATGTGTGTGTGTGTGTGTGTGTGTGTGTGTGTGTGCGCATGTGCATGCCCAAAGGAAATAAGTAATCAAAATTAAAATATTCAATTACTTCCTTATAATAATAGTTAGACAAAGATGTGTCATTTTAATTTTTTAATATAAAAATAATATGTGAAATTTAAAAATTATTATTAATATTTAAAATTCAATGTTGTCATAAATAAAAGGATATGTTTATATGTAATAATTTTTGGAGTTTCCAATGGATTTCTAGCGTTAAAAAAATTGTGGTGAAATCTTGATTTGTGTTGTTTAAACTAGTTTTTTGAATACATATATAGATTCAACACCCTCAAAAGCACTCAAGAACTTCTATTGTGAAGAGTTCACCCATCAAACTTGTGATTTCAATGAATCCCTGATTTCAGAAAATATTTCAAAAAGTCTCACTTACATACAATGCCTAAATTACTTTAATGAACATAGTATGTGAAATATTAAACCTTATTTTTGGAGTGTAGAAAAATGTTTGTACCTATAGGAATTTGATCTGTCTAGGCGCATTATAGATTTGGAGTTAGATAAATCTACGCTGATAATATAATTTTCTTTTCACATAATGCACTTCATAATTATTGTCAAGTAAATTTTAACACAATTATATATTATTTGAAAAAAATCATATAGAATAAGATATATAATTTTAATCAACTATAATAATAATAATAATATTATAATAACATATATATATATATATATATATATATATATATATATATATATATATATATATATAACATGAATTTATTTGAATCTAAATATAAAACAATTCTTCTTATTGCACTTATTTATTTGTCTTATATATTATTACAAAATTACAATTTTTTAGTTATATATTAAATTTATAAGAGCTATATATATATATATATATATAAACCTCATATTATCCTTAAGAACAAGGGTCTACAATTATTAATGATAATTCATAAATTGAAAAAAAACTTTTATTAAAATTCACGGTATCAAATTCATGAATTCTTTTCATTTATATAAAGGAGATTTGATTATAATAGTGACAACCTTGGATTAGGAGAGCTTCATATCGGCACTTTTGGACAAAAAATATGGTTTACCTTTAGAGTAGCATACTACTAATTGGGATAATTCTCAGTAGTCCATCCTCCAAGTATGGTTACTTACATGAATTCCCTATTTTTGATTAATTTAGATTGATGTCCTTGTTCCTTTTCGAGTAGGCTTGTCCATGAGGACAAGAATCCTTGATATGCTCTAGTTATTGGCAAAGATAAGACTAAAATAAATGTTCTCATAGTCCAAAACTTAATGAAAGCATCTATATTTTTTGAAGTGGCAAGTTCAATATTTTAACCCAATTTTTTTTTTTAACATATTGAAAAGGATAAAAAACTAGAAATCAAGGGATAATAAAAATACTTTCTCTACTAAAAATTTGAGGTTATTTTTACTATACTAAAATGATTAGATATGGAGAGATGGATTGGAAAAGGGTTTGGGGAGGGTTAGAATAGGTTTTTTGGTCATTTATATTAGGTATGTGTGGTGGGTGGTTCATAGGTGAGTGGAGGGTAAGGTGTTAAATAGATGGATTCGCATTATACTAATTTACACCTTTCAAGATCCATGGTAGCATATCTATTCTCCTAGAATGTTATTTTTCCTCTTCAATTTTTAATGTCTAGAACCTTCCTTAGAAAACCAAGAAGCTCTCACATATACAATATATAGTTTCTTGGGTATTACATTGCTTGTCATATCTCCCAACTCTCCCATATCAACCCACAATGCATATTTTCCCATCAACATAAGGCCATATAAAATCAAGGATTTGACCAAATATTTTTAGTAAAAGTAAAGGATTTGAATAAAGCATGAAAAATATCTCTAGTTTATTTTTATTTTATTGAATCCCCATTGATAAAAATAGATAAAGGGTCATAAGATATTGTGCCTGTAGCCTTTATAGATGAATGTTTTTTACTCTAAAGAGTGTAATGTATGCACTAATGTCTCAAAGATTAACCTCTATACTACTAGTTTCTTGGTTTGGTTTCTCCTTTGGAAAAGAGAGGAGTAGGCATGATTTGGATAACTATTTTGATTTCATTATGTATAACAATTGTTGTTTTTGTTCTTTCATTTTTTTTCCCTTTTTTTTTCTCATTGATTTAAAATTCAGTTGCCTTAAAATGACTACATACAAAACCCGATATCATTATTTAAGTTGATTCCTATCTCATTCTTCCACAAGGGAAACCAATATTTCTAATAAAGGACAATAATCTCGGTCTATCAAAATGTAAAAAACCAGTACTAATATATACATGATTATTTAAATAAACTTTACTACTAAAAGTAAATGATATAATCCAAGAGGATAAAAGAGACATCAAGTATCTGATGAAGTGAATGGGGCTAGATCCTAAGTGTTGGCGCCTACTGGTGATGGAGGTTTAAATACCCATTGGAGATGTCCTTCAATTTCTGCTAACCATGCATCCAGATTAACTAGGCAAGGATGTTGGTGGCATTGAACTTCTTGAATTTCATGCAGAAAAGGGATGATGTCATTGCAATCATCAAGTTTTTCCTTTAGGACCTTTCCCAATAGTATCTTCATTTTCCAATGGAGGATAATGGAGTTAAGATGTTAAAATTTTCCTTCCTTGGTATGCAGAGAGTGAAGAACCCAATTGGATACTTTAGCATGGATTTCAAAATTAGAGTAAGCTTGGTAGTCATTCATGGTCAAGGCTTCAAGTTGGAAGATTTCCCTTAAATTTCCATAGGAGTGGAGGAATGGAAATATCAACATCATTTTGGGAATGAGATTGAGCATGTTGCTAGCTTGAGGGCCTCTACCACCAGAACCCCAAAGAAAACCCATTCTTTGGAAATGCATAGTTTTCCAGAGCACAATAGGCCAAAGTGAGGGTGGCCTTCAAAGGACAAAGAAACTGATAATACTGTAAAACAAAGTATGGAGTAAAAGGGATGCCCAATAAAGACTAAGATTGTAGGTTGGTCTTGAATGGACCCTAACAAAGTGAAATATGTTTGTTAATAGAGAGGGAGGGACTCTAGTCAAGGTTTGACTACCATAAGAAACCAAAGTTGTCAATACTAGTGCACACAATCAAGACTATTTATAGAATATTGATGGTTTCTATCTCAGCAAACCACAATGTTGTTATAGGATGAACAACAAATCTTTTCTCTCACAGCAAACTACAATGTTGTTACAGGCTCTCTTAGCAAATGACAGTGTTGTTACAGTTTCTCATAACAAACAATAGTGTTGTTACAGACTCTCTTAACAGACTACAGTGTTGTTACAGACTGTCACAACAAACTACAACATTGTTACAGATTCTCACAATGAACTACAATGTTGTTACAGGCTCTCTCAACAGACTACAGTGCTATTACAGACCCTCACACCAAAATATAGTGCTCTTACAGGAGGATAGACATTTTTTTTTCAATCACAAAGTTTGTAAAAACATAGTTTAAAGATCCCTTTGTAACTCCCAAACAAAGGATATTTTTTGGAACCCACTCGATTGTTATCAAATAGACCCAACTCTGCACAAAACCCAGATGGAAGAATTTTGAAATTCATATTCCTTTGATCATAAGTTGACTCGCAAAATTGGTGATGGTTTTCCTTTATGAATTTTCTTTCTTTTGTTTGCTTGATACAAAGTGCTTTGTATTCTCGAATTTGAAATGTAAAAATGACTCTTTCCAAAAAAAAATCTTGGATGAAAAAGTATTGGATTAAAATATTAACTGAAATATGATTCTCCAGGTTCTTATTTAAATGTAAATAATAGAGAAAATGTAGTGCAAGAATTCCTCATTCAACACAACAATTTAAAGACCAAATAAATTTCAATCTCCAGATATTAATATTATGGTTCATAAACCTGACAAACACATATGCAAATAATTGTCTCACACACACTTACAGATTCGATTTGCAGATAAAAAAACCACTGTTCTAAGAAAATGTTATTCAATTAACTTCAATCTCACACCAAAATTTCTAGCACCCAAAAATGTTCCTCCTCTCTCCATGAAAACTAAAAACCCATTGTCCAAGAAATGAGTTCATGGATGAGAACCAATTTCCTTTAGCCCTAACCACCTACTAACCATAAAATCATTTATTTTAACTAGATATTCCTAACTAATCTTAAATGAATATAAAAAACATTTTCAAAAATAAACTTTAAAATGTTCTAGCCTTGACATGTGACCAATCCATCACATTGCTAGGCTCTTGGTCTAACTTTAATAACTTATCATTTTTATGTGCTCAACCTAATGCACCTGCATAAAATATGAACCAAAATCCACCATGCAAAGGCTATCAAATTGAAAGAGTTGAATAATCAATATAGTTTGGAGATAAAATTAATTATTAAGAAATGGTTAGCCCAACAAGTTTTGAAATGTTATAATTTGAGTATAATTTCCTTCACTAGTCACCTCCTCCTCTTGCTCAAGATTTTATTGTAGTTGTTGCCAATGTCCCAGGGGCCACCTCCTTAATTGTCATTGTCTTATTCCTCTCACATATATTGGACACTAGGTTCATGGATTGAAGTCTATCATATACCATCTTGTAATGCAACTCTCATATACCCATCACCATAGGATAGATATTTCCTCTGAACCAAAGATGAATCATAATAATTTCCACAGGACACAAGACCATAAATTATAATGTATAGAGTTCAAATCCACAAAGAATGTGTTTAGGGGAAATGTCCCATCTACTACAAGGGACTGTTACGGGGATGGATTAAAACCATAGAGAAATATTTATGCATCCAGGAACACACAGAAAAAGAACAGGCTACCATATGATGGTGGATGGAATGAATACCAGTTGAAAAACGTGATTGCACGGGGTGGGATAACCACAACATCCCCACCTCTTAAAAGTGATGGGAGGCAATGGGGTGGTAGGCTCCTCCCCTTCCCCCATTGATGTGAAATATAACACCCTCATCAATGATGTTTTATCATGAGCGAGGATTATTTGAAGTTATTCCTTCCACTTGAACCATGCCTTATTAGACCATGCAATTACCAAGTGAATGCTTTGTTATTGGAAACCCACATGAGCTAGGAAATATTCTACCTTATTACCAAAATGTCGAGAGTGGGAGGTAATGATTAAAGGAATGGATTGGATCAAGATTTTAATATATGATATGAAGACATATAGTTGCCAAATTTTACACAATGTTTTCAATGGAATACTATTTAAAATTCTCCTAATTGTTGGGATAACTATTTGAGAATCACCTTCCATATGTAGTTTTGAGTATTCTTCAATCTTTTCAAGATAAAATCCTATCTCTAGAGTAAGGAATTCAATTGTGAATTATTATTGTTTATCCCGTAATTTCTAGTATAAAGAAGTAGTGCATATCCTTCACAGTCATAGAATATCCTGCCATAACATTATTGGCCTAGGTTCCCTTTAAAAGTGCCATTGATATTCAAATTTACAAATCATATCGGAGGAGGGGTAAAGGTTAAGGGGGAATCATTTATTTTTAGAGGGACTTCGTTTTGATCTGAGAAGTCATAGATCGTGAAAGTTCTAGTTTGTTTAGAATCCCCGTCTCATGCAGATTGGATTTCCAATCCTCCTGAGTCCAATCCTTTGATAAGATGGGCTCCCTAACATTTTGCTTGAAGAGTTTCCATATATTTCCTTATTTAGTTTCCATATATTTGAATATACTCTTATTTCTTTCTCTCCATTATAGCCACATTAGGAATCCCACAACCAAGATCCATGCATAGTTAAGGACTAGATTGTTGAAAATACTTGGTCACCACTGCTCAATTGTTGCTAGAAGGTTGTTGTAGTTTTGGTTCGAGTACCCAAATAAAAGTAATATCTAAGTCCATAGATGTTTGAAAAAAGGATATAGATTAAGTAGGAAGTCAATATTATCCTCCTGAGTCCTAGATAAGGGGAAGATTGAAGTACTCTAAAACCCTTTTTTTTGAATTTGATCCCATGATAGGATCTTTCTTCTTCCAACTAATGACAAGAATTGGGTGAATTTTGGCTAATGACCTTGCATCAAAATTTTGTGCCAAAGTGGCTTTCTTGGGAGGTCATTATAATCGTGAAACAATGTATAGGATTCTTTCAAGGTAAAAATTCCTCTGGTTTGATGCCCTCAATGGAGTTTGTCGTGACCTTGATTGATTGAGATTTTACATTGTTGCATCTCTTGAGTTAGTATGGGCCAAGTTGTCATAGCAGGGTGATCCAACCAATCTTGTTGAAAATAGCAACAAGAAATGCTAAAAATAGAAATGCTAAAAATAACATTCAGAATATTCCAATTTTGATTTGTCCTTGAATTAAAATTGAGAATTCAAATTCAATTTTAGTCTCACCAGCTACTTGAAAAAATAATTAATTAATTCATTATGGATTAATTAGTTGAAGAAATTCAAGCTAGAAGTCTTTGTGAAGTCATGGAACAATTATCCCTTAAATTAAGGAGATTATCCCTTATTTAAGGAGACAAGGATGAGTTGTATTTGAGTTGCAATTAGTTAGCTTAGTTAACTGAGTTAAGTCTAGTTAAATTAGTTCCAAACAGTTTGAGGAACTAATTGTGAGTTCAGTCAGTTAATGCATGCATGCATGCAACTAGTGTACTCCAAATAGTTAAGGATTCTCTCATAAATAACTCATGCATGTCAGTTCGGACAAAGACACAATTGAGAGTAGAGATAGGGACATTATACTATCAGTTGGAGGAATTTTCCTATAAAGGAAACTCATCCATGCATAAGGAATAAGGTTCCTTGAGGATTGCGTAGTTTTACAGGGTGTGAGATTAGTGTGAGTGATCAGTGTTACACTTGGTAATAGTAGGATCACCCAGGAGAAATAGCGCAAGGAAATAGGAGGCTTGGAGGGCTGAGGAGAAGGTTTGTGAGAAGCCTTGTTTGCCTATGAGCATCTAGGAGGATCGTACTGAGATTTGGCTAGCTGTGAGAGCTAAATCTTTGTGTAATCTTGCTGTATTTCCACCTTGTATGATAATACAAATAGCGGGGTTTTTAGCTGAGGCTTTCCCTTGAGTATTTTTAGTGTTTCATGTGTATTGATTCTTCTTTTGGTTATATGTGTTCATCTTTATCTTGCTCAAAGTTTTTTAAGCTTTCACAAAGTTGATAGTAGAAGTAGGTTATAGTATTTTTCTTTGGTATATTGCATTATTGGGTTAACCTGCAGTAGTTTCTCTACAAGATGTGTAGAGAGAAGAATTTCTACATGGTATCAGAGCAAGGTTTTGTAGAAAAAGTTCTACATGGTATCAGAGCAACGGTTATCAGAGCTATGAACAGTTTACTAAGAAGAATTCAAATCTTGAAGTTCGGGGTTGCAGGTGCAAACCGAATTCACAAGATGGGACATTATGCAACTAATTTCCCATCGAAGAAGTCTAAGAAGGGATCCTTGGAAGGATCGGAAGGTGAGGCATTAGCCTCTTAGTTTGAAATGGACTTCACCCTCTTTGCATGCATGGTGTCATCGATGATGCGTTGTGTTTGGTATATTGATAGTGGAGTCTCATTCCACATGACTGGTGATAAAAGTTTATTCAGTACCTTGGAGGAGAAAGACCTCAAGATGCGCATAGAGATGGGTGATGAAGGATGGTATAGTGTTTCAGGAGTGGGCATGGTTACTTTTCAGAGGGAGCATGGAGCTCCTATCACCTTGACTGATGTGAAGTATGTGCTAGGACTGAAGAAGAACTTGGTATCAGTTGCGACATTGGAGGAAAAAGGCTATGATGTTGTCTTCAGTAAAGGAAAGGTGTTCCTAAGACACATAGCCACAGGTCAGACAAAGAGGATCAGGACTCGAGTAAAGAATCTCTATAAACTAGAGGTAGATGATTGTGTTGCATTGAGTTTGAAAGCAGAATTGGTGCAAAGCCAAGACATTGGCGAGTTATGGCATAGGCGGTTTGGCCATTTGCATCATGGGGCCTTGAAGATAATGCAGCAGATATCTACTAGACTTCCCAAAGGTAAATTTGAGCAATTTGACACATGCAAAGGTTGTACCTTGGGAAAGTACACCAAGTCTTCCTTTCATGATCTAGACAGTCGAGTAGAAGCGATCTTAGAGAGAGTTCATATTGATGTGTGTGGACCATTCTCGATGACATCCACAACGAAGCAAAGGTGTTATGTGATTTTCATTGATGATTATTCTCATAAATGTTGGATTTATTTCATGCAGAAGAAGGATCAAACCTTCTCAAAGTTTTGTGAGTTCGGATATTTGGTTGAGAAAGAATCAGGGAAGAAGATCAAGACCTTGAGAAGCAACAACAGTGGAAAATATGTCTCTCAAGATTTTAAGGACTTCTGTGCAGCAGAAGGAATTAAACGGGAGTTGACAGCACCTCATAACCCACAACAAAATGGGGTGGCCGAGAGGAAGAACAAAATGATTGTAGGGGTAGCATGGGGGATGTTGCATGACCAAGGCCTACCACCACATTTGTGGGCTGAGGCATGCACACAACAGTCTATTTGTAGAATAGAAGCCCACATCACATACTTGGGATGAAGACACTAGAGGGAGCTTTCTACGGTAAGAGACCAGATGTGGGTCACTTCTGGGTCTTTGGCTCATCGGTATATTTCCATTTGACAAAGGATGCACAGAAGAAGCTTGAGTCGACAGCAGAGTTGGGGATACTTGTGGGGTACACTGATACACCCCACAACTATCGGGTGTGTTTGCCTACCAGTCAGAGGACAATGGTTCACAAAGATCTCAAGTTTGATGAGCAGAAGGCCATGCATGTTTCCCTTGGGAGGGAGCTCAAACCACAGGTTGTGGAGGAACTGTTGGTTCCTAAGGACGAGGAGCCTCAGAGTGATGTGGAGCAACTACATGCAGAGGTTCCAGGAGTGGAGACATCCACTCAAGCAGAGTCTTCCAGAGATGGATGGGAGCACACAAGAGAAGCTGACAGATTGTTGTCAGATGCGAGAGACAATGTGGGAGAACCATCTTCTTAGTGCAGATAGAGGAGGTCACCTAAGAGGTACACTGGATACATGGCTCTTGTTGGGGAATGTGTCGAGACCGAGCCATCTTCCTTTGAGGAAGCAGTGCAACAACCAATTTGGGTTGATGCTATGGTGGAGGAGTATGACTCCATAATTTAGAATAGTGTTTGGGATGTGGTTCCAAGACCAGAGAACAAGTAATTTGTGAGTTCCTATTGGCTTTACAAGGTAAAGCAAGTTGTTGTTGGTAGTGTGGAGAAGCATAAGGCAAGATTTGTTTCCCGTGGATTTTCACAGGACGAGGGGATTGACTATGATGAGACTTTTGCTCCTATCGCAAGGTACTCATCTATCAGATCTATATTGGCTCTATCAACACAGATGGGTTGGAAGATCCATCAGATGGATGTGAAGAGTACATTCCTCAATGGCCAGATTGAGGAAGAGGAGTACATAGAGCATCCGGAAGGTTTTGGGACCTTCGATCGTGATTTGCATGTGTGCCAACTCAAGAGAGATTTGTACGGGTTGAAGCAAGCACCTCGTGCTTGGTACACTAGGATTGACAACTACTTCAACAGGTTGGGCTTCACAAAGAGTGAAACGAATGCCAACCTGTACCACATCATGGTGAAAGGTAAGCAGTTGATCATTGTACTTTATGTTGATGATCTCATATTGACAGGTGATGATCAGTTGATCATGTCTTGCAAGGAGGACCTTGCAAGAGAATTCAAGATGAAAGACATGGGTCTCATCCATTACTTCCTTGGCATGGAAGTATGGCTGAAGGATGGGGAGTTGTTTGTGTCTCAGAGAAAGTATGCCAATGAGATACTCAGGGGATTCCACATGGAGAAGTGCAAGCCCATGTAGACTCCTCTAGCAGGTAACTGGAGCAAGGAGGATACTACTTTAGGAGTAGTAGAGGTTACTGTGCACAAGCAACTTGTGGGTTCACTGATGTACTTAGTGAACACATGACTAGATTTGTGCTATGCGGTGAACCAGCTGAGTCAAGTGATGGTTCAGCCTACCAAGATGTTTTGGAAGGTAGCAAAGCATGTATTGAGATACCTCAGAGGCACATATCAGTATGGATTATGGTACATACAGACATAGGGAGTGAAGCTACAGGGCTTCACTGATGCAGATTGGGTAGGGAATCCATCAGATTAGAAGAGCACATCAGGAGGGATTTTCAACCTTGGGTCAACGACAGTTTCTTGGTACAACAGGAAATAGAGGTCAGTTGCACTCAGCTCGCCAGAGGCTGAATACATGGTTGCAAGTTAGGCAACATGTGAGGCCTCCTAGATGCGGAAAATCCTAGTTGGTTTGCTTGATTAGAGGATGGATCCAACTGTGATCTATTGTGACAATTATAGTTGTATCAAACTCTCTGAGAATCTAGTATTTCATGATACGTCCAAGCACATCGACATCCGGTATCATCATCTCAAAGACTGTGTAGTGAGGAGGATCATGTTGCTGCAGTATATTTCGACAGAGGAGCAAGATGCTGACATTTTGATAAAGGCATTGTCAAAGTGTAAATTCGAGTTCCATAGAGATAGGATTGGGGTGGCAGATAATCCCTTTCTTGTTGAGAGGTAGTGTTGAAAATAGCAATAAGAAATGCTAAAAATAACGTTCAGAAAATTCCAATTTTGATTTGTCCTTGAATTAAAATTCGAATTTAGTCTCACTAGTTGCTTGAAAAAATAATTAATTAATTCATTATGGATTAATTAGTTGGAGAAATTCAAGCTAGAAGTCTTTGTGAAGTCATGCAACAGTTATCCATTAAATTAAGGAGATTATCCCTTAGCTAAGGAGATAAGCATGAGTTGTATTTGAGTTGTAATTAGTTAGCTCAATTAATTGAGTTAAGTCCAGTTAAATTAGTTCCAAACAGTTTGAGGAACTGATTGTGAGTTCAGTCAGTTAATGCATGCATGCATGCAACTAGTGTACTCTAGATAACTGAGGATTCTCTCATAAATAACTCATGCATGTCAGTTCAGATAATGACCTAGTTGAGATTAAAGATAGGGACATTGTACTATCAATTGAAGGAATTTTCATATAAAAGAAACTCATCCATGTAGAAGGAATAAGGTTCCTTGAGGATTGTGTAGTTTTACAGGGTGTGAGATCAGTGTGAGTGATCAGTGTTACACTTGGTAATAGTAGGATCAACCAGGAGAAGCAGTGCAAGGAAATAGGAGGCTTGGAGGGCTGAGTAGAAGGTTTGTGGGAAGCCTTGTTTTCCTGTGAGAATCCAGGAGGATTGTACTGAGAGCTGGCTAGTTGTGAGAGCTAAAGCTTTGTGTAATCTTGATGTATTTCTACCTTGTATGATAATAAAGATAGCGGGGTTTTTAGCTGAGGCTTTCCCTTGAGTATTTTCAGTGTTTCATGTGTATTGATTCTTCTTTTGGTTATATGTGTTCATCTTAATCTTGCTCAAAGTTTTTTAAGCTTCTACAAAGTTGATAATAGAGGTAGGTTATAGTATTTTTCTTTGGTATATTGCATTATCGGGTTAACCTGCAACAATTTCTCTACAAGATGTGTAGAGAGCAGAATTTCTACAAATCTTCCATCATCTTCCACACTCTCCATGAAGTAGATCGAGGAGATGGTCTAAAAACGTCCTCTACTATAGTGCAAGGTTGAGATGTTGTAAAAACGTCTAGTTCCTGGTGCTCCTGTCTATCACCCAGGCAAGGAAATTGTTTCCGTGCATCTTTCCAAAATAGTATTGTGTAGCCATTATTTATTTCCAAAAGGCATGATTTTGAACAAGGATATGATTTTCTTGTGCTAAATTGCATTTTGAGGAGCCTAGGGGGTATTTGGATGCTCTTATCTTAGCTAATTGGGAAGAGGGTTGGAAGTACTTTCTATTCCAAATTTGTTTCCATAATTCATTACCTCCCCAAAACCACCTCCACTAGAGTTTAGCTCCCATGGCATTACTAATCATATCTATATCTCATATGCCGAAACCCGCAATTAACTTTGGGATACATAATTTATCCCAGGAAACCAAAGACATTTTTCTTTATGTCTTTTCTCCTCTCCAAAGGAAGTTTCTATACATGGTAGTAATGCTCTTAAATACTTATTTAGGAGCTTGAAATACATATAGCTGATAAGTTGGGAGTGCTTGCATGATAGATTTGAGAAGGACTAGTTGTCCTGCCAAGTTAAGTGTACGGAACACCCAACTATCTAACTTATGGAAGAGATTTTGTGGTATGACCTACCAATGAGCTACTCACAAGTATTTATTAATTAGAGGCACTGCTAGATACTTAGCAGGGAGCTTTCCTATCTAGAAATCCAATAGATGGGCCAAATGTCTTTGTACAACATTAGTATTAGATATATATATATATATATATATATATATATATATATATATATATATATATATATATATATATATATATATATATATATATATATATATATATATATATATATATTTGTTTTAATGATTAAGATATTCCGGAAAACCTTAATCATTTTCCGGAAGATCTTAATCATTATATCATGAATCATAGAAGCATCCAATATAAGGTATAATTGTTTTATCAAAATTGATCATTGTACTTGAAGCCTCCATGAATTCATTGTGTTTTGTTCTCAAAGTAGTAATCTCACTCACTGTTGGTAATCTAAATAACACAATGTCATCAACGAACTTATAATGGGTGATGAGATATGAACACTATATAAATTAATCCCTCTAATTTTATTTTTAATTCATATAGATTTAAGGTATCTACCCAAGCCCTTCACTACTATTATTAATATGAAGGGGTAGATTGGATACCCTTGTCATAGCCCTCTTAATGGATTAAATGTTAGTGTTGGGGAACCATTCAGAAGGATTGAGAAAATTGGAGTAGAGATTAAGAATTTAATCCACGAAATCCATTGGTCTGAAAACCCAAAGGCTGGGAGGGATTGGAGAAGATATTCCTATTTTAACTGATCATATGATTTTGAGAGGTCAAGTTTTATCAACATCCTTACTCATTTCAATTATTTTAGGGAGCGGATGGCATCATGAGCTACCACAATCCCATCCAATATTTGACGTCCTTCTATAATTCTTGTCTATTTTGGTGATATTACAGTACTAAGCATAGGTTTAAGTTGATTAATCATGCCAGTCGAAATAATATTATATATGACATTGCAAAGAGATATCGACCTAAAACCGCTAACATAGTCAAATCTATCAAATTTGTGGATTAATGTAATAAAAGTGGCATTAATTCATGGCCATAATGATTATGAGAGATGGGATTCTTCTACCAATGCATGCACGTTTGGACCTAAAATCAACCAACGGGCTTGAAAAAATTCCATTGTGAAACCATTTGGTCCCGGAGCTTTGTTCTTTAGCTCTACCATCCCTGCCTATTCCACCTCTACAAAAGAAATTGCTCGCATGATGACTTCATTATAGGTAAGATAGATTAAGCTTGGAATGTGAGATGTGATTCTTTGGATGACTATTTCTCTATTTGGTGTAGATTCCATTAATAAGGAGTGATATTAGGAGGCTAGTTCTTGTTCCAGTTTTGTGTGTTACACCAAGTTTTTCTCTTGTTGAGAGGAGAGAGAAAATATTTTTTTGTTATGCCTATTCTTCACCATCTCCTTATGAAAGAATTTTAAATTATGTTCTCCTTTTCTCATCCATCACACTCTATATTTATATTTACATAGGATCTCCTTCTGCTTTCTCAACTATTTTATTTGATTAATTAACTATCCCTCTTCTATTACTAGGGCATAAATGTGATCTCTTAGGATAATCTTTTATTGTTCCTATTACGTAAGAGATTCCAAGGCATGTTTCTTTTGAGTATCTTCCCAAATTGTTCCTATTCCAATATTTAAGTTTGGATGTAAATTATTTGAGCTTTAGTTGGAACGTGCATGCATGTTATTTCTATCATGAACTTGTATTTTCTTCCACTAGCTTTTGGCTTTTGAAAGAAAATCTAGATCATATAGCCAAAATATTTCAAATCTGAAAGGGTGATTATAAGGAGTTGATTTAAGGTCTAGTTCGAGAAGAATGAGTCAATGATCTAAGACAATACTTGGAAGGATGTAGGCTTTGGTGGATATGTCACTTTATAACAAAGCTTATGACATTATAAATTGGCCCAATTTGTTAGCCACTTGATGTTTCTTACATATGTGATTATTCCAAGTATAGATCCCATTTATGATGTTCATGTTATCCACATGAAGTTGTGATTTGGATCATTGTACGAATGAGACTTTGAGAGTAAAAAAATAATAAAAACTAGAAATTCTAGTAAGTCACCCATCTTAGTACAACTCTGGCCCAAACCCTCTTAACTATAGAGTTCTCATGAAATATGATGCATTAATGTTGGTGTGATCCAAGTTGCAACTTCATTAGTGACAAAGAAATATTTCATAATGTGTGAGAGAAATATTTCAGAAAAAAAAATTATAAAAAGAATTGAGAATAGGGCACAATGCATAAGAGAAATATTACAGAAAAATATTATAAAGATGTTACATGGTGTTTTGTCACACCTCCTGTCCACTTCTTGTTCCACATCCCGAAGTGCCAAAATGTTAAAAACTGTGAAGTGTACTCATCATGAAACACATACAAAAGCATCCCTAAAGAATAGAAGAAAAACTGCCTTGAATCAACTATGGAGAAGGTTGACTAGAACCCTAAATTTTAGGACCAATGCTCTTTGCTCCATTGCTTGCCTGTACTGATGGAAGGTTGTTGTTCTTTGACTTAGTGCTACCAATGCAGGTTTTCATATGAAATCCTGTGCTAAAACTCTTCTAGCAAGTTTTCCAAAAATGGAGGAGAAGCTTCGCATGCATGAAACTTCGAGAACAACGAGCTGGATGTTGTTGGGTAGAGATATGGCCGAGGTCTCCCATTTGGAGCTCTTGATTCTACCTTTAAGGGCCTTCCCCTTGAGATGTGGACCTTCCTCCCTCTTTTTTGGATCCCTAACTCTCTCTCCCTTCCTATAAATCAAATCCCCTCCATCCCCAAAGGGGTTGGTCATTGATTCCCTGCATTCCTATGCTGAGATTATGCCCAAATGTTGCCCATCTAACTTGGAGAAGGAGTGCTTGAAGAGTCTTGGCTTGGACTTGGAATTCAACCCAAAAGGAGGTTTCCAACATCAAGGAAATGGTTGTATGATTCCCTTTTTTTATTCATTCATATAAACATCTGATGTTCACTTTCCATAAATGTCTAAATATTTTTGCATTTAGCTTGATACTCCTTGATCTGTCAAGTAGTTTATGTTTGATATATACTATGTATTCTCTTGTATCTCGTGTTGTCTTTTGATCTCTTTTACAGGTATTTGGGTGCAAGGAATAGCGAGGAATGAGCCTGGAAGCTAAGGGATCGACGCCATCATCAAAGGATTGAGCGCTTAGCACTAGAGCGAGGTAGGTTTTTCTTTCTCTGTATTTTTCAACATAAGCTAGGAAAGTTTGCATTAATTTGTTCAGTTTGTTGCTAGACCCACTTATTGGGCTATAGAGATCGCTTCTGTCAGCAGAAGTGATTTATTTTCACAACAAAATGGTGACTCCACTAGGCAATTTATAGGCTCTTCAATCTCTTTTTTCGATTTGGTCTTTTGATCAATTTGACCGGCTATTGAATTATCAGTTAGTGTGAGTTTGTATAGGTATTCATGTTGAATGATCACGACTTTAGAGTGTTAGGTCTAGAATATTTGTTGAAATAATTTTTTTTTTTCCCAACTTTCTTGCCCAACGCATTTTTTCCCTAAACAGTCATGCTTCCAACGTGCCTTTCCTTAAAATAGTCACGCTGAAACCACTTTTAGCACAGGTTTGGCTATGACAGTCAGACTAATCTCATATATTTGAGAAGAATTAGGGTTTCTTTCCTCGAGTCTAGTGTGTCTTGATCTATAAGTTCTTTCTCTGTCCTGTATGCTTGGGTTTGTTAGTGTATTATCTGATTGTCTTGATTAATTGGAAAAATTTGTTTCTTCAACTTTGAAGTGCTAGAAGTGGAAATTTGATTGAGTTCTAGGGATTTTAGGTCAATTGGTTATCACTTGCTGCTTGTTTGTGCCGCTGAGATACTAGTTTTCTAATTGTCCGAGTGTTGTATTATGTGGGAATCATTGAAAAACATACTTTTGCATTTGCTTTAGCTTGTTTGTCAAAATTTGCTTTTCAATTCAACTAGGTCATTTTTCATTTGGAAATTATTTCTTTTGTTAATCATGCATAGATTACATTGTTTGATTTTCAAGGTGAAAGGAGTGCATCATTTATTTTTTCAAAAGGAAAAGTGAAAGATATTTTCATGTAGGTTCTTTTGAATTGGATTTGGTGTTGCTTTGATTGATGCATTAGTTGCATTAGAGAATTTGAATCAAATTTTCCTTTTTCTTTGGTTGATGCACTAGTTGCATTAGAGAATTCAAAAATTAAAGAAAAAAAATCATTCATATAAGTGCATCTTAGTAAAAGTGAAAATCATTTTGCTTTTGAAAAGTTGCATTTAGTATAGTGAAAAGTGAAGATCATTTTTACTTTTGAGCATTGCATTTGGAAAGTGAAAGTGAAAGTTAGTAGAAGGAATTTTGTTTGATGCATTAATGTTTGAAATTTCTTCCCTTAATTAGTCTAGCTTTCATTGAAACGAAAAATTTTCCTTTTCTCATATAGTTGCATCTTAGGGGTTCAGGTGACATCGTTTTGAGATAAAAAATGAAACATAATTCAAGATAAACATTAGAATTTAATCAATTAACCTAAGGAACATTTGGAAATTAACACAAAAATTTAGAGGTCTAAGCTGGAGATGTGTTCTGACATCTATAAACCTAGCATTTTTCGTTATCTGCGAGCATTGTATCCTGGGGTGAAATCTCGTTCCACGTACAAAAGTATATAGGTTCGTTCTCCAGTACTTTCAGTTATATCGGAGGCGCTACACGTATGGAAAGTATATGGAAATTCTCTCATCAAACAGTTATGCATTAGACAACGTTAACATGGACTTGTACTCCTCATACTACCACATATATATTGGAGACGCCACTAGGTTTCTATCCTTTAGCCATAGTTAACCGAGTATCCACCTTGTAAAGGTGATACACTGAACAAAAAATTCGGGGAGATTGCTCATTGTACGTTAAATCCTTGGTTTTGGCTAAGGTGTATATTGCAGTTCATGGATACTGTGTAAACCATCTTGCCTAGCTTACCCCTCTTTAATTTTTAAAATCAATTAATTCACCACGAAACAACATCCTTCCTGTGAAAATACTCCTTAATAGATCTTAGGTTGATACTGATGGAAAAATTTCCTGAATCTACTAGTCAAGGAAACCCATATAACAGGAATCCTAGTCCTTTTCCTTATTTTTGAAATACTGGTGCTCCTTTTATGGCAACGTTGTCCCTTCTTGGATTGACCATTGGTCTGCCAGTTTAGTTATTTTCAACCTCTGTGCTTCTGAGTGTCCAAACTGCTTTTTAACCAAGTTCTCCTCCACTTGAACAACATCAACCTCATGTTGATCCTAAATTTGACCCCTCACCTTCTTCACCTATTTCTTCACCTCGTTATTCCTCTTCGCCTAGTGAAACTCTAGATTCTAGTAACTAGGAAACTAAGAAGAAGAAGAGGACGAAGAAGAAGAAGAAAAATAAGTAAAGGGGCAGCTAATAAACCATTGCTACGGATGCAACTGATGTAGAAAAATCTTCCAACCATCCCTGGAAAGTAAAATTCCCTTGCATGTTATGTAAGGGTGACCACCTTCTTCGAAATTTTCTTGGTATTCCAAAGGTCTTAGAAGTGTGGTCCATAAGTTCACATAACCTTTGTCATTAGCCTCTCGAGATCATGCTGGTGATAAAAAGTCAACTATTAATAATAAGGTCCATGAGAAAAAGGGAAAATTCAAATTTCCCTATAAGTTGTGTGAAGGTAATCATCCCATTCACCTTTGTCCTCTTATGGATGAGGTTCCCACAGAGTTGGAAAACCTTACAACTTCTCAACATTGTCTTCCGGCTGGTTATCGAAATCTTTCCCATGATCCTTTGCTAGTTGATCAAGTGATTGATCAAAATTCATCTTTGGTCAACCCCACTCTCTCTGAAAGTGAGTCTCATGAGTCAATTCTTGACCAACCATTGGTTGAGAAAATGGTAGACCTGGCTCCACCTTCAGCTAACCGTACCTTTTCGGTAGAGAGTGAACCTCATACCACTCAGGTTCTTCTTGTTTGTTTAGTTTAGAATGGAATGGGGGAAATCCTCCCATTCCCAAGGTGCATGGGAGCAGTTATCTTGTTCCCATAGCGTAAGGAGACAACTCTCCCAATCCCATGGCACCCTCTCCGATTAGTTTGGTCACTTCTTTTGATTGGAGTCGACTGGCAAACTATCATCTTTCGTCTTATGTTCATTTCAAGATTACAGTGCAAGCTTATAATTGGTTGTACCTAGCACAATCATAGATGAGGGTGCATTTATTAGTATTTTGTCCTCCACTGCTTGGCAAGCTTTAAGATATCCACAACTTGTCCTTTTCACCTAGAATCTATTGGATTTTAACAGAGGAACCAGTCAACCGTTAGGGATCCTTCCTAAGTTTCCTACTACTTTGGGAGGCAAGACTATCTATATAGATGTGATGGCTGTCCAAGGCCCATTGGATTTTAATCTACTCCTTGGTTGTGACTATGTTTATGTCATGGGAGCTCTTGTCTCTTCCCTCTTTCGAGTTACATGTTTCTCGCATGAAGGGAGAATTGCAATCATCGATCAAATTTCATTTGTTGGTCCTGATATGGATCCCAATCAACCATATTCCCTAAATGGTTCTTCTATGCAAGTGGTATCACCCTCACCATAGGTTAATTATGTGGTCACTTGTTCCATGCTTGTGTCTACTAATGATCTAGTCAGTGATATAGTGCATCATGTAGTGGGGGCATTGGAACCTGATCTTTCCATTAGAACCCTTCACATGTACCCCTTATAGAGTATTTTTCTCCCTTCTAATGAGAACTTCTTGGAATCCATGGTATCTTATAGTTCGTGATCAATTTCATGAGGATAGTTATTTTACTATGTCAAACTCATTAAAAATGAAATAGGTGTCATGAGGATAGTTATTTTAATATGTCAACCTCATTAAAAAATTAAATAGGTTTCATGAGGATAGTTCTTTTACTATGTCAACCTCGTTAAAAAGTGAAATAGGTCTCCATGAGAATATTTCCTTTACTTGTGTAAAGCTCGATAAAAAATGAAACAAGGTGTCATGATCATGGTTCTTTTCCTATGTAAAGCTCATTAAAAAATGAAACAAATCCCCTTACAATTAGAATCTTTGATTAGATATCATAAATTCCCAGTCAACTCTTTCACTTTATCTCGCAAATGAACCTTCATTCCATCTACCTGTTAGTAACCAATAGCCTACTTAGGTGAATGAAGTCAAGTTTGGGGAGAATGTACCTCGAATTGAGTCATTATGATGGGGGCATGCAAGCTTATCTCAAGTATAATTTTTCTTTGTTTCAAGCTCTTGTAAAAATGAAACCAAATCTCACGCATAGTTTGTTTCCGTTTCAAGCTTGTGTAAAAATGAAACCAAATCCAAGCATAGTTTTTTATCATGTTTCAAGCTTGTAAAAAAATGAAACCATCTTCAAGTATACTCAAGCATAGTTTCCCATGTTTCAAGATTGCATAAAAATGAAACCATTCCCACTTTACCTCTCGTGATTTCTATTTTTATCAACCTATTTTTTTGCTAGATGAGCCTTAGGTTTTCATTCCATTATCACCATCTCTTTGGCCGATCATACACTTTCACTTGTTGTTTTACCCTTTCTTGAGGAACATTTGTGATGAGTGTTAGTATTAGCCAACCTCTTGACATTTATATATTTTGAAAAAGTTCCATCATGAGCAGAACCAATTGCTATACTTTTATACCACTCGTTCCTCCAGGAGGAGTCCTCTTTCATCTCTTTTAGAACTCCAAAAATATGAAAATATTCCTGAGCATTTGTCTTTTCGAACTCGTAAAAGTAAATTAAAAGATGTAGACTAAGATAGACTATTGTACGAAAAAGGAACACCTTAGTCAAACATGGCTAAGAGGTTCTCTTGGATATTGTTCTCTACCTTTTCGGATTCAAATACAATTTACAAAAAGGGACCTTTGGAGTTTCCCTTTTGCCTCTTTTTTCAAACTCTCTAAACATGAAAAAGATGTCGAGTTACCCCTCTGTTAGACTCATAAAACTTAAATGATGTAGGACTTGTCATCGTGACAAGACTGAGTTACTCCTTCGTAGGACTTGTTAAACTTACTAAGAAGGATTCATCCGAAAGATGAATTATATGACAAGTATATGGTATCGTCTTCAAGCTTGTGTAAAAATAAAGAGGTACTAACTAGCAATAGAGGGGGGGAATGAAAGTGAATATCTCTTCTATTAAAGGCACTATGTCACTCTTGAACATGACACTCATCTACATTTCGTGTCTGGTTTAGGATATCCTCACTTAGTCACTTGCCTTCCTGGGTTTTGGGAAATCTATTTGCCTCTCATTTGATTATATTTTCACCATGACCTCTAATCCTATTTTGAGTCAAATGCTGCCAAACTCTGGAGTCGTGTCGCTGATATGTTCAAGAGAAGTCCCATCTGCATTTTATACCTTGTTTGACCTTTTTGCAACAATCTTGAATCAATCTACTATATCTGATGTTTCATGTAGATGATGTGGGAAACATTATAGCCCTCCTTCGACAGATCAATTTCTGTCGACTTCAACTCATTATCCAAGAAGTTGATTTAGAAATGCCCTTTCAGTACCTTGGAGCTTGGATGCCTCAATGGAAATTTCTTCATGTTCGACGACAGGGTTACGTCATTGGCATTCGATCGAATGATTCTGCAAGTGTTCAACTACAACTCACCTATTCACACTTGTAAATTGTGCTAGTGTACCTTGAGGGACATCGTCATTATTGGTGATTTCTCTCGCGCCTGTTAAAAATTTACATTATTGACCAATAATCAAGTGGTTTTTTCCATGTTTGACGTCAACATGTCTATTCACATGGTTACATTCGTACTTTGGTTGGGATAGAGTTCAAGACCCTGGATTTCATTTGAAAAATCCATGTTGCGAGGAGTTATTGAGTATTCATTATTGTATACATATGATCCTTTCTAGTTAGATGGTTGCGTCCATGCCATGGATCCATACATATGATCCTTTCTAGTTGGATGTTGTGTCCATGCCTTGGGTCCATACACATGATCCCTTCTATTCAGATGGCTATGCCCGTGTCGTAGATTCATGTATTTATAGATGTCTGTTCAGATGTGTATCATTAGGCATGTTTATATATAAGATGTTAGATATGTATATGTATATGCTTGATTTGCAGGTCTCTTGATGGTGTTTTTCTGGTCCTTGCCTTGACTTGTAAAGCATTTCACCCATCACTCCTTGTTCTACCTTCACGCTTTAGGGGTCATATGTTACATAATATTTTGCATTGAACCTCCTGCGCTGAACCTCTTCTGGTAGGTTTTCCCAAAATGGAGGAGAAGCTTCACATGCTAGAAACTTCAAGAATAATGAGATGGATGTTGTTGGGTAGAGATATGGTCGATGTCTCCCATTTGGAGCTCTTGATCCTACCTTTAAGGGCCTTCCCCTTGAGATGTGGACCTTCCTCCCTCTTTTGTGGATCCATAACTGCCTCTCCCTTACTAAAACGCAAATCCTCTTTATCCCCAAAAGGGATGTTCATTGATTTCCTGCATTCCTATGCTGAGATTATGCTTAAATGCTGCCCATTTAACTTGGAGAAGGAGTGCTTGAAGAATATTTGATTGGAATTGGAATTCCACCCAAAAGGAGGTTTCCAACATCAAGGAAATGGTTGTATGCTTCCCTTTTTGATTCATTAATATATACATTCGATGTTAACTTTCCATAGATTTATAAATATTTATGCATTTAGCTCGATACTCCTTGATGTGTCAAGTAGTTTATTTTTGATATATACTATGTATGCTTTAGTATCTGTTGTTGTATTTTGATCTCTCTTACGGGTATTCAGACATAAGGAATAGTGAGGAGCGAGTCTGGGATCTAAGGGATCGAGGCCATCATCAAAGGATTGATCACTTAGCATCAAAGTGAGGTAGGTTTCTCTCTCTTTGTATTTTTCAACATAAGCTAGGAAAGTCTGCATTAGTTTGTTTAGTTTGTCACTAGACCCACTCATTGGGCTAGAGAGATTGGTTCTGTCTGTAGAAGGGTTTATCTTCACAACAAAACATAACTCATAATATGACACCATGTGCAAGAGAGATATTGGAGAAAAACAATAAAAACAAACTGAAATATTTACTTACATGATAATATCTCATGAGACTACATTATGTGAAAAAACATACTTTACTTCAAGTGAATTCCTGTATTTATGCTTTTTATGGGTTTCTTTCTATCGAGAGTTATCCCCTTTTACATTTCAAAATACCATGTGTAAATACCATGGTTTACAAAATCCATGGGTGAAGATCACAAATTACGATGGTAAAAATTAAATCATCATGTGATTCAAATACCATGGGTAAATACCATGGTTTACAAAATCCATGAGTGAATACCATGGGTGAATATGATGGTAAAAACTAAATCATCGTGCAATTAGATTCTCACTTCACTATTATGATATATTTTTACTTTTATTTTTTATGATGCATATCCATGATTTGACAAACATTGGTAGAAAAAATAAGTATTAGCTATGGTAAATATCATCCACGTGGGTCAATTCTCCATCCTTAGAATGAAATGATCCTTATAACTTAAAGTTCCCTCATTAGATAGGGAATTGTCTGTTGAAATTGGTTCTTGGTGAACCACTTTCCTTGGTGAAGAAGATTCCATGTGTTAAACACTCGATAGAGTTGTATGTTCTGCTGGTGAGTACCCTTCATCTTGGTGTCCACAATCCCATTAGTTATACCCTAAAACTTACACAGAACCTGATAATGGGAATGTTGTTGTTTGTACTTGGAATTGGCTCTTGGTAGGGCATCATGAACCTATTGTTGGAAGTGTTGAAATTGTTCCACAAATTTGGCTACTCGATGGGAGGACTTTGTTGGTGAAGATATAGTCTGAAAGGTGACATCCATGGGGATTAATGGTCGAAACATTGAACATGTTTGCAAAGAATTAATAGAGTTGTAAAGAGCTCCATTGTAGCCATATTGAATATATGGATGGTTTCATCCATTATAAGTGAATGTGTGACTTGGAAGAGTAGGGGTGCCTTTGTACGTGAGGTGATTATATCCCTAGACTGTTCTACAAGATTTTTCACCTACTTTTGTTCTATAGAGAGAGATTGTAATAAAGATGTGGTGGTTGTAGTGAAATTTTGTTCACCTTTTGACCAAACTGTGGAAAGGGCAAACTTAGAAGTATGATAGACTACCTTATTGCATTATTTTGCTAAGATAAATGATTTTGTAGTAGTTGTAAATCCTTTTGGTATCTTGTAGAGGTGATCCCCGAGAGTAACAACAATACTATGAGGTCGAGATTCATAAACAACATAAATTTTCCACATATAAGGTTGCCCTCAAAGAACATCACAAACTTTGAGCGGTGCAACATCACATAATACCTCATCTGTGAAGGGCTTGATGATGTAGGAAAAACAACATTGTTGGTTTATGTGAATGTCTCGTTCATGGCTCAACTGATCAATGGTGAATGGTTGGGGGTGTGATATTATTGGTAGCTTCAATATCTTGAATACCTTGATGGAGATTAGGTTCTTTTGTCTACCACTGTTAACAATGAAATGTAGTGGGGGCGCTTCCCCTCCTTAGGATCCTCTGAATCTTCTGGTTGGATATTCATAGTTGCAATGGTAAAAATAGGTTCTACATCATTGATCAACATCCTTTAATCCTATTATGAGTCAGAGTTTGTTTGTTTCTGTGTAAGCTCTTCTAGTAATGTTGTTTCAAGAAACATTCATCATTATTGTGCAAGGGACTTTTATGGAGACTACACCACTTTTCAGCATCCTCCTTTGAATTTCCATAACCATTACTTGTTTGTGACTTAATTGGGTTTTCCTAGGGAGGTCCACCTTGGCTCTGTTCCTTGTCCTGCTTCCACTGTTAAGGATTTGTAGATCCTAATTCTTGCTTCTTCTACTTTTTATCTTTTATTTTCTATTTTGACAACATATCGATATGTTGCACTAAGTGAGGAGATGTCTAGACACCCCATTTTTGTCTGGATCTATATGTGCAAAGAACCATGATACTTGAGCACCAAATGTTGCTCAGAGTCTTTGATACCCAACTTGGTGCACAAGGTATGAAAGATATTTTTGAACTCTAGTACTGAATTAGAGAAATTTCGAGTTCTAAAATGGACCTCCTAAGGAATATTATAAAATAATAGTGGAAATAATAAAATAAGGTTAGATTACATCATCAAATTTTAGAGGGAAAAAAGAAAAAACTACTTTTTAAAGTCATTTTGTCAACTTATCGCCTTACGTTTTTACTCAAATTTCGAGTAGAAGTGCTTTTTGGATGCAAAATTTAATTCCTCATCCAAGGAGTGCCCATGTTGTATACTTTTGATGGACCCTGTTACACAAAAAATGATAAATACATGACAAAAATGTGATTGTTGTTAGAAAATTATATATTACGGAGCAATGGAACACATAAAATATTGCAGAAATATAAGCACAGAAAATGCATAAAACAAGAGAGACATAGATATACGTGGTTCACCCAGTTTGGGTTATACCCTCTTCGCTCTCAATCTCGTCTCTCTTTCTCACTCAAAATATAGATCTACCTAGACGTAATACAATTCCCTCATATATAGTGAGGGGTTGCCTTCTAGGGCAAAAAAACCCTAAATTAAACATAAATTCTACCGTCAGATCTCTGCCTAATGAATGACCCAGATTGACTAGAAATTACTATACTTTTACAAGGCAATTTTACATCTATTCTTAGCTTCGGGGGCACTGCCCCCGAAACCCCCCGCTAGGGGGGGGGGGGGGGGGGGCTCCCCAAGGGTCACAGCCGCCCCCCCTAGACCCCCCTGCAGCGAATATTTTATGTGCGGCGTTTCCGTCCCATTTCGAACTCGGGTCCAATGCGGCGATACCTTTGAATATAGAAGATAATCAGGCTTCACACCCAACAATTGCAATCATGTTTTTCATGTATTTCTCATTTTTCTTATAGCAGGGCCGATCGAAAGTATGTAACATGGCTAATCCTCGAATAAGGAACTAAATTCCACATCCAACAAGTCCTCCTACTTGAAATTTGAGTAAAATTGTAAGGATATAAGTTGAAAATACGAGTTGGAAAAGTAGTTTTTTTTAATATTTTTAATTTTTTACTCCAAAAATGGTGAATCATCCCTCATGATTGACATAATCATGTTTAAGCCTAATGGTTCTTATAAAGTTTATTTTTGTTGTACATTTTTGTTTTGAGGCCTATTTTTGACCTCAAAATTTTTGTAATGGCTTGGTCCCTTTCCTGCCATATTGTGGTCCACCTTATGTACTAGTCTTCATGGTATCCTATAGGGTAGAATTCCTCCTTGAGGTTATCCACAAAAAAGGCCTAGGTGGGGCCTACCTTGTATACCCTAGACTCTTCTTCATTGAATCTCTCCTAGTAACCTTCTCACCAATATTTGAAATGGGGAAGAGCTTTTAGGAGTGTGAAGGTGATTTTCTCATTGTCAGAAAAACGTTGGGCCACTTAATAGCCCTATAGAAGATTCAACCAATTTTCTAAATATTTTTCATCTATTTTTCCTTTGAGTAGGGGGATATAAAAGTTAACATATACCTGGAAGGTTGTCGAGCTTCCAAAATTTCTGTCTGTTCAAACTTTTTCAACTGCTATTGGGAGTCGTTAGAGTATCTTGGTGAAATTTTCCATCATCTCACTCCTATGTTGTGTAAGTGTTTCTTGAAGCAGCATTTTGACAAGATATTTTTCTTTACCATTTTTATTTTCATTATCCATGTGAGGTTGTCAGGGTTGGTGAGGATAGTCTTGCAAATGTTGCAATAGTTCGAGTCTAAGCTTCTTGTACCATGACCTCATTGGGTACATGCGCAAAAAAATAGACAGGAGAAAGCCATTGTTCTAGATTGTTGGATGAATCAGACTTAGAGAGTGACAAAACAATAAAAATTAGAAATTTCCAGCAAGTAACCCATCCCAGTACTACTATGGCTGAAGTGTTCTTAATTGTAGAGTTCTCATGAAATTTGATGCATTAATGTTGGTGTGATCCAAGTTGCAACTTCATGAGTGACAAAGGAATATTATAACACGTGAGAGAAATATTTCAGAAAAAACATTATAAAAATAATTGAGAATAGGACACATTGCATAAGAGAAATATTGATTTTTTTTTTTTTATAAAAATAACTCAAAATATGGCACCATGAGCCAGAGAGATATTGCAAAAAACAATTAAAAAACTCAAATATTTATTGAGACTACATTATGAGAAAAATAATACTTTGCTCCTAGTGAACTCTCGTATTTATATTTTCTATAGGTGTCTTTCCACCAAGAATTTTCACCTTTTACATTTAAAAATACCATGGTTTACAAAATCTATGGGTGGAAATCACAAATTACGATGGCAAAAATTAAATCATCATGCAATTCAAATACCATGGGTAAATACCATGGTTTACAAAATCCATCGCTGAATATGATGGTAAAAACTAAATCATCATGCGACTAGATTCTCACTTCATTATTGTGATTTATTTATTTAATTATTTTTATCATGCACATCCATGATTTTACAAACATTGATAGAAAAATAATTATTAACTGCTAAATATCATCCACCTAGATCAAGTTGATATAAGAGGTATTGAATTGTTGTGCCTCTCGTTCTAATATTCTAATCCCACCCATCTTATCTTTGAGGGATTTAATAAGATTGAATTCTTTGCCTAATATCTAGATCTCCTCATTGTGGAGTGATCTTATTGTCTTGTGTTTTCTATGAAATATGTCTTTTCTATAGGTATATGTGGACCATATATTGTTGTTATGCACCCTAAATCACTGGCTCCTGCATATTGAAATCACCCTGAAAGGATTCAAGGGAGCACTATCCAATCATGAAAAGAAACTTATTGAGGGTTCCAAGGAATAGAAAAACCCCAAACACTTCTGGTAGTGTCCAATGCTATATATTCACAACACGTCCAACATTGAGAGGTGATCTTTGTAACTCTTTCGCCTGATACCTTTCTTTCTTGTATCATAAAAATTTGTTGGGTTTTCCTTTTTAATTTGGGTTTAAAATATATCTACTTACCTCTATTGTCTTAGGTCACAGATGTCCCAGGAAATGATTTTCAATGTGTGGAATGTGTTGGTGCACCAAACACCTCTGACAACAATGTCATGTGTCCAATATTAACCAAGTGTTCTCCAACTATTTGGATTGAATCCTTGTTTGTGTTTCAACCCCGTTTTTTTTAAAATCATTTTGAGAAGGAGTTCTTCCTTTTGCACTTTGTGTATGTATCCCTAGACGCATGTTCGACGATCCTAGATCCCCAATGGATGTTTGTAGTTGCTCCTTCACTCTTAAGTAGCTTTGGTGGCATTATATTTTCAAATGATTTAGGATCATACTTGGACCTTCATTTTTCCATTATTCAATAATATTTAGCAATATTTACTCATCTTTGTTAAATATATCTATATTCTCCTCTGCTTTTATTCTTGTCACGTTTGTAGTAAGTACCTCCTCCTAAGCTAAGAATTTGTGTGGGGTTTATGGAGTTTTCCTATTAGATGAGTATTTGGGTTGGGTTTCCTCTATGTTTGAGTCCAAATTCATGAGATCTTTTAGTAGATCTAATTCTACATCCTAATTTATGAGCGTTGAGTATTTATTCCTAGTTGGTATTGAGGCTATCTCTAGTTGAGTGGATTGGTTCCTAGGTTTTTTGAAAACCTTTTAGATTTGTTGTTTGGGGTTCCTTATGAGCTTCCTCCTAGAGTATTAGGTAGTCATTTTATAAATGACCGTATTCACGGGGTCGTTAATATTGGAAAGAAACATGTTCATAATCCAAAGGTTGATTCCATATTTCATCTTAGTATGAAATATCAGTCAACTCCAGAAGTATTTAGGAGAGACTCATGTAGACACATATTTTGGCATATGAAGAATATCTCCCTCATTTGATGACCTCCTATATTTTGAAAAAATAGCAAATTGAGTTTCCAATTCCTTCAAGATTCCTTGGGAAGAGAAAACAACCTCACCAATACTAAGGCTATTAGAAATTTCTCCTTTTTCAGGGTCATAATGTTCCTTCCAAATTGCATAAGTAGACCTACATTGTTGTAAAAGTAAGACCGTTTTCAAATACTTTGGCCTTGTCTTCTAGGCTTGTGAAGGTTATTTTAAAGAAGCCTTTGGATCCCAATTCCATATCAATCTAACCTTTCAACTTTTATTTATTTTAGATCTATCTTCCTATATCTTTCTAATAAGGCCACATTCTTATAAATTTACAGATAAGGGCATGGTATTTAATATATTGTCGATCTTGTTCCATTTTATTAAGCCTTACCTCATATTTGGGGTTCATTGTTGCTTTAGGCATGCACCAACTCTTGAATCATGTCTTCCATTTCCCTTCTAGAGGCATATTATCATATGGTTCTCTTCCTCCTTTATAGGTTTGATCATATCCTTGTACACCAACAAGATGCAACTCATTCTATTCAGTCACAACCTTTTTCTAGGAGAGGATCACACCCCTCCCCATGTTAGAACTCATGTACTCATTCAGATCTAGAAATTATAGTAGTGTTCAAATATAATGCGTCACTCGTTTAAGTTTACATGATTCATTAGTGCTTGTAGGTTTTGTAGAATCATTGTAGGTTGAAACCCTAACATAGTTCTCTTGTATAGATCAACATCCTTGGATTATTATTATTATTCTAAAGAAATTCATTTTTTTAGAATCTTCATGAATATCTAATATGATTCATTAATAAAATTAAAATAAGGAAAACAATATTAGAGTAAATTTGGGGTCTCAAATGGCCTTCTAAGAAAAATATTAAAATAGTAAAAGAATATGTTATGCCACATTAACTTAGAAATGTTATCTAGTGAAAGTTAATCTACAATGTCTTATTAATTATAATATCTAAGAAAATTGAGTTAGTATAGAGTTGTGAGATGAGGGTTTGTAATAATAATGAAATATTTATATTGTCATGCACGGACAATAAATAATATAATTTTAAGAAATATTTGTTATATATATATATATATATATATATATATACATACTATTTTTATTTATTTATTTATTTTATATAATTGTTGTTATATATTTCCCCATGGGGTTGAATCCAATGGTGAAAATAGATGAGTTTTTCACCCTTGGGAAGGTTCCATTCCCACGAGGACCTAGTTTTCAAAGTCATAGAGGCACCATGAGGTATTATATTGAACGGTATCTTGGTGTACACATAAGTGGTAAGTGATTCAAATATAAAATTTGGTAGGTGATTCAAATCTCATAGGTTGGAGTTGAGAGTGGGAGCCACATATAGGGGATAAAAAGTGTCCCATTGGTATCCAACTCTCTAGAATACAACAAAATCATGGCTACAACATTCCGTAGGTGAGTAGATTTTTTTTCCATGTAATATTGTAGCTAGCACCATCCCAATGCTCAACCTAGTTGGACATAAAATATTTAAGTTTAATTTATTACTATTTTAATTAATATAAAATTCATAACCCCATGATACACATACTACACTACACATTATAGAATGCACCTACAATCACAATAAAGTTCCACTTATTATATTTATTTATATTTCAAAAATATTCTCTAATTTTAGTAGAGACTATTGTTGGGTTGATATTAACTAGTTCATTGACCAGTTAAGATAAACCTCGATTTAGTCATTGATGGATTTACCATTGGTGGATTATAATCCCATGGAATTGCATATTATGAACCCTATTTAATGGATTGGAGTACTCTATTGTCTTTTTCTAGCTTAGCCAAATGATAACATATATATCGATATATACATGGTGTTGTTTTCCAAGTTGTATTTCTCTCTCTTATTTTCAATAGGTGGTATTAGAGCTAGTTTGACCTAAAATCTTTTAGGAGAATGGTCTAAGAATTGGAGTCTAGATTTGATGTTGATTGGTTTCTAGAGAATAAGTGATTGGAAGAGATCAATAAAGTGTATAATTGAGCCTAAGATATTGATGAATATTGAATATATTTTGTAAATATGTAATATATCGGTCAATGTACTAGCAAGTGATAGATTGAGTGGGATAGCAACGAATCATCTTTTTAGCTTCTCATGGTTAGTAGCATAAACTATAAATAAAAGGGTGGATGGTAGCTGTTCATGCTTGAAGAAAGGGTATATTCACTCTTAGTCATATGCTAAGTTCATGTTAACAGAGATTAGGAAGAACATGTGTATGCATGCATCCTTATCTAGATTTAAGTTTAGGGGATAAAGGAAAAAAATTGGGACTTTGTGTAGCATGTAAAATGCATGGATATCTTTGCACGTTGATTAATGAGACATGTTGTTCAAATAAGAACTAGGTCAAAGCATGATACATGAATTTATGGAAAAATATATGCAGTTGTGTATAAGCGACATGAAACATAAACATATATAAATTATAGGATTGAGTTCATTGGAGAAGAATGCTCAAGTTTTCTTGAATTCATGGTTGATGTTGTTGACATATGTGACAAGTTTTGATAAAGCCCTTGTAGATGGAGACATGATTGGATTCTTTGTTGTTGGTTTTTGTAGATAATTTCTAATTTGGAAAAGTTTCTTAATGAAATGGGGTTCACTTAGATGAGAAATTCCTATACAATAAGTTTCCTCTATGGAGTTGTTGTAGTTTGAGACTTCATCAAATTGAGATAAGTTTCCTGTAATAGATCCTATGAAACAATTTGTTGTTTATGATGTTGTTTCCTTCACACTCACATAAACATATTTATGAGATATATGATTGGGTAGATCAGTGCATGCATGTCTATGGACCGCTATCTAGAAAATTTTCCATGAAATAAGATAAAAATAAATCTAAAATTATGATGGTTATTGAGTTGGATTGACATGGTTATAAAGTGATCATAACACATGAGAACCATGGAATTGCTAGATTATTTGTTTCTTTTGTAGTTAGGATAATAGGATGGTTGATTTTGCAATATAAAAAAAAGTGGCACAATGTGGAATATGGGTTGTCATGGTTGATCCATATGTTTTGATGTAAAAAATTGTATGCAATAAAGTTTTGCTAACAATTTGAAGAGAATAGTTGATCCACCAATAGATGTTGTGAGAATTTAATTTTTATAGGTGGAAAATAAAGGAAGGATATAAGAAAAAAAATGTAATATAAGTAATTAGTCCATTTAATTGTATTTGGAGAAAAAAGGATCTAGCAAATGAAATGGATTGATGTTTTATAGCATGAAATGTGTGAGCATATAATTGTAATTATTTTTTGTGGAGTTGAATTTTATGACATATAATTATGCATATGGTTGTTATACTTGTTTAGGCATGTGCACTAATGGTGTGCTTTGTACTCTTGCTTTGGTGGTTCACTAGCATAAAGTATAATGTTGATGTACGTGATAGGGGAGAAGTTATATTCCTAGAAACTTGGCTAATAAAATTTGATATTGGTAGGTGTTTATCCATGTCAATTTTAAATGGGAAAATGTTGGGTTAAGCTTTGGTTAGTCATAAAATAGTTGTTGGGAGGTCTAGTCAACTCTATTGACTAGACTTGACAACCAAACTCAATTTTCAGTCTCAGTTAGTTGATCATATAGTTGGGTCGACCGATGAAGGTTGTTGGATAGAGACAACTACGTTGTAACCAAATTGTACGTATAAACAAGTCACGGGTGCAACAATATAGACGTATAAGTAAGGAGGTAATAAAAAAGTTTATTGGTAGTCTCCTATTATTTGTGTTATCTTCTCCTTTCTCTCATCTATATGTGTATCTATATGCTAATGTGCATAATAATGTATATTGCTCCATTGGTACAATACTAGTAACTACTTTCAATCCCTATATTACAACATTGATTCCATTACCAATATTTCCCAACCTAAGTTTGAGAAAGAATTCATACATAAATGATGTTTCTAATGGAGGTTCATGAGTGACAAGAGAACAAAATCAAGAATGATCTCAACAACTATGTAAGAAAAAATTAACTAGATTTAGTAGAAGCAAGAGACCATTTCTTCATAGAGACCCACAAAACATTCTTAGAGGCCATCCTTGAAGAAGTTATTAAACACATTAACCATTTTTCTAATGAATAGAATTACATATGACCAAATGTTATTGTTAAGAGTCACTAGGAGAGTGTTGAAAATAGCAACAAGAAATGATAAAAATAGAATCTAGAATATTCCAATTTTAAATTGTCTTGAATTAAAATTGTGAATTAAATTCAAATTTAGTCTCACCAGCTACTGGGAAATAATTAATTAATTCATTATGGATTAATTAGTTGGAGAAATTCAAGTTAGAAGTCTTTATGAAGTCTTGCAACAATTATCCCTTAAATTAAGGAGATTATCCATTAATTAAGGAGATACGATTGAGTTATATTTGAGTTGTAATTAGTTGGCCCAGTTTACTGAGTTAAGTCCAATTAAATTAGTTCCAAATTGTTTGTGGAACCAATTGTGAGTTATTAGTTAGTTGATGCATGCATGCACTCAACTAGTGTACTCCAGATAACTGAAGATTCCCTCATCAGAAACTCATGCATGTCTATTCAGAGAAAGACCCAGTTGAGCTAAATGTCAAGGACATGTTACTATTAGTTGCATGTGTTTTCCTATAAAGGAAACTCATCCATGCAGTCAAGGTAAGGTTTCTTGAGGATTGCATAGTTCTGACAACGTGTGAGATCAATGTGAGAGATCAGTGTTCCACTTGGTAACAAGAGGATCACCCAGGAGAAACTGTGCAAGGAAATAGGAGCTTGGAGGGTAGAGGAGAAGGCTTGTGAGAAGCTAGGTTTGCCTATGAGAATCTAGGAGGATTGTACTAAGAGCTGGCTAGTTGTGAGAGCTAAGGCTTTGTATATTTATGATGTATTTCCACCTTGTATGATAATACAGATAGTGGGGTTTTTAGCTGAGGCTTTCCCCTGAGTATTTTATGTGTTCCATGTGCATTGATTCTTCTTCTTATGGTTATATGTGTTCATCTCTGATTTAGCTCGATGTTTAAGATTTCTCAAGTTTGATAGTAGAAGTAGATTATAGTATTTTTCTTTGGTATATTGTATCAAGTTCATCTACAATAAGATTTTCTGCAGAGATCTCAAAGGTAGATTTGTAGAGAATTTGCAGGAAATTCCACATGGTATTTGTTAGTGTTCCAAGAAAATCTCCTAGGTTGTAGCTCGGAGATGCCTGGTAACATATAAATTTAACTATTGTTGCATTGGATGAATGGAAGGAATGATGCTTTTCCAAGCCAGATAACCACTTCTACTTTGTTTCACTCCAGACATGCGTGCAAACCCCTAGAATACAAGGCTTTAGACCACCAACTACTCACAGTTCAGAGATTGGATGAATATGGAGAATACTAACCACACCAGCAGATGCACAAGACCATGTGATGGCCGAATGCAACCAGTAAAGAAGTCTGCAAATCTAATCTACTAATGCAAAGATAGGATGATAGCTCTCCTGCATTAAATAGAAAGAAACCTGGACCACCTATTCAATGATGCATACAAGATTTTAACATAGAGATAGGATGACAGCTATTCTAATGCTAAACATCAAGAGCTCAAGAATACAACAAATCAGGCACAACTTGGAACAGAAGAAAATGGAAAGTGAGCAGTTAATAGCAAAACAAGCTTGTATTAGTTGAAAATGAAGATGAGACGCTGCAAGTGTCAAAATATCTACAGTCTCCAGAAGTTGAACCTTACATCAAAATGCCAACCACCCCCCCCCTTTGATTACATCTTGTTTCTGAGCATTTATAGATTTTACATTATAGGGCCCTTGGGCCATTTAGGTATGGAGAGGTCATAATTGACCATCCACTGCATTTAACTGCCTGATGGAGTCTCTGAGCGTGTTTGCTTGCTACAGTGGATGGATCTAATCTTTCTTTTCAGGTGTTGTGATGTCCTCTTAGGAAGTTGGAGTGCTCATACCAGTGAAGTTTCTTAACTGAGGAATGCAGTTACAGGGTCGTGCTCCGTCCTTTTCACCCTTGGCCATGCTATTTGTTAAATATGGTTGATGGGCAGCGACTGCGACTGGTACTGGTAAGCTGGTCACCTTCCTCCTTCAAGAAAACAGAGTGGTCAAAGGATGTGGAGTGCATGGGTGAATGGGCAGTGGAGATGATAGGGAAGGATGACTATCGGATCGGGAGAATAGACGACAGAGATGGCTCGATGGAGTCTATCAGACGAGGTGGGAGAGGGATGAATTCGGGCCATTAGATCTATAGCAAACAGATCGAATGGTGATCAGGCAGCGGAACTGCGTAGTAGATATCAAACGGGGCAGATTGGTCAGGCGGTAAACGGTATTGATCGCACCTCTTTCGGGCCCTGGGCAGTAAAAGGACAGGACCACGCGATTCCACTGAGTGCTTGACACGTAGTGGTGGATGAGAGAGAAAACCCACTCTCATCGCGTGCTAACGTTCCATCACTTTGTGGGCATGCATAAGTGCGAAGGCCGTTCGATCTTGGCGGAGATGATCGAACAGTTGGGAATGGTTGGGCAGGTCGCTTTATCAAATGCGGGGAAACGATGAAAGGCATTTAACGAGCATGTGAGGGAATATGGGATGGTTTTATGGGGGTTTGGGCTTGGCGCTTGGGGCTAAAGCTAAAAGGGGTTTATGTTGGGTTTAGAGGAAAAACAAAGGAAACAGAGGTGAAGGAGAGTAAGCGGAGCAAAGGAAAAAGGGGAAAATGACCGCTGTGGGCTTTCCTTTGAGCATAACCAATCCAACCAAGCCTATTTCTGACCTTCAAAAACCATGTTTATATAGGCAGAGCTAACACTGGCTCCTTCTGGGGATGAGATCCTCCCTGTAAGGTCTCAAGAACTATAGATCATTGCCTTTCCTACAAAAACTAGATTAGCAAATTTTCCTAGTGTTCCATTGGGCATGGAGTCTAATTAAGTCTGCTCTAAAACCTGATAAAACAACATATTTACAACATTAAGGCCTGAAGACCTTAAACAACATAAATTTTCAAAAATCACCCATTAACTGGGCCATCAAAAACTGTTTCTCCTTCCATACTTTGCAACATGAAAGTATTGTTCCTTTGATCTGAGTGATGATAAAAGGTCTAGTCCACAGACCATCAAACTTCCCATGATTGCCCTTCTTTTCCTTCAGTGCATCCCACTTAAGAACCAAGTCTCCAACTTGAAAGTTGTCTATCTTTGCCTTCTTGTCAAACGCTTCCTTGATCCTCTTTTGATGTGCTGCAGACTTTTCAACCAGTTGTTCTCTGATTTGATGTAATTCGGCCAGGTCACTAATCCTGTTTGTCACGTCATTTTCCTCATCCTCCTCTTCCTGCAAGAACTTAGCTACAAGGAGGGTCAACTGAATTTGGAATATTGCCTCAGTGCCATATACCAGATTGAGTGGAGAGTTCCCTATGGAGTTCTTGGTGGTCACTATGTCAGCCCACAAAGCATACTTCAGCTTGGAATCCCAGTTCCTTTTGTTGTCTTCTAGTAGCTTTTTAATTATCCTTATCAGGCTCTTGTTGGAAGATTATGCTAGGCCATTTCCTTGAGGGTAATATGAGGTGGAATGCACCAGCTTAATGCTCGTTGAGTCACACATGCCCACCAACTTTTTTTCCCTGAAAGTTGCTGCATTGTCTGTAACCAATTTGTGTGGGCAACCAAAGCTGGTGAAAATATTTTCTGTTAAGAACTTCATGACCACATGGTGATCAACTTTCCTAGTAGGGATGGCCTCAATCCATTTAGTGAAGTAGTCAGTGGCTACTAGGATACATCTATGTTGGCCACTGGAATGAGGATTGATTTCTCCTATGAAATCCAAGCCCCACTACTGAAAAGGGCCACTGGCCTGAATTGGCTTCAAGGGCAACGACTTCAAATGCTGTTTTCCTTCAAACCTCTATCATCTGTCACAAGATTTCACAAATGAAAATACATCAAAAAACAACGTGGGCCAATAATACCCAACTCTGAGGATCTTTTGCGCTGTGGTTTTCCAATAGCGATGTCCTCCACAAATGCTAGAATGGAACTGGTGCATGACCTCCATGGATTGTTCTTTTTCTAGACACCTCAAAAGAATTCCAGAGGGGTCCCTTCAGTAGAGCAGGTTTTCATGAATGCAATACTTGGCTGCTCTGAGCTTAATAGTTCTGGCTTGGCTTGAACTTAGGCCTGGAGGGACTTCTAGCTTCAGCAAAAATTGAGCTATCATAGAATACCATTGATAAGAAGCTAGATTTTCGGGCGATGACTAGTTCTGCGCTGGTTCAACTATTTCTTTTGTCGGTCCATCCTCTGAATTTGTGCTTATGTAGTTCATGTCCAGCATCCTACAATTTTCTTCAGCCATTAGCTTGGCAAGGCCCTGACCTCTGACAAGCTTGGTGGGCTTTAATTCTATATTGAATTCAATAAGCTTTGCTATCCATTTATCCCTTCTTCCATCAACATTTGGTTGTGTTAGGACATCTTTTAATGAAGTAGAGGGCACATATGCAATCACCTTGGAGTGCAGAATGTATATTTTGAAAGCTTTCAAGGATTTGACAAGAGAATAAGCCTGCTTTTCGATGATATCATATCTCATTTCAGCATCCTTTAATGATTTGCTGAAGAATGCCATTGGATGCTCTGAACCTTCATCATCTTTCTACAATAAGACTGCTGCAAGTGTGTCACCAGAAGCAAAGGAGAAGATATGGAACTCCTTGCTATAGTATGGGCTGATCAAAGTGGGAGCTTCCATTATAGCTCTTTTGATGGCTTCAAAAGATCTTCTTTCTGCTTCAGTCCATTTGATCTCTGATCCTTTTTCAGCATGGAGGTGATGTGTTTTACCAATTCTGAAAAATTACGAATAAACCTCCTTACAAAATTTATTTTACCCAGAAAGGATTGGATGTCCTTTTTTTATCTTGGAACAGACAAGGCCTGTATTGCTTTCACTCTTTTCAGGTCATTTTTGACACCTGCAGCAGAAACAATGTTTCATAATAGCTTGCCCTCTTCCAAAGAAAACTATGACTTCTTGGGGTTCACTGATATCCCAAACCTTCTGCACTTCAGAAACACTTTCTTCAAATGCTGCAAATGATCCTTGTGGCTCCTGGATTATACTGTTATATCATCCAGGTAGACAAGGACAAACTTCTCCTTCTCTCCTACAAATGCTATATCCATAGCTCTCTGAAAGGTTGCTCCAACAATCATTAGTCCAAAAGGAATCTTGGAATACATAAAAGTGCCCCAAGCAGTGGTGAATGTAGTCTTCTCTTGATCATTTGGATGTACAATAACTTGGTTATACCCTGAAAACCCATCCAAGAAAGACATGACTTTGGCTCCTGAGACTTTTTGCAGCAAATGCTCCATCTTGGGCAAGGGATAATTATCTTTCTTAGAACATTTGTTCAAGTTCCTGAAATCAACACACAGCTTGATTTCTCCACTTTTCTTCCTTACCACTACCAAGTTGGCTACCCACTTTGAATATCTCAGGGGGACTGTGATTTTGGTAGCCAAAACCTTCTTGATTTCTTTCTCAATCATGCGAAGGAGCAGAGGATTTATGGGTCTCAAGTTCTGCTTAAAGGGGATAGTGTCTTTCTCTAATGGGATCTTATGCTGGATGATCTTTTTATCATAATTTTTGAGGTCACTGTATTCCCAGGCAAAGACATCAGCAAATTGCTTCATCAAGGTGCAATATTCAGGACTCTGGGTGGCAAACAAATGGGTGGATAGGTTTATATACTTTGGATGATCTAGACTCCCTATGTTATGCTTATGGACTACAGACTGATCTTCTTTTTGGGCAACCTCATGAGGCACATCATTTTGGTCAAACAGTTTCTCCAGGGGAACTAGGCCTTTAGGTATATAATTGCTAGGCAACTGAACAATGTTGTCTCGGCCAATTTTTTTCTTTAGCTGGGGCTGGGGGCTTTCCTCCAAGGTTTCATTCTCTTGATCAATTTTCATTTCAGAGAATTCATCAATGACTTGCAGAAACCTATTTACTTCATCATCATCCTCAAATACTTTCCAGTGGTGGACATTATTAGGCAAGGATGGTCTATATTTTATCTCGACTTCGTAAACCAATCTTGGGGGCTGGGGAGGGATGAACATCCTAGCAGACACAACAAGGGAATCAACAAGCTGATTTTTGACTCTAGGAATGTATGAGATACAAAAACTATCAAAGGAGTCTTTGAGTCTCCATACCTCATCTCTTTATGCTTTAAACCTTGGGTGCCTTGCCTGGAACATTTTGTTTACTTGCTGAATGATGAGATTAGCATCTCCAAACACCTTTATGTCTCTGATCCCTCTATATTTAGCAGTGTTTAGGCCCAATATCAGAGCCTCATACTCTGCTATATTGCTAGTGACCTGAAAAGTCAGATTAAAAGACAGATGTGTGCTTTCTTGTTTTGGAGATACCAGCACCACTCTGCTCTTGCAGTTTCCCTTAAACATGCTCCATCAAAGAACATATCCCAAACTTGATTTCCTTGCTCTTCCATGGCTTGGCCTACTAGTTTCTTGAGCTACACCGGAGGCTTCTCGGATTCTTGTATTTGGAGAATACATGCTCCAAAATCAGTGACCACAGTGTAAATAGGATGATTAGTGGGATTCTTCTCATCACTGATGATATAGGCCAGCTAGGCTTCTCTGTACAATCTCCTGCTTTCTCCTCCAAAAACTGGGACAGTGGCGTAAGATAAATTTTTTTGTAATATCCCACCCAACCTCTTTATCCACCCTCTGGAAAGTAGCATATCAAATTTAGGGGGGACATCTGCTACCACAATATCCATCATCATGCTCTTCATGGGCAGCTTAGTTAGGGTGATAGCCAAATCTTTGATTAATCCTAGACATTTGACCTTCCTTGAATCAAAGGAGAATAAATCATGATAAGGTCTGGTAATGTCAAGGCCTAACTCTTCCATGACAGCTTTGGGCATCAGATTATGACTGGCTCCAGTGTCTAGCAAGCAGTTGTGGAGGGTTTTGTCATGAATGGTAAAGCAGATATAAAATGATGGGGAGCTATTGTCAGATGGTTTAGTCATTGGGCTGAGCACGACTGGAGGTTTATCATCTTGCAAATTCACATAGTCATTAGAGGCTTGTGAGGCTTTTAGCTCAAGGGCATCAAGGATAGGCTTCGTAAAGGCCTCACTCTTTGCAAGTTCTATGGTACAGATATTTTTAACTTCTAGACTTCTGATTCAAAGCTGAAAGAGGAAGGGAACTTGTCAGGGCTTGTTAGCTCTTGAGCTGGTGCTTTGAGGATGACTAGATTAGTTGTTGGTTTTCTTTGTTTGTTGCTCTGTTGCTCTGTGGGGACAGCAACTCTTTGGGCAGGGTTCTCTTTGACATTACTCATTCTTGACCTCAAATTATATCTTTGTTGATCTTCAGTTTGTAGGATAGCTTCTCTGTCCCACTCTTGGTTGGTTTGGTCTTTGAGTAATGACTCTTCATAAGCAGCCAATGTCAAAAAGGAAACACTGCCCTTGTCTTCCATGCAGTGAATCTCATCCTCTTCCTCAAATTGTTCATCCTCCATGACTATGTTTTGGAAAGGAGCCTTAACCCTTTGTTCTTCACTGGACTCTTTGCCCCTCTAAATGATCTCCAATTCTTCATTTGCTCTTCTGAATGGATTTGGATTTCTAGGAGCAAATGTGCTAGGCGGCCTTTCCTTCCCAGAACTCTGCTCAACTTTCAGCTTTGATATTTCAGCAGCCAATGACTCTATCATTTTAGTCATTTTGTCTAATTTAGGCTCTGAAGATGAAGAAGAGGAGGAATCCTCATCTCTCTGCCTCCTTCTATCAGGGTGGCCTTTGAGTTTCTCTACAGCCATGATATTGGATTCCACCTCTAAGGTTACATCTTGCATCTCATCTAGAGAAGCACATCTTCTTTCTCTTAACAACAGGCAGAAGTCAGAATCAAAGGCATTAGCATAGGTGAGTTTTGCAGAGGTGGGGGTAGGCTTCACTTCAGCTAGTATTTTGCTATACATGCGATTGAATCTCTTATTAAAATCAGGCAATGATTCCCCATTTCCCATTTTGAGGTTACCAAACTCAGTATGGTAGTGTAGCAGGTCTTTCTTATCTCCCCAATGCTTCAAAAACACATCATGTAATGCTTCAATGTCTGCTATAAACCTAGGGGTAAGCTCTCTGAACCACTTTCTAGCCTCTCCATCAAGACTTTGGACAAATACTCTCATCCACACATCATCTTCACTAATATCTAAGTTATCAGCATAGCTATAGAAAGACTCAAGGTGCTCTTTAGCTATTACTCACTATGTACCAGTGAAATTAGGCATGTATTTCTAGTATTCTCCTATAGGCATGGCATTCAAGGGAGTAGGCGGAACTAGGGGTACATATCTACTAGCTATGATTCTCTCCATCTTAGTGGGTGCTTGTGGGCCTGCCATGACTGGGGTAGATGGAAAAGTACTGGCATTTTGAAAGGTACGGAGCTGAGAAATGACCGACAGCGATAAAGGAATATGATGGATTATAGGGGAGGTTCTCTTTGGACTGAGATCCAAAGGGGAACTTATTGAATAAGGAGCTTTATGAATCTTTGAGGGTATTTCTTCACTGAAAATGCTAGGCTCTAAATCTTCAAAATGAACAGGCTCAGTTCCAAGCCTCTCTTGCAGAGATACATAAGATTGTTTAGGCTTACTTGATCCTGATGCTCCATTCTGTGATGTTTTTCTCTGCTTGACAATCTTCTTAGGGTCAGGCATTGGGTCAGCTAGTGATTTTTGAGGATTTCTCCGAGTATGCCTCATAAACTGAGCCAGAACTGTGATGTGGAGTCGCCAAAATGTTGGTCCTCCAGTAGAGCCGCCAGATAGATGATTACAACAAAAAACGTGTCCAGACTTTGTCTATCATCAAAGCTGGATCTGTGTCATTCTCCCAGAGAAGCTGAGCTTCAATCTCCTCTCCCCGGTAATGGCGCCAACTATGTTAGTGTTCTAAGAAACTCTCCTAGATTGTAGCTCGGAGATGCCTGGTAACATATAAATTTAACTATTGCTGCATTAGATGAATGGAAGGAATGATGCTTGTCCAAGCCAGATAACCACTTATACTTTGTTTCACTCCAGACATGCGTGAATACCCCCAGACTACAAGGCTTTAGACCACCAACTACTCACAGTTCAGAGATTGGGTGAATATGGAGAATACTGACCACACCAACAGATGCACAAGACCATGTGATGGCAGGCTGCAACCAGTAAAGAAGTCTGCAAATATAATCTACGAATGCAAAGACAGGATGACAGCTCTGCTGCATTAAATAGAAAGAAACCTGGACCACCTATTCAATGATGCATACAATATTTTAACACAGAGATGGGATGACAACTATTCTAATCCTAAACATCAAGAGCTCAAGAATACAACAAATCAGGCATAGCTTGGAATAGAAGAAAGTGGAAAGTGAGTAGTTAACAACAAAGGAAGCTTGTATTAGCTGAAAATGAAGACGAGATGCTACAAGTGTCAAAATATCTACAGTCTCCAGAAGTTGAACCTTACATCAAAATGCCATCCATCCCCCCCCTTTGATTACATCTTGTTTCTGAGTATTTATAGATTTTACATTACAGGGCCCTTGGGCCATTTAGGTATGGAGAGGTCATAATTGACCACTCACTGCATTTAACTACCTGATGGAGTCTCTCAGCATGTTTTCTTGCTATAGTGGATGGATCTGATCTTTCTTTTTAGGTGTTGTGCTGTCCTCTTAGGCAGTTGGAGTGCTCGTACTAGTGAAGTTTCTTAACTGAGGAATGCAGTTACAGGGTCGTGCTCCATCCTTTTCACCCTTGGCCATGTTGTTTGTTAAATATGGTTGTTGTGGAGCGACTGCGACTGGTACTGGTAAGTTGGTCACCTTTCTCCTTCGGGCAAATGGAGTGGTCAAAGGATGTGGAGTGCATGGGTGAATGGGTGGTCAAGATGATAGGGAAGGATGACCATCGGATTGGGAGAATAGACAGTAGAGATGGCTCGACAAAGTCTGTCAGATGAGGTGGGAGCGGGATGAATATGGACCGTTAGATCTATAGTAGACAGATCAGACGGTGATCGGGTAGTGGAACTGCGCGGTAGATATCAGGCGAGGTGGATTGGTCAGGCGGTAAACGGTATTGATCGCACCGCTTTTGGGCCCTGGGAAGTAAAAGGACAGGACCGCGCGATTCCACTTAGTGCTTGACACGTAGCAGCAGATGAGAGATAAAAACCGCTCTCATCGCATGCTAACGTTCCATCACTTTATGGGCGCGATAAGTGTGAAGGCTGTTCGATCTTGGAGGAGATGATCGGACAGTTGGGAATGGTCAGGCGGGTTGCTTTATCAGGCACGACGGGAGCCGTTGGAACAGCGGGAGGAAATCAACAGTGAGGAAATGATAAAAGGCCTTTAGTGAGTGCGCGAGGGCATATGGGATGGTTTTATGGGGGTTTGGGCTCGGCGCTTGGGGCTAAAGCTAAAAGGGGTTTATGTTGAGTTTAGAGGAAAAACAAAGGAAACGGAGGTGAAGGAGAGTAAGCAGAGCAAAGGGAAAAAAAAGGGGAAAATGACCACTGTGGGTTTTCCTTTGAGCATAACCAATCCAACCAAGCCTATCTCTGACCTTCAAAAACCATGTTTATATAGGTAGAGCTAATAGTATCAGAGCTAAGTTTATTGGAGCCTAGTTTATTGGAGCTATGAACAGTATACGAAGAAGAGAATTTGAAGTTTGAAGTTCGGGGTTGCAGGTGCAAATTGAATTCTTATCATACTTCAAGGTTGGCCAATGGTATTCTATGGCTTGAGGCTCGAGTATGCCTTGGAAGGTAGCTCGAATTATATAGCATGGAAAGATCACATCGAGGCTGTATTAGAAGACAACGGCTTGAAGGATTTCATTGATTAAGAAATCCCAAAGCCAGGTTCAACTAATGCACAAGAGTTGGCTGAATGGAAGAAGTGTGTGGCGAGGGCGAGATGGATCATCCTTGAGGGAGTTCGAGACCATATTGTCTCGAGTCTCCATGGGAAGGATACTCCATATTCAATGTGGAAGACATTGAAGGACATCTACTAGAACAGTAGCGACCAGAGGAAATTGGCGCTCAAGGATAAGCTTCAAAGAATCAACATGGAGAACAACGATACTATTTCCACATATCTGAACAAGCTCACGACTTACAGAGATGAGCTTGGAAGTGTGGGAATAACTACTGCCGATGATGATATGGTGAGCCTCGCTCTCCTTGGCCTTCCAAAGAGTTGGAATAGCTACCAGGACTCTCTGAATGAAAGGGAGAAACTGCCGGATTGGGAAAGACTATGGTCGGATCTCATGCAGGAGGAGATCAGGAGGAGCATTTGAGATGGTTCTTCATCCAAGGATGATGATGAAGAAAATCTAGCCTTATCAAGTAAGGCAAGGAAAGGGAATGGAAATGCATCCCATTCCGAATTGAATTCTTCTCATGGAGGGAAGAACGTTGACAAATCTAAAGTGAGATGATTTAGTTGTCACAAGATGGGTCATTATGTGAATAATTTCCCATCAAAGATGTCCAAGAAGGGATCCTTGGAAGGATTGGAAGGTGAGGCATTAGCCTCTCAGTTCGAGATGGACTTTACTCTCATCGCATGCATGGTGTCATCAACGATGGGTTGTGGTTGGTATCTTGACAGTGGAGCCTCATTCCACATGACTGGCGATAAAGGTTTATTCAGTACCTTGGAGGAGAAAGACCTCAGGATGCGCATAGAGATGGGTGACGATGAAAGGTTTAGTGTTCAGGAGTGGGCACTATTTCTTTTCATAGGGAGCATGGAGCTTCTATCACCTTGACAGATGTGAAGTATGTGCCTATACTGAAGAAGAACTTGGTATCGGTCGTGATGTTGGAGGACAAAGGCTACGATGTTGTCTTCAATAAGGGAAAGGTTCTCCTTAGACACATCACCACGGGACAGGTGAAACAGATCGGTTCACAACTTAAGAACATGTATGCTCTTGAGGTTCAATATTCATGCAAAGCCTTGAGGAGCAAGGAAAATGTTAGAGACTTGGTGGTTGAGAGGAAGAGTAAATTACCTCTCAATCTACAGTCCCAGAAGAAGTCTTAGACAAATGTGGAGGAGCCACAATTGGAGATTCTGAGAGGAGATCGAGTGGAGGCATCCTCTCATACAGAGACCTCCAGTAGGGGGAAATTTCGAGCCAAGTGGGCAGAGGTATGACATGCAACCATACCTCCAGGTGTGAGGTGGGGCAATGTGAAGTGATAGTCTCAAGAAGGATGAAATTGGGAAGGTTCCATTGAGATGTTTTATCTCATGGATCGTACCTTGCTATGGGAGCCCAAAGTACATAGTGGCAGGAGGAATCAATGGGATTGATGTAGTCAAAGATCAAAGTGACAGAGGCTAGAGCAGTCAGATACTGAAGAGCGTAAAGAAGGATTGACAATAGTGCAGAAAGGCTGAGTCAGTAGAAGTGCAGAGTTTTCAGTTGACAGAGGCAATAGCAGTTAGAGACTTTGATGACAGAGGCATCATTCTGATTCAGGTTGGATTTTTTTTTGTTTCTAGAGTTGTTGGAGCAACAACACTAGAGAGAAGTGTTGCATGCAGAACATTCCAAAGGTTTAGGATCGTGATCGAGTTGAATTCCTTTCTTGTTGAGAGGGAGTGTTGAAAATAGCAACAAGAAATGATAGAAATAGAATCCATAATATTCCGATTTTAATTTGTCCTTGAATTAAAATTGTGAATTAAACTCGAATTTAGTCTCACCAGCTACTTGGAAATAATTAATTAATTCATTATGGATTAATTAGTGGGATAAATTCAAGTTTGAAGTCTTCCTGAAGTCATGCAATAGTTATCCATTAAATTAAGGAGATTATCCCTTAATTAAGGAGATAAGATTGAGTTATATTTGAGTTATAATTAGTTAGCTTAGTTTATTATGTTAAGTCAAGTTAAATTAGTTCCAAACTGTTTGAGGAACTAATTTTGAGTTATTAGTCAGTTGATGCATGCATGCACTCAACTAGTGCACTCCAGATAACTGAAGATTCCCTCATCATAAACTCATGCATGTTATTTAGAGAAAGACCCAGTTGAGCTAAATTTCAAGGACAGGTTACTATCAGTTACATGTGTTTTCCTATAAAGGAAACTCATCCATGCAGTCAAGGTAAGTTTCCTTGAGGATTGCGCAGTTCTAATAGGATGTGAGATCATTGTGAGAGATCAGTGTTCCACGTGGTAACAGGAGGATCACCTAGGAGAAACTGCACAAGGAAATAGGAGCTTGGAGGGCAGAGGAGAAGGCTTGTGAGAAGCCAGGTTTGCCTATGGGCATCCAGGATGTTTATACTGAGAGCTAGCTAGCTCTGAGAGCTAAGTCTTTTTATAATAATGATGTATTTCCACCTTATATGATAATACAGATAGTGGGGTTTTTAGCTGAGGCTTTCCCCTGAGTATCTTTTGTGTTTCATGTGCATTGATTCTTCTTCTTATGGTTATATGTGTTCAGCTCTGACTCAACTCGCTTTAAGCTTCCGCAAGTTTGATAGTAGAAGTAGATTATAGTATTTTACTTTGGTGTATTGCATTATCGAGTTAATCTACAGTCATATTTTCTACATAGATCTCAGAGGTAGATTTGTAGAGAATTTGCAGGAAATTCTACACAGAGGCTGAAAAAAATTGTAGTGGGTTAAGAAAATTTGCAACAATAACTATGAAGAGAAAGCATTTGAACAAAGATAATTAGTTGATCAAATTAAAATAAGGTTCCATGGCAATTTACATGATGGTTTCCTATGTACCATACCTTATCTTCTACATAAATTCTTGTTCGATAAAGTGGTCAACCAAATAGTTGAATACTAACCTCCACTAATACTCTAATTGTAAATACCAAGTGAGAGTAGAGGAAATGAAATTAATAGAAGTTACAAGAGGAAAATTGTAAAATCATGAGATAAACTTAGCATTCCTCAGTAAATAAATACAATAATTATGATAACATCATCGACTTTGAGTAAGTTAGGATGGGTGATGGGTAGTTCTTCAATTCATGATATGTCTTAGTCAAAGTTGAGTGAATTGACTACACTAAAGAAAATCATGCTAACACCAAATAGGAAGTTGAAAGAAAGAGCATATACACTAGAAGAAGAATTAAGGTGAAATATTTCACGTTGAATGTGGTATCATAAACCTTCAACCGACATTCAATAAATCAAAAGGGAAAAAATAAAAAAGAAATAAGAGGAGATTCATAATGCAAGTGATACTTATGCATTAGGAAGAAAGAAACTTCAGGAATGACTAATCAATGTGTTGGACTTATTGAGATTACTGGAGACCAACTAGATTACAGAGGGAATGTCTTGATGATTACTAAGAGGATTAATAGCTTGTAGTTAGTCATGGTAGGAAATGGAACTCATCATCTTGTAAATACAATTGAAAGTATGGACATTGATGAATCCAACCTAATGTTTTGATGATCTTATATTTCTTGATATGATAGTCCCTATATTCAATAATTCCTTCACCAGATATTAAATCTAGATCCTAAGCCTTCTTTAGTGTGGTATGAAGTTAATTTTTAAGGAAACCTGCATGAAAGGATATTGATAAAAATACCACAAATAGATAAAAGTTAGGTAGGTCAATGATGTAATGAAAATATAACTCTCCACATCAAGGATCTCATAGACACACCCCCTTAATGAAATTAATTACTAGAGAGGAATATTCCAAGTTGAAATAATAGTCATAGTGAACCAATGTGCCCTCAACAGGGTTTTTTCACTGAATATATAGAAAAATCCTACAAAATAGATCAAAATATTTTGGAGGATAATGAAATTAAATTCATCATATAGACTAAAGTGTTTTTAACAGAATTAATGCCTTTGATTTCTCAAGGCTAAATAACCATTCTATATTTGACCAATAAAAGTCATTCTTGTACATAATTAGTTCAAACAAAGAATTAATAGATGCACACTACATATCTTTCTACACAAAGGAAACTATCAATCAAAGAAAAAAAGGGATTGAACTACATTCCAATTTATGAAGGTGATGAGGACCCAAAACATCAGCAGTGTTAAAGAATGACGTAGGGAAGGAACTCATTCAAATTCTCCTTAATATTGATAATTTCTTGTGAACTTTATTTATCTTCGTGTGTTTCTTTATTAGATATTTTCATCAAACTATTATAAATTGCGTAAACAATAAAGGCAATGGACATATAAATTAGGCTCCAAGCTAGGGGAAAAACCCTCCAATGGGAAAAATTGAAAAATAACTTCTCTTCTTATATAATCTGCTTCAAATGAGAAAATAAAGGCCCAAACCTTAGACTAAGAAGCTCTTCCAATGAGGTCAGAAATGAACCAAGATAATAGTAGTCAATCCTACTTCAACCAACTCCTTTCTTCAACTTCGACCCCTAGCTTCAACCTTCAACTTTGAATTGTAACTTTGGTCCTATAGTAGACTATATCAAAACATAGTATTCAGCTTTCCTGCAACTTAGACCTGCAGTTTTCAACCTCCCTTGAAGTTGAAAAAACCATAACCTTTCCACGTGTGAGAGAATAAAGTCAAAAAAAAAAAATCTTCATTCATTTTGAGTTTTTCTTTCCTTCTAGACCTTCACACTTGCTTCCTTGATGTTTCCAACTTTAGATTGAACTTCTTTATGAGAGAGATTGAATTGGTAATGAAATGAGGTCGAAACTGCCTATATTTATAGCCTTTCCATGAGGTTGAATTACCATCTTTAGGCCGACTTGTAGCTGCTAGGGATGACTTGTGGTAGGAGTTTTCAAGCCTTTCTAGACTCAAAATCAATATCTTTTACATGTTACAACTTTCCCTAAAGGGTATTATATAAATGATAAAGACTCTTTTGACTCAAGAAAAATATTCTTTTCACATGAAAAATAGTAGAAGCATGAAGAACATGCTTTACCTAGATGACCATCAAAATGGAACATCAAACCCATGCTCAAAATATAATATTTTTCTTTCTTCTTTTTCTTGTGACATAAGATATATATAATTATTTGAGTATTTTGACAGTTACGAAAACTAAAAATAGTTACATTTCCAACACTCCCTCTTAACTAGGTAGGTATTCATAATTATACACCTTGTACAAGGTTATTCTCAAACTGAAGAGTTCTCATGAGAAGAGCTAGATTGGTAAGCCATCTTTAAGCATCAACATCATGACCAATATTGTCAACATAGTAAGGCCTTAACGTGAAAATATATTTCTTATACAAGAGCATAGTGATGGGAGGCTTTACATGAGATACCACACTACCTCTACAATGCACATACCCCATTCACATACTCACAAGGTATGTCCTTTTAGGAGAATTCTTATCTTTGATTCCCAATCCTTAAATAATGTTGGTCCTCTTCAGCCACTCTTGTCTTGGATACCTTTACAATCCTCAAAGAGTGTTGGTCCATTTACTATATCTGATTTTTCTATCCTATAGGAAATCACATATGCTTATCGAATCCTCCATCCACCATTCTCTCTCCATGGCTGATCTGAAAATCACTCATGGGTGATCTCAGTTAATTAATTAATGAATGAAGGTATTATAGACTCATGTGCTGGTGTGTGTCTATGTTATTTTAGGCAACAGATCGATCAGATTGCAAAATGCACAAACACTGGAAAATGGAAAATAATAAGTAAAACACAGTAAGCAAATGCAAGAACACAACAATTAATAAGGAGTTCACCCTATTCTCCAGGGCTACATCTCTGGTCCAGCTTTCAGTGGCAGCCTTCTTTTATTATGTCTTTAAAGTAGAGATTTATAATGAGGTGCTCAATTTGAGTCTCTTGAAATAGATAATGTTTGGTAGGGTGGTTCTTGGATCCCCCAAGGCACTAGAGTGCAAAAAATCTTTTCCTTACCAAATCATGACCTCTATAGTATTTAATGGGAGGAGCCCAATGTGGTACTCAATTCCCGACAGATCCTATCAGGGATTTCTTGAACCTCTCAAGCTTTCTATCTACTCGATGTTGCCTAAGGTCAGCTCGGTTCTCTATTTTCTACTTCTTGCTTCACTATATTTTCTTTGCTCTCGCCCTCTCTGTCTTCGTTCTCTTCTCTTGTTTTGTTCTCTGTTTGTTCATGGCTTAAAACCAATTTGTCTTTGATTTTTTTCTTCCTCCTCTGCCCCTTCGGTTCGCCTGCTGCTGTTTGCTTGGAGTTCCTTGCCTCTACGTCATCACTATCGTCCACAGGGAAGTGGCCACTTGTCCTCTCACGAACTGCGCCAGCTCTTCCTCGAAGGTTCGGTATTTTTGGTTACGTAGTGAAACGACTCTTCCACCAACTCAATGGTCAAATCAAACCTCAAAGTTTTATGTGTCGTGACTCAATTCCCTTGTCAAATCCAATTCCTCCTTAGGGCGCAATCTTTGTTGTCAAATTTGGAGCCCCCATATACTACGGTGTTCACTCATTTCGCATGGTTGACTTGCTCGACTGTTAGCGTGTGATGAGAGGGGTTTTCTCTTTCATCTGGTGGACACGCATCGTGCGCTGAATGGAATCACTCATTTTTTGCTAAATCCTCTTACCACCCGAAGATGCCTCCGATATACTGCCGGTTTGGAGTGTGGGACCCGCCTTTCGCCTTAGCGATTTCCCCATGGTTTCTTGGCTTCCATGCGACTAAGCGCTTCAGGGCTTTTCCTTCTCGAGGGGTTTTCCCAGCGATGCACGAAATCGCGCATCAGAAATGGCCTCCATTTTCCGATCTGGGCTTCCCAGTTGCCAATTTCGCCTCCTACACAGTCTCCATGGGCCTCGGTCAATGCGCTTTGACTGAGGTCCTCGTCGTTCCTTGCTGGCTGCAAACTGCGACTGTCCAGAGGTCTTCTTGATTGCCCCATGTTCATAAATTCGAAGTCTGTCCTATTTTGATACTATCATGGTACTTTGATAATATTCATGGATCCAATTTGGATCACGGCCTTCCCACTGAAAAATATTTTGACCACCAAAAGTTGGTTTTCAAGCATTGACTAAGTGAGGGTACAATTGTCTCACTTGTCCAATCTCTATCCACTTTGCACTACTTGGCTTTGAACCTTTGAACCCAATTCTGAGGTACTCAACATCTCCCCTGTGCGCATCGTCCTCACCTTCCTATCCAAAATGTTGTCTTCCTACAATTCATTAAGATATTCAGGTAACATGTCATCAATAGAAGGAAATTGACTCTGCTCTTCGGGATCCTAAATTAGTGAAGGTTCAAACAATCTCAAGCAATTTGCATTCATGACTGAGTAGATGTGCATGTAAGCTGGTAGATCAAGGCGAAAATCATTCTCACTAATCTTCTCAAGTATCTTGAAACGTCCATACCTGATAGGCTTTAGCCTTTTTACCTTCACCTTGCATCCTGTACTTGCTGATGTACAGCCAGACTTGGTCACCAACTTGGAAACTATGCTCCATCCGATGCTTGTCATGCCTTGCCTTGTATTTGGCTTGGCTCTTTTCTAGTTGTTCTTGTACTGCCTGGTGGATCTCTTGGATTTGTCCAATGAACCTAGTTGCCCTATCCACATCACTGTGTCCCTTAACTGTGGTGTCTTTACCAAAGAAAAAATCCAAAGGAGACCTTGGTGTGAAACCAAAATAGGTCTCAAAAGGAGATCTCTGTGTAGAAGAATGTTTTGCTCTGTTGTAAGCATGCTGCACAAAACACAAATGTTCATCCCAAAGCTTAGGATGTTTGTTGCAATATCCTCTGAGTAACTGGATCATTGTCCTGTTAACTACTTCTGTCTAGCCATCAGTTTGGGGATGAAAGGCTATGCTTTTCTTTAGTTTGGTGTCCATCAGTTCCCACAGACTTGACCAAAGCTTCCCCACAAATCGAGTGTCTCGATCAGATACAATGGAAGTGGGTAATCCAAAATGAACCCATACATTTTCAAAGAACAGTTTTGCAGTTTGTTCAGCTGTAATCTGTTTATTACAAGGTATCAAAATACACATTTTATTGAACCTATCCACAACAACATATAGATAATCATGACCTTTCCTAGATTTAGGTAGTCCTCCAACAAAATCCATGAAAACACTTTCCCAAGGGGAAGAAGGAACTGGTAATGGAGTGTACAAGCCTAGTTTTCTGTTTCTGGGCTTGCTTTTAGCACACATAGTACACCCTCTTACATATCTAGAAAGTATCTCATTCATTTTTGGCCAATAACAAAATCTTTGCAGTTGTGCAACTATTTTACTTACCCCAAAGTGACCTGATATTAGAGAAGTGTGTGCTTCTCAAATTATCTTTACTCTTTCAGTTTGTGGAATGCATAACTTCCCACAATGATATAAGAGTCAGTCCTTTACATGATAATCCAATTCTTCTACTCGTTTCCCTCGACTTAAAGTTGCATATACATCTTTAAAGTCTATATATTGAGCATATTGTTCAATGTAGCTCTCATGTAACACATAATTATGCTTAAGTATAGTAGATGCATTTATAATGGGTCTGGATAACATGTCTGCAACTTTATTATGTATGCCCTTTTTATATGTGATGACTAAATGAAACTGTTGTAGAAAACCCATCCATCTATAGTGTCTTGATTGCTGCAACTTAGTTTAGGAGTGTAGATATTGAAGTGGTTGATGATCAGTATGTATTACTGTCTCTTTGCCCATTATGTAATATTTCCACTTTTTCACACTCTGTACTAATGCATACAATTCTTTATCATATGTAGGATAGTTAGCTACTGCAGAATTAAATGTCTCAGAATGATAACATATGGGTTTACTGTGCTGTGTCAACACTGCTCCCATGGTATAGTCACTGGCCTCTGTTTGGATCTCAAATGGTCTTTGAAGATCAGGCAGTGCTAGTACAGATGTTGTACTAATCTTTTCTTTCAAGGTGTCGAAGGCTTTTTGCTGTTCGCCTCCCCACTGAAACACCTTGTTCAATCCTGTTAAAGCATGTAAGGGAGCTGCAATTAAGGAAAAGTTAGAAATGAACTTCCTCCAATATTGTGTTGCTCCTAAGAAGCTTCTAACTTCTATAACAGATTTGGGTTTAGGCTAGTTCACAATGACTGCCACTTTAGAAGGATCTATCTTCAATTCACCACCCCCTACTATATGACAAAAATAATTCAGAGATTTTTTGCCAAATTCACATTTTGAGAGTTTAACATAAAGTTTTTCTCTTTTCAAAACATCTAGTGTCTACTTAACATGCTTTAAGTGTTCTTCCCACGTTTTGCTAAAAATTAGAATGTCATCCAGATACACAATAACAAAATCGTCAAGAAAAGGTCTGAGTATATCATTCATTAATCTCACAAAAGTAGTAGGAGCATTAGTTAAGCCAAAAGGCATAACCAACCACTCATACAATCCCTACTTTGTTTTGAAAGTAGTCTTCCATGCATATTATTCTGCAACTTTGACCTGATGCTATCCACTATGCAAGTCTAACTTGGAGAAATAAATAGCTTCCTTCAATTGATCTAAAAGATCATCTATGTGAGGAAGGGGATAATGATTTTTTATTGTTATCTTATTCAGTGCTCGGTAATCAATGTACATTCTCCACGAGACATATTTCTTTCTCACCAAAATGATTGGTGACGCACATGGTGATGTGCTAGGTCTGATGAACCCTTTCTCGAGAAACTCCTGCACCTGCTTCTTGATTTCAGCATTTTCTAAAGCAGACAACCTGTACATTCCAATGTTAGGCAATGGAGCATCCTACTACAAAATTATATCATGTACTATTTCCTTTTTGGGTGGCAGGCCTTTAGGTTCTTGAAACAACATATCATACTCTAAAACAACCTTTTCTAAATCAGCTTTTTGTTTAGCATCACAACCCTCAAATACATTGGTTTTATCAGGTTTCTTTTCCTTTACAACCATCAGTAAGAATTGTTTGCATGAATTTATCATTCTTTTCATCTGCCCTGAGTTTATGAGAGTATAATTATTCTTGAGCTTATGAGCTCTTACAAAGTATTCCATTCCATCTTTAACAAGTAGATACTTGTTCTCAGCTCTATAGAAAATAGCTTTTCTGTCATACAAGTAAGGACTTCCTAAAATAATTCCACATATATCTAAAGAAATTATGTCTAACTCAACCTCATCTACAAATGCTGACCTAAAAGAAAACTCGAGTTTGCACTGTCTAGTCACTTGTAGTTGTGCTTTATCATTCAACCATCCTAATGGGTATGGTTTCTTGTGAGGTGTAGTTACTAATCCCAACTTCTTTACAATTGCTTCAGAAATTAAATTTACTTGTGAGCCACTATCAAACAAAGTATCAATCTTTTGATGTTTTGAAATAACTCGAATATGGAAAAGCTCATGTCTTTTTCTCTCATTTTCTTCATCAATAATAGATTGTGCAGAATTACTAGTAGATGCTTCAAAATTCTTACCTTTTATACCTGTGGCTGCAATGGTTGTTTTATCTCCTGAGTCTGACTCCAAATCATTCTGAATAGCTGCACCAGTCTTCTTCTTCTTGCCCTCGAACTTCATAGGTCTTATCTCTGGATGCATAATCCAATAGTGCTCATCATCATGCCCATCCTTTTTATAGTGAGTGCATGAAGCTTTGGTCTTCTATGCAGTGTTAGCCTTCCTTGCTTTCCATTTCTGCTTTCTTTTCTCCTTATTCTTGCTTGCAGTGGGTTGGGATGCTCCCCCAACTTCTGGACTTCCATGAGTAGCTTGTATAGCTACCTCAATCTATAATAGTGAGATTAAGACATGAGGATTGTTGTGCCTCATGTAGCTGTGTAGACCACCAACATACTTCAGTAGAGTCTCAGTGAAGTTTAATGAGATTCCTAGAATCAATGCTCTCCTTAAATTCTTGAGTGTACCCTTGCACACTTTTCCCTTTCAACTGTCG